>CM042891.1:15002049-15649789 GCA_023653495.1 Melastoma candidum
CCGTATGTCCTTTCTACGTTCCTCATTTTATTATGGTCACAAAATTTGAGAAAAATGAGGGAAGATTGTATCGTGCTTCATTAACTTGTTTTTTTATAAATTAGTCACTGCTATTTTTAAAAAAATTTTATCTTTGAAATGAAAACTTATGACTAGGTGACTGTCTTCTCGTAAATTTTAACAGAGAAAAACATCGGAAGCGTGATTCACGTAATGGATTAAGTATGGATGGAGCGGGTTGGAATATTCAATTCTGATAATGAAATAAAGTGCTTCTTACATTGACAGCATCATCCTCCACAATCCCCATCATTCACGGCAAGTTAAGGCGTCTCAATCACCGGCCATTTATTTTCGACCGGGAGACTTTGTTTGACTTGATGGGAGCCTGATATACTCTCCATGACTCATTCTTTTATTAATTACTCTTTTACATATTTTATAAACTTCTTTTTTTTCATTTTAACTAGTTCCAATTTAATTCATTAAAAAAAAATTTTGAACAAATCAATTAAATTCTGACTAAAAGGGGTGAAAGAGAAAGATGGTCTTGCGAGCCTGGCCTTGCAAGTCATACTCTTGTTCTTCAACAACCCTCGCAAGTTATCTCCCAAGGTCTCCATCATTGTCGTCGTCTGGTGTGCTTCCGTGTAGGCGAACTCCATCACTTGAGTTGCCCTCGGGATTCTCTCCAGCAAGTTTGGAGAGATCAACGAGAAGTCCAATTCCCTCGACGACCACAGCAAGCTCATCGTATTCTGGGCATCCCTGCCACTGACAAGCAGAATCATGTAAAAGTATGAAAGACCAAAGACCAGAGGAGGATGGGATATTAAGATCAAAGCTATAATCATAAGAAGAAGAAGAAATATTGTTCTTTCTTTTCATTATTTCATGGAATTTGGATAGTAAAAGTTACATTATTCCAGTCCTCCCTCGTCATCATTATTGAAATATTTTAGAATAAAAACTAAAGATAAAAGGAACAATTGATAACAGAAACAAAGCGTTACTGTCTTCGAGAGCTTTTATAAATTAATAAGAAAGACCAATGACTAGAGTGGGTTGAGATAAGACAAATCGAAAATCAAAAGCAGGGGCCTCACGGAAGATGCTATTTTTCTATGTTCCACTCGAGTACAAAAACTTCGAAAGTTTCTTATTTCTTTTACGAAATATACTCGAAATTTTGGGAGAAAAGTATGAATGAGTTTGGTACTTTATGCAACTTTTACGAACTTATTCGTATTTTCGTTCGTAATTATTCGTAAACATTTTGTAAAGTGCGAAACTCTTTCGTAGAAAGTATGAAATGTTTACGAACCAGTTTTGTACTTCCGTTCGTAAAACATGAAACATGTTTATAAAGTACGAAACTCATTTCGTACTTTTCTCGTAAATTAACATAAAGAAACGTATGAACAACTCGAAATAATTAATTTCCCT
Organism: Melastoma candidum; assembly: GCA_023653495.1. NCBI lineage: Eukaryota > Viridiplantae > Streptophyta > Magnoliopsida > Myrtales > Melastomataceae > Melastoma > Melastoma candidum. The sequence goes on from CM042891.1 coordinate 15,003,496, forward strand.
TGAAATAAAGTTCTTATTGCATTGATAGCATCATACATCACACTAAGTTATATTGCCCCCACCCAGGTCTTCTGTTTAATAACTTTTCTTCAAAGATGATTGATTGTTACTTTTTTAGTACCAATCAGGCGTTAAAACAAACTTTATACATTGGATTAAAAAAAAGGTAGTGTAAAGCGTTTACTCATCTAATATAAATCACAATCCCAAATTCCTCCCTTTGAGTAACAAAATTTGCCCAAAAAATGAGACGAGATGATGCTGGTGGTTTCATCATCGTTATCATCCCCTGCTTCTTATTTTTACTCGTGGCCTTACCATCCACCTCTTCCTTACCCTGTCATCCTGACCAGAGACAAGCCTTGCTTCGTTTTAAATAGTCCTCGTCTTTCACTGGCCCTATAGTTGCTTCGTGGATGGAGGACGAGGATTGCTGTTCCTGGGACGGCATCACCTGCGACAATTCCACTGGCGACGTCATCGGCCTCGACTTGACCGGTGCTGGGCTTCAAGGCATCCTTCCAACCGAAATCTCACAATTGTTGAAGCTGGTTTCCCTTGATCTCCCTTGTAATTCTGAGCTGGAGATGCAAGATCATACCATGAGAATGCTCGTCAGCAACCTACCTCAGTTGGAGGAACTCAATCTTGAGTATGTCAATTTGTCCACGGTCAATCCCACAACCTTTATTCCCTCAAGCTTTCAGATTGTTTGTGGGGAGGGAAATTTCCTGAATTTATCTTTGGGCTGCCAAATCTACAAGTGATTGACACATCGTGGAATTACCAATTAACCGGCACATTTCCCAAATCCAAGTGGAGTCCCAGTCTTGATTATCTGTCCCTCTGTGGTTGCTCTTTCTCCGGAGCAGTTCCCAATTCAATCGGAAACCTCTCGCGATTGACTTACCTGGACCTAGGGGGAACAATCTCACGGGAGCAGTTCCCAATTCAATCGGAAACCTCTCGCGATTGACTTTCCTGGACCTAGGGGGGAACAATTTCACGATTGACTTGGCGATATTATCAACCCTCGAGGATCTCCAGTTCCTATATCTGTCTGGGCTCTCCGTTTCGGGTGAGGAGGCCAACCACGATTTCTCATTGCCGAAGCTCCAAGAATTGTATATGGAAAGTTGCAATCTGAGCAAGTTCCCTTCCTTCTTGTCTGGCTCTACGGAACTGGGATTTCTTTACCTCTCGGAAAACAGGATTCAAGAGATACCGAGTTGGCTCTGGAGCATCGGAATTGACACCTTGGAAGTATTGAATCTTGATGATAATCTTATCAAGGGAAGTATCCCTCCATCCATTTGCCAACTAACTTCTCTGTCCTACGTAGTCTTGAGTGGAAATTATTTGACGAGTATCATTCCTCAGTGTCTCGACAATCTTACGAAATTACAAATGTTATACTAGAGCGACAATTTATTGAGAGGGCCGTTGCCCACGTCCTTGGCCAATTGCACATCTTTGAGGATTCTTAATGTCAGCTATAACAACATCAGTGGTGCTCCTCCCACTTGGTTATCCACGTCATCCATTTCTAATATTAATTTGCGAGCCAACAACTTTGTAGGTCAGTGGCCTCCAGACATCTTTCTCCAGTCAGCTTTCGTTTATTTTATTGATCTATCTGACAACAAATTCGAAGGCCTTCTTCCGGTTCCAACCGCCAAGACTATCTATTATTCAGTTTCCAATAACCATTTTTCTGGGAGCCTCTCTTCACTACTATGCAATGCCACCGATCTCCAGTTGCTAGACTTGTCAAATAATAGTTTCACTGGAGTCCTGCCTGACTGCTTAAAAAACGTCACCAGGGGTCTTGTAATCTTGAACCTTTGGGCAAATGAGTTTCAGGGTCAGATTTCGGACATTTTTCATGAAGGAAGTAAGTTGACGTCACTTGATCTTAGCGGAAATCAATCCAAGGGCCCATTGCCGAGATCTCTATCCCATTGTAAACAATTGGAAGTTTTGGATGTTGGCAACAACAAAATAGAGGATTCATTCCCCAATTGGTTGGGTGATCTCCCGTTCAGTTTAAGATCCAACCATTTCCACGGTCGTATTATTATTTCCAAGGAAAATCATCCTTTTCCCATGCCACGCATCATGGACCTCTCCCACAACAGTTTTGATGGAAATCTCCAAGATGAATTCATCATCGAAATGCTCGGCATGACAAGAGACAATAATTACGATTTTGGCAAACAATATCTACAGTCAAATTTTCTTGGGGAATATTACTCGGTGATGATCGACTTGAAAGGGATCGAGATGAAAATTGTGAAGATCAATGTCCATTTTGCGATGCTCGACTTATCGAGTAATCACTTTCATGGAGAGATTCCTAAAAACATTGGATTACTTAAATCGCTCAAAGGTCTGACTTTGTCTCACAACCTCTTCACGGGGTCGATCCCTCCATCCGTCGGGAACTTGACAAATCTGAAATCACTGGACCTCTCTTCTAACCATCTGATAGGAGAAATTCCAAAGGAATTGGTGAAGCTGACATCCCTTAGATTTTTGGACCTCTCAAGGAACAACTTCACGGGGCCTATAACATCAGGAGGACACATCGACACCTTTCCGAATAGTTCATTCAAAGGAAATCCCGGACTATATGGGATTCCGCTCATGAGATCGTGCAGTCAGGGAAACAAGAAAGCACAGCCACCGTCGGAAGGAAAGGGTGATGGAAAGAAGGAAGGCGGGGGACGGAAGGTGTGGGAGTACGCGGCGTTGGGTTTCGGGAGCGGGATGGGGATGGGGATATCGTTGGGATACTTGGTGCTGGAAATGGGAAGGCCCCTCTGGCTGGTCCGGATGGTCATCCTACTGGAAACCGGTAGCTGGAAAAGGTCGAAGAGGAAAGGAGCCCCAAGGAGGAATGTGTAATTGTTGTATGATGTTTTTGGGTTTTTGTCTGTTCGTCACTTCAATAGGATGGTGATGATGATGCGCCATACGTCGACAAATTATGCAATCAGTCGTACTCTTTAAAAATAGAAATAAAACCTGTAAAATCAATCATGTTCATGGTTTTTGTTAACCAGTAGCAATCAACCTGCTCAAGCTATTTATTTAAATTATTTCCATTTAGTCTGATAAATGGGCATATAAGAATTTCTTAAACTTCTCCTACTAAATGTTCTCATCTAACCATACCAGTAAACCAAAATGACGGCATGTAGTAAAAGCGGAAACTGATCAAATCCATTATTCCTTCGTGAATAGAAAGAAAAAATCTAAATTAAGGAGAGGAATGAAAACAACTATGTCAGGGTATATACAACAATACTAATTCTTAATGCTTCTGGTTAGACAATGTTCATTAGTTCTTCAGGAGAACACGTGTCTTGAGCAATGTTTCATGGGCTTCTCGAGCGTGGTTAATGGAACTTCACTTCTTCGGCCCAATAAGGTCGATGCCCAGGAATTCATGTGTGTCAACATTAAGCCCGCCCTTTGTTAAACATAACGTGGAAACTTTATGTTTATCTCGAAAAGGCCGCGTTTTGGCATGAATCTTGTCGAGCACGGTTCTTTTCCCACTTCTTTGTTCACAGGGTTTGGCATATCAACCATTTCCTTCATCCTCGATTTTCTTTCGACTTCTGGGGCCGTTTCTTTGTCCAAGTTCAGTCCTTTCTTCGATCAAATTGCATTCCTTGCCTTTCTTTCTCCTAAAGTCGTGACTTTTCCTTCATCAGTGTGGGGTTTGTATGCGATGAACTCTCAAGTGATAATGTCAGACTACGCTCGCTTCGGTCGGTATTGCGAACTGGTCAACCAAGAGGTGGTTATCCCCATTCCGGGCTGTGATCTTCCACTCTTGACCTTGGGTCCTCTGCTTCCACCGTCTGCTTTCAAGGAACATAATATCCCGCGTACTTATCTCCGGAATTCACCGACCATTCCGCTATGCCGTCCTAACTACTATGCTCCCATCTCCTGGTTCAGTGCGAAAGAACATGTAGGGTTTCCCCCAACTGACGCTTCCAGTGGCTTACATTGTGGGAGGAGAAATTGGATCAAAAGTTGCGCCGTTTGGGTCTGAAGGATTTGGTGTCTGTCACGGGAAGGATGAAGTGTAGTGATTTCAAAGTCTGCTCTAGCTTAATTCATTTCTGGAATTCCAGATTAAATGTCTTTTTCCTTCCTGCGGGGCCTATGACTGTCACTATAGAGGACATTTTTCTAGTGATAGGCTGTTCCACCTTCGGTACTAATGTTCGCCTCCATAGATTAGAAGAAGATCAATTTCGGTAAAGAGGACATAAGATCTGAAATACAGTCAGTAATCACATGGATCTATTTCGTGCTACGGGGGGGACAACCGCCCTGTGGAAAGCACTTCTTCCTCGAGTGGCTCCGCAACTATATTTTTTGCAGTCCCGGGAAATAAGCTGCCATTTACATGACTTGGATTAGTAATTTCTTGGTCCAAGCCGATGAGACAGTAGCTTTTGCACATTTTCTCCTTCAGTTGTTATACAGAAGCCTTCGTGTTACTTCTGCTATCGTCAAAGATAAAGGTTTCCCAAACCATCAGTCTAGAGGCCCGATGTGGCTATTGCAGTGCCTGATTCCCTCGACTGGATTCTTTTGATAAATAAGTGCTCAAAGTTGACAGATGTTTCGGACTTTACATCGCTCTTCACGCTTGCATTGATTCAAACACTTGGTCTTCCTTGCCTATTACTTCCTTGATGAGAGAGTTGGCTGACCTTAAAAGGGAGCAAGACTAGGAGTCGTACCTTCTTAACAGGTTTTATGTTGCTTGATACAGGCTTACTGATTGGTCTTACTGGAATAGTGCTCTAAGACCTCGAAACCTAGTTGAGTCCATTCAGGGGACTGGTTTGTATTCGAGGTGTATAACCCACAATTATGCGCTAGGCAGCTTGGTTTCTTCCAAGATGTCAGCGTCTCTTTCTCAAGGTCATATAATACCTTCATGCACGGGAATATTGCGGTTGTGAGTTTCAAAGAAGTTGTTGAGGTGTTAGCTCGAACTGCTTTATCTTCAGTCAATTTCCCGTTCTGTGAGAATGGCAGGATTGATGCGTCCGAGCTCTTCCAAATTTATTGGACTATGACCTGGTCCGACCTACGAGGGGACATGGTTATTCTAGACAGCACCTTGGGTGACCTCTATGTGCCCATCCCTGCTCCAGAAGGTAGGTTATGAATCTCATTGTATTGTTAATTGTCAATCGTTGTGGTCTTAATCCTGCTTGTCGTTGTAGCTGAGATTGATGCTACAACTCTACCTGAGGCGAGTTCTGATGAAGTGCCTCTAGTGCTCAAGAAGAAGCGTAAGGTTTGATCTGTGCAGTCCCTTGAAGAGGGTGACCTTAGATAGGAGCAGTCTAAGGCTCGAGAAGATCGTCCCTCTAGATCACAGAACGAGGGAGCGCCATCTACCAAGCGGCTCAAATGCGTCTTTCAGGTTCTCGACCAGAGTGCGGAGGCGGGCACGTCTACTTCACCTCTTCTTGAAACAACGTCTACCAAAGTTGGCGAGTCGACTCAAGATTTAGAAGTTCTTAGTGATAAAGTATTTCCTTACCTTTTCCGTTTTTAAGATCCATTTCTCTTTGAATTACTCACTCTCGAGCACGATGCAGGTTGCCTCTCCTGAACAACCCACTAAGGAAAACCTTCAAGATGTCCCTCTCTCTCGTGAGATGATCTGGGTACTCAGGATGCCCATTCTTTTGAGAATGTAGAGGCGTCTCGAGGGAATACCTCAAAAGCCCGTGAAGTGTCGCCTCCTAGGAACACTGAGAATGTTTGTGATCCACCCGTTGAGGTGGGGGAGACTCCTCATATTATTGTTGCAGGAACGTCAGGTGTGGAGGAGACGCACCCTGAGGATGAGGATGAATCTCGAGAAGACGCTTTGCCTAGTGTAAGCGACAGCTTTTTCCCTTTTCATTGTCAAGGTTATATATTTTCTCTTTTCAATTCTTGTCCTTTTGCCAGGATCGAGTGGCAGATCCTCCCGGAGACGATATTGACGAAGATCGTGTGGATGTCAACTTCGTTCCAGAGGAGACGGTTTCTGAGAGTCCATTGAACGAAGTGGACCAGTTCCATGCGAACTTTCAATTCGTGATCGACTTCTTCTTTGGTGATATCGACTACACTGAGGAAAGTTTTTACCTTTCTCCTTTAGCGACAGTGGACCAAATCTTTGCTTGCGCCCTCGCTCAACAAGTCTACTGGCTAAGTTATGATGAGTATGCCGAGAAACGATCTGCCCAGAAAACGGCTCGAGATTCGATAAATCGACAGGAATTGGCAGAAGCTGAAAAGCGGTGCAAGCTCGAGGAGTTGGACGAGAAGATCAAATGTAAGAGCCAACGCTTAACCGCTACCCAAAGTAAGTTACGGAAGCTTGTTAACCGGAAGAGAACTTTCATAAAGTCTCTATCTAAACTTGAGAAAAAACGAGCCATGTGGTCAGTCGCTATGGAACCAGATGATCCTTCTGTTCGAGAAAGTCTAATGGCTCAGGTTTTATTACGAGAGGAGGCATTCCTCGAGAAGCAGCGCCTAGAACTTGTCGAACGTTTCGTTAACTGTCACCCTGGATTGTTATAATTTTTCTTTTAATTCAAATGGCATTGAATATCATTTAATGTTTTAATCTATTGGTCTTCCTGCTTGACATGTTTTTTCAACCTTTCCCAAGACATTTCTTGACAACGTGCAGCGTTCACTCTCCTTTTATGCTGCTTTAACGTTGTACGTTAGGGCTGTAAAGCTTCTCGAAAATGCTGGTTTCCGTGATTCTCAAGATTTCCTACTATTCCTTCACGAGGTCCGTGAACTTGTCCTCGATTGCATCTTTTTTTCTGGCTATAAATAGATATGGCTTTCTTCCACAAACTTGTACATTCATACCAATCATGTCTTGCCGTGAAATTGTTCTCTTCTCTTGTCAGCCTATTCTTTCAAAAACTCCTCTAGATTTTAAAAGCCTAAGTTCACAACCTCTCGCCCCTTGAAAGCCTAGGTCCACAACCTCAGGAGATCACGTAGCTCATCGGCTGCGTATGGCCCTTGTAAGTGAGTACTTTTGAAGGGACTTCCTCCAGCTTTTCATTCTCTTGCACCTTTCCTGGGGTAAGAGGTAATGAACTCGAGCGCGTACTTCTGCTTTGTCTCCCAAGCGTGCCGTACCTCCTCCTTCCCGAGACTGTCCTTGAGTCGAAGAGGGAAGGAGTCCAGTAGTCCGTGCCGGGGAGAAGGTCTGCCAGATAGCTCGAGGAGATGGAGGGATTCGTGGTGACCACCCTTCCTCTGCACTTCTTTCTCCTCCAAACTTTGTGAAGAGGAGTGCTAGTAGGGTGGACTAGCCGAGATGCGATTATCAAAATATTTTAGGAACTGATCTTTATGTATTTTGTTTACACGTTATCCTTTCGAGGATTGTACATATGTAATGGATTTTATTTCTAAGTAAGCATCTCATTCCTCTAACTGCATCCATAAGCTTTGGAATCTCCTCTTTAGAATTTCTTTATGAGTTTCCCAAATGGTTGGTTTGTAACGTTTCAGATATTTTCCATTGATTTTCAACTTGTGAGAATGCCCTTCGAGGTCAGTGAAACGATATACATTCTCGGGGAACACATTCTTCACTCTAAATGGCCCTTCCCAGTTTGGTGACCATTTACCAAGGAAATAATCGTGAGTACCTACTGGAAGAACCATTTTCCAAACCAGTTCTCCTTCTTTAAAGCTTTTGGAATGGACCCTTTTGTTATAATATCTCATCATTCTTCATTTCTGAACTTTCATTCTGTTTGCCGCTTTTATGAGCAGACTCTCGAGGTTTCCATTGTCTCAAGGAAGTTCTTCTTCTTGATCCACATCCTGGTTTGCTTATTGACTCGAAAGGATTTATACTTTATCTCGATGGGAACAATGGCTTCTTGCCCGTATACCAGGTTATATGGTGCTTCCCCGGTACTTTCTCTTTTGGTGACTCTTAGGCCTCACAATGTCTCGGGGAGAATTTCATGCCACCTCCTAGGGTTGTTTTCAATCATCCTTTGGATCACATTTTTAATAAGCTTGTTGGTAGATTCCGCTTGTCCATTAGACTGTGAATAATACGGTGAGGAGTTATTAACAACAAAGTCGAACTCTCTTGAGAATTCCTGCATCTACTCCCCGTTGAATGCAGTTCCATTATCCACTACTATGTTATGCGGGAGTCCAAAATGAAAAATGATGTTGATCTGAATGAACTCAATAATCTCCTTTTGATCATTCCTCTGATAAGCTTTGGCCTCTACCCACTTAGTAAAATAAACCGTAGCCACCAATATATAGGCATCCCCCTTACTCGAGTGGGGTCTAATTTCTTCGATTATGTCTAGAGCCTAAAACTTAAATGGTTATCGCTGTGTCACTGGTTTTAACTCCATCGCCGGGGCTCAAGTTATGGGTCCAAGCCTCTGGCATTTTCTACAACCCTTAGCCATCTCGATGCAATTTTTCTTCGTGGATGGCCAATAAAATCAATGTCTTTGGATCATCCAGTACATCTTTACCCCCGATTGGTGGGTTCCGCATAAACCTTCATGGGTCTCTATCATAATTGGCGTTGCTTCGTCCAGGTCGACACACCTCAGTAGTACTCCTTCTTTGGTTTTTCATGTATAAAAGATTATCTAGGAGTACATATTGTTTGGTTGCTAGTTTAATATTTCTCTTGACTTATGAGTTCGGGTTTTCCAAGAATTCAATATAAGGTAATCGCCAATCTCCGTTTATTTTCATGACGTTTATCTTATAATTAGAAGTAGAATTACCCTCTTTATCTCTAGTAGTAGGTGAAATTACCTCAGGTATTGTCCCACCTATTTCGCTTTGCAATGTGTCGTTTGCTTTGTATCCCGACGCCAATTGGGCCAACGAATTGGCTATTGCATTATCTTCTCGACCCACATGTTCTAGAATAACCTGTTGAAATTTTTCAATCAGCTGTCAGGTCAGAGTTAGGTATTTCTTTAACTCTTGAGTGTGGCAGAGGCTCAAACCATTTGTTTGGTTCACTACCAACTGTCAGTCACCCTTAATTGATACAACTTGAGCCTCGTTTTCAAGTAAAGTTTGTAACGTAATGATGAGCATGCTATACTCTTTAGCGTCGTTAGTGGCATGTTCAGTTAATCCAAAAGCGAACTTAACCTCAAGACCCGCTGGTGATTTTATTACAATTTCGATTCCAACTCTAGATCTTGTTGACGATCCATCAAACCAAGCATCCCAAAGTTCTTGTGCTTCCTCTTCCACATCCAATGAGGTTTCACTCGAGTATTCTGCTAAGAAATCAGCAAGAACTTGTCCATTACCAGCCTTTTGGGATTTGAACTTTAAGTCATATGTCGAAAGCACTAGGCTCCACTTGCTAACTCTTTTAGTAAGCAACGGGCTCTCGAAAAATGTTTTCAGTACATGTGCCTTCGAGACTACATGCACTTCACTGCTCCCTATGTAGTGCCTTAATTTCGTCACCGCATAGTATACTGAGAGGAAAAGCCTTTCCGCAGCTGTGTACCTTATCTTAACAGGATTCAAAAGTCGAGATAGGTAAAATACAACTCTTTCCCTTCTCTGCTCATCCTCTTGTGCCAAGAGCGAACCTATCATGGTGGCGGTCGCGGCTACGTATAAGACGAAAGGTTTCCCGAGTCGAGGAGAAGTTAGAACTGGAGGCTTCATCAAATAGCTTTTGATGTTCTCGAACGCTTGTTCATGCTTATCCATCCAGGTGTATCTATTCTTTCCCCTCATAAGAGTGGAGAAAGCTTCCTCTTTCCTGCTAGGTTTCCAACAAACCTGTGCAGATAATTCACTCATCCAAGGAAAGCATGCAACTCTTTCTTATTCTTTGGGGGTTGCAATTCTTGTATTGCTTTGATTTTCCCTATATCGATTTGGATCCCTTTCTAGTATATTAAAAATCCAATGAATTGTTCGGCTTGTACTCCGAACGCGCATTTCAAAGGATTCAACTTCAAATGATATTTTCTCATTTGGATGAATGCTGCTCGGAGGTCTTCGACATGTGAGCCATTCTCTCTTGACTTCACTACTATGTCATCGATGTGGCCCTCCACAGTCTTCCCTATTAAGGGGTTAAAAATAGCATTCATGGCCCTCTGATACGTAGCTCCAACATTTTTTAATCCAAATGGCATTACTACCCACTCGAATATGTCAATCGGACATCGGAAGGCTGTTTTGTAAACATCCGCTTCGTCAATGAAGATTTGATTATATCCCGAGTAGCCGTCCATGAACGATATAATGACATTCCCTACTGTCTTGTCAATCAGTTCATCAGCTATTGGCATAGGATATTCATCTTTGGGAGTTGCTTTGTTTAGATCTCGAGTCTTTGCGAACTCGGATTTTGTCGTTTTTCTTTACTACGAGGACAATGCTCGAGATCTATTCTGTGTATCTAAACATTCTAATATAGCCGGCTTGAAAAGTTTTCATAATTCTTCATAAACAAGTTTGCTTACTTCACCAACCATTTTTCTGGGAGCCTGTTGGACAGGCTTAAAGTTTTCTCATCGAGCCCTGGCATCTGTGTATAATCCCATGGTAAACAATCTCGAAACTCATTCAACAACTCATTTAGAACTTGTTACACTAAGAGAGGGTGAATTAGTGTTAAAGCTCAATTAAGGATTTTTAACTCTTTTTCAACAAACCCCGCAGCTTCTATAAAACAGAACTGCAGAGACAGGTTTCTGTAAGACAGAACGTACAAATGTGATTGCAATTTGTTTGATGCACACAAGACTTTTATAGTGGTTCGGCAACTTGCCTACATCCACTCTTTACAAATTTGGATGGTTTTCACTCAGTCGTAACTTAGCAACGATTACAGAAAGTGATATACAATAAACCTTTTATAAAACATATCAGAAGGTTCCGCACCACAGAAAACTGAGTTGCAAAGTACAAACCGGAAGTTTCTGCGCCACAGAAGACTGAGTTGCAAAGCACAGACCAGAAGGTTATGTACTAAAGTGACTGAGTTGCACAATACAGACTAGAAGGTTCTGTACCAAATGTGTCAACCCTCTATAGCACATATCAAAATATTCTCTACCAAATGTGTCGACCCTCTACAGCACAAACCAGAAGGTTTTGTACCAAAGGTGACTTGATTTCAGAGCACAGACCGTAAGGTTCTGTACCAAAGGTGTCAATCCTCTACAGTACAGATCCAAAGATTCTGTACCACAGGTGACTGAAATTCTCAGCACTGACCGAAAGATTTTGTACCAAAGGTGCCAACCCTCTACCGCACAAATCTAAAGATTTTGTACCACAGGTGACCGTAATTCTCAGCACAGACCAAAAGGTTCTGTACTACTGAGACTCGTTGCACACGTTAATGTGACTAACAAGGTAATATTCTGTCGGACGTTTCTCTCAGGCGGTGTCCTCTCCTGCACAGCAACCTATCGTGACTTCCTCTGAGACTTTTCACTCCGGCGGCATTTCCACCTGCACAGCAACCCGCTGCGACTTCCCTTCCGTGATCCCTCGAGATCTCGACTGAGCAAACACAAAACCCTTGCCCAAGGTTCTCCTGCGTTGTCCATCGAGATTATGGCTAAGCAGACACAAAACTCTGTCCAAGGTTATCCTGCACACACAGAACGTTACACAACACAAGCTGGTTAGTCCCTCACCTTTTGTGCTCCCGGGGTATCTGCCCTTCTCTCCGGCCCACTGCACGTTGTCCATGCCTAGAACCTTCCGCACGTTTCCCACCAACGTCTCCTACAGCTTCCAACCGAGTCCCTCGTGGCCCTCGAGTCACCTTCCCAGAAGACTTCACCAACGATGCAGCCTTCTGCAGCTAACGCTCCTCGTTGTGACTAACTCAAACGAAACGAAAGGATACAAACTCTCAGCACACGTTTTCTAGATTTTTACAACAATGACTGATACGAAAAGGATATCTAGAAGTGTGGCTGAATGTCTTTATTTATACAAAATAGTCTAAGTGAAAATAAAAAATAGAAGGTAATTGCACGATCAGCCTTCTGCAAAATAAGGAAACCGAAAGATTAAATAATAATACAATATATAATTAACAAAATCTTCACTTCCAAGCATATATTCGTTTAGGTAACCAAGTTATATCAAATAGGATAAAGATATGGTTGCATACTGCGTTACAGAAAGTTCTGGTTGAATCTGATTAGAAACCTTCTGCAAATGGAAATAATCAAATATTAACTTCCAAATTGATTAAAACCGATATCATTATGTTCAAGACACTTAAATGAATGTATCAGACAGATGATAATGACAAACATCGCAAATAAAGGTCCTTTGGTGGTCGGATGAATCCACAGAAGATTGTAGACAACCTTGCAGAGCCATACCATAAATAGAGGACTATATTTCTTTCCATAGAAAATATAATTCCTAATGGGGTTATTTAGAAATGTAATACATTCGATTTGATCATATTAATATCTTGATCAAATGCTTTTTATTCGTGACTAATTAATCATTAAACAATCATTTAATCACGAAATATTTCTTGCAGAAAGTTCACAACGTGAGTAGCTTCTGTAGAGTAGATGTTTGACTTCTGTTACACAGAAGGTCAAGGCTCATCATCAAAACCTATTAAACAATCTCCCCCTTTTTTATGATGACAAAACATTCTTCGTTGAAGGAAATATTTTTACAAGTAACTCCCCCTGACTCCCCCTAGATAGGTGAGAGTACGAGTCTTACATTGTACAGAACCATATGGTTTCTGTTGAACAGGGCATATAATCTTCTGTTATAAAAGCAAGTGGTTTACAAAGCACAAAGCTTCTGTGATATGTACGGAGCGTGAAACTTCTGTATTTTAGCCCGACAAAAATAATGAGTTTTCAGTTTTACACTCCCAGCAAAGGTGATATAAGATCACGATTCACATACCCTGCAGAAGGTAGATTATGAGCTATAAGTCTCATAGCCTTCTACACACTAGAAGTTACCGAAAATTAGAGATTTTTCTACAACCAATATAGAGGGAAGTACTCCCCCTCAACACAATTTCTCCCCCTTTCTGTCACATCAAAAAGATAGGTGAAAGAAATATGATTTAGAAGAGAAGATTTATGCAGAAGGTATGACATAGCGTTCATAACCAAAGTGCAGAAGGTAGGTTTAGATAATACAGAAGGCAAGATAGAAAGTTCAAAACCAAATTTCAAAGGGATCTGTCCACGAGTGGCACTTATTACAAAACATTATACCATGAGAATCAATTTTTGGTCTACGAAAACAGAATGTTCAGGCAACACATGGGTTCACTCTGCATCATCAGAGGAGACATCTTCAAGGTTGTTGCATAGAAGCTTTCCTTGGCGTTCCACCAAGTGAGTCAGGTCCATGACCAGTTGCTGAAGGACGCGGATATCTTATCCATTGGCTATAGCTTGTTACTGAAGATCCTTGAGGAGAGCTTTCTGGTTTAAATGAGAGACCCTTCATTAGACGATCTAGGTTGTCTCTGTGCAGTAGATGCTTTAGCTGTAGAGGGTTAAGCAGAAGGTGCAACAACATCCTTTCTATTATAAGCTTCTTCTATACAGAAGAGTGCGAAATTCTCTTAGAGAGATGATTATTTCTAAAATAGAAATTTTTCGGATTTCCATTAGGATTTTAAAATTCCTAATAGAATTGTTTCCAACTGAAACAAATATTTATTTGTTTCAAGTTGTAATAAAAAGATTTTCTCTCTGTACGTAGCTTCCAAAGAGAGCATTTTCCAAAGGATATTCTTGGATAATATTTTCTATTTCTCGATATAATCTTTCAAATAAATGAAAGTTATTTGAGCTTAAGCTCGGATTGAGGTATACATTCTATGGTGAAGTGTAGAGAGATGTGTACCTTCTGTAATGGAGTGTACAGAGATGTGTACCTTCTATTGAAGTGTACAGAGATTTGTAGCATACAACGTATTCTACCTTCTGTAGTGAAGTGTACAGATGTTTGTACCTTCTATAGTAAGTTTCTACTTGATAGATTACTTACTTAACCTTCTTTTGTATTATGTAAGATGTTATAATGGATGACAGATTCCTAATTCACTTCTGAAAAAGAAATAAGTTTCTTTATCCAAAAGTTTATTAAAGATATAAGCCAATTGATGTTTTGTGTTGACGGATTCTACGCAATAGAATCGTATTGAAAAAAGCATCTATTGATGTCTCCAATGACTTGGTTAATAGGATGTCTTGTCTGTACACCACTATTAATAACAGAATGTCTTGTCTGTACACCATTATTGATGTCTCATATGACTTGGTCAATAGGATGTCGTTTTAGATATAGAGCAAGTGCTCTAAAATCTTTTTGATAATTTTGAGATGATTGTTCAGAATTATCATTTGTTAGTTCATGATCTTTTTTAGATTCATGAATATAGGGTTCATCCACATCTTTCGTAGAGGGTGGATGTTCTACAGAACCTTCTATGTCTTCCGTAGAAGGTTTAGGTTCTATAGATTTAAAAGATATTACATCTTTTGTAATATCTTCTGTAGGCGAGTCATTAATTTTTACATTAATAGACTCTTCTATAGTAGATGCCTTTTTGTTTAGGACTCTACATACTTTGCTAGACAAAAAATATCCAAGAAAGATACCCTCATCTGTCTTAGCTTCAAAATTTTCTATATTGTCCTTAGAAGGTCTCGAGATAAAACATGGACTTTCAAAGGTATAAAAATAGGAAATGTTTGGTTTCCTCCGCCCTGTATAGTTGATAGGGAGTCTTCTCTAGTATGGGTCTAAGTAGAACCCGATTAGAGATGTAGCAGGCAGTATTAACAGCTTCTGCCTAAAGGTTCTGTGGAGCATTGCTCTCACAAATGATGGTTCTAGCCATGTCTATAAGTGTTCGATTTTTCCTTTCTGCTACTCCATTCTGTTCAGGAGCATATGGTGTAGAGAAGTTGTGATCGATACCATGTTCCTCACAAAAGGTAGCAAATTCATGGTTTTCAAACTCAGTACCATGATCCGTCCTTATAACTTTTACAGAATATCCAATTTCATTTTGTAAATTCTTAGCGAGCTTTTTGAAACTTTCAAAAGCATCACTTTTGTGAGTTAGAAATTTAACCCACGTGTATCTAGAGTAGTCATCTACTACAACTAGACGGTATCTTCTACCACCAATACTTTGAATTCTAGTAAGTCCGAAAAGATCCATATGTAGAAGTTTAAGTGGTTGTGTAGTAGAAACTTCATTCTTAGACTTGAATGAAGTTTTGGTTTGTTTTCCAAGTGAACATGCTTCACAAAAGCTGTCTTGCTCGATTCTGATGTTAGGTAAACATTTTACCAACTCTTTTCTCGCAAGCTTGGATAACAATTTAAAGTTGGAATGTCCCAACCTTCTATGCCATAGATGGCTCTCATCTTTGACAGATAGAAAGCAACTTTCTATAATACATAATCTCTCATGTGTCAAGGTGTAGATGTTCCTTTTCCGATTTCCAATGAAGTGAACTTCATTGTCTAGGATGCCAGAACACTTATCTTGATCAAAGGTTACTGTAAAACCTTTGTCACGAAGCTGGCTAATGCTCAGCAAATGATGCTTGAGTTCTGTGACTAACACAACCTAATTTATGACCATGGAGTCGGGACTTCCAATGGTTCCTTTACGGATGACATAGCCTCCACAGCACAGATCCAAAGGTTCCTTTACCGATGACTTCCAATGGTTCCTTTACCGCAGAAAGGTGTCAACCCTCTACAGTACATATCCAAAGATTTTGTACCACAGCTGACTGAAATTCTCAGCACAGACCGAAAGGTTCTGTACAACCTGTGACTCGTTGCACACGTTAATGTGACTAACAAGGTAACCTTCTGTCGGACGTTTCTCTCAGACGGTGTCCTCTTCTGCACAACAACCTGCCGTGACTTCCTCCAAGACTTTTCACTCAGGCGGCGTCTCCACCTGCACAGCAACCTGCTGCGACATCCCTTGCGTGATCCCTCGAGATCTCGACTGAGCAAACACAAAACCCTTGCCCAAGGTTCTCATGCGTGGTCCCTCGAGACTACGGCTAAGCAGACACAGAACCCCTGCCCATGGTTATCCTGCACACGCAGAACGTTACACCACAGAAGCTGGTTAGTTCCTCACCTTCTAGGCTACCGGGGTATCTGCCCTTCTTCGGTCCACTACACATTGGCCACGCCAGCAACCTGCCGCACGTTTCCCACCAACATCTCCTGCAGCAACCAACCGTGTCCCTCGGGCCCCCGAGTCACCCTCCCAGAAGACTTCACCAACGATGCAGCCTTCTGCAGCTAACGCTCCTCGTGTGTGACTAACTCAAACGACATGAAAGGATACAAACTCTCAGCACACTCTCTCTGGATTTTTACAACGATGACTGAAACGAAAAGGATATCCAGAAGTGTGGCTGAATGTCATTATTTATGCAAAATAGTCTAAGTGAAAATAAAAAATAAAAGGTAATTGCACGATCAACCATCTACAAAACAAGGAAACCGAAAGGTTAAATAATAATACAATATATAATTAACAAAATCGTCACTCCCAGGCATATGTTAGTTTGGGTAACCAATTCATATCAAATAGGATAAAGATATGATAAAGTTCCCAAGAATAGTGCGTTACAGAAGGTTTTTACTGAATCAGGTCAGCAACCTTATGCAAATGGAAATAATCAAATATTAACTACCAAATTTATTAAAACCAATACCATTCTGTTGAAGACACTTAAATGAATGTATCTTGATAGATGATAATGATAAACATCCCAAATAACGGTCCTTTGGTGGTCGAATGAATCCACAGAATGTTGTTGACAACCTTGGAGAACCTTACCATAAATAGAGGATTATATTTCCTTCCATATAAAATATAATTCCTAATGGGGTTATTTGGAAACATAATCCATTCAATTTGATTAGATTAATATCTTGATCAAATGCTTTTTATTTCGTGACTAATTAATCATTAAACAATCATTTAATCACAAAATATTTCTTACAGAAAGTTATCAACTTGAGTATCTTCTGTAGAGTAGATGTTTGACTTCTGTCACATAGAAGGTCAAGGCTCATCATCAAAACCTATTCAACAGAACTATTGCTAACTCATTGTCTAGAATGGCACTCATGTAAGTGAGTCGAGAATTTTCATCAGAACCAAGATTGATACTAATTAAAGGATCCGAAGTTGAAAATAGTATTTCTCGACTCTAACCGTCGAGTTGAATAGAAAAGACACCTAGAAATGGTCTAGAATTGAGCGAGAAAGATGATGGTGCGATGCAACGCACTTTTTAGAATTAGGAAAATCAAAAGAATCTGCTTCTTGGTGCGCATTATCCAGATCCTCGACTTCTTCAATCTTCATAAGTTCCTTCCCGCAGGAGTCTATCGAGCCCCGACTCTACGTCCTCGTCTTGCCCTCAACTGTTGTCCTCCTTCTCTCGAACGGCTTGTCTAGTGCGGTACTCGACATTAATGAATTCTACGTCTCCAACCCTGATTTCAGCCTAAGTTAAGACATTTTTTCCTTCTGGCATTCCTCAAGGTCTCTCACCAAACCAAGTAATTGGGAATCCTTCTTCAGGCACGAGCATTCTTGGGTTGCTCATGAGTTCCTCATCGTCCCAGCCCTCTATGGTGAAGCTGAATAAGGGAACGATGCCTCTCTCTCGAGGGATGTTATCATCTTCATCGCTTCCCCATCCGCTCGGGACTATGGGTGCTACAACCCTCGCAGCCTTAGTATGGTGAGTCACGATTTTCTCGACCTCTGGGTTCAACGACCTATCATCCTGGTTGTTTTTCTTCTCCTGTTTCTCCTCTTCAAGTTCTACAATGGAACATAGAGGCTTAGATTCGCAAGAACAATGATTCTTATCAGCTCGCACGAGCTCTATTTCATCATCAAGCCATATCATCAACTCTTTGTGTATAGTCGAAGGTATAACGGCGCCTTATGTAACCAGTCTCGACCCAGAAGAGCATTGAATGCTGATGCGATATCTAGCACGAAAAAGGTGGTTTCCATCTCGTGCCTTCCAACTTGGAGGTTTACTGAGAACACTCCCATACACTCAGATTTCTTTCCATTGAATGTCGTGATCGACATCCTTGTGTCTGTCAATAGCCACCTTTCCTTACCCATCGCCAAATAAGTTTCGAAAGGGAGGATGTTGACTGTGGCCCCGTTATCCACTAATACCTTGTTCATCCTCACTCCGTCAAAGTCTGCTGTGATATACATGGAATGGATATGATATCTCATCCCAAGAGAAGGTTTCTTGAACCAATGGAGCGGAGACCCTTTTGGGAATCTAATGCTCGATTTGGGGACTTTACGTACTGCGCCATTATTGAGCATAACTTTCTTACTTTCTCTCGAGATGCAAGCAGGGAGCTCGGCCGTGTTACAGGAGGTTACCATCGTAGAGCTCGACCGATCTTTGTCCTCTTGGTGTCCTTCGGGTGTCCCTATAGAGGTGCATAGTCTATGTAATCATCGTAGGCAGCATCTTCCTCTTCTTCACCTTTCGCTTATGATGCCTCTTCTCGAAGTTCATCCACCTCTTTTGGTGAGACATGCTTTTCTTAGCCACCCTTTGAGTCCTCTTAGGACTCTCTTATGTGTTGCTTTCGGGATCACTATTGTCTTGCTGACTCTCTGCCACTCTGAATGTGGGTCTCTCGAGATCTCTCCTACAATTCGCTTGAAACTCTTAATAGGGCATTTGGCGTAAGCGAAATCTTTCTTTACGGGATCTTAGCCCCGAATTTCCTTCATGTTAGGTTCGGTCATCACAGCATCAATAAAATTGGTGGTGAGATTACTTGTGATTTGGCTTTTGAGTCTGATCTCGATCTCCTCATCAGTTGACATCTAAACGAGCTTCAGGAAATATACCATGCAGCACTTAGTACACATATGAGGAATGAGAAATCTATTCGAGGCGATCAGTTTGCACTTCTCGCACGGCATCTCTTCCTCGTGTAAGCGAGCAATCTGTGGCCCTTCTAGTATCAGCTTTGGATTGACTTGTGTTGCTTCTTTTCTTTTTACCTCAGTAGCAACTCTTTCAGCCTGGAATGGTTCAAGAGCAGCATCATCTTGCTTTAAGGGCTTATCCAGAGCCTTTTCTCAAGTGTTCCGTTCAGCCTTGCCTCGTCCATTCAGTCGCTCAAGCACATGAAGCCTGTTGATCTGCTCGCTTTCACCATGCTACCGTTTTCGGTACTCACGACTAGTGGACCGAGATGAAGAACTTCCTGAGGAGTGCTTCGAGGTAAAACGGGAGTTACGGCACTTGTTAATTTGCAAATACCTGCGGAAGTTCCGGCACTTGTCCGTAGAGTGGGAAGCATCCAGATGCCAGTGGCAGTGCTCCTCATGAATCTCTCGAGCCGGGCAATTCACCCTGTGCCTCTCTACTAGGCGCTTGAAAAGCCTGTTGGCGACAGTGGTTTCTCCAGACACTTTGATTCCCTGTGATGTACGAGGGTAAGTCTCGAGGTAAAGCACAGATACGTCATCAACAAAGCATTTAGTGCATTTATTTTCATTCTCGAGAGAATACATATGTATTATAGGCTCTTCGCCAAAAGGATTTTCATCTATTACACTTGACTCATTCACTTCAGCAAATTTTAATTCTTTTGACTCAATTAAGTCTTGAAGTAAGTTCCTAAAATGCACACACTCTTGAGTTGAGTGAGTGAATGTCCCATGCCATTTGCAGTGTGCTTCCTACGTTTATCTCGATCATTTTATGGTAACTTATGACCAGGCCTGAGCTTTATACGCCCTTTCTGGTACAGCCAATCGAAGATCTTATCCATCTGATCAAAGTCAAAAGGAAATTTTCTCTCCTACTCAGATTTTGGAGAAGCTCGAGCTTTAGAATTCTTCTTCGCTAGAGGCTCACACACAACCTAACAATTCCTAACTGAGTGAAACTCCTCTAATAGGAGATTGTAGTACTCAGTGGCTCGTCTCGAGAGTTTGTAGAAATCTCGAAATCACTCTCCTTGTAGTTTCTTCCTTATCTCCAAAGACAAGGCATTATGTGCTATCTCAAGCTGATCTCTTTCAGCCAAAGCTGTCACAAATTTTAACAAGTTCTTTCTGAACTTCACTAAGAACAAGGCAGGACTCTCCCCAGGAAGTTGTTCCATTTTCAGGATTTCTCCCAGTGTGATCACTGAGTCTAACCTATCGAACGCCTTAAGAAACGGGGCTTGTATTTTGACCCAGTTAGGGATAGAGTTCGAGAGGAGTCTCGAATACCAACCAAAAGCATCTCCAGTCAGGGAATTTGGAACAATTTAAGTTTTAGCATATCGTTATTCGACATTTCTCCCATTTGATAAATGAACCTGACTATTTGTTTTACGGAAGTCATTTCATCTTCTCCCGAAAACATGGTAAAATTAGGAATCTTATGTCCTCGAGGTATTTATATCCCTCGTATTATGTATTCAGGGATCGGACTCCTATACAGGCGCAAATCTTCAGTCCTTGCACCTGGCACCTTTTGGGCTACCACTCGAGCAATTTGTCCGCTCAAGTCAACAGTAGGATTAGGACTTGTTTTCAGATTGAGCTTGTCCTCCCTAGGTGTGTAATAAAAACTCTCGATTTCCTTAAGTCGGTATAGAGGAAGAACCGGACGAGCATTCTGCTTGAGATCTATAACTGTAGGTTTGACATTCTTATCAGGTACCGGACTCCTCAAGCTACTTACACCTACTCCATTAGAAGCTCTAAGAGATGGCTCGGTTTGTTCATCATGTGAACTTATGCCATTAATATTTTGCTTTCCAGCAGCTCTAGCGTCTGCCATGAATGGTCTTTCACTTAAAGAATCATTCTTTTTTATCACCTATCACTCTTAAGGAAATTCAAGGCATCTATTACTTTCTGGATTTCTTCATCCATTCGAGCTTCCATCTCCCTATCCATCCGAGCTTCCATCACCAAACTCTTGTTTGGCTGTAAAGTCATCAAGTGAATATTCTCGCCAGGGATTATCCAGGGGCCCTATAGGGGGTACCTCCTGACCCTATTTGGATTCTCATTGAGATCCTTTTCTTTAGGATCTTCACCTTCCTTCCTAGCACGAGCCATTTTTTAAAGGTTCTTTGTGGACATTCGAATTCTGACTCCCACCGTGGTTGCCAAAAACGTGATGGCGCGGAATTTGTTCCCCGCAACACGTATTGAATTTTACAGTGATGGTGCGGTCGTCGCAAAGTGAAAGTAAACGTAATACCGGAATTTAATACGACGGTACTGAATTTAGAGCGGTTGGTGTTGTACACCACAAACTAAACGAGTGCAAGTATAACAAATAAACACAACACTGGAATTTAATGTGATAGTATCGAGCTTATAGCGTTACAATTACAGAAATGACTTGGCTAGAATACAACAAAAAAGGCCTAGTGATGCTTCACGATAGACGGCGGCGGACGAGAAGCCTAGTGATGCTTCAGACTACATTCGGTTCGGTCGGTATTGCGAACTCGCCAACCAAGAGGTGGTTATCCCCATTCCAGGTTGTGATCCTCCACTCTTGACCTTGGGTCCTCTACTTCCACCGTCTGCTTTCAAGGAACATAATATCCCACAGACTTATCTCTTGACTTTATCGACCATTCCGGTATGTCGTCCTAACTTTTGTGCTCCCATCTCCTGGTTTAGTGCGAAAGAACATGTAGGGTTTCCCCCAACTGACGCTTCCACTGAGAAGTGGTTTAAATTGTGGGAGGAGAAATTGGATCAAAAGTTAGTCATTTGGGTCTGAAGGATTTGATGTCTGTCTCGAGAAGGATGAAGTGTAGTGATTTCAAAGTCTACTCTAGCTTAATTCTTCTCTAGAATTCGAGACTAAATGTCTTTATCCTTCCTGCGGAGCCTATGACTGTCACTATAGAGAACATTTGTCTAGTGACCGGCTGTTACACCTTGGGTACTGATGTTCGCCTCCATATAATATATTTATAATGATTGATACGATAAGATTTATTTTTTAATTTTTATTTTTAGTTATTTGGTAATTGGGGATTTCTTATTCGTTTATTTAAAACTACCCTGGAGAAAAACAAGCAAGAAAAATAAAACATTACTTGTCGCTAAGAGAAGTATGATCGAAAGCTTCTTTCCAACGAGCCCTTATCCTTCACAGCCCTTGTAAGAAGACCAAAGTTCCACCCAAGTTTGTCATCAATCGCCCGTGAACTCCATCATTCATTCGGGACTTTATGGACTTGGCATAAGAGCAAACCATGAGTTATTCATATAATTTTTAAGATATATTTGATAAATTTTTCCACAAATATGAGGACCAACGGACTCTAAGAATACGTCTGAAAAAGTTAGAATCTCGTGGAAAAGATGGAGGTGAATGAAGGGATAGCCACCAGTCCAACCAAACACAAAACTAGATGTGTGAAAACTCTATAAACGTGGAGTTATTTAGCCACTCATGTGGGCATTATTGAGACTAATTCAACGAGTTTTGATCATTTTTAGTTGTTTTTGCGTTTATTTGTCTCTAGTCGTTTGAGTCTTTTCGTGTTTGTCTACTTCTTTTAGTTTAATAGGATTAAATCTCTATGTGTGATTATTTGAACGAAGGTTGAATGCGGAAAGGTTGAGATAGAGACTAGACCAAGAAGTTGGATGTCATCGACTTTCAGGAAGATTAGAGAATGACACATCTTTCTGACAAAAGGATGCATCTGCGGGTAACTTGGTGGGCTAACTTGAGATAGACGCATCCTGTCGGACCTAGCATCCGTGCGTGATCTGATGAAGCACGACTTTTGGCCAAACTTCCATTTATGAAGATTACTTCAACACATTAGAAGATCTTTTTATCTTATTTATTTTCATTTATTTTTAGTTTCTTAGTTTTGAAATTATTTTGTGTAAGGATACTTTAGGTAATCTAGGGGAATATTTTCTTAAGGAATCCTAGGGTTTCTATAGGGTAGTTTTTTGGTTTTTAGGAGGATACAAACAATTTGGTGGGTTGATGATGCCTCAAGGTGACCGGAGAAGGAGATCAAGAAGGCGACTTTCGGATCGAGGAATTGAGGAGAAATTTTCTTATGATCGATGTTGTCTTCGGTTTTCTTTAATTTGTCTTTCGATATTGATTTCATCGCTATGAACTAACTTGCTTCTCTAGGACTACACTTGTGCTCCAATGTAGCTCATGAACTTTCTTTCTTAATGTGAATCCAGTTATGTTTTTAATGTGTATTAATTGACTGGCCACCAATTATCATTGATTAGATAACCTAGGGAGACTCAGGAGGGTAGTCTAGGTTAGATCTCAAACAGGATATCCTAAGTAGTCTATGTGTAGAATAACCTGACTAATTGTGTGAATGAAAGCTAATCAATTAGAATTGAATCAAATGGGTCACCATTAGTTTCTTGCCTAGGAGTAGAGTAAGAAATTTGATACATGGTGATACGTTTTTGTATGTTTGGTAAAAGTACGCGGCAACTAACGATTTGATAGCACTAGAAAAGGGGGAATCGAATGCATGGGATGCAAGAGAAGTTCGATGTCCTAGATATTTCTTTTATTGACATTTTGCTTGTTTATTTCAGTTTCGTATCCATTCTTCATTACTTTCTTCTTGACCTTGATTCATTTTTGTGAACATTAGAAGAATTTTTGTGGGTATAATTATCTATGGAACGACCCTTGCTACTAGTTAAGGTCAAAATACAATTTTATTTTTTTTGCATTGATAACGCGCATCAAGATAAAAGCTATTGAGTGCGAGAAGCAATAGTAAAGTATTGGTTTTGCATTTTGCAAAAACGGATTTCCAAGTTACAATTGGAATGAAATCCCTTTAGGGTGGAGTAGTTCTTGTAAGTACCAAGAGCCACATTTTATTTGGTGGAAGAAGCCTAATTATGGTTCCTACGTATTGGCCCAGACCACCCAAACTCATTGTGGGAGGAGTTTAACCACTTATACAACGTATGTTTTGGACCAACAATAGGGGCGAGCAAATTGAGAGAATTGATCAAGTTAAGACAAGCAAGACTCGTGGCGGATTATGACAGACCTTTCGAACAACTTCTGTTCGTGCAGGTATACTCAAATATGTGCAAGAGGTTAAGATTTATATGAGTGGCCTTCAAAAAGCTATCATAGTGGAGCTCCACCATCCATCAAATTTATCAACTGCAATTAAATTGACAAGGCATTTCGTGCGGAAATTGGTTGCACAAAGTAATACACTTACCAGTCATCGATTTTTACTCGCTGAACATATCGGTTCTTCGTCAACACCATCATTCGTGAAGTGACTTTTCGAGTAGAGTTGGCAGAAAGGAGAGCGAAGGGGCTTTGATACAACTGTGTTAAATCGTTCACATCACAAAACTGATGTAGAAGAATTTTTGTCTTAGAGATGGAGGACAAGGCTGAATTCGAAGAGGGTGGAAGGTGATCTGTGTTTACTTTGCCAAGTGCTTTAGATCAAACACGAGTTTCAAGGAAGGGAGTAATGATATGATTTTTTTCTAAAATACAAATTTATTCATAATTTAGAAATAAAATATTTGGTAGAATCCAATTAGAATAATTGATATGATATATTTAGTTTATTATTTTTGTTTTTAGTTATTTGGTATCTGGGGATTTCATGTTATGTTATTTAAAGCCTACCAATCTGTAGAGAAATGAGAGCAAGATTTGAAAACAAAATGTTTACTTTTCCTTACAGAAGTGAGATTGAAGAGTTCTCTCTAATGAGCCCATATCCTTTGCAGTCGTAAGAAGATCAATGTTCCGATCGATTTCTTCATTTATCGCCCGTGGACTTGATCATTCATCGTGGACCTTATCAAAACATCGTGAAATTGATATATAACTAGCTGAGATCAACAAGAAGGGAAGACAATGGAGGGACCTGATGTAGAAGAGATCAACAAGAAAGCAAGAGAAGGGATAAAACTGATGCAGAAGAAAATGACCTCGTCAGTGTTGAAAAGGAGGGTCTTGTAGTCCTTGACCTTGAGCTCATTGCGCTTCCAGCTACTATGAACATACTTAAACATGTAGGTCTGCATAATATGCTGAACATCGTCAAAAACAGCATCCAAGGAAAGGGGAAAGACACGGGGAAGGAGAAGTGACCATGTAGTCTGTGGTGATGAAGAGATTGTAGATGATGATGAGCTCGACACTATCCCTTTGGAAGATGACCCTGGAGACCAACATACCAATCCTTCCTGACATTTTTTAATGCGAAAGATAGTGAAGATGCAAAGGAGGGGAAACATAAAGAAAAAGATGAGATGAGACATGTATAAAAAGCCAGACGAACGTTAATAGATTGTGTCATCTATATACCAAAAAGGAAAAATATAAAAAAAATGCTGAGGGAATATTATTAGAGGCTCCCTTTTAGGGTTTTCTAGTTTATAATTTTGATAATCAGATCAAGTGGGTTGGAAGCCGAATCTCTTGAACGCTGACTTATGAATTGGTTGTGGGGGCTATTACGATTTGTGTTATATTGGACAAGACGTGGGTCTAACTATGTTGAGGCCTCGTTGGGCGACAAGATTAACTAAAATTAATATAAAAATAATAGTATATAATAAAATCATGTAATAAATTAAGTTAATACCAAAACAGAAAGTTGGTTCAAATTTTATACCATGCATATTTTGACATATTGAAATACTATATAGGTGCACAAAGAATTAGAAAAAAAAAAGATTGGAGTTTCCATTTTTTGTCTTAAAAAGATAAAATAACAGAATTTCCATTATTATGTCCGAACACGAGATAGATGGGAATGAAGCACGCCGTGGAATGCACTCAAATTTGGAAAGTTAATGGAAATAGTTAATTTGTATGTTAATAATTTCTTCAAACACCACTCTCATACACCATATTATGGAGTTTTACCGATAATACAAACGAATTGGATTAAATATAAATGCGTAGAAAATATAGTTAAATTAGGATAAAATTATATGGAAAAATGTTTTTTTTTTAGCAAGAATTTTTTATATAAAAAATTAGTGAGAATGACAGTCAAAAGCACAAAAGAGGTTTTGTTTTGTTATTTATTATTTTAGGAAGATTCCCCCAAGCAATAATAAAAGAAAACTAGCCGTTACACGAAACTGCCCAAGACCCTGCATTTTCCAATTTTCCAGTCTTCTTCACTTTCAAAATTCTCTGCTTTCTTCTACACGCTCTCGCTGCAACTCCTTCCCTCAGAAATCCTCCATCCCCAACGACATCGACTTCTTCTTACAGCCCGCACTTAACACCCGAACGCCCGACAACGATGGCATCCAAGACTGCCTCCAAGGACATCATCACCCTCCGCGGATCCGCCGCCATCGTCAGCGAGTTCTTCGGTATCTTCCCACAAAACCCTAACCCCCCTCGTCTCTATTCCCCCTGCCTGGTTTCTTGTCCCATATTCTGACGATTTCTCCGTCTTTTTGGGTCTGTTCCCAGGGTATGCTGCCAATAGGTATATTCCTAGACTTTGATCGTTAATATTTCCCTGGATCTGGATTTGATTTCCATCTTCTGGGCTGACGTTTCATTGATTCTTTTTCAAGTATATTATACAATCGGGGGGTTTATCCTGAGGAGAGTTTCTCGAGGGTGAAGAAGTATGGCCTCCCGATGTTGCTTACCCAGGACGAGGGTGTCAAGTCCTTCCTCTCAGAAATAAATTCTCAGCTTTCCGGTAATCACTGAAAGTGTAAACGACTCTTCAACAGCTGATTCATGGGCATTTTGCTGCAGTTATTTGAGCTATTTCCTTGACCTTAATGTGATGACGTACTTGATTTTTGTGCGAGTCAGAATGGTTGGAGGCCGGGAAGCTGCAAAGGGTTGTTCTTGTGATAATGAGCAAGGCGACTAGTGAGGTCCTCGAGAGGTGGAACTTCTGCATCGAGACCGATGCCGAAGTCATCGAGAAAGGGTAACTTTGATGTGCCCCCTTCTGTTTTTTAGCGTTCTGCCCCGTGTTGTGTTCTGCTTGTTCAGCTCGTAAAATGATCATCATTTGTTTGCAGGATTTCAAGGGAAAAGAGTGATAAGGAAATCATGAGAGAGATCCAGGCAATCATGCGACAGATTGCCTCGAGTATCACTTACTTGCCTTGCCTTGATGAGACCTGTAAAGCCACTTGATTGCCATCATTTCATTACCGACGCATAACGTCTGCTTTGATTGGGCACAAGCTTGAACTTTCTGTATCTGTTTGAAGGCGTTTTTGATGTTTTGGCTTACACCGATAAGGATGTGGCTGTGCCATTTTCATGGTTCGAGAGCGACCCCAAGCTGATAGCTAATCCTCAGATGGTTAAGCTGCACTCTTTCGATACAAGGGTAAGCATCGCCTCGTCGCCCTCTTCTCTCGTCATCCAGCATGGGCTTTAATAGCACAAAGTTTGAACACCGGGGAAATCTTCTGCAGATACATAAGGTGGGCACTCTGGTGTCATACAAAGACGACGAGTGGGATGAAGAATGAAGCTCCGGGATGCCCATGCACCAGCCTTTCGGGTGTGAGATGTGAATCTACCACTTCAATCCATTTTGGGACGATGGGGTTGCTTTTTGGCAAACATTTGCCCAAATCCCCTTGTGTTGTTCCGTGCAATAGTGCCAGTATAAAATGTATGCTTCTATCCTTGATAACCGCCCCCCCCCCCCCCCCCCCCAAAAAATAAAAAAAAATAAAAAACAAAAGTATCATCCATGCAGCAAAAACCGAAGTCTAAAAATATCCTGCAGATTGTTCCTACTCAGTCGGGACCAGCTCTAATACCGTGGAGACGTCAATTTTTCTGGTTCAGGTGCTATAAGCTCCACATCCATCCACCGATGACGTTCAGTCCTTTAAGTTTTCCAGTGTTCCCGAAGCTAAATTCACAAGACCACGAACAAGGAAATGGAAGAGATATGATCTCAGTATCCTTCAAACTACATAAATAACCTTATGGACGTATATAGGAAATGCACAGACCTGTCACACTTCAGCCACGACATGCAAAATACCATCAGCTTGAGGCTCCACATCCAAACCATCACAGACATTTCTCCCTGCAATCTGTGGGTTCTTCCTAAATTCCTCATTCGAGCAATTAGAGCAGAGAAGCTCCAAGCAGAAGGTCTCCTCATATTCTGTGTCACTTATGCACCGGCCACACTGAATGCACCGCGCGATGCACAATGTGCATGCCCGGCATGCCTGACTGACAGCATCTTTCACCATGCAAGCCTCATCCGGGCAGTCGTACACCAACCTTGCCTTCTCACACCTTGGGCACATTTCGATGTCGATAACTCGGTTATCCTGACAGGGCAAGTACAGATTCCCCCTCCGATAGAAATGTGGTTTGTTGTCCCCCAGCCGCTTTTCACCCTCCGTGCCCAATAACGACTTCAGCTCATCAAACTGCTCCTCTGTCACTCCATAAATCCCGCCTATCCGAACATGCTTCAACTGAAGTGTTCCCGAAAGCTTCAATGTCCTCAAGCTTTCCAGGAGACCGAGAATGCTTAATCTTGTACAGCCAGGTACAGAGAGCTGTGAAGCCGATAAGACAACAGATTAAACTCATGAAGAAAACATGATATTTAAGCCAATTGGCGGACATTTTTCATTAATTGGATCAATATCAAGATGTGGAAGGTCTTGTTATAGATCCTAGTCCTAACAAGTGGGGGGCAGGCCAATAAATCATCTGGAGCCAGTTGCAACAAAAGTGCACGAAAAGATCCATCCTTACTCATAGAAAACACCTAACTTCTCACATCCAGAGTCAACAGCAACAAGAGACTCCATAATCCGAAACATATTCAGATCAGACTCAATCAAGGAAACCATTTTCCCAACACATCATTGAGGGAACAATACCTAGAAGCAGTCAAGAGACTCCATAATCCGAAACATATTCAGATCAGACTCATGTCGTCCCAACAAGTAACAAGTGTCCTATGTACTCCACTTCATATTAAACCAAAAACTCCATAGGGAACAAAGAATATTGCTAGAGATTATCCATTAATATAATAATAACTAGGTGCAGAAAAGGGCGTAGATAAAACATGTCTGTGGGCTTCTTAACATGCACATAATGAAAGTGAAAAAGAACGTGAATTATTAATCAACAGGAGAGTTACGAGATTAATGCACCAAACTGCCAGGAAAACTAACCTTGCTTAGATTGGGATTTCTTTCCAGGACACGTTTAAGACCATCATCAGTGATCCTCGGGCATTCTACAAGGCTCAGGCATTCCAATTTACCTTGCGCTCTACCAGTTAAGTGCAGAAGAACTTCGTCGGTGATCTTCTCATTCAGCGGTTGATGAACATGTAAACTCCTCCACAGAGCGTTCTCTGTCCGGACAGCTGAATGAACTGACTTGCAAACCCTCTCAACAGACAGAAGATCTCGCAACCCCAGATAGCCAAGTGATAGATACAGAGCGTAATGAGTTCCATCGTTTCCAGCAGAATAACCACCACTAGAATTCTCAAAACAACTGCTGGCTTCAATACAAGAGTTTCCCCTTGTTTCACAACAGTAATTGGGGAGATCATCGTTGACAGCTGGGGATACAAAAATAGCATCATCCTGCTTCGTACATCCAACTGACTCACCAAATGATCCGATGCTGGGATACCCAGACGTACTTCTGGAATCTTGGCCAACAGAAGATGGTAAAATCCTACTATCAGAACAATCATAAGACCCCATGTACACGCTTCCTAATCCTAAACTGCCGCCAAACAAGGAAGCACCATTGGCTTCCCTAAAATCAATTGCACACCCAGCAATCCCTACTACTGAGCTGCGCTCTAAATCTTCAGACTGGTTCTGCACACCCACGAAATCAGGGTACAAACCAAATGCATGTAAAGGCTGGAACTTCATTGCCATTGCATTGTTCCACAAAAGGTTCAGCCCCGCAAAGAATGGATGGTCTCCCCCATCCATGCCAGCACCAACATCACCCACATGACCAGCATTATTCATCTCAAGATCCTCTAGCCACCCAGTGATAGCCGTAAACGTAGAACTTATGTCCATCCCGAAAGGATCCGCAGGCAAGAAATCAGAAACATCTGAATCTTGACAACAACTGCAACTGCTACCCTCTGAACAACATGTGCAGTAATCAACGCCTCCCTTGCAGAGACAGGCATTCTCCGTAATGCCCTCATTAACAATGCCCCCATCGCCGAGCCTAATGGGTGACACCAACAGATCCTCCGACATCTGTGACGGGAATATCGCCCTACTAGAGAAATTCAATGCCATGTTTCGCCCCAAATCCACAGAAAAGAAGAGGCTTTTCTAAGTAAAATCTACTCGATACCTATTAGGCTTTTTTTGGGTTTTTGAGAGGAATTTAGGAAGAAAAGAGAAAGGGACAATCTTTTTTCTTCTTGATTTTTCTCAAAGGAAGAGGGAAAAGGGAGGGAAAAGTTCAGGAAGGCGAGAGAGAGAGAGAGAGAACCAAAAGGGGAAACCCTCGATTTTAGATGGCGAACTAAAAATAACGCATCAAAAACTTCACGGGGATTCTCGGAGAAATCATAATCAGCAGCAACACCACCCCCCCCCCCCCCCCCTGTTAACGAGACGAACAAAAGAGAGAGGGAGGCCGCAATCCTAAATTTATGTACAGAGCTCAGATGTACACCAAAGAAAGAGAACCCAGAAACGAAAGAATCAATGGAACATTGGAAGGAGGTGGGGGGGAGAGGAACTAGACAAGATCACAAGACCAAATACCCTCAAGAAAGAATCAAAAGAATTAGGGATCATATAACCCAGGGCTACGACGACTTCTCCTCCCCTAAATCAAGATCAATCCAAATCGAACGCAAAAGGAGAGAAACCCAATTCATCCCGGAGCCGAATCTCCCAGACCCATAACTCAAATCCACCCAAAGGAAAGAGGACAAAAAACACCACCTGCGCCCTCCCCCCTTCTTCTTCCTCCTTCTTCGTCCACCTCTGAGACCGAAACCGTCTGCTTGTCCCGAAAATCCTAAGCCATGTGGGGGAGGAGGCGGCGAGTGCGAAATATTACTGAAAGGAAGGGAAGACGAGGAGGAGGAGGAGGAGGAGGATTCAATCGGAAACGAGGGATGGAGAGGGAAACGGGCGGGGGGGAGGAATGTAGGAAAAAGAAAAGGGAGGAAGGTGAAGGAATCGAGGAAGGAAGAAAGAAATAGGGGCAAACGCACGCGGGGTTGGGGGGGGGGGGGGGGGGAGGGTTAAGTGTGAGGGGTGGGGGAATCGCGTGTTTATTCCTTCTTCCCTGGAGCCTAGTTTTCACCCCGTCCCTCGAGCCGGGGAGAGAAGGGGTGGTGTTGGGAACCGGCAGGTGTCTGTTTCTAAGTGGCGCTGTGACGGGAGATGGCAAAATCCGGATTAGGAAGGGATTGTATTTCTTCCCTTTCCACTCATCAAGCCGGTGGACGGTCGCCCTTTTTTCTAGCATTTTCTTTGAATTATTATAAATGATCTGATATTAAGATTTTTTTCTTTCATCACTAAATAGTCACCCACATCCTTCCCCATGATTTCAGCGAAAGAAATGACAACAGAAAAATTGTATTCGCCACACTTTTTGCCGTGCGTGTGGTGTGATTCTCTGTTGAGAGATCTCTCTCAGCTAATTGAAAGTTTTTTATTTTAAAATGATTCAATCTGATACCCGATGCAACTAACCAAAGTATGACATCAATTAATATTGATAAATTATTGGTTGAGACCAAAGATTTGGCAATGATTGATGTTGGTGAGAAAGAACATAAAAATAAGGTAAAATATAAGTTTGTAGCGGTGGAACTTTATTTTTTGTCCATATTTTACTTTATTATATGAAAATGTCCGCAACTATGTGTTGTACCTTTTTCTAGTCAATTCGTAACGACGTTACGCCTTATTATGACGTGTCAGTAATGGCTGACTATGTATATCTTGATGTGGCAATCCTACCAAGACAAAACACTACACCGTCAGACAAAATATGCCACGTCCCACAACATCAATGAGGAGTATAACTGGGTTTTCGATGTGGTACTATTAAGTATTCAAATTAAAAAAAAAAAGCTAAATGTCCCATGATTGTTTCTTCCCCAAATTTATTTCCCCAAAACCTAACCTTAATTGCCATCTTTGCAAACTGGGCACCTTTGCCACCTCCACACCTCCTCCTCTACTTACAAGACAGGAAGTCTCACCATCTCTACTCTCGTCGCCGCCGCCTCCGCCTCCTCCACCACTTGCGAGACATGGAGTTGCACCTCCTCCACCGCCTCCTCCACCTATAAAGCATGGAGTCTCACCATCTCTGCCTCCTCCACCTTTGAGGCATGAGTCTCCTCCTCCTCCCAGAGAATCATCCCCTCCACCTCCACTCCCGAGACTTGGAGCACCCCCTCCACCTTCGCCCGCGAGACCTGGAGCCCCACCACCTCCGCCTCCACCCGTGAGACCTGGAGCCCGACCACATCCGCCTCCCCCTTCGAGACCTGGAGCCCCATATCCGCCTCCCACCTCCAGACCTAGAGCCCCACCACATCCGCCTCGCTAAACCCTAATCGCTTTCACTAACATTTGGGGAAGAAACAAATACGGTTAGGTTTTGGGGAAGAAACAATAATGGGACATCAACTTTTTTTAATTTGAACACTTAATAGTGTCACATCGGACACCCAGTCGACGTGGCATATTTTATCCGACTTTGTGGTTTTTTATCCAGGTAGGATTGCAACGTCAAGATAAGGCGTAACGCCGTTGCTAGGAAAAAGGTACAACACATAGTTGCGGACATTTTTATATAACAAAGTAAAATATTAACAGAAAAAAAAGTTCGACCATGCTTAAAGCTATAAACGTCAACAGGAATTGATTGGCTATTATTACTCAACGGTTGTGAATGAATGAAGGTAGAGATACTTTTTAGAATTGGGACTGTATTTATTGTATGGACATAAGATATTTATTTTATCTCGTGATTAGAGATAAAATAATTATGTATGATAAGTTTGACTGTTATGCTTTTAATGTAGGGAACATCTGAGCTCTAGAGTCGTATGTGATATAATTAGGCTGTCTTTATACTACTCGCCCACCAATGTTTTTGTCAAATAAATAAATTGTATGAAGGTAATAATTATCTCCATGTCATTGTCATAAATAAATTTAAATTAAACCGCTGAGAAATCTAAAACAGGAAAATGTTGACATTCACCCCCACCCCCGGGTAACAAATTGAAAAAATATATATCGAAGAAATTCCTAAATGGAAACAAATGAGCAAATACAGGAAAAAGAAACCGGATGGGATAAGGAGAATGTCAACGTACGATGGGATATTCCCGAGAAGTTATTTCAAATTAACATTAGGAAATTGTTTATTAAATGAAGTATCTATTAATATTTTAGCAAGTTAACAAATTTAAAAATACATAATTTTCCGTTTCCCCCTGCCGGGCACGGGCAAAATTTGATTTTCTAAAATCTGAAGCGAGATTATCTACTGGTGATTTATATTAAATTGAAAAAATAGACTAGGAAATCACACCTTTTTTTTAATCCATAGCAAACCCACGCTAACCAAATCACAAGATAGATGTGGCTTTTACAAATGTGGATGTGTATTAAAATAAATTGAATTTATATAATCTTTGAGGATTGTGTTGGTATAACTAAAATTCTTTAGATTACAAAACCCAGGAAATAATATTATGAAATGAAAAGGAAATATCATTACGACTGGTAATTTAAATAACTTGATACTAACACAGTTTGGTCTTTGGGCTTTCCTTAGGTGGTAACGCCACCATTTAGGGAATTGTGTCCGCATATTCATGTTCTTAATGTGTAGACAAATATTATTCGTGTGTATGTATATTTGGATATCACAACTGATAATTTCGGATCAAATTAATTGAATAAAGAAAGGAAAACCACTGTGCCGCTTGGAATTTTAATTTGTTAAAAATAATTCCGAATTTTATGACGATAAGTGAGATCGCTGCTGAAGCGTGGTGATCTGTATATAAACTCTAGATTCGTTGAATAGATACGTAATGAGATAAAGTGACTGTTAACCGATGATATGTAAGAAATTTTAGGCCTAATTAGGAGAAGCTCATAAATTCAAACACATTTTATGAGAAACTCATAAAGCCATTTCACTGATCAACGGTAAGTCTATGATGGGAAGCCCATGAGTCTAAAGGTATGTAAGAGTGTTTGCAAGCCCACAGTTATGCGAACTCGCTGGGAAAAGTATTAAGTCTACAAAGGGTTATAGTATACAAAGACTAGAAAAGATCTTAACTCCAAGATTTTTGAAAAAGTAGTTATAGGGCCACATTCCCATTAATATTCTGATGGAGAAAAAATCTCGGAAACATGGTGCATATCCTGAGTTCAGAAGATCTTTTAGAAAAAACAGGACAATCATCTAAGGGCAAAAAATGCATTGATTGTTTACAGCTCTCAGTCTCAGCCTTCTCGCGTTCGGTTCCCAGTCTTCGTCCAAACCAGGGTGAGCTCGTAGGGCCTTTGGTTCCCCTTCCACCGCTAGAGTGAGCTCGTAGGGCTCTTGGTTTCCAAAATCATTTCTACCATCGTCCACACCCCCGTCCATCACACCACCAGAGTTTAGATTCCACCGCTCCAGTCCACAAGTTCACCGCGTCAGCAGCAAGTCTACAGCGTTACCACCACTCAAGTTTTAAATTCTTTCGCTTTTCATGCATGTAAGGTTTTTTTCTTGATTGTAAGACATCGTTTGACATCGTTTATTAATATAATTCATCTGTATCCATTACTCCGACCACATCCGAACCCTTGTGATTGTTCGTGCCAAATATTTCTGATGTAATCTGTTTCCGACGCTAACACGTTTTTGGCGACCACAGTGGGAGCGAAGCAATTGACCATTTAAAATGGCAAGAAATACTAGAAGCTACATATGGGGAAACACCAATCAAGGTGATACGGATATGTACGAACTCTCCGGAGAGAAATTGTCCCCCATTAGACCTTCTTTCTCTCGGCCGCCTGGTCCCAATAGACTGGAATAGCCACGAAGAGAAAGTTTCAACGTGACACCCGTTGTAGACAACTCTGTCTATAGAGTGAACTCATTCGTGAAATAAATTGTACCAGATGTCATTTATAGAAAAAACAGGTATCTCTACGAAAGTCCATACCACGAATACATAAATTAGGAATGGTTTCGTGACTAGTCTACGCGAATGATCGATTCGAATCAAGTCTACGAAGACGACGAAGAAGACTGGGACGAAGATTGATACTCAAATTATGCTTCCCATCATTGGCATAGGGAGAGTTTTTTTGTCAACAAGTATCCTTCTAGAGCCAATAGAGTCAAGCAGCCCAGCTCTTTTGTTATAAAAAAACGTCTCGACACAAGTAGAAAACTTCATAGATGGGGACTACAAAGTAAATGGGTATGTGAATAATTAGTTTCTATACGAAGCCTCCCGTCGTTGAGTATGTCCCCACTCTCGACGATGAGTATGTCCCCACTATCGAAATTACCGTAGAGGAGTATATCAATAGAACAAAACCTCCCGTAGAGGAGTATGTCTTCAGGACAAATACTCCCGTAGAGAAGTATGTCAATAGGACAAAACCTCCCATAGAGGAGTATGTCTGCAGGACAAAATCTCCCGTAGAGGAGTATGTCTACATAATGAAACCTCCATTCAAGTTTTCAATTCTTGAGTGGGCAAATACTCCTGTAGAGTATGTCTCCAGGACAAATACTCACGACGTCAGCAGCAAGTCTATAGTGCTACTACCACTCAAGT
Source organism: Melastoma candidum (assembly GCA_023653495.1). Taxonomy (NCBI): domain Eukaryota; kingdom Viridiplantae; phylum Streptophyta; class Magnoliopsida; order Myrtales; family Melastomataceae; genus Melastoma; species Melastoma candidum. The sequence continues at coordinate 15,039,505 of CM042891.1, forward strand.
TTTCAATTCTTTTGCTTTTTATGGCTGTAAGGTTTTTTCCTTGATTGTAAGACATCGTTTGACATCGTTTATCAATACAATTCATCTGTTTTCATTACTGGCGACTACATCCGAACCCCTGTGAGTGAGTGTTCGTGACAAATATTTTCGACATGATCTGTTTCTGACGCAAACTTTAACACAATATTCAAAGTCAAAGCTAAAGAAAGTCGGGTATACAATCACGCACATACCTTAAAAAGTTTCGTTTTTAGCTTATCTTTTCGTTTACCAATGACACAACATAATAAAATATATTTTCAAATTAAATACATTTATGTGTATATCAAGTTTAGTATATCTTAAAATAGTTTAAACTAATTTTAAATTATGTTTGATTTGTTGTTAAATTTTTGGGAAAAAGTAATTGATTTTATGGAATTTAATTATTTAAATATTAGGTTTTTAGACGCCTTAATGGTATTCATTGAAAATTTAACTTTTACTGCATTTATGGATGGACAACCTTATCACATGATATGGTTTTTTTTTTAAGTTATTATTTTATTTGGTAGAACGTATTTCCTTTTTACTAATACGTGATAGTTTGCCCCATTTGACATTACTAAATTAATGGAATTAAAATAAAAAAAATGTTATAAGTTTTTATATATATAACATTTTTTATAATTTTTAATAAGTTGACAAGCACAACACGTTATTAAATTGAGTCGGTTGTAAAATTTGTCATTTAAACACGATCAGTTAAATATATGCTATTTCCTGTGTTTGAAGTAACTTTTACGACACGAGACACGTGAAATTAGTAGCTCTAAATGAAATTAACGTGATTATAATTATTTCTAATTAATGTGAGATATGCATATAAATTCCGAAAAGAAATTACGAATTTCACGTATTCCAATATCATCAAGCAATTTTTTATATAAATTTTTTATGTGACAGTTTAAGCTGTTAAATTTTTACTTTTTCTCATCGATATTTTTATGATGAATTAGTTAACGTAATACCGCTTGTTTCCTATCATTTCCCGAAAATCAGAAGTACTTTTTTAAAGTAAAATATCACAAGTAGTTACTAACACTACAAATATCATTAACAAACTAATTGACCCAAAGATAAAAAGACGTTTATAAAATTGTGGCTGAGGAGGCTTGACCCCACTTTACATCCTCGTCCTCGTCCCTCTCCTCCCTGTCGCGGTTGCCTTTACTGACGTGGACTCTGCGTAGGTGTGAATTTCCATGTCCATCTCGAACTACGTCATCTCCTCCTCCCTAAGCGCGACATAGGCCTCGATCGATTTTTCGTCAATGCTGTCCACAAAGATTACATGGTTCATTCGCGGCGAGCCCACGAACCCAACCCACTCTGCCTTCCTCCACCCGAAGTCCGCTTCGTAGACTGGGAATCTGCTCAGGCTTCCGAAGTTCAGCGGGACCAACAGCGTGTCCTCCCTTGGCATCTCGTGGGCTCGGTCCAACCTCTCCTTCATGAATTCTATATGAGTCTTGTTTCCTGGAACTTAGTCACGAAGTTGGGGTTGTTTGCTCCGGCCACGGCGGCCCTCACGAGCGGAATCAGCTTACAATTGTTGGCCTCATCACCATCCCTTGGGAAAGCCAACTCGAAGTGGAAGTTTGTGATGATGTTCCCAAAGGGTCTCGCTGTCGAGTGCGGTGATATGGGGATGGCAAGGAATAGATGATTCTGTTGGATCGTTTATGTACACTAAGAGGGGGGTGAATTAGTGTTTATCACTTTTTCGCCCTTTCTCGGTGTAAGCGGAAGCGTACTGTATCACAGCAGAGCGTTTCTCAGAATGAGAAATACCTTACTGTAACTGTTACGATTTTGTCGAGTAGGTTTTCGTACGAGTGTTGCGCGATCGTAATGGACACAGTGATTTATAGTGGTTCGGCCTTAATTGACCTACGTCCACTTTCCACCAACAAGGTGATTCCACTATATAAAATAATGGGTGCAAAAAGCCCTTGCACTAGGCGTATGTTTCTCTCACAAAGTGAGATTTAGAATCCCGTACAATAGATGATCACTCCTGGCAACGGTCAGCTCCTCACACAGTGGACGTCTTCTCGTTTCCAGCAGAATGATGCTTATCCTCAGCAGTTGGTAGCTCAATGGATTCCACACAGCTCGTTGTCGCTTAATATAAACCTGACTTATCAAAGAGCACAGACAACGTTATGTTAGAGTATAAATCCTCACAGATAATTCCTTACGGTGAAGAATGTATTCTCAGAGAGCAGCTCGTTTCTGTTTCACAGCGAAGGATTGCTTCAGCACTTGTTTGCTCAGAAAAGGATTTCCACACAGATCTTGTCTCTCCTTAAGATAAGCCTGCACTTGCTTAAGAGACAACCACAAAGTTGAACCACAAAGATCACGAAGATAGGAACCACAAAGATCACAAAGAAAACCACAAAGCCACTTAGAAGGTATACGTCCTACACTCAGTTCGGACGTGCACGGTTACCACAGCCGTGACTCACTGCACTGCACACCCAGTGCCTAGGGTGGAATTTTCCGATCCGTTGGCTTCCACGCAACCTGCTTTACTAACCCTCTGTATCAGGCGTTCAAGACTTCTGCACAGCACCCCTGTGCTCGGGAGGAACTCTTTCCACTCCGGCGGCGTTCCCAACTCCTGCTCTACCCTGCAGGCACGAGACTTCTGGCGCGCACCCGCAAGTGCGTGTCTAACTGCTCAAACTCCGTAGGCTCGAGACTTCCCTGCGAAAAGACACGACAAGAACGGCTTCTTGCCGATGGGTCAGCAACCGGTTACTGAATTCAGAGCAGGTATTCACTTAGCTTCCCTCAGACGATTCGCCGGTTGCTCGTTGAACGCACGGAGGACACCCAGTCCCTCTCAGACGATTCAAGGGATCTGACCTCAGCCCCTTGACACTCTCACACGCAGCTTGCAAGAGAAAGAACCAGGAGACACTTAGCACCTTCCGCTCTCCGTCGATGCACAAAGCTCACACAGACCACACAGACCACACAGATGCACAAAGGCAGAGAGAAAATGTCGTCCATGGTCTGATTATAACGAAGAAGGAGGACGGAAATCGTCTAGGCAATCAACAAGATTTATTGCCAAAACTGGCAGCGAGGACACAGCAACGGTCTGCTCAACGTTTGCTGTGTTATAAAAGGAAAGACACAAACGGTAACTTCCTTTACATATATTAATCAGATAAATCATTTCCAAACATAATTATCTGATCATAATCTTATCTTAACAATTACGATTAGCAAAGATATTCAATCTGATAATATCTCCTACTACAGCGTATCGTTGCTGTAGAATATTAGAAAGATATTTTGTTTCCAAAAGTAAAACTTGGAAAGCTAATCTTAATATATTTAGTTGCCTAAGTACCTAAGATAAGGTCATAAGGTTACATTAAACGAACCTAGACGTTCAGACAAATAATCTGAAATAGATTAAAATAAATCTTAAAATAAATCGTAGTTATTAAAAAAATATGTTTCCATATTTTCAATGTACATGCGTAAAATCACAGTAACAGCTTACTGTAACGCAGTAATATATAACTGCTACTAGCTGTGGTTCAGCAACGTATTGCTCAAGCTCATCACTAAGAATGAACACATAACTTGTGAAACATTAATACTGACCACCAGTAACATGTCGCTTATCACCAGTAACATGTCACTTAAGTTCATCATCAAAACCAGGTCAACATTCTCCCCCTTTTTGATGATGACAAAATATGTACTTAGGGATCGAGCTTGTTGTATCAACTCCCCCTTAAATCCTTAACTCCCCCTGAACTTATTCTTCTCCCCCTTTTTGTCATATCAAAAAGAAAAAGAAAAGAGAATAACAAAGGATAGTTTTATTACTAGTGTAGCAAGAATATGCTAGCACCCAAAAGACAAAGTCAGCAGCCAACAGTTGCTGCGATGCATCAAAACGAAACATTTACTAAACCAGTTCAGAAATAGAAGAGCGTAGCTCAGTCTTAGAACAACAAAGCAGACACCTAAAGATAAAGGAGAGTAGCTCAATCCTAAACGGAGAGCATAGCTCAATCCTCAGCATTATCAAGCAAGGTCTGGACCATATTTTCCAGGCGGGTCAGCCTCTCAGCAAATCCATCCAGCCTCTCAAGAATTGAGCGCCTGGTGTAGTTTAGTTCCTCACAGAGGACTTTCTGAAGCTTGGAAGAAGAAGGGGACTCATCCTTGGATGAAGAAGCCACCTTCTCACGTTCAGCATAGCGTTGCTTGCCAAGTGCAGCTGTGGACTTGCCACGGACAGAAGCAGCGATCTGTCGCTTGGTTGGTTTCTTGACAAAAACACCATCCACATACTGGTAGCCCATACTTGCTACAGAGTTAGCTCCAATAACCTGAGTACTCCAGGTGTCCATTTGATTCACAGGAACAATCTGCTCCCCATAGAACTGCAGCAATGCAGTGATAACATGCGCAAATGGAAGTGCCCTGTTCTCGTCCTGAACACAAGATGCCATATGGCCAAATATCACACTTCCCAAGTTCACAGGAATACCTCTTTTAAGATGAACCATCAGATTCCAATCTCTTGGCATGACAGTGTCGATGCTGCCAATCCGAGGGGCCAAGCAAGACATTACTGCCTTGTGAAACATCCGGTTGCTGAAACTCAGCGCGGTGTTCTGCAGATATCCGCTGACAGCAACCACCTCACCATCGTTGATGGTCTGATAAGCTTCCAGCTTTCCTTCACTGATCACCCTCAGGTTCGCCAAAAGTGGTGGCATCACCAGTCGAAGCCACATTGTCCTTGGCAGGAACCGCAGCAGGTATCTCCTTGGTCTCAGTGACCACCGGAGCAGGGGTTTGCATCATCGAGGGCTCCCCCTCAGTAACTGACGGAGGAACCACAACAGGTAGTTGCTGGGCAGAAGCAGCCACAGCCTGTGACCGTTTCTTGGGAGTTCCCTTGCCCTTTCCAGATTTCGCAGATTTGGGTGCCATTTTCAGAGGAGAAATGGAGAAGAAGGAAGAGGGTCGAGGTTGAAGAAGAAACGAGGGAAGTTAGGGATTTGAAAAGAAACTGTAGGTGGTTTCCTTTTTATAAAATGTTTTGTAGAAGAAGGAAATAAAAAGAAATAGGAATGAAATGGCACCGTAGGAATATTTTTAATTTCCTATCAAAACTTTCTCAAAATAAATAGATGACAATCTTATCATCTCAGAGATTTGGATTACATATCCCCAACTCACTTCGTAAATATTCAAACCTTTCCTTGTCAAGCGGTTTAGTAAGAATATCAGCAAGCTGTTGCTCAGTATTTACATACTGAATATCAATTTTACCGCTTTGTACATTATCACGTAGAAAGTGATGTCTTAACTCAATATGCTTAGATCTTGAGTGATAGACAGGATTTCGTGATAAATTAATTGCACTTGTGTTATCACACATTATTGGAATAGAATCAAAATGAAGATCATAATCTTCGAGTTGTTGTCGCATCCATAGTAACTGCGCACAGCAACTAGCTGCTGAGACATATTCAGCCTCTGCTGTGGATAAGGCGACAGTTGTTTGCTTCTTAGAGAACCAGGAAATAAGCATATTTCCCAATAGTTGGCAAGTACCAGACGTGCTTTTCCTATCAATACGACATCCAGCATAGTCAGCATCTGAATATCCTCTAGGATCCAGCAACGATTCTCTTGGATACCACAGACCTAAGCTAACAGTTCCTGTGAGGTATCGAAAGATCCTCTTAACTGCAGCAAGGTGTGACTCTTTTGGAGCAGACTGATATCTAGCGCATAAGCATACGCTGAACATAATATCTGGTCGTGAAGCAGTAAGATATAGCAATGATCCTATCATACTTCTGTATAGCTTGGAATCAATTTCCTTTCCACTTTCGTCTTTATCAATTTTGGTATTACTACCAATTGGAGTTGACAAAGGTTTAGCATTCTCAAGATCAAATTTCTTGAGCAACTGTTTGCTGTACTTTTCTTGATGGATGAAAATTCCATCTTCCGTTTGTTTAATTTGAAGTCCGAGGAAGAAAGTAAGTTCTCCCATGAGACTCATTTCAAATTCTCCTTTCATTAGATTAGAGAATTCAATACATAATTTTTCATTAGTTGAGCCAAATATAATGTCATCGACATATATTTGAGCAACTCAAAGATCAGCATCCTGTTTCTTAAGAAACAATGTTGTATCAATTTTTCCACGCCTATATCCCTTTGCTATAAGAAAGGAACTAAGCTTTTCGTACCATGCTCGCGGAGCTTGCTTAAGCCCATACAAAGCTTTAGAGAGCTTATAAACATGATTACGATACTTTGGATCGGTGAATCCAGGAGGTTGTTCAACATAGACTTCCTCTTTTATATCACCATTTAGGAATGCACTTTTCACATCCATTTGAAATAACTTAAAGTTATTATAGCAAGCATACGCTAGGAGTAAGCGTATTGCTTCTAGACGCGCCACTGGGGCGAACGTTTCATCATAATCGATGCCTTCTTCTTGTGAGTAACCTTTTGCTACAAGTCTAGCTTTGTTTCTTATTACATTTCCAGACTCATCAAGTTTATTTCGATAAACCCATTTTGTTCCAATAATGGAACGATCATTGGGTCTAGGTACTAAACTCCAAACTTTGTTTCTCTCAAATTGGTTCAATTCCTCTTGCATAGCAAGAATCCAATTAGGATCATCAAGCGCATCATCAATGCCTTGAGGTTCATCTTGAGAGATAAAAGCCGAGTATGCACAGTACAGGCTTGCTGTATTTCGAGTTCGCACTCCTGTGTGTAAGGATCCTATTACTTGATCAATAGGATGTCTTTTCTTATATAAAGAAGGAACCCGATTCTCAATTTGAGTATCCTGGAAATCACCAGAAGCACTTTCAGTGTGTGCAGCAGGCACTTGCTGTACATCTGCTACAGTGTTTCCGTTCGGATTATTGTCGGCAATCATTTGCTGGGAGGTTTCATTTGATGCTGTTGTTGAGGATTGTACTGCTGCTTCCACAGCAACTTCCTCCTGTGTCGGAGAATCATCAATTTTAACATTGATAGACTCTTCAACGGTCAGAGTTCTTTTATTAAAAACTCTATATGCTTTGCTTGTTAGGGAGTATCCTAAGAATATGCCCTCATCAGATCGAGCATCAAACTTTCCAACACCATCTTTGATGGGTCTCAAGATATAGCACTTACTTCCAAATGGATGAAAGTATGAAATATTAGGCTTCCTGCCTTTATATAACTCATAAGGCGTTTTACCTAAAGAGTGCCTCAAATGAATACGATTTGAGATGTAGCATGCTGTACTTACAGCTTCAGCCCAAAGATTTTTAGCAACCTCACTTTCCAGCAACATGGTTCTCGCCATGTCTTGTAAGGTTCGATTCTTTCGCTCTACAACTCCATTTTGCTATGGAGTATATGGAGCAGAGAAATTATGGTTAATACCATATTCTTCACAAAAAGAAGTAAAGTCATGGTTTTCAAATTCGGTACCATGATCCGTTCTTATGCTTCTTAGAGAAACACCTTTCTCATTTTGAAGTTGTTTGACTAAAGTTTCAAAGATTGCAAACGCATCACTTTTGTGAGCTAAGAATTTAACCCAAGTGAATCTGGAAAAGTCATCTACCACAACTAATCCATAACGTTTACCTCCAAGACTTTGAGTCCTTGTTGGACCAAATAAGTCCATATGAAGTAATTCAAGCGGAGCTTTGCTTGAAATCATATTTTTACTTTTAAAGGATACCTTTGTTTGTTTGCCAATAGAGCAAGCTTTGCAAACTTGATCATTGTCAAACTTGATTTTAGGCAATCCCTTAATGATGTCCTTTTTGACAAGTTTGGACAGCAAGTCGTAGTTAGCATGTCCCAACTTTCTATGCCACAGAGTAGCTTCGTCCTTAACGGACAAGAGACAATTTTCTCCAGCGGAGATGTTCTTAAAGGACAGGATATAGATGTTTTTCTTGCGTTCACCAACGAAGCAAGTGACACCATCCCGTGAAACGTTACATGTTCTCTCATTGAAAGAAACATTGTAACCTTTATCGCACAATTGGCTGATACTAATCAAATTGTGTTGGAGGCCTTTAACATAAAGAACTCCTTCAATGGTTAGGGAGTTAGAACAGCAAATGGTTCCTGTTCCTTTAACCATCCCTTTTCCATTATCACCAAAAGTGACAGCACCACCATCCTGGAAAACCAGTGTGGAGAATAAGGAGACATCTCCTGACATATGCCTCGAACAGCCACTATCTAAGTACCATACATGGTCCTTAGTGATGGACTTGAAGCATCCCTGAAATAGAGAAAGAATTTAAGTAAGTCGTTGCTTCCATTTAACAATAGAACCATCAACTTTAGAAGTAATGCCAAGAATGTCATTTCGCCGCACATGGCAATTTTTAATGAAATGATCCGGCTTTCTACAATAGTAACAAAGCCTAGGTAACCTTTGAATAATAAAATGAGATTCGCCATTCCTAACGTGAGGGGGAACATATTTCCCATGTCGTGAATGTTTCTCATTTCCAGAGTCATGCTTCTCATGCATACATAATTCTGTTTTGTTGTTTACAGCATCAAGTTGCTGCTGCAGCTCCTCAATCATTAATTTGGATTGAGAAAGTTTCTTTGTCGCTTTCTTAGCCTTTGCTGATAACTCTTCCTTTAGAGAATCGTTCTCAGCACTTAAGAATTTATTCTCCTTCTTAAGAGCCTTATTGTTTGCAGACAAAGACTCAATTTTATCATAAAGTTCGGAGAAAAGATTCTCAATATCTTCAGCAGACAGATCAGAAGGTGAGAAAGCATTTACCTTCTCAGTATCAGCATCAGTTTGCGCCATATAGCAGATGTTTGCTGTTTCGTCATCCTGATCTGATTCTTCGTCACTATCATTCCAAGATGCCATCATGGCATTTTTCTTATATTTTGAAGGCTTGCCCTTCTCATTCAAAAGTGGGCAATCTGGTCGCATATGACCAGGTTTGTTGCACTCATAGCATACACCACCTTTACTTTGGTGTGGTTTAGTATTCTTCTTTTTAATATCTCGCTTTCCCTTAAAGCGATTTTTGCGAAGATACCTTTTGAATTTCTTTGCCATCAAGGAAACTTCATCCTCAGAATCAGATGAAGATTCATCCTCAGATTCATCGGACATTTCGGTACTTCCCACGTTGCTTGCCTTATGACCAACAATTGTGGCCATACCATCGACGTTAACCATGTGGATGGGTTTCTGCAGTGGTTCCCACCACTCATCTGGCAGAGCATTGAGTCTAGCACAAGTTATGCTACACCCAGTGTCTATCAAAGTATCTAAAGAATACTCATAGTATCCAGGAAATTTGAAAGTTGAATGCAACAGCATTGATCTTCTTATCGTCAGCAACCTTGTTCTCATTTTCGTAAGCAACGAGAGAACCAAGCAATTGTTGAAGACTTAAGTTTGTCAAATCTTTAGCTTCTTCAATTGCCGTCTTCTTGGCTTCCCAAGTTTTAGGCAATGAGCGAAGTATCTTTCTGACCAACTCAGAATTAGAAATTGTTTTGCCAAGTGATTCCATGGCATTAGTAATTTCGGTGAGTCTATCAAACATTTGATTTATTGACTCATCCTTTTTCATCTTGAATGCTTCGTATTGAGTTACTAAAGCATTTATTTTGGATTCCTTGACTTGTTCTGTTCCTTCATAGATCAAAGCAAGTCTATCCCACATTTCTTTCGCTGTCTTACAAGTAGAGACGCGATTGAACTCATTTCCAGCAAGAGCGCATACTAAGTAGTGCTTTGCTTTAGTGTTCAGCGAGATAATTCTCTTTCTTTCAAATTCATACCGAGAGTCGCTGGGATTAGATGGAGGAATTACAAGATCTCCTTCCATTATAATCTGCCAGCAATCGGCTTCTTTTGCTCCTATGAACAACTCCATTCTCATCTTCCAATATGAGAAATGTTGTCCAGCAAAGAGCGGCGGACGTTCGGTCGAATGACCATCAGTCAAGAGCATTGACATTCTGTTCAGTACTCAGCAGCACCTTGCTGTGCTTAATGTAAGATTTTCAGCAACAAGCTGTTTTGGTTCAGCAACAAGCTGTTTTGGTTCAGCAACAGAGTTCTGTACTAGCAATCACACAGAAAGCTTTCCAGCAAACCCGCTCTGATACCAATTGTTGGATCGTTTATGTACACTAAGAGGGGGGTGAATTAGTGTTTATCACTTTTTCGCCCTTTCTCGGTGTAAGCGGAAGCGTACTGTATCACAGCAGAGCGTTTCTCAGAATGAGAAATACCTTACTGTAACTGTTACGATTTTGTCGAGTAGGTTTTCGTACGAGTGTTGCGCGATCGTAATGGACACAGTGATTTATAGTGGTTCGGCCTTAATTGACCTACGTCCACTTTCCACCAACAAGGTGATTCCACTATATAAAATAATGGGTGCAAAAAGCCCTTGCACTAGGCGTATGTTTCTCTCACAAAGTGAGATTTAGAATCCCGTACAATAGATGATCACTCCTGGCAACGGTCAGCTCCTCACACAGTGGACGTCTTCTCGTTTCCAGCAGAATGATGCTTATCCTCAGCAGTTGGTAGCTCAATGGATTCCACACAGCTCGTTGTCGCTTAATATAAACCTGACTTATCAAAGAGCACAGACAACGTTATGTTAGAGTATAAATCCTCACAGATAATTCCTTACGGTGAAGAATGTATTCTCAGAGAGCAGCTCGTTTCTGTTTCACAGCGAAGGATTGCTTCAGCACTTGTTTGCTCAGAAGAGGATTTCCACACAGATCTTGTCTCTCCTTAAGATAAGCCTGCACTTGCTTAAGAGACAACCACAAAGTTGAACCACAAAGATCACGAAGATAGGAACCACAAAGATCACAAAGAAAACCACAAAGCCACTTAGAAGGTATACGTCCTACACTCAGTTCGGACGTGCACGGTTACCACAGCCGTGACTCACTGCACTGCACACCCAGTGCCTAGGGTGGAATTTTCCGATCCGTTGGCTTCCACGCAACCTGCTTTACTAACCCTCTGTATCAGGCGTTCAAGACTTCTGCACAGCACCCCTGTGCTCGGGAGGAACTCTTTCCACTCCGGCGGCGTTCCCAACTCCTGCTCTACCCTGCAGGCACGAGACTTCTGGCGCGCACCCGCAAGTGCATGTCTAACTGCTCAAACTCCGTAGGCTCGAGACTTCCCTGCGAAAAGACACGACAAGAACGGCTTCTTGCCGATGGGTCAGCAACCGGTTACTGAATTCAGAGCAGGTATTCACTTAGCTTCCCTCAGACGATTCGCCGGTTGCTCTTTGAACGCATGGAGGACACCCAATCCCTCTCAGACGATTCAAGGGATCTGACCTCAGCCCCTTGACACTCTCACACGCAGCTTGCAAGAGAAAGAACCAGGAGACACTTAGCACCTTCCGCTCTCCGTCGATGCACAAAGCTCACACAGACCACACAGACCACACAGACCACACAGATGCACAAAGGCAGAGAGAAAATGTCGTCCATGGTCTGATTATAACGAAGAAGGAGGACGGAAATCGTCTAGGCAATCAACAAGATTTATTGCCAAAACTGGCAGCGAGGACACAGCAACGGTCTGCTCAACGTTTGCTGTGTTATAAAAGGAAAGACACAAACGGTAACTTCCTTTACATATATTAATCAGATAAATCATTTCCAAACATAATTATCTGATCATAATCTTATCTTAACAATTACGATTAGCAAAGATATTCAATCTGATAATATCTCCTACTACAGCGTATCGTTGCTGTAGAATATTAGAAAGATATTTTGTTTCCAAAAGTAAAACTTGGAAAGCTAATCTTAATATATTTAGTTGCCTAAGTACCTAAGATAAGGTCATAAGGTTACATTAAACGAACCTAGACGTTCAGACAAATAATCTGAAATAGATTAAAATAAATCTTAAAATAAATCGTAGTTATTAAAAAAATATGTTTCCATATTTTCAATGTACATGCGTAAAATCACAGTAACAGCTTACTGTAACGCAGTAATATATAACTGCTACTAGCTGTGGTTCAGCAACGTATTGCTCAAGCTCATCACTAAGAATGAACACATAACTTGTGAAACATTAATACTGACCACCAGTAACATGTCGCTTATCACCAGTAACATATCACTTAAGTTCATCATCAAAACCAGGTCAACAGATTCCAATACATAAAACGAATGGGAACGTCACCAAAAGGGTACGAAATGGAGTGACGCTAGAATGGACGTTAGGTGTACAGGGTAAGTGGCTGAATGATGAAAAGGAATGGTTGAGATCAACTTTCACTGATACAGATGTACCACCGTAAAATAAGACTCGGATAGACTCGTTTGACCGTGGATACAGAGACACCACCACGGAAAAGACGAAGGTGAGGAACAATGCGGAAGATACAGAAACACCACCACCGGTTGAATGCTCAACTGAATCCGCACTTGGAATCCACCAAATGAAGAAAGAGGTTGAATGTGAATCCACTCACTTCGGACAGAAGACAAAGTCTTACAAAGAGGTTTATAATCTAATAATTAAAGTTGTCTCAAATGAGTTATAAAGGCACCTTAGATAGTGGCCTTAGAAAGAAAAGAAATTAAATGCAATAACAACCAACTAAATGCATGCAGAACTTAATACTAGCGATAATGACTTATTGGGAATGAATGCAAGATAGTGGAGGCCTGGGTGGTTTGACAATCAATGCGTCTTCAATGCAAGGTTGCCTCTGCTTCGACCAGACTTGCTTCGACGGATCCCTTGCTTCGACTGAAGTGTAAGTTAGTCGATGGTGAGCAAGCGAACAGCTCTAGTCGATCGTGCGTCGATTGTCCTCATATCATCCTCCCCTTATTGAAAGGAGTTTGTCTCAAACTCATAGGATGATTGTCTTCAAGAAATGGAGTAAGGTCTTTGCTAGCCATTCCAAGCCAAAGTCGAAGTTTTCACATACACTACTCCCTTCAAGTCCTAGGACCACCTCATACTGAGGTAAATGGAGATCATCTAGTCAGAAATCGGAAGCAACAGACCACAAATGTGACACTTCCTCAAGATCCAAGCAAAGAAATATCATCAGCGGACGTGCACGCTTGTCGAGTCGTTCCAAAGATAGACGTCTTCATCAACCTAACAGAAAGTCAAATCCTCGAGGATTACATATCATATCCAACAAAATTATCAAGAAAAAAAGAAAAGAAAAATCAGCGCAAAGACCAAGGTCCTCAATAGCAAATGCGCAAGAAAAAATAAACACAAAATCAAAAGAGCAAATTAAAGCACCGAGGCCAATATAAATGGTCGCAAAAGCAAATGTTGATGTCTCCCAAAGAAGTCAAAGAGAGAAACATCGGATATCATCCCCAATCCCCAATGAAGCGTCTCAACTGGCATGTTATCTAACAAATGGAGAATTTACTAGGACAGTGAAAGCTCTCTGGTCCTATAGCTTCTGATGAGGTCCTTAGACTCGTTCATCAAAACAACAGTTTTAATGCATCTCCTAAAAGGCCTTACGCCAGAACCACATTACAACCTAGATAAAGACTCCTTCAACCAGTACATAAGCATTCAAGTCAAAGGAATTCTGAAATCCCGTCGAGACAGCTTTCAAAAATAAGAGTGATTCGAGAGAAAAGTTAGAAGCCCTTCTCCCACCTCGCTTAGAAACACCCAAATACATTTTGTCAAAATAAATAATGACGTACATGAATGTCGTAATCATACATGTTTGATTACCCCGTATATCACGAGGAATCGTTTATATTAATATTTTACTTTATTAGATTCCAAAGTACAAATCTATCAAGAGTAACCCGAATCCAAAATTTGGAGTATTAATAAAGTCTTTGCAAGAAAATCTTTTTCAGATTACCTCGCAAGGAGGGACAAATATAATACCCCAAATTTTTACACATCATCAACATTTCCTTTAAAATTGCAATCACACTCTTTGATTGAGGAAAATCTTCAATCTCCTCGCCTAAAAAACAATATCACATTCCCCATTAAAAATATATTACCTTCTTTATCCCATCAGAGGATGACACAATCCCCTTCTCACACCCTTACAATCCAAAAAAGTGGGGGGAGATTCATTGTTCCTCATCAGATATTCCATTTCCTCAAAGAGTCAAAGTCTCAAAAAAAAAAAAAACAATCAATCAGACAATCACACATGTGAAAACAATTCCTCAGGATCTCTTAGATCCTTCTCCTATCTTAGAGCCAAAGCCTCCCCATCCCTCTAAGGGACAATCAGACGTCCCTCCTCTCATACGTTCCTCCTTCCCTTCTGGGGACCGGAGGCCAATTCCTCCCTACACATCAATACGAAAGGCCAACTCCTCACAACATACACACAAAAACCGAAGCCAAGGACTTTCCCTCTCCACTACTGACGAGCCAAAGCTTCCCGACCAGCCAACACCCTTTTCTCTGATGACACCGCCTCTTGCCACAGCCACAATCCAAGCATGGTGCTCCAAGGCAGCCTTCAAACAGACTCACTAAAGTCTTTCTTCCTCCCCGGGAAATCCCTGGGCGAGGCAACCCCTCTATGAGTTTTTAATCCTTTTTCTCATAATCATACAACCCCTCTTTCACTTTAGAGCATGGATGACCATCTTTTGTATTTTTTTTTTAAACTCGTTGTATGTGACGTGGGAATGTGAAACCTAGTTTCAACGAAGCATGACAACCACAACCATAATGCAGGGGAGGTATTCGACGGGCCATAACTTTTCCGTCCGGTGTCGTATTGATGCGAAATCAGGTGATATCTCTTCCTTGCTTGACTACGCATCTTTTTCAATTTGTTTGAGGTTATTTGGAGTCTTGTAGGCTGAGAATCATGCTTGGGAATGGTGGAGAACCTTCGGATTTCCTAGTTCTGCCATTTCTTAGCATGGCAGTCCAAAAGGGGATCATATTCTAAGGGGCCATTCACGTCGGCTGATCCCAACTTCTTCATTCCGAATGATCCCCAATGGGTGACGGTTTGAGAAAGTTTTTGTTTTATTTTTATGACAATCGAGGACCGAGATAGGACCCTGGTAGCTAAGGGCATGCGTGCAGTTTGCGGCTAGCCTGCATACTACAGTCCCACTTCCAAGGGGATCTCAAGAGATTTGATAGTTGGAACGTCTCCAAAATTTTCGGATATAAAATAGACTGAAAGATGGTTAGATACATGTGTATTTCGACCGTTGAATTTTCTAGTGAACTTGGATACGAATCGATGAATAAAACACATGCTTAGTTGTATTTGTTATACATCGTAATCTCGTTCTTGATGAGATGCCAATTGATCTTACCGTTAGATCGCCATCAAACTTGAATGACATGTTTTTTCATTTGAATGCGGTCGTTTGGACATATTGTGCATATTTTTATCTTGTGCATACATTACGTATTTTATTTTTGTTTTAGATCTTAATTCCCAGGAAATAGAGAAGTTTGCATGAATGTTTGACTTTGTGCTTCCATAAGTCGAGATCCCACCACTGGACCTTTGTTAAATTCGACAAACATGTTTTTCACTGATGTGTCCACTTAATGAATGATTAGATTTTCATTATTTTGATAGCATAACCAACTTTTTTTTCCTTTGCATGAACATCAGACATTGTTTCGAGGATTCGACAAGACATATCTCGTAGACAGAGCTAAAGATTGGAGGTGCGTGAGGGATAGACCGTGGTAGAAGCACTCTTCCAGGGATGCAGAGGTGATCGAGGTATAGATGTGCTAAAACGGAAGGCGCACATAGAGGGATGCAGAGGAGATCAAGGAGTACCCGGATGAAAGAGAGCTGCTAGTCCTTTGAAAGGACTTGAGTGTGACACCTGCTCGAGGAGAGTCAAAGGGAGAATATCTTCCACACTTGGTGCATAGTCGGAGGCAAAGTTTGTTTGGTAATCGTCGACAATGGCAGCTGCGCCAACACAGCTTCGAGAACGGGGATTGAGAAATTCAAGTTCCCTGTCGAAGCTCATCCTCATACCTATCAACTTCAATGGCTCAATAAGGAGAGTGATGTTCGAGTGACCCATCGAGCACGTGTTCATTGTCGATTGGAAAAAATACAAGGATGAAGTCGTTTTGTGATGTTATTATAATTAGGGGTGAGCAGGTTCCAGGTTTCCAGGTTTGGGACGTGGAACCTGGACCCTACCCTATAATGTCCGGTTCTTAATTTTTAGAACCTAGAACCTACCCGATTAATCAAAGACCCACCCAAGAACCTACCCTACCGGTTCTGGTACAGGTTCCGGTTCTGTTTCGGTTCCGTTAGCGGCGTCGCCCTCTGAGTTTCAATTCTGGTTCGGTCAACGGCGTCGCCCGATGAGCGGTTCGTGTTTCGATTCTGATTAAGACACCCAAACAGATGATCCAGGGCACCAACGCCTCAAATTACATCAAAATAAAAATCCAAACCCCACAGAATCACCCCCTGACCGGCTATGTTCAGACAAAAAGAACTTTTAAGAAAATATTCCCATCACCCACGGCTCAACCTAACCTAACCCAGAAAGAATCGTAAATAAAAATTGACAAGGAAAGGCAGGGAAGAAGGGAAAAAGTAGATTAGGAGCTGACTTACCGTAAGAAACCGTAACCCCTGGAACCGTTTGATAAAGACGTTGGTGTGAAGAGGGGGACAATTGTTTGTGGTAGGGTAAAGTTTAAGTTAGGTTATTGGGTTGGGTAAGATTTAGGGTAGGTTATGGGGTTGGGTTGGGTAAAATTTAGGTTAGGTTCCAGGTTCTCCAGGTTGGTTCAGGGGGGAGAACCTGGAACCGTACTTGGTACTGCCGGTTTTGTAAAATTTAGAACCTAGAACCTACCCGATCTATTCAAGAACCTGTACTGACACCGACCCTATAGTACCAGTTCCGACAGGTTCCCGATTTTACCCGGAACCTATGCTCACCCCTAATTATAATATATGCGTGCCACTTGCTCTTAGGAAGGTCATGGTAATTTGATCGACGCGCATAACATGACATGTATCACAATATATATTCCATCAACGTCGACGAGAACAAAGTCATCTTGATGCCTCTTACCACTCAGCCCATCGTAGTACCACAGAATCAACCTACCGATCAGCCACTCAAAGGAGTCCAATTGGTTCGAGCTATTCGTGAAGGTGAGAAAGCTTATATTTTTGTTCTTGTCGAAGCAACCCAGGGTCAATCGACAAGCCATCCCCGAGCCGTATCCATACTTGAAGAGTTCAATGATGTATTTCCCGAGGAGCTATCAGTCGAACTACTACCTTTGCAAAGCATTCAACACCAGATCAACTTGGTTTTAGGAGTGTCCCTACCCAATTGACCAGCTTATCTATGCAATCCAGAGGAACTATAGAAATATGTTGATGAATTAGTCAAGAAAGGCTTGGTTTTAGAGAGTTTGAGCCCTTATTCAGTTCTTACCATATTGATGCCCAAGAAGGAAGGTAGCTGGCGAATGTGCATAACCCAATTTTTTCTACAAAAATCACAAAAAATAATAGAAAAAATTGAAAATTTTCAGAAAACACAAAAAAAATTGAAAATCATCTAAAATCAACGAAAATCAATAAAAATAATCTAAAATCACTAAACATTCCCACATGAAAAAAATTCTAATAATTAAGCCAATGCCTATTCCTATAAATAGCTAGACCCGGGAAAGCACATAAGAGATACTCAGATAGAGACGGGGATACAGATTGAGAAGAGATGGAGAAGGAAGGCTTCGTAGAGAAAATCAAGACTTCATCATCACCAAAGCCAGTCGACGACTCCGATTACAACTCGCGCTACTCGACGATACGGAAACCCCCTTCCTTTACCTCTATTTTAATTTTTTGTGAATCTGTCTACTTTTAATTTCCTTCAACTATATACACAGGAGAGATAAGAAGAGACACGCTTGGGGATTTTTTTTGGAGGAGACAGAAAAAGCTTGAAGGTGATTTTCCGGAGATCAAGATGAGGAGGAAGAGATGGCCTCGGATTATCGAAAAGTGTTATCAGTTTCACCTCCGCCGCCACGCGAGGATTAGCGAGGAAGAGTGCCGACTTTAGCGGTCCAACCATGGCTGATGTTGGGACCCTCCAGCCTGTCTCCGATGTTAAGCTGTTCAATCGGTGGACGTTCGACGATGTGCAGGTACTCAGTCAAGCGATTCAGGAAGGCTCAGTGCCCAATCGTGGAGAGGCTTACAAACTCTCTCATGATGCATGGGAGGAACAAGGGGGAAAAGCTCATGGCTGTCCGGATCGTATAGCATTCCATGGAAATTATTCACTTGCTCACTGATCGAAACCCAATTCAAGTAATTGTTATGCTGTCATCAACAGTGGACCTCGTGAGGACGCTACTCGTATCGAATCTGCTGGTGTGGTAAGGCGTCAGGCCGTCGATATCTTCCCCTACTCCGTACCACCACCAGCAACACCATCCCGACGACATCTCTGAAGATCTCCTCAGCCTCCGTCGGAATCGAGCTCTCTGAATACTCCTCCAGGAAGTCATCCAATCTCCTCAACCTCGGGCGTCCCCGCTGCTAGCGATCACCTCGGCAGTGACCAAATGACAACCCATCTCCCGATCCAGCTTGACCCACGCCCCAAGCTCGGAGATCCTGGCTCAACCCAATTCAGCACCTTGACTTCGTGACACACCCCCTGCCTCCTTTGTTCTCTGGTCGCTGCCTCATATCTGGCTCCCCGACTCTAAGTGTTCTTCCCGCACAGAAGTTCCGCTCAGCCATCATCCTCCGATGCCGAAAACTCTGCCGCGAGATGTGTTCCCCAGAAACGAAGGCACGACTTTTAAGATGCTTCCATTAGCTATGAGAGGCGCCACTCATTGTTCTGCTCAAGATGCAAGACAATCTACTGGTTTTCATGGTAATCCAACGGGTTTATTCAGTTCCCAGACGATGAAGAGCCATCAAATCCTAAGTCCTCGCTCGAACAACCGAGTCCAGCATGAAACTAGGGCTATCCAACAATTCGAATTGAATTCGCTGCCTCCCTTGCCTCAGAATAGTGGCGATGCTACCCATGCTCCAGAAGAGAGGATTCCAGATAATTCAAGGGCCGCTGATCCCAGGTCTATGGAGGCTACACCATCGAGCACGAATGATCTACAGCCACTCCGCCTCAGATCCTGACCGTCCTCAGATCCAACGACATGGAAGGCTTCTAGGTCTGCCTAAGGGATGGACTGTCGGTCGCTGTCCCGCCCGATCCCAACTCGTTCTATGTCTTGGTCGACGATGCTCTGCAAGCAATGACAAATGGGCGATTGGGGAGCGTGAGACACAGAGCAACGACCAACTCACAGAAACCAAGGATGTCGAGGTCTACTTCGGAGCTCCATCACTCAACTCGTTCATCTCAACTCTCCCGGAAACGGTCGGAATCACTCCCGTCGTCCAAATACAAGGAAGACGGATTCCCCCCAGAACTCCTCGAACCCGCCGGCAGATCAGGGTAGGCTTCAACCCGACCAAGGTCACCGGAGGAGGTAACATTTTGGGCAGTCCCATCGCCAAAAAAATCGGGAAGTTCCCCGTGGAATTCCCATCTCCACCGAAATCAGAGCAAGTAGGAGAGCGGGGCAAGGAAGGATCGGCGTCCATCAACAACTCGGTAAAGAACTCGCGACCGCCATCCTTCTAGCTCCAAACCCACCAAGACCAGGAAAGCGAGCGACCCATCTTCGCCGGTGTCTTCCCCGGCTGCATCTCCTCGAAGCAAGAGCGGCGGCTAGAAGCAGCCTCCTCGCCACGGCTTACCCCTGACTCAAGCCCCATCCTCAACGGACTCCGACTCCGAGTCTCGTCAACCAGATCCGGCTTTCTGACTCCCGCAGCTTGCTTGTTGACTCAGCTCGTCTTTAGAACCACGGCCCACGGTACCCCGGTGCCTCCCTCGGCATCCCCGATTCAGGTTTCGAACCTCTCCTCTACCACGAAGATTTCTCGGCTCTTTGACTGAACAAGGTATTTCGGGGGCGTGCTTTGCGGACCATGCAGCTCATTCAACGTGTCCAAGACAACGGAAGTTATATTCGATGGTTTATTTTGGATTCTCGAAGATCGAGACCCTCTGAAGACGGCTTCGCACTCACCAACGTTACGGCATTAGCGGCTCGCCAGGTTCGTCGTAAACCTATTTTAAAAACGGCATCGTGGGAGCGTTCTACAGAGAGCGAGAAATTATATAAATACCTCGTTCTCCATTGAATTTATTTTTTGGCTAAGAAATTGTTAAGGGCATTAATAAATTTATGTTGCTTGCATTTTTGCCCGAAAATTCAATTTTTAAGAAGGAATATTTTCATAAAAATTATTCATATAGACATTTTAAGCATTATTAAGCTCGAGAATTTTTTATAAGTCAAAAAATTTCTTTTTCTAAAAACGAGCTCAAATAAGATCGGACGTCGAAAACATATGATAAAAGCCTCCATTTTCTTTGTGATGCATTCGATTTAGTAATCCCTAATTCCCGAACCTTAACGAATCTCTATAGTTTTTTCTAACTTGAACTTAGAATAAGTTACTGGTGACTCCAACACGTTTTCAAAATCCGAAGCCTTATCGTCAAGGGAGAATATTCATTTTAAATAAAACCGGAAATGGGATCCACTCGCGACATGCATGGACAGTCGAGCGATCAATAAGATCATAGTGAAGTATCGCTTTCCAATTCCTTGACTAGGTGGCGAAGTGTTTAGCTTCTTACACGAAGAAAGACGGTAAAAAAGAACCAAAGAAATCACAAACAAGTATGATAAAAGATGACGAGTACCAAAAGAAACACAAGGGAGAGCGATACAATAAAAAGATGGTATGGGTTGTGAGCCAGGTAATGGAAGCCGAAGGGGTGAGAAGTAAAGGATAGGGTCTGGCCTAAGTCATGAGACCTACTTAAACCCCGAAAATGGCCTCCTGATGTGATGACATCCAGACCATTGGGGTAATGGTTGGGTTGGCTAGTGACGTAAACAAAGGGGTGCGCGTGGGGAATTCGGTTAGAGGGGAAATTATCTTTTTTGCTGATTGATTGTGGTGTGGGGATGGTGTGGAGTTGAGAGAAGGAGGTGTACGGATTGTTTCTGGAAATTTTAGTTCATTTCCGCCGTTAGGTCTGCACCAAAGAGAGGGACAAGAAGGAAAGCATGCCAACCTTTGTTGGAGGAAGCAACAAGTATCATCACGAGAGCCTTCAAGTAGGCGAGATCGTCATCGATGAAGAGAATACGCAACCCGATGGGGAAGACTCAGGCTTCAAGAGATGTGGTGGTCATGCCTCATCAATCGAATCCATGGATTTCAAGGAATCGGTACCGCCGATGGCTGGGAATTCCTCAGCGTGCGGAGAAAGGGGAAGGGAAACTTTGATTGTAGGTAACCCAGTCCATTGATCCTACTGCAAGGTAAAGGAGAGCCATGTCATTGTTTTTGCCGGAATTCAATGGCCTCCGCCAGTACTAAAAAATGCCTTGGGGGGCCGTCTGAAATAATGTCCCCTTCCCCCTCCTTTTCTTTTACTTTGAAAAAATAAAATTCCATACTAATTTTTAATCTTTCATCATTTTCCAAATGTTGTTCAGAGTGTAAAAATTTATATTTGATAATTGTGTGGACTCTTTTGATTTGTAAATTTTCCTATGAAAAATATTAGTGCCCCATTATAACAACCATGAGAAACGAATCATATGTGATTTTTATGCCATTTATTAGAATTCCAATACCTCTTTATTAAATTAAATATGTGGTTGATTTGGAATCAAAACGATGTCGGATGATTTTCCTTTACTTCTTTTTCTATCGAGACGTTCGAGCGTTACTGGTGTGTTTATATGGAGGGAATAAAATGTTTACAAGCAATTTTTTTAAAAGAAAAGTGTTCAAATTGTGCCAATGCTAAGATTACATGATCGAAACTGTGACGTAATCCACATTAATATACCGTGTAAATATTTATTGAATATTTCCATCGAATGTAACGTGGAGGGAACATTTGCCAAGCAGTGTAAGTCATGGTTTAAACAAACATGAATTATTCTTCTAATTGATAATGTTTGGCTTCCATTCATTTCAATTTTAGAATTAATAGATAATCTCTTACAAAGAAAAGTTCTTGAAATTTAAGAAAGTTGCTTCCCAAGGTGTGGAATTTTTTTTTTTTTTTTTGGTTCTATATTTCAGTGGAACTTTCTTTCAAAGTGTTATTATTCCTTTCATCAACTACAATGTTGTAGAAAAATATAAGATATTTGTCGCTTGAATGGATTTGTTTCTTTCACACCAAACTTGTGAGTATGGTCGTGAGGAGGAAAAACCTAAATCAATAAAATATCGCATTTCTTAAACCTGAAATTTTACGATTTTTAATAAAATTTAGACCTTCTGAATTATTTCTACCCATGTCAAAATTTACAATTTTTTTCCGGTAAAAATTTTAGGATTATAATAATATTTTTTGGAAAAGCAGTTAATTAATTAGTTACTAAAAAATTTGTCGCGCCCGCACCGTGCCCCGTGCTTCTAGTGACTGGGAACAGGTGGTAACGGTCGCGGGTATTTTTCGTAGTTTCCCAAAATGGATTTGTTATCTTGTATAACCCTTCCAGATAGTTGACCAAATACAATTCCACAATTAAAGAACATTCCACCGTCATCTTTGTCCCGTCGTGTAACGGGGGAGCTAGAAAGATCAAGTGAAGGGTGTAAAATTGAAAAATACCAAGTTTAGGAGGTAAAATTATACTACTACTTTTATTTTTTTTTTTTAGGATAAATTAATAAAAAAATTAACCTAATTAAAAGAAATTTTAAAAACCGGGGGAGCATGGCCCGCTTCTGTCCCCTCGGCTCGTCCGCTGCCCTCCTGGGATTTCCTAAATACCGTCGTGATATATTATTATTAGTAGTAGAAAATTGATTTATTTTAAAAAGGCATGATTAACTAATAATTGTTACTTCAAAGGCTTTCGAAAATACCACCCTTCTCAAATAATATCATTGTATTCTTGTTGGGGCATGTGCTTCATAAGCACAAAGGGTTTTCCATAGACACCACCATGTATGTACTTACTTCCAATAAAATATTAAATGTACGAGGTGCGTATAATACTCGTGATTCATCATCATCATTTAAATTTAAATCGTTGGCAAATTTTTCCATCTCGACATCTTTGTTTGTTCATTGAATTTTAGAAATTGCTCATGTAATAAATCCATCGATGGGATCGAGCGAAAGCGCGTTCTCATTTCACGACAACTGCGGCCAATGGGAAACCATTAAAATAAAGCAGGGTTGTAAGACAAAGACCCGCGAGGGGGGTGGTCAAACACGTAACTCTTGTTTGTTTCATATGCTAATTGCCGAAACTAGATGATATTAAAATGTAGCAGTTGGTACCACCAAATCCACATTTGAAATTAAAAATTTATCTAATTGACCGAGGGCGATATCGTCTCCTCTTATCTCGACCAAATTTTTATCACCTGATTTTGGTTGTCGTCTTTATGTACTCGTGCCCTACTTCACAAATCTTAATATTTGTCTGCAACATAAGATGTGGCGTAATAGTTAGTAGATAATGCACATGTCATCATGATTATTATTTGTATGCTCCGACAAAATTGGACCGTCATTGCATGTGCCACTTGCCCAATCCTCCCCATTTCAAATATCTCGTTTATTGCAAGTGATCATCACGTGACAATATCTCTCGGCCGACAAACATTATTATTATATTATTAAAAACTTGATCAAATTTCGACGTATTTTATTATTACTAATTTAATTTATTCTTTTAAAAAAGATAAAATTCCCTGCACAGGCTATTGGCTTCCAGAAGCCGTTGACTAATAAAAAAACGGAGGGTTAAATTGTTGGCTAGAAAATTGCAGCTAATCTGTATTTATTTGAAAATGCTTAAAATGTAAATTAAAAGTTACATTTATTTACTAGATTTATCGTATAATTCCTGACAAACATGTTTTTTTTTTTTATAAAAGGAAGACTTTGACGGAGTAAATAACAGGATCAAAACTATTTTCTTCATTTCCATTAAAACAAATTCAAGAGGACAAAATATTATTGTATAAATATATATTTATTTTATATTAAAGGTGGGAGAAGAAGTCCGTCCGGGCGGCGGTTCCTTTCGAGGAGTCCTTCCAAGACCACCCTCTTCTTGTTATCCTCCGAGCTCAAATCGACCTCCCCCCAGGCCGATTCCAGGCCTTCCTTGCTCACGTCTCGATCCGATGGCGGCCATCTCAGCCGCGGAATTACGTAGAACCAGGCTGCTGTACATAGGATGGCGCACACGTGCCCCCAAAACACCATCACGATCAGGGTCACTAACACGATCGACATACCTACCATCGGATCAAGGCGGTTGTCGGCATCTCTCCTCGGCTTCAGACGGGCTACGGTGGATGTTGTGAAAGGCCGAGGAGGAGGAGGAGGTAGTGGAGACCGTCTTCGCCTCTTGACGGTGTCAGCATCCTGCCGAGTGTACTGTTGGTTACTATAGTTATGGCTCCCCGCCGCCGAAACCACCGGTTCCAGCCTCCTTTGGCTGTACCGGCTGACGTCCCCCAACTGTCCCGACTGGATAACGTCCTCCAACGAGGAAGCTCCGACCTCGTCCTCAACAGGGACGGTGGCAGAGGCCGACTTGCGGATCGACCCGTAAAGCCTCCGGGGCTTCTTCCTCATCTTCTTGTTCTCCTCCACCTCCTTCCTGGGCTTAGACTTGAAGGACTCCCTCCTCGATCGGCAACCGAAGCAGCTGAGCAAGTTCTGCTTAGGAGGTTTCCTATGGGGCAGATCAATCTCCGACGCCATGGGCTGCAACAAGATGTATCATAGTAGAAACATATATATATGTCTAGAATAATGGTAACAAACACAGGGACGGGCTAAGCTTGATCGTCAAGGAGAGGAGGACAATTACATTAACTAAAAAGTATATTTCGTGATTAAGGGGACAGGAGCGGAGATCCCTGAATTCAATATTATGACCGGTGACTCTAATTTTTATTCAAAAGTCTCTCCCTAAAGAATTAATCCAAATTAATTAAAAATAACTTTTCTAATTTGAAAAAAGGAGACCTTTTTGTCCATGATTTTAGGATCAATTTTCATTTGGCAATCGGAAGGGAACCGCGGGTTAGCGGTGGTCGGTCTCGTCATATTACACGGTTTTCCTTGACCCACCCGTATCTCCTTTTTATTTTCTCATGGTCCAACGGTATAAATGAGTGTAGCCCAGACCGAATATCAAAGTCGAGCTCCATAAAATTAAAATAATTATGCTCGGATTTTTCTATTTTTACTGAAATTATGTTGTACGGCAGCAAACGTCAACTCTAAAAGTTCGAACTGTTTGGTGAAATCGTGACATAATATATATTTTCATATATATATCATTATGAGGTGGTTAGATTCCCTCTGTTTTACTTTTTATTGATAACTTCAACGTCAAGCTCGAATTCGTTTTATAAAAAAACTAAATCGTTCAAGTCATTTATAACCCTAGTCAATCAGGTCAAGACTGGTTCTTTTCCCATATTTTTTGCTTTGCTGCCGAAAGTTATGTACAAACTTTGAATTATTTTTCAATTGGATCCTTAACATGCCAATGAAAAATTATCCTATACCACACTTGTACCAAAATGACCAGTTTGTTAAAGCTTTTCTATAATTAACCACTGACATAGACATCAAAAGTTTTATGGCTAAGGGGGTACTCCAATAGAAAACAAAAGACTAATAGGTGGAATCACACAAGGGTGCGTTTGGAAATAAGGGTGAGCATCCGTTGAAATAAAGAGGGAAATTATAAAATAAAGCTCCGGAAAAGGCATTCGACCAGACAGAGCGACAATGACGTAAAAATTCCAAATTACCCATTTAGATCGTTGATTTTTTTTAGTTAGTTTTCTATGAAAATTGATTATTAGCTGCAAATTAAATAAATTTAAATTCATCTTATTCCTTTTGGTGTCAATTTTCACATATTCACATATATAAAGAATATGTTTTTATCATATTTTTCATCATATAAATATAAGTCTATCATCATTTAAGATTCACTGGCCCACCGGCTATTGTTTTCTATTATTGTGTAAAAAGTAATTATCTGCTCTTAAATGTTAATTCTAACGAGATCAAATTAATTTGAATATGAGTTCCGACCAATTACAATATGATACAAAGCTAATCTCCAAAGAGATATTATACATTCATATAAGCATAACTTACAACTCGATCATTTACAAATATAAAGAGAGTACGTCTCCTATAGAGCATCAAAAGACTATCCCGCATAATTCTTACATCATCACATATTAATACAACATAATTGCAACTTGTATTATCTCCTGTAGATCCCGAAATCGAATTCCAGAACATGAACATGAATTAAGACACCCAAGGCGGACAAAATTAAAGTAAAAATATGGGAAACAATACAAGAAAGCTCAACCAACTTCATACATATATGATCAAATATTTAGTTCTAAATTACATGAAATTTGACTAGAATATTTTTAAATCATCCCTGAACATGATTAGGAGATTATAAATTTTAGAATCAATCAAATGGCAAAAGCCCATTTAAAAGTCCATTTTTCTAAATAAATTTAATATTGAGCTAATTAAAACAATATTTTACTTCTTTTAAAAAAAATGACGGATTTATTGTCTTGTTGCATTTTAATAAAATTAATCATCATCACGTCATCATGCATCATAATCATGAATGGATTTTCCCTCCAAAAGTTAATTTAATTTTTAAACATTTCATTTTACTTTTAGTTTATTTTCATTATAATTAATGTTCTAAGTCTAACGAACTTAGAACATTAATAAACAGCTTTCATTGTATATTTGTTTTCTTGGGGGAGGGGGCTGAGAAGACATTCGGCGGGCCTTTTTTCCCTTCCCACCTTCGTCTTCCAAATTGTTTCTCTCTGAGGTTGAGGGGACATCATCAACCCCATTCGGGAGCTACTTCCTCTTCCTCATTCGGATCTTGGCCACGAAGAGGAAGCATCATTGGAGGAGCTCCAATCCGTCATCCTCGCGGCAGTCTTCACCTCTATCGATCAAGGTAGGTAGCACAAAGCGGCAGAAACTCCGGTTTAATGGAAAAATCCGACACACCTTTACTCCAATCAAGCTTCGCAACGTGATTCCGAGGTGAATCGAGGACGATGAACATATGCAACCTTGCTGTCTTGCCTCAGCTCCCTCCTTCATCATCCAGTATCTTCAGTTAATCCTAGAGTGATAGGAGCTTCGACGAGGGTTGAGGAAGTGATTATTGCCGTCTTCCTCCATTTCACAACATCGCCAGTGAAAAGCCTCCCTGGTTTCCAACAAAACTCATCATCCGGCCTTGAGATGAAACCTTCGTCACCCTTGCTTGACCAGTAGCTTCCTTGAGCTGTGGTGTGGTAAGAAAACAGGGGGGCTGAATCCCCTGCCCCTTTGTTGCTCTCTCTAAGTACTCGCAGGAACTACAAATTGGTTGAACGGCCTTATATGTTGAATTAATGAGGTTACTTGAAGTGTACAAGATTTATGGATGGAGGAGCTGTAGAGATCGAGTCCAGAATACACTCTGGCAACTGAAACAAGGCAAGGGCACTTGGGTCCTTCCTGGTTCTTGCAGCACCCCCGCGGGAACCGCCGATTATTCTTTGCTTATGTGAGTGGCTCTTGATCTCATCAACTCCTTCCATGCCTTTGCAATTATCTTGGATAGGAGTAGGTGATCTGTTACACGATAGAATTGACTGTGCGCGTTGTCGGAGACGTAGAATCCTCAATTTGGAAGAATATATGTGCATTTGTTTTCGATGGAATGCTTGGTTCCTGGTATTTAATTAGGAAAGGAGTTTGATTTGTCACTGCTCTTGTATCTTTGCTGTGATTCGGATGTTCTTGATTGAACATAACATTAGTGTGTGCACTTATTTGTCAAAACAATTTATTATATTTGTGGATAAATAATTAATAAAGGCGAGTATTTGTCATTGATTATTTTACTTTTCCGCACGTAAAATTATTAATAATAAAGTCCCACAGATTAATAAGTATATTAGTCTGAAAT
Organism: Melastoma candidum; assembly: GCA_023653495.1. Lineage (NCBI taxonomy): Eukaryota > Viridiplantae > Streptophyta > Magnoliopsida > Myrtales > Melastomataceae > Melastoma > Melastoma candidum. The sequence continues at coordinate 15,067,760 of CM042891.1, forward strand.
AGTCCATGATCGGATAGATATTTAGAGGGGACATGGACATCTAGATTGTCGTTGAGTATAACTGAGGTAAAAATAACCCGATGGATAATATATCCAAGTTATACTTAGGGGTTGGCCTGATATTAGGGTTACTGGACACAAACCGTTTAAAAGGATACCACATATTGAACATAATTGTTCAATCCTCTTTAAGAACAAGTGTAACTGATCTTTTGACTTGAGACCTTCATTTATTGTATGCGTGGAGTTTACGCACTTTGACGTCGTTAAAATCAATCTTTAACCGGATTGTGAGTAATATGATTGTTGGGTGTGTGACAAAGCGTAGAGAGAATGGTGTTTAGTCAATGTAGGATTCATCGCTCTCTTGAATTAAAGAGTTGACGTCTTGGCCACTTGATAAAGATATTATAAATGCTATTGTAGATGGTCGGGCTTAGTTATCTACACAACTATAGAGGTTTTACGTCTAGAAATTTGGTGCAGGATCTCATTGAGGCTAAAGAGTTGTGTTTCGATGACTCGACTTGAAATGATTATCGTCGATCAATAGCCCTTTATTGATGAATGCGAAGTAACTACATTTGATATAAATTGTATTGATGGCTAGCGAAACGATTGTGGCTAGTGCTTTCAAGCAACTTTTGGAAAAGGGAGTTTTGCAACAACTTGCTAATGTGGAAGGGATGGGACCTAATTTGTTTCGCTGACACATGAATACTTCACACACCACAGAAAAATGATTTACCTTCAGGAAGTTCCTCCAGACCCAAAAGAAAGTTGTGGTATGATCCGACGAGACCGGAGGAGATGGCTAATGGATCATCCCAGTTTCGGAAACACCTGGAATGCATTGGTAAAGGATGAAACATGTAGCTCTAGTGCATGGCCTCCTGACACCCAAGCAGTTGTTCAACCATGGGGTAATGGATACATCATTTGAAAGTCAGGATGAGGCATCAAACGATACACAACCAACAGTGGCTCGTCAACCTCCTCAATCAATGCCTGGAGGGTAGCGATAGAGCCACAAGCACCACTGTCAAGCCATAAAGAAGAGTGGGGACGCCTCCAAAGTGTCTTGAAGTTATAGTAGGAGTCGAGAAACTCCCAACACCTCCTAGAGTGCAAAACCTAAAGTTGCCCAATCCAATGAGTGATGTTGTTATCCTTAAGAATGGCCTTCCGATCGACTAGTTCTTCACAACTAAGACGTTGTGTTATAAGCGCAAGCCAATGACCACTCACGAAATACTGATCACCTAAATGTGGCACACTTATTCCATTCAGTATTTCTTCTTGTTGGCCCAATGTCTTCTGAAGGGACTATAACCATAACTCCCTCACATCATGTTTAAGGTAATAGTGAGACCCCATTAAGCAACTGATGAACCTTACTATTGTCCAAGCGAATGCAGGTACAGTAAGAGGTTATGATCCCCATGCTAAGGAATTCATCTATACAAGCATTCGCTCTTTTCTGTCCTTTTTCCAATCCACCATCCATGTTTCCAACTCAATAGTGTGTTTATGGAAATTGGCTAGTGCAAAATTTTTCCCTCTTGTACCTTTTGAGAGTATAAGGAAATGAAAGGTGATACGAACAAAAAGGGTTTGCCGGAAAGAAAATAAAAAAGGAAGTGACAAGTCTACCATCTAAAGGCTCGGCTGTGACACCATCGCTTGTGGCTAGAGAGATCCTCCCAACATCTCATGGTGCGAATGGTAACGGGGCCGTCTTATGAAGGGAGGTCGAGAAATGATACATAACTTGCTCGTCCTATATCCGGTTCTCTCTTGTTTTCAATTCGATTTAAAAAAGTGTTAACGGATTTAATAAATCTGTGATTGCCTGTTTTTTGTCCGAATTATATTTTTAATGGGATTGTTTTAGAAAAAAACGATTCACATAGACATTTAAGTTTCAATGAGCTCAAGGTCGGTTTTTACTATGCATAAGTTGTGTGTGAAATTTTGAACAAAGGCGCAGGCAATTGAATGAAAAATTTCGAACTAAAGCATCGAGATTGCCTTTATAGTCATCAAGGATGTATATAAAAGGAAGTATCATCTCCACTACTCCCTAACAAATTTTATTATCATTCCTCAGCTAGTGTCATGCTTCCCATTTTCCCCAAGCCCCAGTCGATTACATGAACACACCGCATTCCCGGCAGGAGTCAAACATAAAAGCATATTCTTCCCCAACGACAATCGAGATGAACATCGTTATTGCATCTCCCCAATGGATACTAATTTTATAATTACTTCTCCAAGCAAGAGTTTAAGCACATGAGTTAACTTCATCTCCATTCGTTATTGATTGTGTAGGTATACGAGCATCCACACAATATGGTACAAACTCCTAGGTATCGGCGATTATTCCTGAAATCGAGCTCTAGTAAATTTAGGTACTTAGACATACACAATTGATGCCTCTCTTTTCTTTGTGATGTACGTATGCGATTTAGTATTCCCTAATTTTCGTACATAAATAAATCTCTATTGTTTTTCTAACCTAAACTTAAAATATGTTAGTGGCGACTTCGATATGTATTCAAAATCCAAAGCCTCATCGTCAAAGGGTTTATCCGTGTCTTTCTAATTAATTTGAACCTAGACCAAGATTCCCTTACGGGATAGTATTTCCATTCTAAAAATTCAAGCAATGTAGTCAGCTATGATAAAAAAGTATGAAAGTGTTATCATTCATTATGATTCTTTGATTAAGGTTAATTTGGAGACAGATGAACATCATCACATAATGTTTATTAGCTCACCATTGAGTGAAGAGATCTCTCAATCTGTTAAGTAAATTATGCATGATTCTAAAGATTTTTTTGCCCGAGATTATACTTAAATATCCGACCTAGATCACAGCTTAGTTGAACATAAGTTGCCAACGTATGAAGAGACTAAACTTGTAAAGCAAGCCCCTAGGTGAATGCCAAAGGAAATAACCATTAGGTATGTCGAAAGGGTGTCAAGTATAGTTCATTTCATAAAGAAAAATGGTAATATCATAGTATGCATTGCCTTTAGGGAGTGAAGAATCGATTAGACGATGTTTAGATACGTAGAGGTCATTGCAAGTAAGCTTTAGACAAAATCCAGAGGAAAGATTATCCACTATCGAGTCACAACAAGTCAGAGCCATCAAATATACCTGGGTGATTTGTACATGATTCAACTCTCATTCTCAGCAAGGGAATGCCTTCTTGATAAAACTATTATTACCTCCTCGTGGTTCAAGAAAGTTATATCCTTATACGGCAGAAGGTTACACCTTATTTATTGTAATAACTATTCGAAAGCATTAGCGAAAATCATCATATTTTGGTGAGAGTGGATGTAGAAAAATTTGTCTTATCACAATAAAATTTTATGTCTTTGTTAGCTTTTATTGCTCTAGTGTTTCCATTTGAATCAAGTCAGAAAAGCATACATAACAAGCAAACTCGACTGACAGAGAATGTCATCTCGTTATAACATAATTTTCTTCGGGAGTTTTTGTATTTTTATCAGTCACTTCAGATTTCTCTACGATTCTGAAAGTTGACATAAGATATGTCTTTGGTTGATTTAAATCCATTCAGATAGTTCATCTTCGTTCCATCTCACTTGCAAGATTTTGTACGTTATAAAAGTTAAGTCTTCTGCTATGAGGGTTCTATGATGTCGGTCGAATGTTCCAACTTGGACTAAAAGACTAATTCACCCCTCAGTCATAATCAATAAATACAAATCTCAATGTAGTCCAAAACACCTCAAACAAAATCGTCAAAAAAAGAAAATGAGGCATTTCACTATAAATCATAAAAAATGAAAAAAATTAGTGTATGTACCAAAGTCTTCAAAAGCAAAGCACCAGGGTCGACATAAACGGTCATAAGATAAAATTGCAATCTCCCAAACAATTCAATAAGGAAAACAACAACAAAGCGAATCCTCATATGTCACCAGTGTATCAGTCCGCATTCCCCAATAGAGCATCTCGATTGGTCTGTTGTTTAGAAGATAGAGAATTCGCTTGAATAATAGCTTCTAGTGAAGCCTTATACTCGTTTATCATAATGGTGAATTTAAAATCTCAACCAAAAGGCCTTATGCTAAAGCAACTTTACAACCCATATAAAGAATCTTTCTAGTACATGAGCATTCAAGTCAAAGGAACTCTAAAATTCAACCGAAATAAATTTAAGAAACAAGAGTGGGCCACGAGAGAAGTTGAAAGCCCTTCTTCGATGCCGCTTAAAAATGATTTCGGTTAGCATGGTGAAGGCAAACAATGACATGCATGTGTGTCGTAATCCTATATGTTTTATTATCCCCTGAACTTTTTGGGGTCTCGTTGATTACTAACAATTTTCTTGAAAAGGTCTCAAGGTACATGTCTTTAAAGGACATCCATGAATTCACAATTCCGGTTAAGTTTTTCTCGATATGTGACACCATCTGCAATTATACTCTCAGTTAAGTGTTCCATTCAACACAACACCACTTTTCAGTTAAGCGTTTCTCCAAACGCGGCACTATTTTAGTTATGCTTTCGGTTAACTTTTTCATCAAGCAGAGCACCACCTTTCGGCAAAGAGTCTCTCCAAATGTGCCACCATATTTTCATTAGACGGAACAACCTTATCAAATACTTTTACAAAAAATTGTTTTACCATTAATTCTCTGTTCGAATATCTTCTCAAATATCCTCACAAATAGGGACAACTTTACTACCTGATTTTTAATCAAACATCAAAAAAATCTTCATATAAACTCTAATTTAATATTTACGTTCCTCCGTTATCGTGATCATGGCATGGCGGCTCTCCATTGGGCTTAGGAGGCGGAGCAAAATACATGTCCTAAAACTTAGGATTTTGATCGAAACCATGTCGACTGGTGATGGTAAGAGATTGAGTGAACTCAAATAAAGGATTGAGTTTAAATCTCATCCAACTAAGGAGGGAATGATTTGACGGTCATTTTGTCAAGAGAGAAACGGACGTGAACCATATTGTATATTTTAATGGACAGACACAACGACAAAATAAGAAATGGGACGAATGAAATTTGTGTACACAATGCTTGCAGCCATTAGGGGTAGATTGATCGTATTTTTTGGAGTCAGTTTAAAACAAACACATGATAATTGAATGGGTAGCGAAACACATCCACGTGAATATTATACGGACACAGACTATTGAGTATTATAGAAGCACAGTCATTGCGACGTTCCGTTGTTGGACTAAGGAGGACGTTTGCACATCTCAAATGGAGGCATCCCATCCATAGGCATACACATGTTTTGGTTCCTCCATTTGAGTTAATCTCACAAAGAGTTGCACCTCTGTTGTCATCAATGGCTAAACTACGATTTCTGATGACCGAAAAAATTATTCTTCCCCGCGAAAATACGTGACACGAGTGTGGATATCGAAAAAAAAAGATTCTTCTCCAAGGTCCGAAAACATTATAAACACATCAGTTTAAGGTTTTTAAACCAGAACATTTGATTTGTAAATGCAATTTTACAAGTCGTTCGTCGTTAGATCATCGATATTGACAATGCTTTTTATCAATATTTGTGATCAATAGTCTCTCAATGCAAGGTGCATCTCATGAATAAGTATACACGATGGCGATGCCATTCGATTCGTACTTCCGCATATAGAAAATAATTCTACTAGTGAAATAATAGCATCCAATTTCAATCACTTGAGGGGCAAAGGCACGTATTTTGACAAAGTGAGAAACAGAGTAGCACAATGGCCAGCGAACATACTTCCATCATATCACATAAGTCGGACAAGCTTGTAAAGGAAAGAGATAACATGAGGAGATTACAGACAAAAGTCGTAAAGTTCCACCGGAGCAACCTGAACCGAGGACTACAAAGCGAGTTTCTTGGGAGAGCACCCCCAGTGTCAAGTAAAGCATCAGGAAAAACACGAGTCGAACCTCCTCAATAAGAGGAAGAAGGGCTGCTGCATACTAAAAAGACCCTCGGGATGGGAAAATTCATCTCTAGACAAGGCACTGAGGAAGGCATAAGGGACTAGTTCCCAAGCACTGAGAAACTGAAAGGTGGGGTAAGGGAGGGATAATTCACAGCATCCTAGTTAAGAGCATGAAATAGTTTGGAAGATATATTATAAAATTTTTATTATTTCTAATTTTCCAGTTCATTGTAAATTTTTTAATTCCCTAATTCAAACCTAGTGGAAGAAAGGTTTATTACAGACAAAAATATTAATCAGAGTAAACTTCTTTTATTCAGGAAATTTTTTTGAATAGCACTAATTATGCCAAACGAATCCCTACGACGTGCTAATCACGTTAAACTATTAAAAAAAAATCATAATTGCACTAAAAAATGACATTACGAAAACTTTTTAATCTTGGTTATCCTGCCCATACCCCTTATAATGTTTCGCTCTTGTACTCACTCGAAGGACGCTCACAAGGGACTAGGAAACGTTCAAAATAGTAAAGGCCCCAATTTTTATTACCCAAACTCAAGCTTACAATTTTCTGCGCACGACCATCATAATTTTCATACTTAGTCCTTTGATTACGTTAATTTTGGTTTTATACGTTGTTTGTACTTGTGAGCTATTTGCTAAAAACATTATTAATTAAACTGGTTATAACCAAATTCTCCGACAAGAAAACTTTCCTAAAATTAATCTGCAAAAAAATCTCCAAACCATATATTTAGGAATAAGAGTCAAGAGAGCCACAGGTTGAATCAGACGGCGTCCCTAGCAAAACGCAACTTCTATCCCTGCAAATTTTGTTCGACACCACGAAAATTATCTCCTAAATTTAAACACCCTTTCGTTTTAAAAACTCCATCATCATCTCCTTCAATCTTCGCCTTGCGGTTGTTTCCTTCTTTCATTTTCCAAATACCAAATAAGAGAAACAACCGCAATTGCAAGAAATGGCTGCCCGCACCTCCGTTGTCCTCACCCTCCTCCTCGTGGCCGTTGTTGGCCTCGCTTCCGCCCAGTCTCCTGCCAGCTCCCCTACCTCGACCCCCTCAACCCCCGAGGCATCCTCCCCCTTTGCTGTGGTCGCCTCTCCAGACACCATCGCCTCCTCCCCTGATACCATCGGTGCCATTGGCGACGAAGATGGTGCTGCGGCTCCCGGAAGCGATGCCGTCGAGGCACCCATCGGCGGTCCCGTTTCTTCTTCTGCTTTCGTACCTGTGGACGCTGGAACTACAGCTGAAACCCCCGCTGATTCCAGCGCTTCTATGATCAAGTTCTCCACCGCTGGCCTGACCCTGGCCATTGCTGGGTACTTCTTGTAAACACACATGTACGTTTTGCAATTGGCCTATATATCCCATTGCTATAGTACGAGAAAAGTGTTAGTGCATATTGCTGATCCAATCCAATATCACTTTATTTGATTATTTATTGAAATCATTCGTTCATTCTTTCATCCCTATATTTAACACACACAAAAAAGTTTAACCAATTCCAGACATCTAACAAAAAATCACGGAGGACTGATTTATGAAGCGTAATGAATGAATATGAGATCATGCAACTTCCAAATAACAAACCTGAATGATGAACGTTATGCCACCTCAAATTCGTTGGCGGGGAATTATTGTTTGTGCGCCCTCTCACACCAAGAGTTAATGGAAGAAGAATCAAACGCATACATCAAAGAATTTGGGAGTTGATGCGACAAAGAGCCTCTGTGTTTTGTACAACAGCCGATGTCAACTGTCCTAAAAGCTTAAATTGTTAGGTGCAAGCGTGACATACTATATATTACACTTTTTACACTTCGAACCATACAACCAATCTCATATTTTAATTAACAAGATCTATAAATGGATAATTTTCATGAATAAGATCTATAATCACAAATTTCTTGGCTCTTCAGGAACGAGCATGTTGTCAAATTCCAAGAAATTACTGTCAATACCTTAGATAATGCTCAACGCATATCAATAGGCGAGTAAATTTGTCAAAGACTTCCGGCGAAGGGAAGTAAATTCACTGCTATAGATCTCTCAAATGAAGAAACTTGTTCCTAAGACAAAATTACATTAGCAGTGTTGCCTTTGATCTCGCCATGTCACTCAGAAATAGTTGAAAACTACTTGTTTAGTCCCAGTTATGCTCATATTCTTCTCGTTGCATCTAGATAGTCCCTAATGTAAAGAATAAAGTGTATGAAACAAAGGCATACTGTTTTCCAGAAAAGATTGTGGTTTACCAGAAACATGGAACCGTATGCAAGTAAAAGAAGTTTTACATGTCATAGAGAGGCTGCTTCAAGATAAAAGATCTTTGATAAAATAAATTTCGTCTTGAGAACGAAACAGCAGAAGCTGACTTTTGCGATATGCAGTTCATCCCTGGCAGTTTTACATCATGCAAGTTAAAGAACCAATAAGTTGCGACTCAATGTCGTCCGACAAAATCAAATCAAAGCCAAAGAGGGGATTATCATCTTTACATCAGTTGCACAAATAAAAAAGCGCAAGCAACAACTCGTGATTTTGTCATTAGTTTGGACAACTTGGGGCCTATGAATCTCTAATAACCAACATCACAGGTGACTGAAGCGCTGGTTTTCAGCTTTGTGCCTTTCCACTGCTAGATGTACTTGCTTGGTTCTTTGTCATGTTTATTATATTCCTAAAATCATCACCACTGAAATTCATCAGGGCATAAATCCACCAAATATAGAACTTGAACACATGAACCTGAGCAAACATTGACAATATCAGAACATGCGTTGCGATACATCTCTTTCAGTTTCCTTGCTATTTCCAAGGAGTCTTCTAGAGACTCATTCTCACTACGTTCCTACATCGTCCATCATTGGAAAAAATAATAGAAGACTTGCCTAACCATGAATAGGGTAAAAAATCAAAGGCTTGCCCAACCAACCGGATGCCTTCCTGCTGCTAGCGCCAATACCATTCAATAAAATTTCCATCACACGGAAAATCAAAAAACAGGATTGAGCTGAGATGTAAATATCAACCACCTGCATAAGCTGATGAACTAACAGAATAACATCTCTCCCAGAAATAGTGATAAATTTGATGCTGCTTCCTATCACAAAATCATTAGCAAAATCTTAAGAGTAGTTCCATCTGCGACGCCCTCAGACACAAAGAATCACAAGCAAAGAACTATGTACTGCAAATCAATGTGCTGGGAAGTACAAAATTCTGAAGATGTAATAGATGTCTAATACCCAAATTGAAAAATTAGCTAAATAAAAGCTTATTAGTTAATTCGTAGTACAGAAGACAAAAGTAAATTGAGAATTCATTAACTTTAGGAATGGGGATCACTCGACAGGAATAAATATCACTGGAGAAGGCTATACTATCACCCCATAAAAAAAAACCCTAAAGAGGCTGTGTGCCTCCAGCCACGAGGCGAGCAGAACCTGCAGGTGTGAATGAAGACGTAGGGGGGAGCAAAATGAAAGAAAAATGACATCACCCGGACTCGAACGGGAGACCTTCAGCGTGTTAGACTACGTGATAACCAACTACGCAAGGAAACCTGGATGAGGACTGGACATATTATTATTAACTCTATTGTTTTATAAATCAGAATTTTGTAAAATACGTCTCTCAACGAAATAATGTAACTAGAATCGGTGAATTATTATATAATCAATAAAATAATGGAGGAATATAATATGGTCGTTAAGTTAATTTAGAGTGTTTGGGCGAGTCTCGTGATTTTAGGATAAAGATGATGCTTGATTGATTCAACCTGTGAGGACTGCTATTCTTTAAGAAGAATGCAATATGAATGCTTATAATAATTATACGAAGAATTTTGCTGTTACTTGCGAGAACTACTCATAGGAAACATTGTTATTATGTGAAAGTGGGGTGTTTCATTTCAATGGACAATTGATTGAACATACGATACATACAGGGGTGAAGGCATGTCTAGAGAATTTGATAAGAAAAATAAAAAAATGTGACAAGAGTTAATTAGCAAGAGGCAATTGTTTGCTTTGGATGTTGATATGCACATAGTACATTACCCTATCACTTTTAGTATCTTGCCAGCTGACAGGCATCCCGAAGCAATTGTAGAGAATCACTTGCTCGTGTTGTATATTTCGCAAAAATGATTTTTCCAAGAATAAGTATTATTATTATAGACATGAAGGTATTTGTCCCAAAATAGGGACTATTATAGACATAAAGGTATTGTCCGAGAAGAGCCTAAGATACATGAACGAGGCTATTCTTCTACGGGTGGAAGTTTCCACCCAGTACGAAACTTCACCGAAGCTTCGTCCTATTTTACGAAATATTCTCGGAGTTTTGTAAAAAAATACGAAACGAGTTTTCTTACTTTACGAAACTTTTACGAATCTATTCGTACTTCCGTTCGTAAAGTACGAATATATTCGTTTGAATATATTCGTAAACGTTTGAATATATTCATAAACGTTTCGTAAAGTACGAAACTCATTCATAAAAAAATATGAAACCTACAAAACTTCGAATAGAAAGGTATGAAGCTTCGGTGAAGTTTCGTACTCGATGGAAGCTTCCACCCATAAAAGAATAGCCTCTTCTTATATACATGGTTAATTCGATAAAACACGAACAATGGGGTTTTCCTTATGTCATTCTTCTGAGGAGGTTGTTTCGTCATTTCAATGAAAATGTTCTTAAGCGTCTACAACACCTTTCATGCGCCCAGATTTCTGTTCGATTGGGAAATGAAGCGTTAGGCAAGACGCTTGTTTAATGCATCCATGTATAAAAGACTATACTTTCAAATGTTAAAGAGAAGATAGTCTTAACATGATAATTCTCATAAACAAAATCCATAACATTCTCAAGGTTCGAGAATATCTTTAACTCATTTGTTGTTTGATGTTCCTAACCAATCGGGATAGATTCATTACTACAAATTACTTTCTCCCAGTGCAAGTTTTACCTCTTCCATTTGGTTTCACAGTTCACCGTTACTTTCAAGGGACACTTGGAACAACTTCTTGCATTTTTGTACTTCCCTATTTGATGTTGCTCGGCGCCTCTTAACACATATTTGCAGACTTTACGAGTAATTACATTTGAATATTTTTTATTTTGCAAATAATTATACTTTCATGTGATGCCTCTTTTCATAGAGATACGTGATGAATCCATTCCTAATCACAATTAAATTTCATCTCTATCCAAATCATAAAGCAGAATAATCATCAAAATCATATTTATGTTAACCTATTATAATTTATACGACATAGTTGGCGATCAGAATCTTATACATTCTACAACACTGGTATGCAATGATCTCAAGCTATCAACATTCCTTGTAAATCTACTTTACAATAATCCTATAATAACTCAACCCAAGGGGACTTCTGTCGCCCGACCGGGGAAAACCCTCGTCGTTTCGCATGATGTTCCTTGGGCAGAAGCAACAACGTCCGTGCAAGGGACTCCGGCCTCATAACTCGAAGGTGGGAGCGGAACTTCGTGTGCCACCTCACCGTGAGACTCCTCTAACTTGAAGGTGGGAGCGGTATGGGACGTCATCAACATCAACGGAGATGAAGCATCAGAATCCATGGAGTCAAGGAAAACGAGCATTTCGGAGAAAACGAAAAGTAGGATATGGATTTCTAAGTGCGTGGCCGGGAAACCATGGCCCCTCAAAGACTTTATTTCCCCAAAAACCAACAGAGGTTGTGGCCCAAAGAGAACGTCGCTTGGCGATCTAGGCCCAACAGAAAACGTTACCTCACTTGCAAACAGGCGATATTTAAAACATCGCTTCGCTTGGAAACTGATGACATTCGAGGGGCTTCTGTCACTGCACCCCGATACGGTTCCCTCGCATCATCAGAAGGAATCCTCGGCGTTGTAACTTGGGTATGTTTCTTACAGCCTCTACATTCTTTGCTTTCCTCATTCATCGTCACCCTTGAACGCGGGATCGAGACTGAAGACAACTTCGGTGCCCTGTTGACTGTGACGGATGAGCTGGGGCGAATGGATGCCGCTCCTCCCGAGCTAAATGTTATGCTCTCGCTTTTTCGGAAGTGTCTCTGGCATTTGTGGGGTGAGCGCCAAGAAGATCTCGCAGTTTGGGCGAGGTTGGAGGAAAGAAAGTCGACACTGTCCCAGCTGCTCAGATCCTCTGTTCGGGTGCACGAGCTATCTCTTGACGAGGCGAACCTTCCCAAGGAGAGAGAGGAGATGCTGGTTGCTCTCCACCGTCTCCAGGGAAGTTGGATGCTACGAGTGCAAGCTTGGACGCTGCCCGTACAACAGAAATGACTGAGCGTGTAGTCGCCGAGTGTGAGCGAGAGTCCTTGGAGAGGGAATGGGACAAGGCCGCAGATATTGAGGCAAAGGAAGTGATAGCTGCCGGATTGGTGGCCTGAGCGAAACGCCTATTGTATTACTTGCCCCTTCATGAAAAACTACGTTTGTATTTGCATGGTGGGGATTCGTCAAGCCCCCCTAGGCGATATGAATTTCCAAGATGAGATTCAACTACTCAGGAGGGGCCCTCCTAGTTCGGTGTCCATTTCTTATAGAAGTAATATCATATTCCCTCTGGCAACCTGAGTTTCCAAACTAGGTCGCCCTTGTTGAATGATCGAGGGACCACCTCCTTATTATAGTAACGGGCGATATTCCTCTTATGGGCCTCTAAATGGTTCAGCACGTTGATCTTAGTGGTCTCTAGACCTTCTTGTTCAACGTGCATGTCCTCATCGTATCCTTCGCATTTGCCGAGATGTTTGAGGAATCTAAGCGATTGATATCGCACTTCTATCGAGAGCATCACGTCGTTCCCGTAAACAAGGTTGAACGGGGCGATACCTGTGCTTTCTCGCTTGGTAACCCGAAGTGCCCATAACGTTTCTTGAAGAAGGGTATACCATGTGCGTGGGTTGTTCCCAATCATCCTCTGTATTACTCGTTTAATGAGTTTGTTGGAGGCTTCCGCTTGCCCATTTGATTGGGCATAGTACGGGGTTGAGTTGAGCACTTTGAACCCAAAATCTTCGGCAAATTTGTCCATAAGCTAGCCGTTGAACACTTTTGCATTGTCTACTACGATACTTTGAGGAACTCCGTATCGGTAAACGATAAAGTTTTTTATGAATTCGATTACGTCCTTCTAACTAATGGATTTATACGCCGCTGCCTCTACACATTTGGCAAAGTAGTCCGTGGCGACGAGTATATAACCATCTCCTCTGCTTGAGTGAGGATGGATTTCTCCTATGATATCTAATGCCCACGTCCTGAAGGGCCATGGTTTCACTCTGACGTTCATGTCAGCCGCTGGGGTTCGTTTTACTGGCCCACATCGCTGACAAGCCTGACAGGCTCAACCCATTTTGATGCAATTCTTGACCATTTATGGCCAGTAGAAACCGTGTCGTTTGATTGACTAACTCATCTTGATCCCAGCCTGATGCGCTCTGCACAACCCCTCATGTGTTTCCATCATGATTGGGATAGCTTCATCTAGATGGACGCATCTTAAAAGAACATCCTCGTTAGTTTTTCTGTAGAGAACGTTATCAAGGAGTACATAGTGTCTAGCGATCACTTGGATCCTCCTTTCAACTTTCGCGCTGGTATCTTTGAGGAATTATCGTATTGGTTCTCACCAATCCTCTTTCCTTTCGAACAGGTTGGCGGTACACGCCTCCTCACTTTTTACCTCACCATCGTTGTAAAACTCTGGTCGTTTGCTTACAAACAACGTCGTATTGTTTCTGGATGTTTGCAAGTCATTGATCAACCACGAGGCTTATTGTGCTAGGCGGTTGGCCTCTTGATTGTCATCCCGTTTCACGTGGACGATTTTATCCTTGCGTAGTCTTGCGAAGTGTTCTTTCGCCTTGCGTAAGTATCGACCAAGGTGGGGTGCATGGCATTCACTTTGGTCAAGAAGTTGTTGGATCACCAGTTGTGAATCGCCACATATTTTTACGGCTTCCACTTTCCAATCTAGTGCGAGTTGCAAGGCAAAAATTAAGGCCTCGTACTCTGCTTCATTGTTAGTCACTGTTCCGTTAATGAGACAGGCTACCCTGGTTTCCGCTTTCCATGGTGTCTCGATAAAGACGTCCACGCCAGCTCCGAACTTGTTGGAAGATCCATCAAACCAAATGGTCCATCTTTCACTTGGGTGGGCTTCCTCGTGTACAGAATCGAGATTGCCTTCTCCATAATGGGTTATGAATTCAGCTAAAGCATGGCCTTTAACCGCGGTTTGTGGTTTGTGGTAAATATTGTATGCTGAGAGCACTAAGCTCCACTTGCTTATTCTCTCTGTGAGCAGGGAATTATCAAAGAATACCTTGGCGACAGGGGTTTTATAGACGACGTACACGTCGTTAGACCCGATGTAGTGTCTAAGTTTGATCACCGAGTAGTGCATCGCTAGGCAAACCTTTTCAGTTGAAGTATATCGTTGTTCAGTCTCTATGAGTAGGAGCAAGAAGTAATAGACTGCCCTTTCTACTCCATCATGCTCTTGTGCTAACATTGATCCAATGGTGGACTGGGATGCAGCCACATAAAGGATGTATGGTGCGTCTACGTTTGGTGGTGCTAGCACGGGAGGTTTGGTCAGATATTCTTTTAATTCTTGGAACGCTTGCTCGTATTGCGATGTCCAGTTTATCTGCCCTTTTTCTTTCCCTTTTAGAATCGTTGAGAAATCACCTGTTTTACATGCCACATTGACTATAAAGCGGCAAATATAGTTTATCCTCCCGAGGAAGGCTTGAAGTTCTTTCTTGCTCTGTGGAGCTGGGAGGTTTTGAATGGCACGAGTCTTTAAAGGGTCCACTTCGATCCCTCGTTGGTGCACAAGAAACCCAGAAACTGCCCTTTTGTACTTCGAAGGCGCATTTTAATGGATTGAGTTTGAGGTTATGCTTTCGTGTCTTTTCAAATGCTTCGCTTAGATGATGGCGATGATCCAGTCTCTCTTTAGATTTTACCACCACATCATCTATGTACACCTCAACTGTCTCTCCTATTAGTGAGGCAAAAATCAGGTTCATTGCCCTTTGCTACGTGGCTCCTGCATTCGTTAATCCGAAAGGCATGACAACCCACTCGAATATCCCTATTGGGCATCTGAATGTTGTCTTATGCACGTCTTCCTCAGCGATAAAGATTTGATTATATCCAGAATATCCGCCCATAAAGGACATTAGTTTGTGACCTGCTGACTTGTCTATAAGATCGTTAGCGACGGGCATGGGGTATTTGTCTGTAGGTGTTGCTTTGTTTAAATCGCGAAAATCTATTCATACCCTGATCTTGCCGTTTTTCTTGACGACAAGTACTAACTAGAAATCCAATTGACGTACTTAGCCGTCCTTATGTATCCGGCTTTAAACAACTTCTTAATTTCATAGTAGACCATCTGGCTACTTCCCACGACATCCTCCTAAGAGTTTGTTTTACGGGTTTGGAATTGTTGTACGTTGGGAGTCAGTGTTCGACTAAGTCCCGGTTGAGACCAGGCATCTCATTATAGTCCCAGGCGAAACAATCCTTTTAGGTGTAGAGACCTTTGCTTATGTCAAGTGCCTCGACTTCGTTTAAGAGCGAACCAAGGTAAGTGACGTGGGGGAAATCAGTAGTCCCTAGATTTATTCCCTTCAAATGATCACAAGAAACAACGGAAGTACTAGGAACTTCTTTATTTTTTGAATGGATAGTTAGCATATTTTGGCATGCTTGAGGGCACACATTACATGGTGCCCTATTTATTCTGGAAGTCCTATAACTATCTAGTCTTTCTAGAACATCCGTTATTGTGTGTCCCTATTTATTCTGGACGTCACATTACATGGTCTCCATTTGTTGTGTGTCCTTGTCATCTCGTATCCCAGCCTCATGCATATCTTTCTCCAGCGGAGTCAGATCTTCATTAACCTCGAGCTGTAGCTCGTCTCCCTATCCAGTCGGGATGATCGGGTTTTGAGGTGGCGCCAGAGGTGCTCCATCATATGAAACCAGGAATTCGAAGCCTGCTTCACCTAAAGGGCTCACGTTTGGGTCTCCCATAGCATACCTTTATTTCAGTGTCATATCTTTGACCTGCTTGACTGCCCCTGCGCAGACATAAGGCATGTTAGCATTTTCATTTGCCTCTCCTATAACAACTTCTAAACCATGTTTTCCCCATAAGAGGAGTTCTTGGTGAAGAGTAGAAGGTATGGCTCCAGCCTTGTGAAACCAATCTCTTTCGAGTAAGGCATCAAAGGAGGGCTTTATGTCAATGACAAAAAAAAAACCGTATTATTTTCATGTGTGCCTACTCGGAGCTCAGCAGAAACTACGCCTAAACAAGAAGAAGTGGTTCCGTTGAAACCGCTGACTTTTACATCAGTTTCCCCAAGTTCAGATATGTCATTCCCTAGGCTCTTGTAAGCTTCAAGGGGGAGCAAGTTGATAGTCGCTCCATTATCTATAAGGACACGACGTATTGCTACGTTGTTAATTGTCGCTTGGAAATGGAGGGAAAACATGTGTTTCTGTAATGATGCAGCGGGTTCTTTTAACCACCTACTAGGGAAGTTCAGAGGTATTTCGATGGAAGTATTAAGATTAAAGGGTAGTATTAACCTTCCTTTCGCTTGGTTGTCTCCCTTTTTAGCTAATTCAGCCGGTAGCATGAGGACGTTGCAAGCAGCTTCTTTCGCCTCGGGTGGAGTCCCGGATTGAATTGGGTTGTAGTCACTCAGCGAGTTAGACGCAAGGTCACTTTCCCTTGACTCCTTCGCTTTCTTAGTAACAGAGATTGCCGTATTGGCACGTTTCTCCGCAGCGCGTCGCGCACTTCTTTCTCTTCGTTTCTTGGTTTTCTCAGTGGGTATCTGGGGTTGTGTTCCCATGTTCATATATTTGGAAGGATGGGTACACGAACGATGCGTGAGTTTGTAAGAGATTGCAGGCGATTATCAACCCGAACAAACTCCATTTGATGAGGGTCATAGCCCTTTTTGAGTCTCCTTTCAGGCGAAGCTTCCGGGAAAGTAGTGAACTCGGTGTCAGATAGGTTAGCTGATGGAGGGTCAACCTTTTCCAGTTTGATCTTCCCTTCAAATGTGAATCCCGCTAGAAGCCAGAAATATTGGCTACAGCTAAGCTGACACAAATGAGTAATGAGCACCTTCTGGGCTGCTATTGGTTTGCACATATAACAAAGCATATCAGCTGTTAGAAATTAGGCTATAGATGTGCCTTTTTCCATTACGTCCTCGTCGCCTTTAGGATGGTCTTGTCGCTCTATGTTTTCTTTCGCCTGCTGAGGTCTGAGGCGATCTACAGCGCGTCGCCTGGAAAGTCTTTTGGTGTGAACCCCTTTTTCACTAGATTCACTTTCTCCTGCAAGTTCTTGCCTCATGAGTTCTTCAGGGGTACATAGCCCTTTATTTCCACTCGGTGGGGTATCCTTTTGCTCCAGGCGTTTCTCTGTGCGTTGGTATGCCCTCGAGCCATTGTTGATTCCCATCGCCATTTCTTCAAGACGATTGAGGTCATACCATTCGTTAAGGAGGTACTTGTCACGTCGAAAACGTATTCACCACGCAAGTGCACGCTATCGTACAAGTAATAAAGTGTAAGTAAGATATCGTTCCCACGAGGACTGGTCTAAACTTCTCCCAATTATTAAAATACTGTCAATCTCTATTATCCAACGGAGCGAGTTGAGAATTAATCAAACTAAATGTAAAACTAAAGAAAACGAGTAAGTAAATCGAATTAAGATTCAGATGAGAAAGGCACCTAAGGTGACGATTTCACCGGACAATTAATCGCAAGTCATATATCAATCAACACGCTTAAAATGATCTGGTTGATAATCTGGAATTCGGTTATCTTCCTACGCCCCTTCCAAGGTCATAAGAACGTACAACTCTGTAAATAGCAATCACTCTATTCCTAGGTAGATTAACTATCGAGTGCCCCGTACGAATCAATTCCAATTCGATTACCTAGGACGATTGGGTATATTCCTATCCCGCTCGTTAATAAACCCGTCTTCCGACTAAGTTTACCCTAAGTTATTCCTCTCCCCGTGCTTAATCTAGGATTCCCCTTCCGAGTTCACCTAAATTCACTATTCAATCCTATTGGTGATCAGGCAATAAGAAAGCATTAAGAACGAACAGGAATAATCAACCCAAAATCATTCAAGTGTGTCAAAAGAGATAGACTCTTGACTAATCGTCAAGATCCATCTTAACCCTAGGCAAAGAAATTTAGTTCATAACTGAAATAAATGAAAACATCAAATCCATTGTAGACAATGAAAACGACATAAAAGAAAACTAAAAGAAAAACTCCCAAAGTCTCTGTCGACGGCTCTCTGTAGTCGCCTCCAGCCTCTCCCCCTTTCTCTAGGTCAAAGTACAATGTTTTTATAATCCCCAAATAAACCTAGAGAATCTCTGAAAAATCAGGAAAGAAAATCTTCTAATTTCTCCCCATCGTAGCTTTTGGTCTTGCAAGAGCATCCAGAGATCTTCCCTTTGCACAAAGTCTTCATAATTACGCCGAGGTCCTCTTTTCTTCATATTTATCTTGAAATAAACCAGAAAACTCAACAGTAATCTATTTATCGGGAATAATGTGAAATAACTAGGAATATTATATAATGAACGCAATATTTCACAAATCTAACAAAATCTAAGTATGAAACTGCCCTAAATAACTCTACTTTCATAGAGTTATCACACCCCCAAACCTAAATTTTGCTAGTCCCGAGCAAAGATAGAAAAAAATAAAAATTAAAAGACTCTCCTCGACCACCTCGAGTCCGTCAAACGTAGAAGCATCTTTTAGAACATTCTCAGAAATGGGTGCATCCTCCTCATGCATCTGGATTCCATTCACTACCGAACATGCTCAATTAAAGACTTTAAAACATAATATCTTCGTCCTAGCAGGTTGTACACTCAACATTAACAAGCATACACTCCAAATAGCTCATGTCAACCAGTAACTCGCAAAGATCACCACAAACATCTCTATTCACTTATCAAAGGTTTTCCGACTTTTTAACAACTTCATCATCATTTTTTTTTTCTTTTCAGATTGCATGACTCTAAATGTTCATCTGATTCCGGCTAAAGCTTATGTAGCAAGCTCTCGATCAATGACTCCCGACTCAGTTGAACCAGGGCATTAGGTGATAAAGCACCCCTCGGATCAATCACTCAAGCTAGCACGGAAGACTCCCACCACAAGCACATATTCAGGTAATAACTTTTTTCTCTATTTTTTTTCTCTGTTTTTTTTAAACCTGAACATTGGTACTCAGAGCCTTGGCAACCTAATTTTTCTTTCTTTTTTTTCTTTTTCTTTTTGCCGAGATCCCCACAGATGTCGTTTCAAGAGATAATTCAAGCTACTCTACTCACCACTAGTCACCATGCATTCTGAGGAGATGTAACCTGTTGCCGCTAAGCACACTTCCTACTGGGAGATCTTTTCAAAATTAAACGAAAAATTTTAGCATACTAAGCAGAGAACTTCATCTATCCACACTTGAAGAATGCATCCCATATGCTCATCATCGAAAACAGACATTCCACATCGACTTCCTAAGGTTACGTTGAGGAAAAATAACCTAAAAGACGAAAATAAAGACAGGACTCACCCTAAGCACACATCACTTCCAAAGTCAATACAGCACACACACCCCCAAACCTAATCAGAGCAACGTCATCGGTGCTTAAAAAAATAAGAGTAGGAAGCGATAGTACCAAGATATGTCGGTGAACATGAAGCGCCAATGTGTACCTCCCGACTGCCCTGGTGTAGGACTAAACCGTATTGTCTGAATCCGCATCTTCTTCTTCTTCAGCACCCATCGTCGGTGGAGTTGGTTGCTCGCCAAGGTCAGATAGATCCACATGTAATATTGACGCTATTCGCCTATGAATTTCCTCCGACCTTTGATGGCATGCAATTGAGTACTCCATGAATTCGTTGATCCTGGTCCAATGTTCCTGGGCAAAAGATGTGTTGGCAGTAGCAATGGCAGGACCACCTGCTGTGCGGTTACCCTGAGATGTGCCGGAAGGGGCGTCATCCTTGTTCTCCTCCTCCCGTTGAATTTTCAACCATGTGGCATGAGTGATTGGTTTCTGTGGATGAGCAATCTCTTCGGTAGGTTCCCAATATAACCCTGCCCTCCTGCATAACTGAAATACTAACGAAGGAAACCACAAGCCCAGGTGAGTATCCTTCAATGCCCTATGCAACATCTGATTAATTAGTTTTCCAACATCAATGTTCATGCGTTCTAAGATGCAAAAAATCAACGCCGCTCTTTCCTTTGTCACATTACTAATGTTCGTTCCCGGAATCAGTCTTGCCGAGACGAATCGCACCCAAATTTTTGCGTCTACAGTGATTACCGTATAGCGCCAGCGGTTCATTCTTGCGCGACCTCTTCCATGTGGAACCTGGTCTCAAATCCTCGTTCCGGAATTAAGGTCCGACGCACCATAGAGTCCCGGTAGTTTTGGGCCGCTTCGTTGGTCAATGCTTGTCCTCTCCTAGTGCCGGAAGTACTCCCTACGGCCAATTTCTTCTTGGGTGCCATCACAACTTACTATTACGCACACAATTAGCACGTTCACAAATTAATTTGCACAAGACACTTTCACACCAAGAATGGATCAAAGGAAATCGTGGTATCCGAACCTCGAGCTATGAGTGGTGGGTGTACGGCTAGAACTAACCCCCAATCTCCTCCTAAAAGAAATAGTCAAATACCTGGTTCGGAGAGTGTACCGGAGTGGCGGACGGCGGCTGCGACTTTCATGGGCGGTGGCGGCGGTTCGTCTGTGACTCGAGATGGAGACGGCGGCGGTGGCTGGGATGTGGCGGACGGCGGCTACTTGGGAGGGCGACGGCGTCGGCAGCAGCGGCCACACGTGAGGGCGACGGTGTGGGAAACGGCGACGGCGGTTGCTTCTCCCTATCACAAGAAATACAACGATTAGGGTTTGTCGAGTCAAATGCCCAAATTCGTTTTTTAAGTTTATGATTTTTTTTTTTAAAATTTTATAATTTCGGTGCAGCTGCACGAGATTTTCGTGCAGCTGCACCAAGTCTCTGTGCATTCTGTGCTCCCAGCGGTGCAGCTGCACCAAATTTTCGTGCAGCTGCACAAAGTTTCTGTGCCCTGGAGGTCCAAGCGGTGCAGCTGCACGTGATTTTCCTGCAGTTGCACGATCTTGCTGCTTGCTCTTGCATCCCCCGCTATCTTTTCCCTAGTAAAACAAAAGAAATAAATAAAAAGAACTAAAAGAAAATAACTTGGGTTGCCTCCCAAGAAGCGCTTGGTTTATAGTCTACGGCTCGACTCTTGATATCCATCACGTGTCTCTCAATGTTGCCGCGGCAACTACCCTTTCAACGTTTCCTCCCCAATAGTGTTTCAGCCTCTGTCCATTGACCTTGAATGTATGTTCTGAACTTGGATTTCGTATTTCTACGGCACCATAGGGGAATACCTGAACTACCTGAAATGGTCCAGACCACCGTGATTTGAGCTTTCCTGGGAATAATCTTAGTCTGGAATTGAATAGCAATACTTGTTGTCCAGGCTCAAATTTCCGCTCAATGATCCTCTTAACAGGCCACTGTTTCGTCTTCTCTTTATAGATCCTCGCGTTTTCATATGCTTGAAGTCGAAATTCATCAAGTTCGTTCAGTTGGAGCAACCTCTTCTGTCCAGCTTTCTTGAGATCAAAATTCAGTTTCTTAATCGCCCAGAATGCTTTGTGCTCCAATTCCACCGGCAAGGGACATGCTTTCCCATAAACTAGCTTAAACGGAGACATTCCAATTGGCGTTTTGTATGCTGTTCGATAAGCCCACAATGCATCCTCTAGCTTCAGTGCCCAATCCTTCCGTGACGTGTTTATTGTTTTCTCGAGAATTCTCTTAATTTCTCGATTTGATACTTCCACTTGCCCACTAGTCTGAGGATGGTATGCTAGAGCAACCTTGTGATTTATTCCATACTTGTTCAATAAATTGGCGACTTGTTTATTGCAAAAGTGAGATCCCCCATCACTGATGATTGCTCTTGGGGTACCGAACCTTGTAAACACCTGCTTCTTCAAAAACTCAACCACTGTTTTAGCCTCGTTAGTGGGTAAAGCTTTCGCTTCAACCCATTTAGATACGTAATCCACAGCAACTAAAATATAACGATTTTTGAAAGACGAAACAAATGGTCCCATAAAATCAATACCCCAAACGTCGAAAATCTCTACCTCTAGAATGTTGTTTAAAGACATTTCGTGTCGCCTTGATATGTTTCCCGTTCGTTGGCATCTGTCACATTTAGCAACAAAATTGTAAGCCTCCTTAAATAAAGTAGGCCAAAAGAAACCTGACTGTAAAATCCGAGCAGCTGTTTTATCCCCTCCAAAATGTCCGCCGTAAGGTGATGAATGACATTGCCACAAAATTTGATCCCATTCCTCTTCAGGTATGCATCTTCTAAGAATCTGATCTGCACATTGCTTGAACAAGAACGGTTCATCCCACACATAATTCTTAACATCATGTAAAAACTTCTTCTTTTGTTGCGCATTCAATTCAGTGGGTATGAAATTCGAAACAAGAAAATTAACAAAATCTGCATACCACGGAACTTGCGTGTGACTCACCGAGAGCAACTGTTCATCAGGAAAAGATTCATTTATAACTACCTGGTTGAGCTTGATGTCGCTTTGACCATCTAGCCTTGACAAGTGATCGGCTACTTGGTTCTCTGTTCCTTTTCTGTCCTTGATTTCGAGATCAAATTCTTGTAGTAAGAGAACCCATCTTATCAATCGTGGCTTTGCATCCTTCTTCTCAATCAAGTACTGGATTGCGGAGTGATCTGTAAACACTATGACTTTCGAACCCACAAGGTAAGATCGAAATTTGTCGAAAGCAAATACAACAGCTAGTAGCTCCTTTTCAGTGGTCGTGTAATTTACCTGTGCATCGTCCAAAGTTCTACTAGCATAGTAAATCACATGAAAGACCTTATTCTTACGTTGCCCAAGCACTGCTCCTACGGCATAGTCACTCGCATCGCACATCAATTCAAAAGGTAAAGTCCAATCAGGCACTATAACGATAGGTGCTGTAACTAACCTCTCTTTCAATTTTGTAAACGCTTCCATGCATGCTTTGTCGAAGTTGAAAGGTATGTCTTTCTCCAAAAGATTGCATAATGGTTTCGATATCTTGGAGAAATCCTTAATGAATCGCCTGTAAAAGCCAGCATGACCAAGAAAACTTCTGATAGCTCTTACCGATGTTGGTGGGGATAACTTTTCGATGGTTTCAATCTTTGCTCTGTCAACTTCAATGCCCTTGCTCGACACCCTGTGACCAAGGACAATACCTTCTCGAACCATAAAGTGACACTTTTCCCAATTTAGGATTAGATTAGTCTTCTCACAACGTTCGAGTACACATGCAAGATTATGCAGGCAATTATCAAATGAGTCACCAAAGACGGAAAAGTCATCCATAAAAATTTCTAAATATCGTTCTACCATGTCAGTGAAAATGGATGTCATGCATCATTGGAATGTAGCAGGTGCATTACACAGTCCAAATGGCATTCTACGAAAGGCGAACGTACCGTATGGACATGTGAAAGTTGTTTTCTCCTGATCTTCTGGTGCAATTGAAATCTGATTATATCCTGAGTAACCATCGAGAAAACAATAATACTCCTTACCTGCCAATCTTTCCAACATTTGATCGATGAATGGAAGCGGGTAGTGATCTTTTCTTGTTGCTTTGTTCAGCTTTCGGTAGTCCATACATACCCTCCATCCCGTGACAGTGCGAGTAGGGATGAGTTCATTCTTCTCATTTGTCACAACTGTCATTCCGCTTTTCTTGGGAACACACTGTATAGGGCTAACCCATGAGCTGTCAGAAATAGGATAGATGATACCTGCATCGAGCCACTTGATGATCTCCTTCTTTACAACCTCCTTCATGTTTGGGTTTAACCTCCGTTGATTCTCTATCGAAGGTTTGTGATCTTCCTCTAGGAGGATTTTATGCATGCAAATTGCTGGGCTGATTCCTTTGATATCTGCAATAGTCCATCCTATTGCCCTCTAGTGTTCCCTCAAGATTCGAAGCAATTTCTCCTCCTGCAACTCCGTCAATTCTGCAGAAATAATCACAAGGAGTTGATTTGCGTTTTGGAGAAATGAATACCTCAAGTGGGTGGGTAAGGTTTTGAGCTCTAATTCTGGTGCTTCTTTGATGGATGGTTTGATGGTCTTTTCTGGCATCTCCAATGGATCAAAAACTCTCAGATCTCTAGGTATGTAAGATTTGCACTCCATCCAACCGATCATTTCCATAGTTTCTTCATCGCTAGTTGTTTCCTCAGAAGTTAATGCTAGCTCAAGCACATCGGTCGTCTTCAAAATAGTAACTTCTTCGGCTGTTATCCTGTCAATGATGTCAATAGAAAAACAATCATCTGGTTCATTCGGACATTTCATTGCACGAAGAATATTAAATGTTACCTCCTCGTTATTAACCCTCATGGTTAACTCACCCTTTTGGACATCAATTAAAGTCCTACCTGTGGCTAGGAATGGTCTTCCAAGGATGATTGGTATTTTACGGTCCTCTTCAAAATCAAGCACGATAAAATCCGCGGGAAAAACAAATTTATCTACCTTAACCAAAATGTCCTCAATGATTCCCCTTGGAAAAGCAAGAGATCGGTCGGCTAATTGCAACGTGACCGAGGTAGGTTTTACTTCCCCCAAACCCAATTCGTAAAATATTGATAAAGGCATTAAATTAACACTCGCTCCAAGATCACACAATGCCTTACCGCTAAAATTTGAACCAATAGAACAGGGTATAGTGAAACTACCTGGATCTTTCAGCTTTGGAGGTAACTTTTTCTGCAAAATAGCACCACATTCTTCAGTTAAAGCAACAGTCTCAAACTCACCGAGACGTCTCTTTTTAGATAATATATCTTTCATGAATTTAACGTAGCTCGGCATCTTCTCCAACGCCTCAGCAAAAGGGATGTTGATGTGTAGCTTTTTAAAGATTTCTAAGAATTTCAGGAAATCCTTCTCATCATTCTGCTTTATAGCTCGCTGTGGAAAAGGAACAGGTGGATATACGAGTTTATCTTTTCCATTAGAAGCATTTTCCATACCTTCTTTTGGTTGAGAAAGTTGTTGGCTAGGCTGAGCAGAAGGTTCATTCCCTTTGTGCGTAACTTCTGGTGTAGTTGCAACGTCGTGCTTGAACTTTGAGGCTTCAGGAAGTGTTCTCCCATTCCGTAAAGTGATAGCTTGCACTTGTGCATTCCCGTCATTCCTTGGATTCACCTCAGTATTGCTCGGAAGAGTGCCTTGAGGTCGATTATTGATTGCTTGTGCCAATTGTCCGACTTGGGCTTCTAAACTCCGAAGTGAAGCCGATTGGTTCTGCAAAAGAGTGTCGGTTTTAGAAATATATTTGACTAATAGTTCTTCAATACCTGACATTTTCTCTTGCGGTTGTGGCTTTTGTTGATGAGCCCCGGGTGGAGGAGTTGGTTTCGCCGATTGTTGATTTCCCCACGAGAAATTTGGGTGGTTCTTCCATCCCGGATTGTAAATGTTCGAAAAGGGGTTGTTCCTCAAGTTGGCTCCCAAGTAGTTGGCTGACTCGGCACCAGTAAAACATTGACCAGGAGCATGATTTTCTCCACACCTCTCTCACACGGATAATAAATGGGATGACTAGGACCCTTTAATGCATTTAGCTCCTGAGTTAGCGCATCCACTTTAGCGTTGAGGACAGCAACTTCATCAACTGAATGTACTCCAGCTACTCCTCGAGCACGCGATACTCCATGACCGTTATTAGCCATCTGCTCGAATAGCTCCATTGCTTCCTCTGGCTGCTTGTTTAATATTGTTCCCCCTGCAGCTGCATCAATCGTTGGACGAAGTGCATCAGTTAATCCATCATAAAAAATTTGTACCAGCATCCATTGAGGTATCTCGTGATGTGGGCACACTCGTAAAAATTCCTTAAATCTCTCCCACGCCTCATAAAGTGACTCTGTTCCATGTTGTCGAAACGAAGTGATGTCATTCCGCATCTTGATGGTCTTGCTAGGTGGGAAATACTTTGATAAGAATTTTCCGGACATCTCTTCCCAGTTTGTGATGGACCCTTCTGGCAAAGAGTAGAGCCATGTTCGTGCTTTGTCCCTCAACGAGAATGGGAAGAGTCTCATCCGAATGGCCTCGCTCGACACTCCATTATATCGAAAAGTGTCGCAAATTTCCAGAAAGTTGGTGATGTGCCCATGTGGATCCTCCGATGGAGATCCTCCAAAACTCGAATTTTGTAGCATGGTGATAACCGCCGGTTTGATTTCAAATGTGTTGGCTTGGATTGTCGGCTTCACTATGCTAGAGCGTTCATGCACATGGGGCTGGGCATAATCCCGCATGATTCTCGGTTTAACGTCTTGATTGTTGTTCTCCATTGTTTGTCGGCGTGTGGCTTCCTTTTGCTCTCTTAGTCGTAACCGAAAGGTTCTTTCTATTTCGGGATCAAAAGGAACCAATTCCCTACTGCGCATACAACGTTGAAATTTTTCCTGTAAGTAAATCGAAAATCAAGATTAAAGCTGAATTAATAAAGATCTGATTAAAAATAATATTGGCTGAAAATCTAGAAAACAGTCCCCGGCAACGACGCCAAAAACTTGTCACGTCGAAAACGTATTCACCACGCAAGTGCACGCGATCGTACAAGTAATAAAGTGTAAGTAAGATATCCTTCCCACGAGGACTGGTCTAAACTTCTCCCAATTATTAAAATACTGTCAATCTCTATTATCCAACGGAGCGAGTTGAGAATTAATCAAACTAAATGTAAAACTAAAGAAAACGAGTAAGTAAATCGAATTAAGATTCAGATGAGAAAGGCACCTAAGGTGACGATTTCACCGGACAATTAATCGCAAGTCATATCTCAATCAACACGCTTTAAATGATCTGGTTGATAATCTGAAATTCGGTTATCTTCCTACGCCCCTTCCGAGGTCATAAGAACGTACAACTCTGTAAATAGCAATCACTCTATTCCTAGGTAGATTAACTATCGAGTGCCCCGTACGAATCAATTCCAATTCGATTACCTAGAACGATTGGGTATATTCCTATCCCGCTCGTTAATAAACCCGTCTTCCGACTAAGTTTACCCTAAGTTATTCCTCTCCCCGTGTTTAATCTAGGATTCCCCTTCCGAGTTCACCTAAATTCACTATTCAATCCTATTGGTGATCAGGCAATAAGAAAGCATTAAGAACGAACAGGAATAATCAACCCAAAATCATTCAAGTGTGTCAAAAGAGATAGACTCTTGACTAATCGTCAAGATCCATCTTAACCCTAGGCAAAGAAATTTAGTTCATAACTGAAATAAACGAAAACATCAAATCCATTGTAGACAATGAAAACGACATAAAAGAAAACTAAAAGAAAAACTCCCAAAGTCTCTGTCGACGGCTCTCTGTAGTCGCCTCCAGCCTCTCCCCCTTTCTCTAGGTCAAAGTACAATGTTTTTATAATCCCCAAATAAACCTAGAGAATCTCTGAAAAATCAGGAAAGAAAATCTTCTAATTTCTCCCCATCGTAGCTTTTGGTCTTGCAAGAGCATCCAGAGATCTTCCCTTTGCACAAAGTCTTCATAATTACGCCGAGGTCCTCTTTTCTTCATATTTATCCTGAAATAAACCAGAAAACTCAGCAGTAATCTATTTCTCGGGAATAATGTGAAATAACTAGGAATATTATATAATGAACGCAATATTTCACAAATCTAACAAAATCTAAGTATGAAACTACCCTAAATAACTCTACTTTCATAGAGTTATCAGTACTTTCTGAAAATATAGCAATGATCGGTAGTATGCGATGGATCCATATGCCAGCGAAAACGGTTGTGTTGCATCCCTTTGCTCACGAGTATCCCTTTGCTCACGAGCCGCTTGAATAACATGTTGGCGATGAGTGTCTCGCCAGTTTCAGGCGACTGATCTTTGTGTCCCTGCATTGGTAAAGGAAGCACAGTCAGACAATTGACATCAAAGGTGTTTATGTCAGCAGAATCACCAAATGGATGTGATTCTGTTAGCGCCTGATCTTGCGAGTCTGGAAAACGTAGTTCCTTAGACTCAATAAGGTCTTGCACCAAGTTCCTAAACGTGATGCAATTCTTGGTAGTATGGGTGAATGACCCATGACATTTACAGAAGTTCATCGACTTTTTCTTATCGGTACGGGGAATTCTATTCCCAGACTTCAGTCGATTTCGTCCATTTTGGAGCATGAACTCGAAGATTTCATCAACTTTTGCCTCATTGAAGGAATACTTCCTTTCCTCCTGAGTTTTCAGGGATGCTTTGGCCCGGAAGTTTTTCTTGGTCAACTCATCGCATGTTAAAGGTCATCAAGGGTCCCGTGACCAAACTCCCTTTCGCTTGTGTTTTCTCTCTAAGGAGATTCTTATATCGGATAACTCTCATGGCCAACTCTTCCAATCTCTAAACACTTCTCCTTGTAATTTCTTTCTGAGTCGAAGGATAAGAGCTCTGCCTCGAATGCAGAGGTTTTGACCTGAGTCGTGCCTTTCGAAGCTTGTTTAAAAAGACAACCACGGGCTCACCAGGTTGTTGTTTCACGTGAGTGAGATCTTGTAAAGTCACCACGGGATTAGTCTGAGCAAATGCCAGCGTAAAACGGACCTGCATGTCATCCCAGTTTCTCACTAAATTAGGGAGAAGGTTGACATACCACGTGAAAGCCGCTCCTGTGAGAGATCTCGGAAACGAACGAAGTTTCTAGAAACCATTCATGGCAGCTTTCCCAGCCTGATGGGTAAAACGGGCGACATGTTCCACAGATGAAATGTCTTCTTCACCCAAAAAAAGGACGAATTCAGGAACGTGGTATCCCCTTGAAAAAGGGTAATCCCGATCAATGTTATCGGGTAAGGAGCCCGATAGAGTTGAATCTCATTGGTATCGTCCGCCCCACGGATTCCTTGTTCCACTAAACGGGTGACATAATATTTGATTTCGGGTGCGAGATCTGGTGGCATTATTGCCTCTTGAGTCGGTGCTCCCCTTCCATATACGGGTTGTAGAGAGTACTCAGAATGTTCATGATTTTCAGTAGGAACAAATTTGTTACCCACCGGCCAATTGACAACCTCTCTCCTCCGAAAAACGGGTCGATACGTCACATCATGACTCTGTTGTGCAGCCGTTCTGTGCTCGTTTATCATGAGTGGCTGATTATTATGCATGACCTTCTTAGGGACCGTTAGGATGACTGGGGCATCGTCTATGTCAACCTTTCTCTTTCCTTCAGCGATTGAGGGCCTGTGTGGGTCATAATAAGGTTGCCGCCTAGTGGCTGACTCCTCTTTCCTATTACTAGGGCTGCCCATCGGTGCCCCTATCATAGTTCCTAGGTTTTGAAAGACTGCTTCCACTTTGGAATCAATTTTCTCCTTGACAGCGTCGTGCTTTCGATCAATAGCACCGACTTTCTCCATTAAGAGTTGGAAAGTACTCATGATGGCAGACAGCTCTCAAGCTATGGCTGGGTCTGAGTTGTTTCCATCGTTGCACTTTTCCCCATCGGAGTGGCTATTTCCGAGGCTGTTCGAATTACCACCAGCTCGGGTTCTAGGCATGATCGACTTAGATTTCCAACCACTGTGGTCGCCAAAGGCATGTTCGCTTCGGAAGTGACCGCGGAAAAGCTTGATCCGTACACGTCGGAGATATCTAACACTACAGGCGAACTGGTGCCCGGAGATTCGTTGTACTTGTGAATGTGGTCGCCGTATGAAATAAAAGAAGAGAGAGGGAGAAGACAATGGACAAACACCCTTAAGCAGAAGCACTTACGGATGCCATCGACGATGCCTTCGGAGGGAAGCAGGAACGCAGGAGCACAAAGAGAGCTTAAGAGCACAAAGAGAGCTTAAATGCTGGAATGCTTGAAAAGATAAATTGACAAATATGTCCGTCTATAGAGTGGTGCCTTTGTACAATGCCTAAGAACAAATATTTATAGTAAGCTAGACCTACGTATATATGGTAATGTAATAATATTGCATTTATATTACGCATCCTTTGCTGCCGGTATCCATGGAATATCTCCCTTCCATATGAGCAATCTTGGCAACAATATCCTTCCGAATCCTGGGATTGTCTGGAATCTTCCTTAACAACCAAGCTCATCAATCGCATTGCCCATTGGTCTTCGCCGTAGAGTTTCCTCGCTCGCCCAGCTAACTGTCGCTTGTCGCTTTGCTGACCATGTCGCCCATCGCCTAGTAACCCTGTCGTTTGGTGACTACTTCGCCCAGCAAACCTTCGCGTGGTGTGCTTCCGTGGTCACCTCCTTACTGGATTTCCTGCTCCTTAGGCCTGTGTTCTGGGCCGTTGATCCACAGATAAGGCCCAGATCTATAGCCCAGAATTTCTGTTGTTAAACAGATTTTACCCTGACCAAATAACGAGTATCCAATGACATTTCCCATGGTTCTTGAACCTTGACAAAATGTCTGCATGTCTCTCTGAAATGGGAAGAAGATGTGTGAACATTATTGATGGCAGCACTCCAAAAAGTTGTTCGACTCGCATGACAATAACTTTGGACTCCAAATATTATTAGAATGACAAGATTTTAGTAGTCAACAACACGTACAAAATATTCTTATGGTGTGTTTGGTTTAAGGATTCGGCGATGGAATGGAATAGACTAATAATCTTATTTATTTTCCTTTTCTTATCTTTTTTATTCAATTCCCTGTCTTTCCATTCCATTCCATTTCCTAAATTTTAAAGAGAAATGGAATGAATGTGCATTTGTTGGATCGTTCAGGAACACTAAGAGGGGGGTGAATTAGTGTTTATAACTTTTTCGCCCTTTCTCAGTGTCAGCGGAAGCGTACTGTATCACAGCAGAACGTTTCTCAGAATGAGAACTGCTTTGCTGTAACCGTTACGACTTAATCGTTGGATTCTCGTACTAGTGTTTACGCGATCGTAAGGGACAAAGTAGTTTATAGTGGTTCGACCTTAATCGACCTACGTCCACTTTCCACCGTAGAGGTGATTCCACTATTTGAAAATAATGGGTGCAAAGAGCCCTTGCACTAGGCGTAAGTTTTTCTCACAAGGTGAGATTTAGAATCCCGTACAACAGATGATCACTCCTGGCAACGGTCAGCTCCTCACACAGTGGACGTCTGCTCGTGTCCAGCAGAATGATGCTCACGCTCAGCAGTTGATTGCTTAAAGGATTCGCACACAGCTCGTTGTCGCTTAATATAAACCTGACTATCAAAGCAGAGAGACAACGTTGTGTTAGTATATAAATCCTCACAAGTAATTCCTTACAGTGAAGAATGGCTTCTCAGAGAGCAGCCCGTTTCTGCTTCACAGCGAAGGAATGCTTCGGCACTTGTTTGCTCAGAAGAGGATTTCCACAAAGATTTCGTCCCTTCTCCGGATGATCCTGTCTATAAGCGCAAGAGAGACAACCACAAAGTTGATCAAATAGATCACCACAAAGATCACGAAGAGAACAACCACAAAGACCACAAAGAGAACCACAAAGATCACTTAAAAGGTATACGTCCTACACTCAGTTCGGACGTGCACGGTTACCACAGCCGTGACTCACTGCACTGCACACCCAGTGCCTAGGGTGGAATTTTCCGATCCGTTGGCTTCCACGCAACCTGCTTTACTAACCCTCTGTATCAGGCGTTCAAGACTTCTGCACAGCACCCCTGTGCTCGGGAGGAACTCTTTCCACTTCGGCGGCGTTCCCAACTCCTGCTCTACCCTGCAGGCACGAGACTTCTGGCGCGCACCCGCAAGTGCGTGTCTAACTGCTCAAACTCCGTAGGCTCGAGACTTCCCTGCGAAAAGACACGACAAGAACGGCTTCTTGCCGATGGGTCAGCAACCGGTTACTGCAATCAGCACAGGTATTCACTTAGCTTCCCTCAGACGATTCGCCGGCTGCTCGTTGAACGCACCGAGGACACCTAGTCCCTCTCACGACGATCAAGGAATCTGAACTCAGCCCCTTGACACCCTCGCACGCAGTTTGCGAGCAATAAGAACCAGGAGACCCTTAGCACCTTCCGCTCTCCGTCGACCACTTAGACCACTCAGACCACTCAGCCACTCAGCCCACTTAGAAATCGTTCGAAAACGTTATTGGATTATGTGAGGGTCGTCTGGTATAAGAAGAAACGAAACAAATAATCTGTTTCCCAAAAACGAATAATTTGTTTCCTAAAATCAGAATACAGGAAGCTGTAATCGTGAGTCAGCAACAGGATGCTCAACGGTCATAATGACCAAGAAGGGAAGGAAATCTTTGATGATATTCCTTGCATGTATAATCTTATCTGATTAAATGATTATCAGAATCAGATATTTAATCATTAAATATAATTAGACTGCAATAAGCAAATCTGGAATAATAATTATTCTTTCATCAGCGCAATAACGCAGAATAGTTTTGCTGTAATGCAGCAAGGTCTTTCTTAAGTGTAGCGACACATTGCTTAGGTTGCAGCGTAACATTGCTGCAGAAAATCCAAGAAATATTTTGTTTCCAAAATTAAACTTGGAAAGCTAATCTCGTAATATTTAGATGCCTAAATATTATAAATGAGATCAATGAGCCAGATTAAATGAACGTGGGCACTCAGATAAATATTCTGAATTAGTCCGAAATAAATCATGGATATTAAAGAATATGTTTCCATATTTTTAATATTTATGCGCGAAATCACAGTAACGCTTTACTGTAACGCAGCAATCTGTAACTGTTACTTGCTGTGGTCCAGCAACACAGTTCTCAAGCTCATCACTAAGAATAAGCGAAGTGTTTCAGCAATTATCTTCTCAAGCTCATCATCAAAACCAAGACTAACAGCATTCCCTTACTCATGAAAGGGAATGCCCATTCCCTTGTCATTCCTTTCTCTTCATCTTCTCCTATTCTTCCTTGACTAAACACACCATTTTTTTAAACAATTCACTTCCTAGTTACAATATTTTCTCTCCTTTTCTATTCCATTCCAATCATATTTCAGTAGCCACAATATGCATTCAGGGTGTTAGCACAAATTGAGTCGTCAAAGTGAATACCCTTCGACATTCATTTTGTTCGAGTGTTAGCCTGTCTTCATTTCAGTCGTGGGTGATACTCATTTAAGTTCGTCCATTTGGAAGTGTTTTTTCCCTTATTTCTCCCAGCAAAAATTCCCCTTTTGCTAGAGGGTACTAAGGGTAAAAGTTGTCGTTAATAGCACTTTCTAACTCGAGCTTTCACGTGCCCCTCTTATTCTATCACCATTTGAATTCGCCAATGGTTGTAAACATATTAACATTCAGATAGCTACTTTCCTAATCTCCAAACTAGTATTTATATGGAAGGTTCATAACCACACCTTTAGCTTTCGGATAATTTTCAGTTTAGACCACCATAATCACCCATTCCACACTTTCCCAATTCTCAACCGATCAAGAGGAATTTCACCATTTTACATTCTCAACCACCTTTACACATTGAAAATGAACTGAAAACTTAACAATACTTTATTTACAAACTCTTATAGGTTCAAAATGTAAGATAAGGTCGTTACATTTCTTCCTGCTTAGGGAATTTTGTCCACGAAATTCGTTTATATAAACAAGTATGGGTACTAATTATGTATCCTAGCCTCCATTTCCCAAGTTGGTTATTCTACCCCTGGTCCTTTCCACAAAACTTTCACCATGGGAATCATCTTCCCTCGTTCTAAAATTCAAACCGATTTCGTCGTTAAACTAAAGTTTTCATCTATCCCCGTCGATGGGGATTCAATCACCAAGTATTTGTCGGGTTCACGCTTTCGTAACATGGGAACATGAAATACATCCTGGCAATAAGCCAACCCAGCGGCAAGGCTATTCGGTAAGTTACCTTACCAATCCGTTCTATACCTCATACGGTCCCACGTGTCTTAGGCTCAACTTTGTATACTTTTCATAGAGTAACACAGATTTTAGAGAGTACAAATTTAGGAATACTCGATCACCAACCACAAATTCGAGTGATCTTCATCTCTTATCTACATAACTCTTTTGACGATTTTGGGCTGCCCTTATTCGCTCTCTGACCAGCTCAATTATCTTTATTATCTCCTAAATTAATCTGGGTTCGTTAAAGTCCTTTCGCCCAGCTCATTCCAACACAAGGGGAGCGACTACTCCTTCCATACAATGCTTCAAAAGGCACCATCCAAATGCTCGCTTGATAGCTATTATTGTAAGAAAACTCCACTTTTGGCAACTGTTCAACCCAACTCTCTTTCATATCCAACGTACATGCTCACAACATATCTTCGAGCGTTTGTATCATTTGCTCGGTTTGTCTAGTTTGTCGGTGAAATGACGTAATCAATTGTAGTTTAGTCCCGAACTCCCTTTGAATTCCTTGCCAAAATCTGGCCGTGATCCTCGTTCGCATCACGTCGGAGGTAATCATGTGAGGTATCCCAGGATACCTCACTATTTATCTTCCATAGATTAGCACTTGTGTTTCAATGGAATAATTCAGTTGTATCGGCAAAAGTGGGCTGATTTCATCAACCTATCCACAATAACCCACACTGTATCCTGATTTCGGGATCCTTTTGGCATATTCGTTACAAAATTCATCACAATATCCTCCCATTTTCATTTTGGTTCCAATAGTGGTTCTTAAAATCCTCCATATGGTCTACCTTAACTCGCTGGCATGTCTCACACTTATTCACAAATCGAGCAATATCATGGTCCATACCATGCCACAAGAAATTCTTTCCCAGGTAACCATACATCTTCGTAATTTCCGAATGCACATTATATGTGCTTCGGTACGTTTTGCTTAATAGTCTCCTCCATACCATTTCCGAACTCGGAATGCATATTCGACCCTTGAACTTAAGCATCCTATCACTTGCAAAATCAAAACCTTCAGTCTTTTGGGATTCAATTTCACAACGAACGATTTTCAAGTATCCCTCCTGCATTTGCTCCTCTAGGATCAGCCCCAACTCCGGTTCTACTTGTGCCATGTCCACGAAAACTTTACTTTCAGAAGGTGAGAGGCTCATATCAAAATTGCTTACTTGTTCTAGCAACCGTACCTCCTCAACAAATTACCTGGCAATGGAGCAATTTTTGCAGCTCAAGGCATACGCAACCACATTTGCGGATGGTATAATATAATACAATCATAATCTTCTAATAATTCTATCTACCGTCGTTGCCTCATATTCAGCTTTTGCTCCGAAAAAAGGTATTTCAAACTCTTATTATTGGTAAATGTCTCAAACTTTTCGCCATATAAGTAATGCCTCCAAATTTTCAATGTGAATACTTCTGCCGCAAACTCAAAGTTGTGTCTAGTAGTTTTGCTCATGCGTTTTGAGTTGCCTAGAAGATAAGCAACCATTTGTCCGTGTTGCATTAGTACGCAACCCAAAACCGGGGCATCACAATACACCACATATCCATCGGAGCCACTCGAAATCACCAAAACGGGCACACTTGTTAATCGAACCTTAAGTTTAAAACTGGCTTCACATTTCTCTGACCATTCGATCTTAAAATGTTGTCTAATCAATATGATCAATGGTGAAGCAATTTTTTAAAATTCTTCAAGAAAACGACGATAATAACTTCTAACTTCCGTCACATTTATCGGCCTCGACCAACCCGTTATAGCCTCGATATTTGTGGGATCACCCGCCATACCATCTGAGAAGACAACATGTTCAAGAAAAGATATTCAATTTTACCAAAATTTGCTCTTACTCAATTTCGTATACGTAACCTATTCTCGCTTAATGCAGTCAACACAACTCTTAAGTGTTCCGCATGTTCTTCACGGCAGGGCGAGAATACACTATGATGTCATCAATAAAGACCACACAAATCCGTCTAAATATTGTCTAAACACACGATTCATTAGCTCCTTGAACACCACGGGCGGGTTTGTCAAACCGAACAGCATCACAGGATACTCATTATGTCCATAAGGCGTCCGAAGTTTTTCGGTAAATCTGCTTCTTTGACACTTATTTGATGATACTCTGACCTCAATTCAATTTTTTACTACACAAATAACACATGGAGTTGGTCAAACAAGTCATCAACCGATAATCTATACATCAACGCATCGAACCATCCTTTTCCTTTACAAATAAAATGGGGTTCCCCGTGGAGAAACACTCGGATGTACATAACCTTTATCTAACGAACTCTTGGATTTGTGTTTTTAACTCTTTCAATTCAGCCACCCCATTCGATAGGGTGCTTTCGATATAGGCTATGCGTCCGACAATAACTCTATGGAAAACTCGACATCCGTTTTCGGTGGCAGCTCGGGCAGCTCTTCGGGAAAATATGTCTTCAAACTCATTCAACACTGGAATATCTTTTAGCCCTGGGAGATTCTGCCCCTTATTGATTATCATTGTAGGAAAGCCTCACCACCTTACACAAAATTCGTTGTGCTTGTTCAGCGGACATCACCCTAACTGTTCCAATACCTCCATGGCCTATGTACGCTCGAGGTGTTTGGCCCGACACCTTGAGTAAAACTTCCTTCCTTTCACAATTCAATTGGGTACAACACGAACTCAACCAATCCATGCGCAAGATAACTTCAAAGTCACTTATCTGAAACACAATTAAATCAGCCATCGTACAAAAACTGATCACAATTATCCTCATTGTTTGCACACATCATTGACAATCTCACGCTCTCTCGTTGGCAGCAATATATTCATCATCTAATCACTCTTCTTCGCTACTAAATTCATATCACGCATGTATTTTGCAGCCACAAACGAATGAGTGACACCAGTGTCAAACAAGGCATATAACTTTTGTCCACTCACAAGACCCGTACTTGAAATAACTTGCTTAGATGTGTTCGCATCCTCTTGGGCATAATATTTATATGACTGCTCACTTGAGGGCGATTCACTGACCCTCGTGTCGTCGACGAAGTTATGGGTTGTCTTGGTCCCATCCTCGGACGTGATGCACTTTGCATTGACGTAGCAGCCCCTTGCAGAAAACTACTGAACGTGACCGGGCTGCCCACATTGGAAATATATCACTTGCCTGTTCGGGCATACACTCCCCCCAATGATTCTTGTGTGTTTCGTGAAAATTTTTTATCACCATCGGCATCAATTTTCCTAGTCTTCTTCCTCCAAAAAAATCTTGCTCCAAAATTTATTTTGACATTCTAATGGTCAATAATATAGGATCTAACAAAGCAATCAAGGGAGAATTTAATAAAGTATTTAAAAAATCAATCCTAAAACCTTTTTCGGAAAATTATCAATTAGTGGCCCGAATTTTGGGCTGATTTTCTTTATTGGCCTAACGTTTGAAAAGTTATGTTTGTGGCCTTAAATTAATATTAGAAATATTTTGTTGCGCAATTTAGACGCCTACATCAACTTGGTAAATGGATATCAAATAATTTCCAATGAGGCTTATTTTATTTATTTTTCTTTATCTTACGTGGAAACAAAATATTGATTTTTGTCCTTTGGGTCAACTTTCTTTTTTATCATAACATTTAATAATATTTATTTTGTGGTCTTAAATTGATATTATAAATTTTTGTGGCCCAATTTAAACACCTTCATCGGTAACCGACTTCAAATATTTTTTGATGTGAGGCGTGCGATGGAGATTAAAGTTTTATGGGGAAAAATGTTTTGTTAGAATCCTCCCTGAAAATTGTTTTCAAATGGGTTGAATTAGTGCAATAGAATCCATAGCACTTTTTCGAGTGGATCTGATTATAAAAGTAGTGTTATGTCATATTATAAAATTTAGATCTGCCGGACAGATTCCCAGTTATGAAGTATGTAATGTTATGTGTAAGTGACATAAAGATTTATACTGGTTCGGCAAACAATGCTTACGTCCGCTCTCCCGACGCTCACCCTAATCATAATGTATTCACTATATAAGAATTAGGGAAATTTCAAGCCTACTTATCAAAAACAAAAATTTCAAATCCGAAATGTGACTAACACTCGCACAAACACACTGTGACTAACAACGGCTACTCAATCCGTGGCTTAACGACTACCCCACTACCAAATGTGTCTTAACAGCTACCACCCGCCAAACGTGGCATAAGGGCTACCACCTGCCAAACGTGGCTTAACGGCTACCATCCGCCAAACGTGGCTTAACGGCTACCACCGGATGACAACCTGTCACGCGACTTCCCTTGCACACAATCTGTGTGACTAACAACTGCACAAATAGAACAGCTATAGCATGAATAGTCTGCAGTTACAGAAGACTCTCTCTCAGAGGTGCTCGGCTCGGTGAAAGAACGATGGATGCTTTAAGCTTTTGTAACGGAGAAAACTCAAAGGAATTTGGTAAGCTTTCAGGTAGAATGACAAGTTGAAAGTACGTCTTCACTCTTGCCCTTGAGGTCGTTCGTAGATAGGAGTTTCCCAAACAATCACAATAGCTAGTTGATTTTTTATCATTTGTTCCACGATACGAACTTGTGGGATAACTTCTAAAATCATAAAACAATAAGATAATAATAAAACAATAAGATAATAATAAACCTGATTAATCAACCAATACGACATAGCAGAATTAGAACTTTCCATCTATCAAATTGGCTTCGAGATTATATGTTTCCTTTCAAGAAAAACGTTTCCATCACATATTTATTCTCACCATATTAGGGAGATATTAGCCAGATCAGGTCGTAGGTCGTTCCATATTCCATAAGAAGAAATATTTCCATGATATTTTTTCGAAACTAATAAGGAATGAACTTGATAACCAAATCACTTCCACACACGAGCCTCGACTTAATTTATAACTTAATTCAATAAAAATTAATATTAAGTCTAATAAGGATAAGTATTCTTAGTGCTCGCATTTAGACAATCTTCAATAAGTGTCATTTTGTAACCGTTGTAAGTAGGGGTGACAATAAAATTTGATAACCCGATAATTCAAACCGAATCGAACCGAACCAAACCCAGAATTTCGGATTTTTTTTTATTTTATTGGTTTAGTTTTAATATTTTAATTTCGGTTCGGTTTTATTTTTAGTTTTTCTCATTATAGTTTAATGGGTTTGGTTTGACCCGAAAAACCCAATAACCAGGGTTATTTTTGTCGTTGTAAGTAATGACTATATAAGGGAAAAAAACCCTACTTTTTTTTATCCATTCCTTTCAAATTCTTGTCATTGTAAGATATTGTCGCACAAGCCCACGTGAATTTTGTGTGTTAAACTGGGCTGAAATTTCAAAGTTACATGAAATTAGACTTTTTGTAATTACCATTCTTTGTTTTTAAATCTGGGAACTATTATATGTCAAAATTTTTGAACTTCAGAATTATAAGTCAAAATTTTTATAAAGTGATTTATATTTTATGATTTTATCGGGTCCCGAACCGAACCGAACCAAAAAAATCGGTTCGGTTTTGAAATAATTATTTGGTTCGGGTTAACGGTTTGGGTCGAAAGTTATGAACCCGATAACAATGGTTCGGGTACAAAATATACACAACCCGATCCGAACCGGATCATTTACTGCCCTAGTTGTAAATACTCCAGTAAGGAGAGTTATAGCGTCCGTGACATAGAGGCTTATCTCTCCAATAGAGATAGTGGACTCGATAAGAGATTTTGTTCTCATAACATCATTTCTGACGGCTAGATCGCTTCTAGTTGAAGTCCTCCACATAACTCTTTCCGTATTGCTGAGATACAAGAGACCAACTTTTAAACTCGAAGACATGTTCCTCTATACACTTAAATGACACATTAGCAATACTTAACATTTGTCATTATCAAAACCATAATGAAAGTCTTGAAATTGTCGGATGCTTTTTGTTTCAAACGTTTCTCGATCATTAATCAATATTAAACTTTACTATTTAACAGTTTGATATTATTAAATGTACGGATCGTTTATTGAGCGGAGCCAATAATATTTTTTATTAATTATAATAATTATTTTGAATTTTGAAATTAATCTAGCCAAAAAACTATTATTTATAAATTTATAGATCCGAGCCAAAGCTTTACTTGAGAAAAAATAATTATTTCAAAAATCCTGGCACAAGTCTAAGAAGAAAAAATCTTTAACGAAAGTATCCACACATTAATTTTCTTTTTATCGAATATTATTGAGTACGTCTAATTACATTTTTCTAAGGACAAATTAATTTTGGATGATTGTCAGGAAGATAAGGCAAATATTGGAAGGAAATAAATGTATTAACAAACTAATGCTCATAAAATGAAATATATTACTACAACTCTAAATAACAAAACATATTACCTCGATTCTCAAAATTAAATCCACTCTATTGAAAAGGAGGGTATATAATATAATTTGAAGCTTGATTAGTAATCACCAAAACCAAGCGGTGTCTCATATCCAGTAACGCCCAATAAGACAATTTTATCTCAAAAACAATTATAAACACTATGTGGCAACAATAAATGGAAAGTGCATAAAAGAAGGAGATTTATATAGTGTCACAAAGAAATGGAAAAAATTACTTGCGAAAAGCAAATCGTACTAATATATTCATTATTCACATGAAAAATATTCCAAAATAATCTTGTATTTAAGTTCAAATATTAGTTTTCTTATCTTTGTAAAGATTTTCCTTAACTATCACACCACTTTCAAAATCAAAGTGTAAAGTAATATATATACATATATTTGAAAAGGACAAAAAACTATTTTTTTATAAATTAAATATATTTAGATAAGAAGTACATATATTTTCAGTAATTCATAATTTTGGTCGATAAAAATATAAGCATGCATAATATAATTTTTCTAACGGTTTTTTATTATAAAAAATAAGTAAAATTCAATAAAAAATAAATTTAGACATAAATGTTTTTATGAATAGTGACTATTTATTCAAAGTAGTCATTTTCCTCAGAGAATGAAGCATTCGTGACAAAAACTATAGTGACTCAAATTATTTGTCATAGTATATAGGACAAGGTTTTTTGTCAACCTTAATTGCGACAAAGTATAGGGATAAATACAAATTTGTCATAATTTCTATTAAAATGATGACAAAGTATAGGGATAAATACAAATTTGTCATAATTTCTATTAAAATGATGACAAAGTATAGGGATAAATACAAATTTGTCATAATTTCTATTAAAATGATGACAAAGTAAAGGGATAAATACAAATTTGTCATAATTTCTATTAAAATGATGACAAAGTATAGGGATAAATACAAATTTGTCATAATTTCTATTAAAATGATGACAAAATATAAAGGCGAATTAAATTATGTCACAACTATTCACAATCTTTTGCCTATTGTGACAAACATAAAATTTCATCTCCATAAGTATATTAATTGAGACAAAATATTTTTTTTAGAAAATAACTATTGTCAAAATAAACTATATTTGGTGTAGTATTCGGCCATTATTTATTGTTACAACATAGTGGTTGTTGCAAAGATCTCCGCCAACCCTGAAGCGTGGCACTGCAAAGTTGCTCTACATCCATACTTCACTTGCGAAGCTGCTCCTATCAAACGTTAAACTATGATTGTCAAACTTTTATGGAGGCATGATTATGAGAGTCGTGGAAGCTGTTGGAGATACACCTTGTTGGACATCATTGTTTGTCGGGTATTTTAATCGGATTACATTAAATGTCTTATCTCATTCTGCCCGATCTTCTTATCCCAATATGTTGGATATCCCTGGGATGTTTCGATATCCGCATTGGAGTTCACCAAAAATCCTCCAGATCCTCTTGGATGTCTTTATGGGTGTTCGCGTCCAGTCTCGATACGTCTGGAATTGGTAGACCGTAACAGAATGTAAATGAAATGTTGTCGCCAGTTTTTAAAAGAACAACAATGCAAAGTGCATAAATCAGTTCACAAGTATAAGAAAACTTACTTCCATTTCTGGAAAACAGAGTACAGAAAGTAAAAAAACAACCAACCAGTCCTTTGGGGTCTTTGACTGAATATTGTGTACAAGAGATTTGCTAAATATTACGTAGAGATTCTACCCTAAAACTAAGATAAAAGGCAAAAATGTCCACAATATCGAAATTGAATCGACGACACTGAGGATGGACATAGGTTTGTCAATAATGCCGGAATTGAATAGACGGCACTGAGGTTGAAGGGTTCAGGACCCTGGTAAAAAAGAAAAGATAAAAGACAAAAGTGTCTAACTGTGTGTTGACGTGTTGTCTTTTGTTAACGTTGTGGTCTTGCCATCTATTTATAGAGAATCTTCAATGGTGGTTATTCTTGATCTTCAACTTCCATTTGCTAGTTATCTTCAATTTCCACACGTGACGATTATTCTTGATCCTCAACTTCCACGTTGCAGTTACCTTCAATTTCTGCACGTTTTAATTATGATCTTCTTCCTGCAAAATCCTATCTACAAGATTATCCACAAAGTCATATTAACCTAGTTGACTGATTTGTCCGGATGCACTGGGTTAGATTCTCTATAGATTAGATTCTTCCCGTCGATCATCAACTAAATAATAGTTTATCCATCAACTAGATTCTCCCCGATTCTCCCAATCGATCAACTAAATAATATTTTATCCATCCACAAAGTAGATTTTCTCCAGAATCTCCATCGAGACTTAAATTAGATTTTCTCATCGGGGAGAATCGAGACTTAGATTAGATTTTCTGTGCATCGAGACATAGATTAGATTTTCACCCACGTGGAAAATCTTGCATCGGGATTTAGATTAGATTTTCTCCGGAAAAATCTTCCGTACTGTATTAGATTTTCTCATAAAATACTCAATCGAGTTGGATTAGATTTTCTCCATCTACAGAAAAAATCATCAATTGAGACTGGATTAGATTTTCTCCATCGATGGGAGAAAATCCTCCAGACTACTGGATTAGATTTTCTCCGAGGAAAATCCTCCGGGGTAAAATCCTCCATCGAGGAGAATCTTTGATTAGATTTTCCCAGAAGACTTAGTTATTATATTCTTCGATTGTACTCTACTCAAATCATAATCGACGGTCCAAAATTATCTAGTGTAAACGTTTGTCCCCCTCACGAAAATTAATGAAGGGATTTTATCCGAATTAATCATTTTCGAGTCAAATATCTCCGTCGATAGGAAAGATTTTCTTCTCCTAATCAACTGGCTTAATCGACTGGAGAATCGACTAGAAAACTTTTACCTTTCCTTCGCAACGTCAACCTAACTGGAGTTTACAATTAGTCGACACTTGTTCATCCACTACTTCAGATATCAATCGACTTAACAAAACTTGTTGATTGTCTTTTATTACAGCTATAATTTAAACAAAGCAAATTATTGAAAAACTAACTTTGGTGGTCCCAAACCACTATCTTTGAAGGAAAATTTAGTCCGTAGTCGATGAATCAAATCGTCATAAGCCTTTTCACAATCCGATTTTCCTAATAGCGTGACGATTTCAGTATATTGAATTTTTGGAGCGTCGCGCATTAATTGATCACCCTTATCAACCATTTTAAGAGTTTTACTAGGAACATGCATTTTTACCCTTATCAGATTCACTCGACTGGATTTTGAAAGTTTCATATAATTTTGGATTGCTTTCGGTCGACTAGATCTTCGAAGTGACACATCGGTTGATCCCTCACGACTATTTGTTGGGTTTCAATAGGGACTTGCTGAGAGTTACATATTTGTGGATTACTCTCGGTGGTTACTTATCGGTTTTCCATATGAACATGCATCGGAGTATGAACCGCCGAACGCAAAGTTATCGAATGGAAAGTTTCAAATTCTCGACACATTTTTTAATCGCTCCGTTATAATACCGATGTCATTTCTTATATTTGCGCATCCGACTCTCGGCGAGCAATATTTAAAGCACCACCTGAATGTTCATCGGGGCGATTGAACAAACCGTTCGTCGTAGAAGGGATCATCGTCCCATTCACCGCACCAAAAACGTGTTCACATTTCGCATATTCATACGAAACTCGTTTCCGACTCCCACTGTGGTCGCCAAAAACGTGTTCGGGTCCAGTCTCAACACGTCGGAAATTGGTAGATCATAACACATTGTAAAGGAAATGTGGTCACGAGTATTTAAACGAACAATAATGTAAAGTGCATAAATCAGATCACAAGTACATGAAAACTTCCATTTCTAGAAAACAGAGTACATATAGTAGAAAGACAATCAAGCAGCCCTTCGGGGTCTTTGAATGATTGTTGTGTACAAGAGATTTCCTAAATAT
Source organism: Melastoma candidum (assembly GCA_023653495.1). NCBI lineage: Eukaryota > Viridiplantae > Streptophyta > Magnoliopsida > Myrtales > Melastomataceae > Melastoma > Melastoma candidum. Next base: position 15,112,230 of record CM042891.1, read on the forward strand.
TGCCAAGAGATTCTACCCTAAAACTAAGATCAAAGACAAAAGTGTCAACAATGTCGGAATTGAATCAACGACACTGAGGATGGACTTAGGTGTGTCAACAATGCCGAAATTGAATGGACGGCACGGCACTGAGATTGAAGGGTCAGGACAATGGTAAAAAAGAAACGATAAAAGACAAAAGTCTAAGTGTGTGTTGATGTGTTGTCTTTTGTTAACGTTGTGGTCTTGCCTTCTATTTATAGAGAATGTTCACTGGCGGTAATTTTTTATCTTCAACCCCCATTTGGCAGTTATCTTCAATTTCCACACATGACGATTATTCTTGATCGTCAACTCCACTTGGCAGTTAGCTTTCATTTTCGCATGTTTTAATTGTGATCTTTTACCTCTAAAATCTTATCTACAAATTCAGATTCTCCCATTTGACGATCCACTAAATAATATTTTATCCATCATGAAGTAGATTTCCTCCGGAAGAATCTTCTTAGATTTTCTCCACAGGGAGAATTCTGATACTTAGATTAGATTTTCTTCGAGATAATCCTACATCGAGACTTAAATTAGATTTTCTCTGGGAAAATCTTGCATCGAGACTTAAATAAAATTTTCTTCACGGGGAAAATCTTCTAGACTGTATTAGATTTTCTCCGGAAAATCTTCCGGATTAGATTTTCTCGGGAAAAGTCCTCCTAGATTAGATTTTCTCGGAACAGAAAAAATCATCCATCGAGATTGGATTAGATTTTGTCGGGGAAAAATCCCGAGAGAATATTTGATTAAATTTTCTCAGACTTAATTATTATATTCGTCGATTGTGATCAACTTAAATCACAATCGACAGCCCAAAATTATCTGACGTAAACAAGGGGTACAATAAAAAAAATCGCTCAGATATTCCCTGATGTCTTTACGAGGCATCGTGACATCCCTCATATCCTCCCCAATGGCGGATTCTGTCAAGCATAGGCGGAGAAATCTTTACACATTCATGGACGCCAAGATGAAATTTTTTTTTACAATGTCACCATGCCAGAGGGATCTGTCGCCTGAAGTTGGAGTAGTCGTTATGATCTTGCCACAAGCTGGCAAGCTAGAAGTGGAAATCACCCATTTTTATTAGGCAAAATATCGATTTTTGGCCCCAAGTATTGGCAAACTTTTCGATTTTGCAAATCGTTTAAAAATTTTTCAATTTGGCCTTAAATCGATGACACTTTTGTATGAGGCCTTATTTGTGACGGACGTTAGATTTTCGCGACGTGTCAATTAGCCTCCGTTACCTTAGCCTACATGGCGTCCTTGTTGGCCTACGTGGCAAGCGCTGGGATCAACAGGCATAGAATGCATCGAGGAAGGAAGCTCCCGCACCCTATACTCCCAAGAGAACACATTTACATTGCCACTGCCAACCACATCATTGCCACCGTCCTTGGACGAGCTCTCACTGACCGAACTGATCCCCAGCATCAGATTCGCACCATCCCCCCATAACCTCGAAAAATTGACAGGATGCGCGAGGACCGGCTCGTAAGTAAGGCCTGTCCTCGCTGCCGGACTTCTGCACCCTAACCTCCAACTCCTTGGAACTAGCATCATAATCAACCCAAGATCTAAGCTTTTTGCCGCCACCGATCGCCAACCCGACGGACCCGAGATCCCGAACCACAGAAGGATCGACACTCCCGACGCAGACCCCGACATTGTTGGCACGGGCATCGAACACGACCCCGACGAGCCTCTCCTCCGAAGGGACGGGGTTTCCCGAACCGGGGCCGGATAAAGGAAGGAACTTTGAGGAGAAGAGGAGGAGGGTAAGGTGGGTGTGGGTGGCGTTAAGGGAGAAGGAGAAGGCGATGTAGAAGGAAAGGGAGGTGCCGGGGGAGAGCTTGAAGGGTCGGGAAGTGACGAGGAGGTTGTGGGGCTGGAAGTAGGGGTTGGGGATCAGGGTTTGGTTGGAAGCGGAGAGCGAAGAAGGCAGGAGGAGGAGGGGCAGCAGCAGGTAAAGGGAAAGGGAAAGGGAAGAAAATATTAATGTCAATGCCACATAAATAATTCACCACGTAAGTAATTCCTCCCACCAGGTAACTCCACGTAAGACAAAAAATATTAATGTCAATGCCACGTAAATAATTCACCAACATTTCCGTCAAAAATCTAACATCCGTCACAAATAAGGCCTCATACAAAAGTGTCATCGATTTAAGGCCAAATTGAAAAATTTTTAAACGATTTGCAAAATCGAAAAGTTTGTCAATACTTGGGGCCAAAAATCGATATTTTGCCTTTTTATTATAATACCTAATTCTAGATATAATATGTGGAAACAAAACTTTGGTAATGAAAGTGGATTTTACAAGGGATTTTGAGGTGGACACTTGGACATACCATTTTAAACAATCCGAACTTCAAAAGAGAAGTCCAATGGGCCTTCTTCACTCGGATTCCCTCTAAAATTCACCCCGAAGAAAATTTCCCAGCAATTCATTTCCAAATCATCATACCGGGATGGGGATTTTACAAAGAAGGTAATTTTAGAAATAAATCAGTTTTTTCTATTTTTTAATTTTCCATAATAATCACATCACATCACATCCTAAATATGTTACAAGCAAATGGGAGAAGCAGCACCCTATTCTCTTCCTTTACCTCAAGCAAACGAAGCCCCAAATTCCGACCAGACAACACAAACCGACAAACATGTCGTGTTCTGTCGTCCCCCGCTTCCTAAAGCGACATCGCATCTTTAACTTGATTAATTTAATTGAAAATGGCACTGTACAAAACAAAATTAGGCAACCTTCTAAATCAAGCGACGGTTATGATGTTGTCCCCGTTGGACATCGCCTGGAACGATCGACTCTGCTTCGCTGGTTTCTGTTTCTCCTCCTGCATCGGCAGCTCCAGTGACAGTGGCAAGGGGTCGTGGGACGTGTTATCCTCGGTGGAATTCGTGCTGTTGAGGTCCAATGCCGCCATCTTGGAGGATGGTAGAGGAAGGGCGGGCGCCGCCGGGATCCCCAGTCTCATCATCTTCTCATGCCAGTGACTCAGGGCCTCGCCTTTCTCTGATGTAGTCAGGGAGAGCGAACACAATTGGATTGGAAATTTCTCGGGATTATAGCCGAGGTTCGGTTGTGGAGGTGGGGACATGGTAATTCCTTTGGGGGATTGACTTCCGTCCATATGTCCGACCAATTGCTGCTGTTAATCGAATAGAATCAGCTAAACAGCAACTGAGAAGCACCGATGGTCAAATCGAATGTGTATGCACCGTTTCGGTGGTGATGTCGAAGAGGCTCGAGCGGCGGCGGCGCCGGTTCTGGTTGCTCTGTCGGAGGAAGTACTTCTGAGCGTGGCTGGCTACCTGAGTCGGCGTCCTGGTCCGCACAAAGTTCCTCGAGATCCCTCTCCAGTCACCTTTCCCGACCTTCTGCAATCCGACCAGGAAAAGCCGGTGCTCCTCCTCTGTCCAAGGCGTACCTTTCGAGACACGCGAAATCAATGGAAAAACAAAAGAAAAAAAAGTCAATCAAAAGTCTTCCATTCCCAACAGCCGCAGCACAAACCTCTCTTCCTTTCGCGGCCGCCACCGGATTGATGGATCACATCATCGGAGTCATAACCGGTCTCAACAAGGCCGGGATTATCTGGGGTCGTTGTGCCACTAACGTTCTCATACTGAGACAAACTGTTCATGCTAGCGCTCTTCCTAAATCCCGCATGGCCTTCCGTACTAACCCTAACCCCAAACAGCATGATGCTGCCTCCTCCTCCACCCTCGACCGCAGCCGTAATTCCGCCACCGGCATCGGAAGATCTCCAGGGACCGTGGCCGTGGTCTCCTTGCCGTGAGAAGTTGCCGGCAGACATGTTACACCAAAGTACAAACCCAGCCCTCACAACAGCATAACAAAACAAGACAGGAGAAGAGGGTCGCAATAGGGGGAATAATATGTGGAGGAAAGGAAAGGTGTGAGATTATGTCACGTCTCGATTAAATCGGGACCGTTCATTGGAATTTAACCCTACGCGGTAAAGGAATCACAAAAAAGTAGGTATAAAAGAATATATATCTATTAAATTGTTTTAATTAGAACCGCTAAAATATTATATATGTAAAAAAACTGTGGATGAAGTTGATGTCGACGGTGGGTCGTGGTCAGCTTTTAATTTTGGCCTCCTTTCCTTTTTAACTACATCTTGAGAAGTCGTATTAAGCAATGGTTTTTGGTAAATAAAAAGGAAAAAGAAAAGTCGTGGCGATTGAATTTAGGGTTAAATTAGAGGTGAATATTGGCTTTATTTTGTGGCCTTTTGCTGCTGAGGTAGGGGTGCAAATTGGCAGCTCTTTAGTCTTTTTTAAAAGAGATTAATTGGATTTAAGTTTTACATGACTCTGATATCACACCCAACAAGCCTATTAATATGCCATTTTATTAGTTGTTTTAAAGCAAAAACAATCAGAGTTTAAATTTAATAGTTTATGAGTTGATTTTTCTATATGAGCTTGTCCAATCTCCGGGGAAGAGGAGGTTCATTTGAATTGGAAGACTCGGATATTTTGAACTTGTCATCCCCTTTCTGTTGGGTATTGCTTTTCCATACGCAACAATTATTGTAAGGTTTTTGTTATTTGGCAACAGAGTTAATATAGTTTGTGACTTTAACATTTTATACCAAAATATATCTAATAGTTGTTAAAGGGTGCATCAAATCCTTAACCCTTAATTGGAATGACATCATCCTATCCTCGCTAATAGAAACAAATAAGCAAATCCGGGAAGACACGTCGGTCTTTTATATAGAAAATAATTGGTCCCGTGGGAATTAAATATTTTAGAAAGTGGAGGGAGATAAAAGGGATAAAAGCGATGGTGGAGACTCAAACTCTTCCCACTACCGTCGATTGGGAATATTCCCTTCTTCCCCTTTCTGGGAAATAGGTGGCATTTGTTTTTATTTCCTATTTCAAAATTAACTCATAATAACAAAGCCAGAAATATTGTATCAATTTTTCCTAAGTGATTGATTATTTGAATTCCAAACCATTTTTTGAAGAACCCTTTTATGGTCCACTCGACTCCCCAATGTTCTTCTATATATGCTCACATCAAAATAGGGGCCGACTTTTTAATCTTGGGAGGGATAAAAAAAAGAACTCATTAGTGGAGTTGACAAGGCGGAGTTTAGCAGATTCCTGCAAACTCCGCCTACTTCTTTCTTCGCATTAAACAAATGAATGGATTTGAGTTGTGTCTGGGGAAGCACAAGTATAATTGGGAATGACAAAATTTAGGGTGAATGTGGATTTGGACATCAAACCTAAACCCTAGGTCACTTTGATGCGTGGTGCGGTGATAGATCGGGTGGTAACAGCAAAACTCCACCGGCTAACTGGGACTGCGAATCAAATGAGAATTAGGTAAAGAAAGTAACCGCAGATGACACGATAATTTTGGATACATGACGAACCACCCTAAGGTTGAACGAGCCCTATTCGGAAAGTCACGAATACAACAAACGCCCCATCGGACAATCACGAGATTGAATGACACCAAGATCGGCATAATCGAGCACCATCGGTGAAGCGAACGTTTGGACGCCTAGAGTCTACCAAATGATTAGAGAAGTGTAGATAAAGTCTGACAAAAGGTTGTTGGATTCATAATTCAAAGATGGTTGTTTTAAACGATTACAAAGCAAGCATTATATGGCTGGTAAACTGAAGAAATGGAAAAGGTTAGAACTAATCGCATGTTTGGTTTTTGGAATGAAATTTCGGACGAAATGAAATTGGAAAGGAGAAAGAAATATAGTGATTAGAAAGGGGATTTCTTAAAAAATCGTGTGTTTAATTAAAGGACGAAGAGAAGAAGGGGAGGGAAATGGAATGAGTAATGGAATCGGCATTCCCTATCATGAGCTAAGGAATGTCCATTCCCTTGCTCATTCCATTCCCCTCCCTTTCTTCTCTTCATCCTTCAACCAAAAACACTAATTTTTTTATGCAATTCCCTTCCTAGTCATTATATTTTTTTCTCCTCTAAATATGGACTGTCATGATGGAGATACATGTGTGATCGTGTCGATGTTCTCCTGATCGACGAATCTTTTTTTTTTTTGTCTGGGAGTCGGGCGCCCTCGTTCGGAATCTTTGTCCGACGGAACGTATCTGGCTCGGATACCATGTTAGAAATCGTGTCGGGGTACCCCTTCACCTAAAAGCTAGCAATTAGGCGAAGGGTCTCAACCATATATAAGCCCTTGACCCAGACCTTTTCTAACCGGTGTGGAACTATTCCCAACCACTTGCTTCATTTAAAACTTCATACCTTTTCTGCTCGATCTTAACATATTCGTAGGGTAAACCGAGTGTTGTACTTATGAAGACTTGAGCACAACCACTTCTCTCCTTATCGAAGTTTCTTTTGATATAGGACAAACAAGTAATTCTCCAGCGGGGGATGGTTCGTTTAGTCACGTGATTAAACCGTGGCAAGTTGTGTGAATTTTTGGACCCAACCAGTTGGTTCTTATTGTGTGTAACGAAAGGATCGTGTCTTTGTGGGCCTTAATGGAGATTTCCTTCTTTATCTCCAACTAAGTCCCATTGGCCGTCCATTCTTTTGGTTGGTGAGACGAATTCAATTCATCCTATCAAATAAATCTCAAATCCCATTGCTTTTTGGTCCCTTTGGTCTCCTTATCTGAAAATTGTCGTGTATTACAATGAATTGGATTGAACTGAGTCCATACATCGAGAGAGAAAAATCCTCCAAACATAAAGTCGACATCTTAATTTAAGAAAATCAAATGCAGCCACAAGAACAAATGAGTTGTTTGTACTCGAGGGTTTGCTACAATCTGTCTTCGTCTCCTTTTTTTTTTCTTCATTTCTACCTAACTTTATTTGAACCCAATGATCCAAAAAGAAAGAAACTGGATGTCCCCTCTTCACTTTAATCCCCCTCACACAGTTGGGCCATATCCACATCAATCTCTGTCGAGGGAGTCCTTCTGGTTTTGCCTTTTCTTTTCTTTTTAGGTGGATTCAATTCAATTTCAGTTCAGTGTCTTTGTCCGAGTCCTTTTTGCGTCCCATAATGTAATGCACCTCCTAGACCATATCCATTTCAAAACCCAACCAAACACCCTACGATCGCAACCAGGGAAGATGAAAGAATGCTGCCCCGAAATTTGATCCATCGATCAGTGCTTCTTTCCCAAGATAACATGTACTTCACATTCATAGATGAATGGCATTGCAACATTTTGATGTCATTTAAGGTACCATTGAAGGGGAAGAAGACCCAAGGAGAAATTGGGGCTTTCGAGTTCTCAAGCCCACGTCTTCAAGAAGAGCCCAGTAGCAACAAAACGTCCTAATTTTGATGTAACATTTCTTTCCGATAGAATAAAAATAACAATTTTTTCTTGATAGTGGTATTGACGTTCGTAATATTCTTTTCCATTTTAAAAATGCATTAGATCGGTTATTGCAAGAAAGAAAACTGGGAATCCAGTACTCTTGGTCAAGTAAAAAACTATAATATAAATATATGGCAATTCAATAACTGTCACCTGTACATACAATAACAATTTTTTTTCATACAAGATTATGTCACATTTATTTACTTATTATTATTTTCTTAAGTTTTTTCGGGTTAGGTTTAGACTAAACATGGTGTGGGCCAAGTGCGAAAAATGGTGAGAGGGATGGTAAGAAGACTGTTTTACAAACAAAGGGGTAAAAAGATATATATACTAATTCCCAAATAAATTATGGGTGGGCCTGTTTGCACACCCTAACATGCTCAGAACACACCTTATATTTCTAATTGACTATTTTACCCTTATAATTATAATTCGGTGATTTAAAACTAACAAATTTAAGAAAAAAATATGAACAAATCTTTTCATATTACTATTTAAAAGAATTACGAAACTCCAAAATAAAAAAGTTTACTAAATAAGTGTGGACTTCTGTAATTCATTCTGAGGATCATCATCCAACAATAAAGATATCACATCGATTCTCCACTGCGTGAATCAAATCAATCTGCACTGCATCACTTTTCATAAGAACTTATGAGCACATTGAAGACCCATAGATGACATAAAATGTCTTTTGCAATCAAGTAGCACGTCTTCATGTCGAGCAATTTCATATTGCTTGTAAAGGCAAATACAAAAACACGAGTGACAAGCTTTCTAAAGATAGGAATGCACAAATGGTGTGGAACTCTAATCTTTTCTATAGACAAGTTTTGACTTCTTGGAATTGATTATGAATTGCAAGACAAATCTTATTCTTCACCTCTACCAAATTTCCAGTAGAAACCTGTAAATATCTAGCACTCTTAGCTCTAGAAGTAACACGATTTCCCAAGTGCATATGCATATCTGTCCATGCCACCACAAAAAATTCTTTGAAACGAACCCAAGTGCCTTGTAAATAATCTAAAACAGCTCGTTTGTCCTTATAAACATATTCAAACTTTCGTAAATTTTCAATGAATACCACTTCAGTCGACGAGTTGATAACCTTGGACCATTCACAAAGAAAAGAATTCCAATCACTTCAGTGGACGAGTTGTTTACACCATATAATTTTGGATTTGAGTAGATCACAATCGACGATATAATAGTTTAGTGCAAAGGGAAATCTAATTTGTTTCTACTGAAGATAAAATCTGATTTATTCGATGACTGAGAGAATCTAACTAAGTCCATGGAGGATTCTTTTAGTCGATAGAGTATCTAATCGATAGAGGATTCTCTTGATGGGGGATTCTCCTAGTCGGAGAAAATCTAACTCGATCGAGGATTTTCCTAGAGAAAATCTACCTCCGGCTCTCATCGATGAAAAAAATCTAAGGATTCTCTCGAAGGAAAAAAACTAACTCCATCGATGTTGTAAGATGGCTGTAAGTGTTCTTTCTTTGTGTTAGTGAATTTTTTTTACTATCTTATGTTCTTTTGTGTTATTGGCGACAACATTGCATTCAACACTTTAGTTCCCGTTATATCACGACGTATTTCGTCCCCGTTATAACGCGAAGTGTTTCGTCCAATCACTTCCCTCTTCAAAATGGCGTTTACATTTCACCAAAATATTCTTCTCGATGTGCCAAACACAAAAGATTAACGGTACGGGGAAATACTGCTTTAGTGGCATTATTAATGCCATCTCTCTATCTGTCACAATCATAGAAGGTTGACAATCTTCACCTAGTACTTTGCTAAACATGGTCAAAGCCCATATATAATCTTCTTCCACTTCATCTTAAAAATGCAAAACATGAATAGAAGGATGTATTGAAACACGACACCCCGATAATGTCGAGTAAAGAAATCTTATACTTGTTGGTCTTGTAGGTGCAATCCATGACAAAAACATTTGAAAATTTTCTTGTCAAATCAATATATATTGGTTGAGCAAAAACAGAGATGCGTCATGTGCCCATGATGATCACAATGAATGTTGTACGTAAAGCCTCCTTCACCAAGCTCATCAAATAAAAGCTTAAATCATGCTCCGTCCACACAAATACTCTCGATGAATTTTTACTTTCATAGCTTTGGACACAGCTTGGAGGTTGGGATTATTTTCCCTCAAAGATGAAGGGATTTGACGAGGTGCTATACCAGCTCGTGTCATTTCCTTTGTGCATGAAGCTTCAATTTCAGAGAATCTACGACAAGAAGGATGTCCTGACATATCTCTTGATGGTTCGCAGTGCATCTTTAATAGTTAATGACCACGAACCATCCTTTTTCCTATGTCCTCTAATATCAAAGGGACAATTTATCATCCGTGAGCCCGTTCTTCTCTTTTGATTATCACATATGGAGTTGATATTGCTACTCCGACCTCTTCGATCTCTCTTCGATCTCTTTATGGATATGGCGTATCCTTTGTGCAAGTACATGCTTTCGCACACAATCTCCTCACGACTATTAAATGTAGCTTGTAAAGAGTCAAAAGAAGTCGTGGACATGATTAACTGATTCGTCACATCCAAATTGATAGAGGGCTGAAGTTGCTCTTTTTCTTTAACAATATTTCCCGGATTGTCGGTCGATTCCATGAATACTAAAAAAAAAAATAGTAAAATAGAAGGTTATGAGTCTAAATCGACTCTCTTGAAAAAACATATGATTATGAATTCAAACTGAATTTATAAACTGTAAATCAAACAAAACAAGAAAGTAGTAATTTCTCTTCTACCTTAATCTCAATGGATATAAAAACATGATAACCTGTAAATCAAACCAACTAAACTAAAACTGGTACTTTGAATGGACTGGATGCGATGCCCTAATTAAGAAGAACATATTTGAAATAACTTATTGTACGCGCGCGGCGGTTCGGACGATCCGAGGATCCGGGCCCGCTCCCCAAAGGCCCAACCGGTCGACGTCACGACTCGAGCGTCGGACTCTGCGGAAGGGAATTGGGTGATCCCTCCCTGAGTTCCTAACTGGGCCTGCAAGGCCCTCGCCGACCGTCTGTGTTTTCCTAAGAGGCGGCGGGCGAAAGACGGAGCATGATCCGGAGAAGGAACTTTCGGGAGAAATCGGGAGCGGCTCATGTCGCCAGTACCTCATCTAAAATGGCTTCGTAAAAGTGTTGTTTAACTTAGGTAAACAATTACGGAGTTGTCAACGACTTATTTTTGAAAATTGGTATAAGTCGGAAAACCAAAGTAGGATTCGGGGATCCCATATTACTAACTCTTACATTTAAACATGCGAAAAGGTGGCGTTTGCTCCAAAAGTTTGCTTTTGGTTAACGGGTGTTGGACCCGATCCGGGCATGATTCCGGGCTCATGTCAATGTTTTACGGGCGTTGGACCCGATTCGGGCCTTTTGGGCCGAATTCATGTGTGTTGGTTTAGCAAGCAACATGCGACGATAAAATCCTAAAAGCCTAACAGCATGCACCGCAACCATAGATCAAGTATTTAGATCAAAGGGAGCGGGGAAGGGTGGTGATCGTGGGCTTATGCACTTGGGCCCACGACCCGTTACATGTGGAAATAACAAAGCATTGAGAGGCCCGCACCTCTCTCATGTACCTGAAATGACGGTTGGAGCCGCTTTATAATCTTGACATCACGGTTTTTACATGTGACGAGATCCACGCGATTTGATACACGCACCTTCGAGTAAATCTTCGAAACTTTGGTGTCGATCCCTCCGAATGGCGTGCTCATTGTACATGCAAAATAAGATACAAACATAAGGTAGTAAAATTGCGCACAATCTACAAAGTAATTTGTAACTTGAGCTACGATCCTTCGATTCAAATGAGACATGAACCCGTACATCCAAAACTTAATGAAGAACCTGCACGTAAAATTTCATGAGAATCCAACGGTACAATCTCTCGAGATCATGGAACGAAGTTGACTATCCGCAAAATCGGAGCAGTTTATATACGCGGATTCATTCCCATCATATCTCAATCATCGAATGTCTGATCGGGATGAAAAAATATTTTACAGAAATCTTATGAAATGAAATTTCTGTAAAATTTCAGCTGAATCCAACGGTTAAATAATGAAATATGCTCGTGCAAAAATCAGAAGTAATCTAGATAGCCTGTCCAGCCTGGCTGACTAGAGCCGTGGAAACAAAAATTGATATTTTTTCATCCATATGGTGAAAAAATGCGTATAATATGTCAAAATAAAGATAATTAAGCAAGGAAGATTTTAAAAAATTTTGAGAAACATCCAACGGTGTGATCACCAGGCATATGGATGCAAAGAGAAGGTGGTTCTGTGAGCTCGATCTGATTTTGGCCGAGAAGCATTTCGGAAACAAAAATGGGAAACCTTGCATCCAATTGATGAAAAAATACATATGATATGTCTAAATTACCATAGAAAAGTAAGAACACATCTATAAAATTTGAGAACATTTCAACGGTTTGATCTGCCGGCATTGCGCAAAGAGTGAAGTAGCTACGCTTGACAGACGTCATTTGGTGTATGGTCTGTTCACGAGGTCATATCTTGTTATTACAGAAAATTCAACGGTTGATTTATATATGTAAACAACCGCCTTGAAGTCTAGTATCTTCCTCAAAAGTTTGAACAAGATCCAACGGCTAGATCTCCCAAAATGCCCCCGGAAGTAACAATACGACAAACTGTTCTGTCGCGGCCAGCGAAGGTGGCGCTTGTTTCGGGGGGTATAACTTGGTCAGAACTGGAGAGGGGGAGTCCTTGGCTCCGATTTCTGTGTGTACGTCGGGAGGAGTTGGCTTCCGGTTGTATCTGTCGGGAGGAGTTGGCTTCCGGTTGTATCTGTCGGGAGGAGTTGGCTTCCGGTTGTATCTGTCGGGAGGAGTTGGCTTCCGGTTGTATCTGTCGGGAGGAGGAGTTGGCCTCCGATTCCTTAGAGGGGAGGAGCGTCTCTCTGATTGGAGATTGTCTGATAATCTAATAATTCTCTAAAAAATGATAGGGAGAATCTCTGATTTGTTTTTAGGAGAAAGAAAAATGAATTTTTTTTTTTACGTCCCCCTGATCGCCTGATTGATTGTTTCTTTTTTTTAGAGACTTTGGCTGGGCATGTGAATGGAATTATGTCTAGGTTCATTGAGATAAAGAAAGTAAGAAATATTGAAGATTTTTTTTTTTAGATGTTATATTATTATTATCATCTAAAATTTGGGGTATTACACTTACAATAAATTCTTACAGGGAAGAAGAACCTGAAATAATCGGCTAAATATTTTGATTGGATGCGATGCCCCAATTGCATCCCCATTCAACACTCACCTATTGGATTGATTGGGATGTCTGTCAAATTGTGAAAACACTGAAGACGGCAAGAAGAATCAGAAAGAATTAGGGTTAGATAAAATAATTTTGTTATAATTAATAAAGGGTAAATTAGTCATTACATAAATATGGGCATGTTTCCAGCTTATTAGGGTGTGAAAAAAGAACCACCCTAAATTATATGCTTTTTATTCGTCTTTACATATGTACTTGATAAGAGTGGTAACTCCTAGGAGACAAATGATTTTTTTAACCAGAATTTATTTTCACAAAAATTTCAAACGAATTTACTTATTTAAGGAATTCAAATCTCTAAACTAAGTGAACTAAAGTATCTATTTTTTGCGTTTTTTGTTTTTTGTTTTTTTGAATTATTCTACAGGACGTTTTTTAAAGCCAGAAGAATGAGATGAGCTGGAGCTCAAATTCAATTCAAAATCATTTCAGTCCATTTTTTAGGCTGGAAGTTTGGAGGAATAAAATAATGTGGGGAAATGATTTGACACGACCTTGCCTGCCCCACGACATCTTATCTGGGAAATTGGGCAAGCATCATATGATGTCTGAACTAATAATAATAATAAAGGCAAAGCAAATGCCGAGGAATGGGCTTCTTTTTCTTTGAGGGGAAATCACGTGGTGATGATCACATGGAGATTGGGATTGGAGCCCCCGAACATGAAGAAATTAATTGCTACCTCCGTCGATGCTTTTCCCCTTCAACCCATACCCAACAAAAGATTAATAGGTGCAAGCAGCAGCTAAAATGTGTATTAGAAGGTTTTATTTATTCTTTCGAAGCATATAACGAATACTTCCCCTCCCCCAACCCTCGTATATCTTTTAAAATGTTAAATTTTAGCCCTTTTAATTAATCAGGTGACCCTAATTTAAGAGAATATTACCTTCTCAATCGATGGCATTTTACAAATGATCAACTGGTTCCAGATTATATAGTTTTAATTCTCACTAGTTTTCTTCGTCCATGTGATTGGAGGCCGAGACTTCTATAGGTATCTTAATTGATAAGGATGATTAAATTTCTCGCTGTTTTCTCTTTTCAGTTGTATTGTTTATTTGGTCGAACAACGAACAAAAGGATAAAGGAGGGGAAGGGGGGACGCCAGATCAAAAGGGGGGTGACGGTTTTTTTATTGCCCCGAGAAAGAGAGCAAGGCCTTGTTGTAAAAACCTGTTAATCCCATCCAACGACTGCCCACATTTGTGCAACACGTAATTAACTGGCAATTAAATGCCATTAGGCCGTAAGTCATTGTATTAAAATTTTACTGTTCAAATAATCAATTCTACCCCCAAAGTTTGGCTGTTTTTTCTGATATACTCTAAACTTTTAAAATATCATCACACATCCTAACGTTTGGCCGTTATATCAATTTTAACCACCGATAACCGAAGGGAAGGACGGAATCCTACGTGGTACCCAGGTGGCAAATAATGTCATCTGCCCACCGTTAAAGTGCTGACTAGTCACTTTTAAAAGCCAGAAGATTAAGACAAGGGTAGAATGGAGAGATCTTGAAGACGAGGGACTTGTTGATCCTTCCGGTGGGATGGTTTGTGGCGTAGACCTCCTTTATCAGGTTCCTGGCCCTCATGAGGGCGACGATGACCGTATCCCCAAAAACCATCCGAATGGCGGCAGAGGTGACAGGGGAGAGGTTGAAGGGGCACAATTCCCTCTTGAGGGGAAGGAAGACGCTGAGATCGCAATACTGGTCGAGAAGGCTGCCCTGAGAGGAGGTAATGGAGACGAGCATTGCGCCACGGTCACCGTCGAAGGGGGCAAGGCAGAGGAGCTCCTCGGAAGAGCCAGATTTGCTGAGCAAGACGAGGACGTTACGGGAGGAGAGGGCGCCGATGTCGCCGTGGAGGGCGTCGAGTGGGGAGGGGAAGGAGGAAGGGACGTCAAGGGAGACGAGGGTAGTGGAGATCTTGCGGGCGACGAAGCCTGACTTGCTGAAGCCGGAGAAGAAGATGGTGCCGGGGTGGAGAGGAGGGTGCGGGTGAAGGAAAGGACTTGAGAGAGGTCGAGATGGCGGAAGAAGTAGTTGATGTGGTCTTGCTGGGAATGGAACAGGTCGGAAAGGATCTTCTCGTCGATTGATTCCGCCGGCGTAGTAGGGGAAGGTAAGGAACCCATTCTTCCTCACTCTTTTTTTTTTATCTCTTTGATTTTTTTTCTTCCCTTCTTATTATTGACACACAAAGAAGAAGAGAAGCGAGATGAGATGAGACGATGTCATGTCATGCCCAGTGAGCAATTTAATGATGAATAGACGGCGTTATTTGCTACCTAGGCGCCACGTAGGATTCTATTGTCCCCTTCAGTTAACGGTGGTTAAAATTGATATAACGGCCAAATATTAGAATGCGTGATGATATTTTGAAAAGTTTAGGGTAGATTGGAAAATACGGCCAAACTTTAGAGTAGAATTGAACATTTGGCCAAATTTTACCCTATGTGCAAACAAAAATTATTTCATGAATTGAAATCAGCCGGTAAATCAATGTATATCTATTAATGTCAAGATTACTATTATCCCATCTTATAATATTATCCAAAGATCCTACTATTTACCCTCGGCCTGAACCCTCTTTCATTTTTATTTTCTAGTTTTCAATCGGATAGGGCGGCTAATTAATTTTGTGGTATTTATTATACACACAATTTGCCAAAATGATGCACTCTAAAATGGGACTATCGCCAACCAGCCTAACCCCCACAAACTAATATATAAATTAATTAAGTTAACAAAAGAGAAAAAGAAACCCACACCATAATTATTACGATGACGCTTCATTATAGCGGTACCAGTTGGTGTCATCTACCTCATAAACGTATCATGTTTCAATGGGTTCATATTTTGAAATTTCAAAGACCACAATCGACTCGCTTTTTTAATCATGTCAAAATGCAAAATCTGATAACTAACACATATTGTTTAACAAAAGAAATTCTAGGCCACAAGTCTCGGCCTCATCTGTGGGTCTACGGCCCAAAATACAGGCCCAAGGTACAGGAAACCAGCAAGGAGGTGATAACGAAAACACACCATGCGAAAGTTTGCCGGGCAAAGCAATCATCAAGTGACAGGGTTACCAGGCGACGGACAACAAGGGTCAACAAAGCGATAGACAACTGGGCGAACGAAGAAACTCTACGGCGAAGGCCAATGGGCAATGCAGACTATCAGTGGCTGTTAAGGAAAATTCCAGATAATATCAGGATTTTGAAGGGAATTGTCACCAAGTTTGATCATATGGAAGAAAGATATTCCATGAAGACTGGTGACAAATGAAGTGTAATATATGTGTAATATTTCGTTTCCGTACATACGTAGGTCTAACTTAGTATAAATAGTCGTTCTTAAGCATTGTATATAGACACCTCTCTACAGACGGACATATTTTCATTATTATCTTCAAGCCTTCCAGCGTTCAAGCTCTCTTTGCTCCTGCGTTCCTGCTTCCCTCCCTCCAAAAGCATCGTCGATGGCATCTGTAAGTGCTTCGGCTTAAGGGTGTGCGTATGCTGCCTTCTCTCTTTCTCCCTCTTTCTTTTTCATACGGCGACCACACACATATAACGAACCTCTGGGCACCAGTTGCTCGTGTGCCAGAGATTTCTGACGTGTTTGGATCCGGCTTGTCGGTGGTCACTTCCGGAGCGAACACACCTTTGAGCGACCATAGTGGGAGAAATCTAAGCCAATCTTGCCTAGAACCTGAGCTGGTGGTAATTCGAACAACCTCGGAGATAATCACTCTGATGGGGAAATGGGCAACGATAGAAACAACTCAGACCCAACCATAGCTCGAGAGTTGTCCGCCATCATGAGTACTCTCCAACTCTTAATGGAGAAAGTCGGTGTTATCGACTAGAAGCATGACGCTTTAAAAGAGAAGATTGACTCCAAAATGGAGGCCGTCTTTCAAAATCTAGGAACTGTGATGGGGGTACGATGAGCAGCCCCAGTGATAGAAAGGATGATTCAGCCACCAGGCGTCAACCTTATTACGACCCTCACAGGGCCTTAATCGCCGAGGGAAAGAAAACGGTTAACATGGACAATGTCCCAATCATCCTAGCAGGTCCGAAGAGGGTCGTGCATAATAATCCGCCACTCATGATAAACGAGTACAGAACGGCTGCACAACAAAGCTATCATGTAACATATCAACCCCCTTTTCGGAGGAGACAGAATGTTAATTGGCCAGTGGATAACGAATTCGTTCCCACTGAAAACCATGAACGCTCTGAGTACTCTCCCCAACCCGTACACGAAAGGGAAATACCGGCTCAGGAAGCGATGGCGCTACCAGATCTTGCACTCGGGATTAGTGGAACAAGCGATCCCTGGGGCGGATGATGCCAATGAGGATCAGCTATGTCGGGCTCCTTACCCTGATAACATCGATTAGGATTACCCTTTTCCGAGGAGATACTGCGCTCCTGAATTTGCTCGTTTTTCGGGCGAAGAAGGCATTTCGCATGCGGAACATGTCGCTCGCTTCACTCATCAAGCTGGAGAAGCTACCACGAATGGTTTCTGGAAACTCCATCTATGTCCAAGCTCTCTTACAGGAGCAGCTTGTACGTGGTACATAAACCTCCCTCCTAATTTGATGAGAAATTGGGATGACATGCATGTTCAATTCACTCTGGTGTTCGCTCAGACCGACCCTGCAGTGACTCTGCAAGGTTTCACTCACATGAAACAATAATCCGGTGAACCTATGGTTGTCTTCTTGAATGAGCTTCGGAAGGCACGACTGAGATGTAAAACCTCTGCGTCCGAAGCCGAGCGCATAGCCATAGCCCAGGATTTTCTCCTTCTTCGACTTAGAGGGAGAAGTGTTCAGGAATTGGAATGAATTGGCCAAGAGAGCCATCCGGTACGAGAATCTCCTTAGGGAAAAGACACAGGCAAAAGGGAGTTTGGTCGCGGGGCCCTAGATTACTTATCAAGCGGAACCAGTCGTAGACGTCGACATCACAAAATATGTGAAAGGGCAGCCCTTAACATGCGACGAGTTGACCAAGAAAACTTCCGGGCCAAAGCATCCCCAAATGACTCAGGAGGAAAGGAAATACTTCTTCGACGAGGCGAAAGCCGACAAAATCTTTGAATTCATGCTCCAAAATGGACGGATTCAACTAAAGTCGGGCCATCGAATCTCTTACACTAATAGAGAAAAGTCAATGAACTTATGTAAGTGGCATGGGTCATTCACCCATACTACCAGGGATTGCATCACATTTAGAAACCTGGTGCAAGACCTTATATAATCTATGGAATTACGATTCCCAGACTCAGGGGATCATACGTTAACAGAGTCGCATTCTTTTGGCGATTTAGTTGACATAAATACTTTCGATGTCAATTGTTTAACCGTACCTCCTGTGTCAATGCATGGAGACAAGGACCAAACGCCTGAAACTAGCAAAACTATCATTACAAACATGTTGTTCAAACAACTTGTGAACAAAAGAACACTTCAGTGTCCCGCTGTCTTAAGAACATGCAACACAACCGCTACCGCAAGCATATGGATGCCTCACTCACTACCGATCATTTCAATATTTTTAGGAAATACTTGCTGAACGAAAAGAAAGGAGAATAGTACGATCTCAATCGCCTCGAAGAAACGGCCATGGGAATAGGCAGTGGCCCAAGGGCATATCAACGTGGAGAAAAGCGCCTAGAGCGAAGGCACTTCCCACCGAGTGGGAACAGGGAGTTCTGTACTCCTGAAGAACTCATGAGACGAGGGGTTGCGGGCAAAAATAAACTTGTCCAGAAAAGGAATCCAACAAGAAATCCCCAAGGCGACGCGCTGCGGAGCGCCTCGTGCCTCAACAGGCGAAAGAAAGTACAAAGCGACAGGATCACTTCCTACGCGATGAGGACACTATGAAAGCAGGGACCTCGCTAGCCCAATTTCTAACCGCTGATATGCTCTGCTACAGGTGCAAACCAATAGCAGCACACAAAGTACTCATTACCCAAATGTGTCAACTCTGTTGCAACCGGTACTTCCTGTTGCTGGCCGGTTTGGCATCTGAAGGAAAGATAAAGGTGGAAAGGGTCGAACCCCCGTCAGGTAACAGTTCTGATCCCAAATTCGCTCACTCTTCGAGGACTTCATCCAAGGGAAACCTCAAGAGAGGTTATGACCCGTACAAAAAGGAGTTTGTTCAGGTCAACGATCGCCTGCAACCCCCGGGGAAACTCACGCTTCGTTCATGTTCCTATACTCCCAGATGTGGGAGCATGGCAGAAAGTGGGCATGGGAACACAACCCTAGATACCCACTGAAGAAAAACGAAAAGCGAAGAGAAAGGAGGGCATGGCGCGCTGCACAGAAATGTGCCAAGTCGGCAGTCCCTGAAACCCAAAAAGCTAAGGAATCAAGCGAAAGCGACCTTGCTTCAAACTCGTTGAGTAATTACAACCCAGTTCAATCCGAAACTCCACACGAGGCGAACGGAACTAGTTGCAACGTCCTCATGCTGCCAGCCTAGGTTGCTAAGAAGGAAGGCAATCATACAGAAGGTAGGCTAACACTACCTTTTAATCCAACACCGTCATTGAAGTACCACGTGATGCGCTATCGATCGCGGAAACGGAAAGGTACTACAACGACAAAAGAACGCACGAACGAACAAACCGACCAACGTAAACGAAAAGGATAAAACTCATACCACCGCTGGATACAGCCGAAGAACCATCAGGACTGCCACGATGGTTGAACGCCTCACAACCGGATACAGAAATCACCATCGATGATGGGAACGCTCGGATAAATCTTTCTACGCTTGGAATCCATCAAACTATAAGAGACGCTACGCAAAATTCATGCAAGAACTTGTCGCCTGCCAATAACAAATGACATGCATCAATGGGTACGACATCACAAGTTATCGTGTCCTTGTAGCTCAACTAATACTCAGTGAAACCAACACCTGCTTCGTCACCCTTAGATCACTCACTTTGCTCAACCATTGAAGCTTGTATGGTCGAGGGTGTGGCTTAGTCGATAACTTCAGTTTCTCGACCATGGTAGTAGAAGCCACATTGGTGCAACTCCCACTATCGACGATCACATGACACACCTTGCCCTATACCGTGCATCGGGTCTAAAAGATCCTCTCCCGCTGGTTAACTTCATCGGGTATCTCATTTGCATTAAGGGCCTTTCGAATGACCAATAACTCGCCCTCATCGGGTCCCTCCACTACTTCTTTCTCGACATCCCAGATGGGTTTGCCTTCTTGGTCATACACTTGTTCATCCTCCGAAAGCTCCATAATAGTGACAGCTCGTCGATTTGGGCACTCAGAAGCTATATGCCCAACTCCTTAGCACTTAAAACACTTTCTCGATACACCAGTGTTAGGAGGTGGCCGAACTTCAACTTTGGCCTGTTCCTTGATATTACTCGAGAATGGACTTCTCGAGGACGAACACGAGATGGCCCTCGAGGACGAACTCCCTTTGCTGAAAGGAGAGCTCCTCAAAGCCGGTCTCGCAAGCGCTCTCCTAGCTTGCTGCTTCTCGACCTTGTGGGCTAGGTTGCATACGTCCACAAAACTCCAATAAGGCTGTAACTCAACAGCAACCGCCACATTGGTATTCAGCCCTTTAATATACCTTGCAACGGTTTGCTCTTGGGGTTCAACTGTATCACACTAGAGCATCAATTGCTCGAACTCACGAGTGTATTCAGAAACACTCAAAGATTGCTGAAGCGAATTCAATCTGAGGAACAAGTCTTGCCGATATCGCTCGGGAAGAAACCTCTTCTTCATCTCCCTTTTCATTTTGTCCCATGAGCAAATCTTCTCTTTCCCTTCTCGATGACGCTGCTGATTCAAGTTCTCTCGCCACAAGCTAGCGTACTTTCAAAGTCGAAGGGCTGCCACCTTGACTTGCCTTTCCTCCGAAATCTCTTCATAGTCGAATGCTCTCTCAATGGCATGAAGCCAATTGAGAAACTCCTCGAGGTCTATCTTTCCCTCAAATTCAGGAATGTCTACTTGCATATTAATAGGACGTGATGGTTGACATTCTTGAGTCTGCCTCCTAGGACTCTCCTCTTCCCGAGTTGATCTCCTAGGGCTCTCCTCGTCCCCATATCTATCCACAAACGGATTTTCTTCCGAGTCCTCAAAGTATCGAGGAGATTGTGGTTCAGGTTGTCCCCTTTCTCCAAGGAGCTGCTGTATCTAATGACGTAGCTCTCCAACCTCCTATTCTAAACGAGCCGAACGGGCCTCCTCTAACATCTTCCCACGACGAAACCTGTTTGCCATCACTTCCACAGTACCCTCATCTCGAGCGCTCCTTTCGGTTTGATCTCGACTTGGCCTTACCCGATCCAACTCGCATCACCACGGAACTTTCTAACTACGTGGTTGAGAGAACCCCCGGCGCATCACATGTTCCCGCTCCACATTCAGACGACGATCAACAATGTGGCAATGCGTCGCGTTCTTGTTGATAATAGACCGACTATTAATCTACTCCCCCTAAAGGCTTATAAAAGTCTAGGGATGATATAGCCGAACTTGGGGAAACTGATGTTAGAGTTAGTGGATCCAACGGGATTACCTCATCTTGTTTAGGTGTGGTTTCCGCCAGACTCCGAGTAGGTACACACGAAAAGAAGACGACTTTCTTTGTCATTGACAAAAAGCCCTCTTTTAGTGTCATGCTCGAGAGGGATTGGCTACACAAAGCTGGTGCCATACCCTCTACTCTCCACCAAGAGCTTCTGCTATGGGAAAACATGGCATAGAGGTTATCATAATTGAGGCCAATGAAAATACTATTATACCTTACGTCTGCTCAGGGGTTGTCAAGCAAGTCAAAGACATGACATTGAAGCAAATGCATGCGATGGGAGACCCGAACGTCGGCCCTCTAGGTGAAGGAGGCTACGAATTTTTGGTTTCGTATGACAGGCCCACCTCTAGCGCCACCCAAAACCCAATCGTTCCAACTGGATGGGGCGACGAATTCCAACTCGAGGTCAACGAAGACTTGACTCCTTTGGAGAAAGATATACAAGAGGCTGGGACACGAGATGACACTGGTGCTTAGCAGGCAGAGACGGATTCGGAGCCCGATAGACTCCTCACTACATCCTCGTCTTGTGGAGAGTGAAGTACTAGATCCGATATCGGATGTCCTGGAGAGATTAGCCAGCTATAAGCATCCAAAATAACCGAGATACGATGTAATATGTCTCCTCAAGCATGCCAAGACATGCTAAATAATAATAAATAAGTTATTAATACTTCTGTCACGTGTCACCTATCTTAGTCACAAATAAATAAACCAAGGGACCGCTGACTCGCCACGTGTCACCTATCTTAGTCAATTCATGAGTGAAACTGAAGCATATGACATAAGCAAGGTTCTACATACCTATAAAGACTACTTTGCGTGAGACTACACCGAGATGCCTGGACTAAACCGGAACTTGGTTGAACACCGACTCACGACACGCAACGATTTCATGCCAGAAAAACAAACTCCGAGGAGGATGTCACGGGAAGTAGCTCAAATGGTCTACGATGAAATTAAGAAACTGTTTAAAGCCGGTTACATCAGGACGGCTAAGTACGTAGACTGGATTTCTAGCATAGCACCCGTCGTCAAAAAGAACGGCAAGATCAAGTTATGAATAGACTTTTGCGATCTAAATAAAGCAACACCTAAAGACGAGTATCCCATGCCCATTGCTGACAACCTCATAGATAAGTTAGTTGGACATGAACTAATGTCCTTTATGGACGGATACTCTGGGTATAATTAAATCTTCATTACTGAAGAAGATGTCCATAAAACAACGTTCAAATGCCCTATCGGGATTTTTGAATGGGTAGTTATGCCCTTCGGATTAAAGAATGCTACAGTCACGTATCAAAGAGCAATGAATTTAATCTTCGCTACTTTGATAGGAAAGACAATTGAGGTATACATTGATGATGTGGTGGTAAAATCAAAAAAAAAAACAGGACCATCATGTTCATTAAGCGAAGCATTTCAAAAGATGCCGAGCACACAACCTCAAACTCAACCCGTTAAAGTGTGCTTTTGGGGTACATAAGGGCCAATTCTTCGGATTCCTGGTACATCAACGGGGAATCGGAGTGGATCATTTAAAAACTCGCGCTATCCAGAATCTCCTTGCTCCTCGAAGCAAGAAGGAACTCCAAGCCTTCCTCAGGAGAGTCAACCATATGCGTCGCTTCATCGGCAACGTGGCATCTAAAATCAACACCTTCTCGTCGATTATGAAAGACAAGTAAAATGGACAGATAACTTGAACACCGCAACAAGAACGAGTTTTCCAGGAGTTAAAGGGTTATCTGATCAATCCCCCCGTCTTAGCACCACCAGACATCATCGAGCCATACATTCTGTATGTGTCTGCATCCCAGTCTACCATCGGGGCTATGCTAGCCCAAGAACAAGATGGAGTAGAAAGAGCGATTTATTACCTATCTCGCCTTCTCACGGAGACGGAGCAACGATATACTCCAACTGAGAAGGTATGCCTTGTAGTGTACTACTCAGTGATCAAACTCAGACACTATATCGGATCTAACGATGTATATGTCATCTCCAAGTCCCCTGTGACTAAGGTATTCCTTGAAAACCCTTTGCTCACGGGAATAATCAGCAAGTGGAGTTTGGTACTCTCATCCTACAATATTTACCACAAACCACAAGCTTCAGTTAAAGGACACGCCTTGGCTGAATTCATCACTCATTACGGTGAAGGCAATCTCGATTCTTCACCCGAGAAGTCCACCTGTTCGGAAATTGGACCATGTGGTTCGACGGGTCCTCCAACAAGTTCGGAGCTGGCGTGGGCGTCTTTATTAAGCCATCATGGAAAGCGGAAACTAGAGTGGCCTGTCGCCTCATTGGGAAGGTGACTAACAATGAAGCGGAGTACGAGGCCCTGATCTTGGCTTTACGAATCGCACTAGATTGGAAATTGGGAAACGTCAAAATATGCGGTGATTCCCAATTAGTAATCCAACAACACATAGATCAAAACGAGTGTTACGCACCTAAACTCAACCAATATCTACGAAGGACAAAAGAGCTCTTCGTGAAAATAGACACAGCAAAGGTCATACATGCAAAGCGAGGCGACAACCAGGAAGCCAACTACTTGGCGCAATTGGCCTCTGGACTGATAAACAGCCCACCAAAAGCTGACACGACCCTGTTCTTAACCAAACAACCAGTGGTCCACGACAGTGCTGAGATAGAGAACTAGGAAGTTCATATTGCCAACCTATTCGAACAGAAAGAGGTTTGGAGAGAACCAATACGACGATTCCTTGAAAATACTCGCGCAAAAGTCGAAAGAAAAATTCGAGCAATCGCTAGGCACTATACGCTACTCGATGGAGTCCTCTACAGAAAGACCAATGAAGACGTCCTCGTAAGGTACGTTGGTCTAGACGAAGCCATCCCAATCATGAAGGAAACACATGAAGGGTTGTGGAGCGCATCAGGCAAGAATTAAGATGAGTTGGTCGATCAAACGACACGGCTTTTACTGGCCTTCAATGGTCAAGAATTGCATTGAGATGGCTAAAACCTGCCAGGCTTGCCAGCAATGCGGGCCAGTAAAGCGAACCCCGGCTGTTTAAAAGAACATTATAGTGATACCATGGTCGTTTAGGACATGGGCACTAGACATTATGGGGGAAATCCATCCTCATTCGAGTAGAGGAGATGCTTATATACTCGTCGCCACGGACTACTATACCAAGTGGGTAGAGGCGGTAGCATACAAGTCCATTAACCAGAAAGACGTAATTGAGTTCAGCAAGAACTCCATTGTCTATCGATATGGAATTCCCCAAAGCTTAGTGGTAGACAACGCGAAGGTATTCAATGACGAGCCCATGGATGAGTTCGCTGAAGATTTTAGGTTTAAAATCCTCAATTCGACCCCATACTACGCTCAGTCGAATGGGCAGGCGGAGGCCTCTAACAAACTCATAAAGCGGATTATACACAGGATGATCGGGGATAAGCCACGTACGTGGCATACTCTGCTTCAGGAGACATTGTGGGCTCTCCGAGTTACAAAGAGGGAAAGCACAGACGTTGCACCATTCAACCTCGTGTACGGCCACGACGTGATGCTGCCAATAGAAGTGCGACATCGATCGCTTAGACTCCTTAAACACCTCGAAGAACACGAGGAGTACGATGGGGACATGCATATTGAACTGAAAAATCTAGAAACTACCAGGATCAGTATACTAAACCATCTAGAGGCTCATAAAAAGAACATCGCCCGTTATTACAACAAGAAAGTGGCCCCTAGATCCTTCAGCAAAGGCGATCTAGTCTGGAAGCTGAGACTGCCCGAAGGAGCCCGCGACTATTTCCATGGAAAATAGACACCAATTTGGGGAGGCCATTTTCAGGTAATTGAAACTCACCTTGGGAATTCATACAACCTAGGGGTGGCTCGATGGATCTGTTCACGGCCTCAAGATTAATGGCAAATACTTGAAAATGTATAAGCCAACAATGTAAGAAATGCACAAAAACATCATTTCATAATGTTTCCCCACAGTGTGGGCCCAAATACAAACGTAGTTTTTCAAGCAGGAGGCAAAGAATGTAACAGGAGCTTCGCCCGGGAAAGAGAGCCGGGCGGAGATATTCAACCTTCTCCGGGCGAAGCTCTTCCCACTCCCTAGGAAAAGTACGCCAGGAACATATCGTGCCCGAGTTACCATCCGAATACCCATCCGCCAAGGGTCGCACACAGCCAGCAACACTAAAGCGGGCCCAGTACTTGGAGGAACTTGCTGCGATAACTTGACTCCGAGAGCGCATGGCACGAGGGTAACTGGTGAAACCCGGGGAATACAAAGCAATCCACAGGTACATGATCCAAAAGGGGCCAAGTGTCTGACATCCAGGAAAGTTTGCCGGGTCGGTCGTCGCCTGATAAAGCCCATGATAAATCAGAGCCAACAAAAAGGGCGCAAAGACCACAGCCTCCGGCTGATCCGCATTGGCAGCATCGACAAGGCCGGCGGCCACCCCAACCATGTAAGAACTGGGGCGCTTTCCCCAATTGCAGAAGATATACTTAGATAGCCACTCAAAGTAGAACTCAAACTCCTCCCGGGGTCCCCATCTGTCCTCAGAACAATGCCGCTAGGCCACTTTGTTGATGCGCGATGAAGGATTAAACACCAAATCGTCGTGCCTGTAATCAAATCGAACGAGATCTCTAGAAAGACTACAACCAGTCAGGAAGCAGATATCCTCCAAGGTGATCGAAGTAGTTCACTATGGGGTTCCAGAATGACAAGAACCCTGCGTACACAAGTAAGTTGGGCTCGACTGGGGAGCGACACATATTGATCAAGACCTTGATCCCCATCGCTTCCCATACAACGCATTTCCTCTCCATCCATTTAGAGACCCAATCCTTATTCGCATCGATCCTGGGTGAAGGGAAGCAACGAAGGTGCATCCTCGCGGACGGTCTCCACCCAGACGGATTGACCTCGCCAGACGAGAGCACAACAGGCAACTTGCTAGTGGAAAGGAAAAACCTTTCCGCATCAGAGAGAATCCGACACTCGGAATTATGGACAAACGGACCTAGAGTTTGTTGGTCCGACGTCGTGGCAAGGAAAAACATGAAACTGCCGGGACTCAGCGAAAGCCCATTGAAAGTTAGCCACGTCACCCTTCTCACATTTCGGAAGAGCCGGGGACGACGGGGATGAAGCACCGGAGTCAATGGAGTTTTGGAAAAGAAAACAAGGGTTTTTAGGAATGCAAAGGACGGGGAAGGGTTCATCGATCGTATGAGCGGGAAACCTTGGTCCCAAAAGACTTTATATTCTTAGAAACCGACAAGACGGTTGAGGCCCAAGAAAACGTCGCTTGACGACCAGGGTCCAAAAAGGAGCGTTGCTTCGCTTGAAAACTGATGACGCTTCGAAAGTCACGAGTAGGCAGGCGAAGAGACTCTAAAATCCGCATTTATTTCTCATTCAAATATGTTCATTACATGGGTTTGACTGACGATAAATGTACTTACGAAAGAAACGAAAGGCCTTGTAGGCGACGTTTTCCTTCTCTCACCGAAATGTTCTCTTTCGAGGATCTTACGAGCCTCCCGAGAGAGTCAAGGGTTAATCCGCATGAGGTGGTTACACATGAGCCCGGAGAAGATCCTTAGCTCCGAACAACAAGCTTCGGGGTACACCAATGCAACAGCACGAGAAGGCCCCAGTCCTTCAAAGGATACCAATAAGGGTCTCCCAAGAGCCGTGAGGCTGACGAGGACGAAACATTCCGTCGTGTTTTCTCACCGATCCTATGGGCTTGGCGTTGCTCGAAAGCGGCGAAGGTTGGCCCAACTGAATACCACCCGGGATGCCGCGCCGAGGACTTGTGCATGCCCTCTCTCCTTTAAGGATAGGTGAGGTGGAGAATTTGAAAACCACCCTCATAAGGTGATGGACATAGGCTCTCAAACATGCTAAGGTGGTGGACATAGGTCCTGGGTAAAGGATTGGAGAACAGAAAACCTCATGGCTTGGCTATTTTCGGAGGCGGTGGTTTGCGATTTGGAAGATGATCTGGGCATCGCTATTTATAGCGGGGTTATGAGGAAAAAAGCAATGCTCTGACCAAAGATATTATGACAGAGATTTCGGGGATCACAACAGTGCTCCAAAAAATCCCAACCGATACGCTTCGGGGATATCGATGGTCAAGGATTTATGATCACCTACCCACGTTACTTAATTGTACGGAATAATTACGTGGCCTTTGTCAAGGCGAGACATAGAACTCAGTCTGCCTTGAGGGGGCTTATATGTTTAACAACAGAAATTATCGGCCACAGAACTCGGCCTCATATGTGGGTCAACGGTCCAGAATACTGGCCCAAGGGACAAGAAACCTAGTAAGGTGGTGACCACGGAAACACACCAAGCGAAGGCTTGCTGGGTGAAGCAGTCATCAAGCGACATGGTTACCAGGCGACGGGCAACAAGGGTCAACAAATCAACGGACAACTGGGCGAACGAGGAAACTTTACGGCGAAGGCAAATGAGCGATGCAGGCGATCAGTGGCTATTAAGGAAGAGTCCAAATAATCTCAGGATTTGGAAGGGAATTGTCATCAAGTTTGATCATATGGAAATAAGATATTCCATGAAGACTGGTGACAAAGGAAACTTAATATATGTGTAATATTTTGACACCGTACATACGTAGGTCTAGTTTAGTATAAAGAGTCGTTCTTTGGCATTGTATACAGACACCTCTCTACAGACGGACATATTGTGATTATTATCTTTAAGCATTCAAGCGTTCAAGCTCTCTTTTCTCCTGCGTTCCTGCTTCCCTCCGAATGGATCGTCGATGGCATCCGTAAGTGCTTCCGCTTAAGTGTGTGCGTCCCCTGCCTTCTCTCTCTCTCTTTCTTTTTCATATGGCGACCATACACATACAACGAACCTCCAAGCACCAGTTGCTCGTAGTGCCAGAGATTTTCAATGTGTTTGTATCCAGCTTGTCCGCGGTCACTTCCAGAGCGAACACATATGATAAACGTGTTATATTTTATAAAATAATTTCAAAATAAAATAATTATATTTATAATTCTATTAACTTCAGTAGACTATTTGAAGCTCGAAAAAAAAATATTTGAAACATAATGTGCTTTATAAAATTTATAAATTAACTTAAAAATATATTTTACTTTTACTTTGATTACATCATCATATATATCGTTAATTTTTTTTATCTCTTCAAAATTTGAAAAATCTATTTAAAGGTGTGCCTTGTGTTAAATCGTTTAAACATAAAAAATTCAAGAACAAAACAAGGAAAATAAAAGATATTTCAACATTTTAAAAAAATAAAGTCGGTGCACTAACAATTAACTAGAAAGAATGACGACGAAAAAGTTAATTTATATTAGAGAGATCATAAAAAAAAAAAGAAACGGATATATTTTTATTTCAAAATTAAATTATATAAAATATAACTTAAAATTCGTATTAAGACATAATGACTCAACCCGTTATATAAATAATACAATTAACTAAATATTCGTATTCACATGTCCGCTGTCTCACAATGTCAACCTTACCCCATCCGTTTGCTTGCCATCTATGTCCAACACAAGCGCACAAAACAAATATTCGTTCCCCCTTCAAGAAGGGCCACTAAACAACGTATCCTAAGAAAGTTCACCGTATTTTAAGGATTGTTCATAATATAGTCAATAATAAAATAGAAATTTAAAAAAAGAGTAACATTTTCATGGTAATAATATATTTTAAAAATAGCTTCACTTCAAAATAAGAAAAAAAAAACTGCAAAAAATGGTAATAGTTATCCTTGACAGTAAAATATCATCGCATTCGCTACAATTTTGGAAATACGTTTGTTTCTCTTGTTCTACCAGCAGAGAAACGGAAGGGACTAACGATACGTGCATGTAACGTTTACGTAGTTTATTAAATTCGCTTATAATTTTCAGTAAATTTTATTAAAAAATCACTTTTTTTAGTAAAAGGACGACATAATTAGTAAAAAAAATTATAAATTTTACTAATTTTGTTACCGTTCATTTTTAGTAAATTTTACTAAATATGCGTTGAATTTACTAAAAAATCACCTTTTTTTAGTAAACGGACGACATAATTAGTAAAAAAAATTTGTAAATTTTACTAATTTTGTTACTCTTCACTTTTAGTAAATTTTACTAAATTTGCGTTGATTTTACTAAACAATCACTTCTTTAGTAAAAGTAAGACATAATTAATAAAAAAATTTGTAAATTTTACTAATTTTGTTACTGTTTACTTTTAGTAAATTTTACTAAATTTGCGTTTTTTATTTTTTGAGTAATATTTACTACTTTTTCGCTATTCACATTTAGTAAAAATTACTTCTTTTATTTCGTAAAACATAACCAAAATTAGTAATAGTTTACTAATTTTGTTGTGATATTTAGTAAAACATTGTTTGAGTTAATTAAAGTGTTAGTAAAGTTGTACGGGTTTCATAAATGTTTATTGATTTCTACATGATTTTACAGATAAATTTTGTAAACTGTTACAAAAAAGTTTAGTAATTTACTAATTCGAACAGTGAAACCTGAACCTATTTACGAGCCTAATGTCGCTGTGAAATTACCATTTTACTTTCGACACTAAATATTTAGTAATATATTTACCCCCTCCCCCAATTTTACCCTTTTGTAAAACATTTAGTAATTTTTACTAAATGTGAATAGTCAAAAAGTAGTAAATATTACTAAAAAAATGAAAACGAAGATTTTGTAAAATTTACTAAAAGTGAACAGTAACAAAATTAGTAAAATTTACGAATATTTTTTCTAATTATGTCGTACTTTTACTGAAAAAGTGATTTTTTAGTAAAATCAACGCAAATTTAGTAAAATTTACTAAAAGTGAACGGTAACAAAATTAGTAAAATTTACGAATATTTTTACTAATTATGTCGTACTTTTACTGAAAAAGTGATTTTTTAGTAAAATCAAAGCAAATTTAGTAAAATTTACTAAAAGTGAACGGTAACAAAATTAGTAAAATTTACAAATTTTTTTACTAATTATGTCGTCGTTTACTAAAAAAGGTGATTTTTTAGTAAATTCAACGTATATTTAGTAAAATTTACTAAAAGTGAATAATAACAAAATTAGTAAAATTTACAAAAAAATTTTCTAATTATGTCGTCTTTTTACTAAAAAAAGTGATTTTTTAGTAAAATTTACTAAAAATTATAAGCAAATTTAGTAAACTTCGTAACCGTTACGTGCACGTATCGTTTGCCGCTTCCCAGATAAACTAACTTCAAATACGATGATTCTAAATTATGTTTAAACTCCAAAAATACAGCTCATTCCGAACAATTCTTTTGATGTACCAAAACTAGTCAGTAAGTGGATGTGGGATGGTGGTATATATGGATTAATAATACTGCACGTAAACTTAGAGTCAGTTAAGCGCTCTTACATTATATAAATATATTTCGTTCAAATTTATATATTTAAAATGATTATTATTATAACCAAAACCGCGTTTCCCCGTTCCCATTCATATTCATCGTCCCTTTCTTCCTCCGAGTGAACAAATCAAGTTCACGAGTGGGGGACTCGTCGTGAAAATAGACACACTTCTTCTTTCTTCTCCTCCTCCTCAAGAAAAGTCAGATTCCTAGACGAAGAAGACGTGTGGCCGTTGCAATTCCCCAAGTTTTGTTTTTCTCTCTTTAAAACATCTGATTTATATCAGAGCTTTTTTTGCC
The DNA here is from genome assembly GCA_023653495.1 of Melastoma candidum. Classification (NCBI taxonomy): domain Eukaryota; kingdom Viridiplantae; phylum Streptophyta; class Magnoliopsida; order Myrtales; family Melastomataceae; genus Melastoma; species Melastoma candidum. Next base: position 15,143,417 of record CM042891.1, read on the forward strand.
CTGCTCTTCTTCTATTTCTTTTTTTTTTCAAGATCCGATCTTGCCATTTCCTTGAGCTCGATTTCTTAGCCCCCATCGCCATGAACGGCGGCGCTGCCCTCCTCTGCGTCGCTTTTCTGGTCAGTGTCTTCGGCTGCTTGTTCCCCACCCTTGCCATCCGGTCCTTCCCCGGGAAGGAACTCACGCCCAATCTGCGTTTCTCGGAAGCACCCGAGTATCGCAATGGCCCCGAGTGTCCATCCCGTCGGCACTTCCACGAGGGGACTTTTGCTGACGCCTGCGATGCATCCCTAGTCCACATCGCGATGACCCTCGACTCGGAGTACCTCCGGGGAAGCATCGCGGCCGTCCATTCAGTTCTTAGGCACGCGCCCTGCCCCGATAGCATGTTCTTCCATTTTGTTTCCGCGGAGTTTGACCCAGTCAGCCCCAGGGTGCTTACCCAGCTTGTCCGGTCGACTTTCCCGTCGCTCAATTTCAAGGTGTATATCTTCCGGGAAGACACGGTGATCAACCTGATCTCTTCATCCGTTAGGCAGGCACTCGAGAATCCGCTCAACTATGCACGGAACTACCTTGGGGATATCCTCGACCCCTGTGTCCACCGGGTAATTTACCTTGACTCGGACCTGGTCGTGGTCGACGACGTCCAGAAGCTCTGGGAGACCCCCTTGACCGGGTCTCGGGTCATAGGGGCGCCCGAGTACTGCCACGCCAACTTCACCAAGTACTTCACAGACGGGTTCTGGGCCAACCCAGTACTGAGCCGAGTCTTCCGGTCACGGGACCCATGCTACTTCAACACAGGGGTTATGGTCATGGACCTTGAGAGGTGGCGCGAGGGCAATTACCGCAGGAAGATTGAGAACTGGATGGAGCTCCAGAAGAAACGAAGGATCTACGAGCTCGGTTCCCTGCCCCCATTCCTTCTAGTATTTGCAGGGGACATCGAAGCGATCGATCACAGATGGAACCAGCACGGGCTAGGAGGGGACAACGTGAGGGGCAGCTGCCGGCCTCTGCACCCGGGACCAGTCAGCCTTCTACATTGGAGCGGGAAGGGGAAGCCATGGGTCCGGCTCGACGAGAAGCGGCCGTGTCCTGTAGATCATCTATGGGAGCCTTACGATCTGTTGAACCATTCAAACATCAGGCGCGTGGTTGCCGAAGGCCTGCTTGGGGGCGGGAGGTCCAGTTATTTCTCGTGATAGCTGCGGCGTCCATGGGGCGGGTTGTTTACTACGGGCTGATTCATTTTTGTACATAATTTTAAATTAGGGAAATTTGGGATATATTCAATTTTTTTTGTATTTTTTTTAATATTTGTTGGTCAACTGAGGAGGGATATTAGTATTATTAACTAGAGTTGATTTTGGGTTCCCTTTTCAACCCATTTGGAGGAGGGTGTCACAGGAGTTGAGGTATTTTCATTTACTGCAAACGTTGAAGTAAAGAATCAATGACCGTAAATTCATATTTATTATTAAATTCAATAAGGTTTTTATCGAACCTTCATAATTTAGTGGATTTCTTTTAATTGGAAAATCGAATAGAGCGGGCATGTTAAACAAAAAAAGGAGAAATGTTTACGAATTTACAGGAGGAACATTTATTTTAGGTTGTCACGTGGAATTGGGAACTTAAATTCACTGTTCCAACCTCGTAGCTTTATTTTTTTTTTTGTACTAGTTTTGCTTCGCGGAGACGTAAACGCGTAAGAACGCGGACTTTGGTAATTTTCGTCGGTTAGGGGGGGGGGAAGCAACCGTGTGTGCTCTTTTGATAGTGCCAACCACCCACCCCCCCTGGCGCGCCCCCCTGCAGAAGTTATTGACTTATGATGAGAGTATTCTCACACAAAGTAAAATTATTAACTTGAAAATGAGGAGCTTATCTTACTTTATAGTTTGATTGCAAGACTCAAGGGTTCTCCATGTTTCCTATAGTGACTCCAATATGGAAACAAGATCGTAAAATTCATTCAAGAGAGAGTTGAGAATATGACAGTAACAAAACACTTTATCATCCTTTCACTTCTTCTTCGTTACCACAATTGTCCGATCTTTATCCTTTGATAAATGATATATCAAACATCATCTAAACACACATTACCCTAAATGTCCCAAGGAGAAAGTTTGATGATGTTATACTCCGAAAGTTGGACAGTGATGGTGAACATGCAGTGGTTGAGGGATTTTCAGACTCAATGGCTTGGTTTTTAGTGCCTGGTTGTTCAGACCATTCTCCGTACTTGGTGTGGCTTATGCAGAGATCATAGGGTCGACGTGTTCCGTTCAAGTTCTTTGACTTCTGGACGGAACAACCACATTACGAGGGCTTGGTGCGTCAGGCATGGTCAGAGAGGCACGATGGGCGGCTCATGTACGTGCTCTATAGGAGACTGGCTACGCTTAAGGGGAAGCTGAAGAGCCTGACCCGGGATGAGCTCGACGAGTTGTTGACGCGGGTTGGTGAGGCTAAGTCATATCTTGAGGAGCTACAAATTGAGTCGTTCGCCCAGGGATCGCATGGAGCGGTGTCGCTTGTAGAGAGGGCTGCCGCTACCAGATTTAGTTAACTAGCTAGGTTGGAAAAGAGCATGTTGCGCCAGAAGGCGCGTGTTCGTTAGCCACAGCTCAGGGATCGGAACACGGGGTATTTTTTCAACATGATTGTGTTAGATTTAGGACGCAGCGGAAATAAAAATTTTAACTTTTATGCCCAAAATAATCAAATCATGGTACGTATAAGATCAGCGTATATTATATTATAAGAAAATATATAATAAAATTCTTACCCGGAAACCGTACCTAGTAATTTCCGACGAAACAAAACTGTAATCAGGAACAATCGATCGAGAGCCCCATGTGTGACTCCTCTAGTGGTCCACGCGTACGCGATCACGAACACTTGACGATCCGGTAGGTGCTAGCCTCTTGGATCCGTCTAGTCTCAAAACGGGAAGCTCACCAAAAATCTCTCTGGTTTTTTCAATCTCTCTGTTTTCTTTTCTAAAGCACAGAGATTTGTTTCCAAAAACTTTCAATCCCTCTCACGACAGACGACTCAGAGAAAAGAATAATATTTAAATTTTCTTTCCATCTTCTTTTGACTTTTTTCACCAATTAATGATGCTATTAATCATTACTTTTGCAAATTGACGTTACGTGCAGATACAATTGACGTTACGTGCAGATAATAATTCATTGATTTTATTATAATATCGTTAAATAAAATAATGCAAACACACGTATGCACTAATCAAATATCATTTAATAAATGTAATATTTAAATTAATAAATATTTATCTAATATTTGACCCGAATAAATCCATATTCGATCTTGGTCTATTTATTTGCTTCCGATATTTCAGAATAAACTAATAATCCAATTAATTCTAATTCTGAAATAAAATGATTAATTTTAGTATCCACTAAAATAATTAAAATATAATGTTCGTGTCGACGTGCTATGCGTGCGACCCTCTAGGTCCTTTACACGAAGGCAGTGTATATTCATACACAAACTAAGGTAACCGTCTAGCAACAGTTTTTAATCACCCAACGTGTTAGGATAATGATCATAAATCATATACCACTATGAACCGATTACCGTGTAATTCAATCTCTTCATCTAACCGACATCCCAATTAATTCGGCGCAAAATACATCATCACCGAATTAATTGTTTTACTTGATTACCAAGATATAATAAACTCTCTTGAATGTAAAACATTCCTCCCATGGCCATGGACTTTAGAGTCACTAATATCTCTATCAAGTGGCCTAGATGTCAACTCTCTAATCCAAGAGAGCGCTGAATCCTATATTGACTCAACACTATTTTCTCTACGCTTTGTCACACACCCAACAATCGTATTACTCACAATCCGGTTAAAGACTCCTTTTAACCACATCAAAGTACGCAAACTCCACGCATAGAATAAATAAAGGTCTCAAGTCAAAAGATCAGTTATACTCGTCCATAAAGAGGATTGACCAATGATGTTCAATACGTGGTATCCTCTTAATCGGGTCGTGTCCAGTATCCCTAATCTTAGGATACCCCTAAGTATAACTTGGATACTCTATCCCTTGGTCTATCTTGACCTCAGCTATACTTAGCGATGATCTAGATGTCTATGTCCCCTCTAAACATCTATCCGATCACGGACTATTTCAGATTAACATACTCAATATTCTGTGGGACTTTATCATTAATAATTTTACGTGCAGAAAAGTAAAATAATCAATGAAAAATACTCGCCTTTATTAATTATTTATCCACAAATACATTAAAGTGTCTTGGCACATAAGTGCACACACACTTGCACTATTGCCAAGCACTATGGACTCGAAGTCTTAGGCTCCTCACATGGGTCTCATGTTTCTGCAGAGGTAAGGCCTTTGTGAGTGGGTCCGCGATATTCTCGCTCGTATCAACTCTGATAACCAACACGTCACCCCTCTGAACAATCTCTCGGAGGATGTGATATTTCCGCAGTACGTGCTTGGTTCGTTGGTGAGACCTCGACTCATTGGCCTAAACTATGGCTGCATTGTTGTCATAGTATAATATCACTGGGTCAATAATGCTCGGAACCACTTCAAGCTCCGCTATGAAGTTCTCGATCCACACAGCTTCCTTTGCCGCTTCGGAAGCTGCAATGTACTCAGACTCAGCTGTAGAATCTGCAACTGTCTCCTTCTTGGAACTCCTCCAACATACAGCTGCACCATTCAAGCAAAACACATAACCTTGCTGCGATTTCAAATCATCCCGATCTGTCTGGAAACTAGCGTCAGTATATCCTCTAACAACTAACTCCTCATCTCCTCTATAAATTAAGAACATGTCCTTTGTTCTTATAAGACACTTGAGGATAGTATTTACTGTAGTCCAATGACCCTCTCCTGGATCTGACTGATATCTACTTGTCATGCTCAAAGCATACGAGACATCGAGTCGAGTGCAAATCATGGCATACATAATGGACCCTATAGCTGAGGCATAAGGTATTTTGCCCATCCTTCCTCTCTCCTCATGTGTCTTCGGACACATAGACTTGGAAAGATGTGCACCATGTGACGTTGGCAAGAATCATCTCTTAGAATCTTGCATGCTGAATCTATTCAGCACCTTGTCAATATACATATTTTGACTCAAACCCAGCAACCTAGTTTGTCTATCTCGGTATAATCTAATACCTAAGACATAAGTCGCTTCCCCAAGATCTTTCATAGAGACACACTCTCCCAGCTAAGTCTTGGTAGACTCTAGGCTAGGGATATCATTGCCTATCAAAAGTATATCATCAACATACGGCACTAGGAATGAAATCTTGCTCCCACTAACCTTCTTGTAAACGCAAGGTTCCTCTGGATTCTTGACATAGCCAAATTCTTTGACCGCTTAGTCAAATTGCAGATTCCAACTCCGAGATGCTTGCTTTAGCCCATAAATGGACCTCTTGAGCTTACATACTTTATCTGCATTCTTGGATGCAACAAAACCGGGAGGTTGTACCATAAGCACTTCCTCTTGTAACTTTCCATTCAGGAAAGCGGTTTTTACATACATCTGCCAGATCTCGTAATCTTTGTAAGCAGCTATCGCAAGCAAAATCCTAATGGACTTAAGCATTACAACCGGTGAAAATGTTTCATCATAGTCAATTCCTTGACGTTGAGTGAAACCCTTGGCCACAAGCCTTGCTTTATAGGTACTTATATTCCCTTCCATGTCAATCTTCTTCTTGAAGATCCACTTGCACCCTATGGGTTTTACCCCAATTGGCGCATCAACCAACTCCCAAACTTGGTTGGTATACATGGAGTCAATCTCTGATTTCATGGCTTCTAGCCATTTCTCGGAATCATTTGAAGCGATTGCTTCCTCATAAGTCGACGGTTCATCATCCTCGACGAGCAGTACTTCCCCATGTCGGGTTACTAGCCAACCATATCTGTCAAGCTCTCGGTGTACTCTTGTCGACTTACGTTGATCTTGCGTTCCTCAAACAGTTTTAGAAGTTGGAATCGCTTGTACTTGTGGTACCGATTCCCTATCTAAATGTTCAGTTTCCAAGCTGTTTGTAGAGTCTGAAATTTCTTCAAGACTTACTTTACTCCCACTACTCTCTTTAGAAATGAATTCTCTTTCTAAGAAAGTAGCATATCGAGCAACGATAACTTTGTACTCGCTTGGGAGATAAAAATAATATCCCTTTGTTTCCTTAGGATAACCTACAAACATACACTAAATGGATCTTGCCGTAAGCTTATCGGAATTTTCATTCTTCACATAAGCATCACAGCCCCACATCTTAAGATACGACAAGTTTGGTTTCTTCCCAAACCATACTTCATAAGGAGTCTTATCTACTGACTTGATTGGAACTCGGTTAAGTATGTATGATGTATGCTGCTGTTTTTAAGGCATAACCCCAAAACGACAACGGAAGACTTGCATGACTCATCATTGATCTAACCATGTCCACGAGCGTGCGGTTCCTCCTTTCTGAAACACCATTCCACTCCGGTGTTCTAGGAGGTGTGAGTTGTGAAACGATCCCACACTCTTTTAGGTAATCAATGAACTCTTGGCTAAGATACTCGCCTCCTCGATCACTCCGAAGACCTTTTATCTTTTAGCCTCGTTGATTCTCTACCTCGTTCTTAAACTCTTTAAACTTTTCCAGAGTTTCAGACTTGTGCCTCATTAAGTAGACATATCCATATCTACTTAAATCGTCGGTGAAAGTCACGAAGTAGGTATACGCTCCTCTGGCCTGAACCGGCAACGGCCCACACACATCACTATGTATGAGTTCTTGCAGTTTCTTGGCCCTTTCACCTGTCTTGGTAAAAGGCTTCTTGGTCATTTTTCCATGTAAACACGCTTCACATGGATTCCATGGGCTCTAACTCAAAAGAGTCCAAAAACCCGTAACTTAGTAACCTTGCAATGCGTTTCTCGTTTACATGACCAAGTCTACAATGCCAGAGATATGTTAAGTTTGAGTAACGTGTTTTCTGTTTCTTCCCTTCAACACAGTAAATCGACTCATTCAAATTAAGAACGTATAAACCATTATTCAATGAACCATTTCCACAGAACATCCCATCCAAATAAAAGGAGCACAACTTGTCCTTGAATTCAAATATAAATCCCTTGGCGTCTAAACACGACACCGAAATGATGTTCTTGGAAAAACTAGGAACGAAATAACAGTTCTCCAAATTTAAATCAAATCCACTGGGCAATTTTATTACATACGACCATACAGCTAATGCAGCAACTCTAGCTCCATCTGCCACTCGTAGATCCATCTCGCACTTGGACAGCTGTCTGCAGTCACTTAGACCCTGCAAGTTCGCACAAATGTGAGAACTACTTCCGGAGTCTATGACCCATGATGAAGAAACAGAAAGATTGCATTCAATCACAAAGATACCCGAAGCATCCGCTCCACTGGCATTCTTCTTCATGAGTTGGAAGCAATTTTTCTTCCAATGGCCTTTCTTGCCACAATGAAAGCATATAGCTTCCTTCTCATCAGACTAGGGCACCTGCTGCCCTTTCTTAAGCTTCTTTTGAGCTAGAGGTCATGCGCTCTTAACTTCTTTAGCCTTAGGATTGAATTTCCCGGTGCCAGGACGCTTGAAGGTCTTTATGACCATCATTGCTCGTGGTGAAGGATTCACCTTCATGTCCTTCTCAACAGTTTTCAGCATTGCCATCAGATCAGTCAAACTCTTCTCCATACTATTCATGTTGAAGTTCAACACAAACTGAGAAAATGATGGTGGGAGTGAGGACAAATCCAGGTCAACTGCTAAGTCCTGGTCCAGTTTGGAACCCAAGCTCTCGAGCCTCTCAATGTACCATATCATCTTGAGTACATGTGGCCCAACTGGGTTGCCCTCCACCAACATTGTTCAAAACAGTACCCGAGAGGTCTCATACCTCTCAACTCTGGCACTCTCTTGGAAGAGCTCACGTAAGTGCCGATCAATCTCCCTAGCACTCATGTTCTTATGCTGCCTCTGTAACTTGGGAGACATAGAAGACAACATGATGCACTGAACATCCAGCGCATCCTCCAAGTATTGAGTCTAGTAAGACTGATCATCCTCAGAAACATCAGTTGCAGATTCTTTAAGTGGTTCATCCTCCAGCACATAAATCTTTCTCTCGTGCCTAAGGACAATTTTCAGTTTTCTATACCAATCCAGGTAGTTGGAACCGATGAGGATATTCTCTTTCTCGAGAATGCTTCGCAGCGAAAGGGTGTTTGTATTTGCCATCTCCAATAATAATTTAAAGCAGAGTTTTATTATTTGTGGAATATTAATTAATAAAGGACTTTAATATAGCTCTCACTATTTTATTCGAAAACAACAGCCCCCTTTGTTGAAATCGGGAATTTGTTGGTTAATAATTCCTAGTGGGACCGAAATATCGAAACATGAAGTATGTACACAGCTGAGCTGTACCTACACACCACACGAAACAAGTAGGCCTTAACTCGCCAATCACAATTATCTGTGTAACTTTCGGTATTTTCACGTTGAGTCTAATAACTCTTAAACTCAACACTTGCCCCTCAAAAAGCTAACCTTAGCTGAGCTAAACAAGTCAACTAAATTGGGTTAAGTCGACCCTTTAATCATTTAGAATAAATTACAGATACTCGACCAGAAGCCCACAACTAAGCTGTACCGACTCATGGGAAAAATCTGACTATTATAATAAACATTAACGGAGGGCATTTATTTTAAAATATTGACTTAATATTTAGGGGACTTTGAATTGTATAAGTGTCTCACCTTTAAAGTATTTAATGGGACATAATATTCCCTTTCAGCCGACCTTATTACAAAGATAATAATAATATTATTATTTCCATCTTTAAACATTCGAATTAATATTTTAATTAATTTCAGTCGGCTAATAAATAAATCAAATCATATTTCTAGATTTATTTCCTTTTAGACCAAGACATGGTCGGTCAATAATTCTAAAATCTTTAAGGGCATTCAAATGTACTATTTCTCTGCCCAATTCAATATACGTAGGATTTTAAAATTATTTATTATTTTAATAACTTCTAATCATATTCTGTAGATTAGATATTCGGTAGATTACATATTCTGTAACTTCTAAATCACATTTTTGCCCGCAAATTTGAAACCTCTCATAAATAATGTAAATTATTTACATAAATTAATTAGTAAATAAATATAATTTGGTTTCCAAATTTGCTCTCTCAGGCGACACCATAATTCCACTGTTGCCGAAGGTTATTTTTATTTAAAAATCAATCCATCTAAGGCAATCTAACTATATTTAAAAATTTAAATAATTGCCCTTCCAACAACTTGTTTTTAATTTGTTTCGTCTAAAATAATTATAGGCATAAGTATAATCTTTTAGATTAAAACAAAATCTCATCTTTGAGATTTTATAAGATTGCCTTAGACGAAATATATTAAACGAAATCTTAAAATCTAATCTGTAAGATTATAATTTCGTTAAAACAATTAGCAAAATTGAAATATAATATACGATTCAACCAAGAACAGGCTCTGATGCCAATTGTTAGATTTAGGGCACAGCGGAAATAAAAATTTTAACGTTTATGCCCAAAATAATCAGATCATGGTACGTATATTATATTATAAGAAAATATATAATAAAATTCTTACCCGGAAACCGTACCTTGTAATTTCCGATGAAACAAAACTGTAATCATGAACAATTGATCGAGAGCCCCACGTGTGACTCCTCTAGTGGTATCCACACGCACGCGATCACGAACACTTGACGATCCGGTAGGTGCTAGCCTCTTGGATCCGTCTAGTCTCAAAACGGGAAGCTCACCAAAAAACTCTCTGGTTTTTTCAATCGCTCGGTTTTCTTTTCTAAAGCACAGAGATTTGTTTCCAAAAACTTACAATCCCTCTCACGACAGACGACTCAGAGAAAAGAATAATATTTAAATTTTCTTTCCATCTTTTTTTGACTTTTTCACCAATTAATGATGCTATTAATCATTACTTTTGTAAAATGGCGTTACGTGCAGATAACAATCAATTCACGTTACGTGCAGATAATAATTAATTGATTTTATTATAATATCGTTAAATAAAATAATGCAAACACACGTATGCACTAATCAAATATCATTTAATAAATGTAATATTTAAATTAATAAATATTTACCTAATATTTGACCCGAATAAATCCATATTCGATCTTGGTCTATTTATTTGCTTCAGATATTTCAGAATAAATTAATAATCCAATTAATTCTAATTCTGAAATAAAATTATTAATTTTAGTATCCACTAAAATAATCAAAATATAATGTTCGTGTCGACGTGCTATGCGTGCGACCCTCTAGGTCCTATACACGAAGGCAGTGTATAGCCATACACAAACTAAGGTAACCGTCTAGCAACAGTTTTTAGTCACCCAACGTGTTAGGTATAATAAGCTCTTGAACCGTCTAATAACAGTTTTACTTGATTACCAAGATATAATAAACTCTCTTGAATGTAAAACATTCCTCCCATGGCCATGGATTTTAGAGTCACTAATATCTCTATCAAGTGGCCTAGATGTCAACTCTCTAATCCAAGAGAGCGCTGAATCCTATATTGACTCAACACTATTCTCTCTACGCCTTGTCACACACCCAACAATCGTATTACTCACAATCCGGTTAAAGACTACTTTTAACGACGTCAAAGTACGCAAACTCCACGCATAGAATAAATGAAGGCTCAAGTCAAAAGATTAGTTACACTCGTCCATAAAGAGGGTTGACCAATGATGTTCAATATGTGGTATCCTCTTAATCGGGTCGTGTGCAGTATCCCTAATCTTAGGATACCCCTAAGAATAACTTGGATACTCTATCCCTTGGTATATCTTGACCTCAGCTATACTTAGCGATGATCTAGATGTCCATGTCCCCTCTAAACATCTATCCGATCACGGACTATTTCAGATTAATATACTCAATAATCTATGGGACTTTATCATTAATAATTTTACGTGCAGAAAAGTAAAATAATCAATGACAAATACTCGCCTTTATTAATTATTTATCCACAAATACATTAAAGTATCTTGGCACATAAGTGCACACACTAACAGATTGTACGTGCGCCTTTCGGCCTAGCATGCGCGAGGCGGTTCAGACGACACGAGGATCCGAGCCCGCTCCCCCAAGGCCTAACCGGTCGATGTCGCGACTCGAGCGTCGGACGCTGCGGAAGGGAATTGGGTCGAACCGTCCCTTGGTTCCAAAATGGACCTGCGGGGCGTTTCGTCAACCGTCTTCAGTTTTTTTAAGGCGACTGGCGAAAGGCTGAGCGTAGGCCTCACAAATGAATGTTCATGAGGACTCGAGGAGCGGCTCGTGTCGCCAGTTGTTTAACCTAGGTAAACGATTACGGAGTCGTCACCGACTTATTTTTTTTTTAAATTGGTATATGTCGGAAAACCAAAGTAGGATTCGGGGATCCCTAATTACTAACTCTTACATTAAACATGCGAAAGGGTGGCGTTTGCTCCAAAAGTTTGCTTTTGATTAACTGGTGTTGGACCAGATCCGGGCATGACTCCGGACTCATGTCAATGTTTTACGGGCGTTGGACCGATTCGGGCTTTTTGTGCCCGAACTCGTGTATTGGTTTGGTAAACAACATGCGATGACAAAATCCTAAAAGCCTAACAACATGCACAGCAACCATAGATCAAGTATCTAGATCAAAGGGAGCGGGGAAGGGTGGTGATCGTGGGCCTATGCACTTGGGCCCACGACCCGTTACATGTGGAAATAACAAAACATCGGGAGGCCCGCACCTCCCTCATATACCTGAGATGACAGTTGGGCCCGCTTTATTATCTTGACATCATGGTTTTTACACACGCGGAGATATCCACGCGGTTTGATACGCGCTCCTTCAAGTTGTCTTCGAAAGTTTGGCGTCGACCTTCCAAAGTTGTATGTTCAGTGTACATGTGAAGATAAAATACAAGTGTGCTTAGATTTTTCTAATGGAAACATATAATCCAATTAGAATAAATCAAGTAAGTCGGAATGAGACTTACACGGGGCAATTTTTTATCCCCGAATGTCGGAGAATGACTCCTTGGTGTGTCCATACCAAGATAACCGGGCGATGTCTCGGTGTCCCAAATAAATCCAACGCATCGTTGATGTATTTTTCATGTAAGACAAACGGGGAATATGCATTAGTTATCATAATATTCATATCAGTCGACATTTGTATGAATGTTCCTACTATTCAAAACACATGTAGAAGGGACGAAAATCCTACGCACATTTAAAGGATAGTAATCAAATAGACAAATAAAAAGAAATCGATCTTGCAATTTTTATGAACAACGGTTACACACATTTGTTCAGATCATATTCGGAGGGCAGAAATCACAAGTGCGATTAATGAGATTTGTAAAGGTAAAATCTGTCACATCTCAACCAAAGCAATAATTCTTAGCAAACACATGAGAAAGCATTTAAAAAAAATAACAAAAATAAACGATCAGAAGGCATGGTAATTACTTTGACCAAGTCAAAATTACGAGTTTTGTACGAAATACGGTTAGTTTTAAAAAAAATTGCGAAATACGGTCCCAATTTCGTAAAATACGATTTTATCGTCGAAGGGGCGCGTCTTGAAAACGCGCCCCTTAAAATGCAAAGAGGGACGGGTTAAACCCGCCCCTTTAAGAAATGCACAAGGGGTGGGTTTAACCCGCCCCTTTAATAATTGAAAAACCCGCCCCTCAACCGAAACCCGCCCCTTTAATAAATGAATAAAACCTGCCGCTCAACCGAGTTGGAAAAAGTATTGCGATACAAGACGGGACGTCTTGGGTTTGAATCCTAATGGCATCAATTTTTTTTATTTTTTAGGTAAAAACATTTTGAGAATTGATGATGGCAGGAGTTGAACTCTTGACCTCCCAATTATAACAAAAGTCTCTAACCAACTAAGCTAGACATATTTTTATGTCTAACCTTTCAAAAGGCGGGTTTTGAAAATACGCCCCTTATTCATTTAGTTAAAGGGGTGCGTTTTCAAAATCCGCCACTTGTTCATTGAGTAAACGCGCCCCCCGTTAGACACCCCTCCTTCACCTAATGAACGGATATTTTTGCTAAGTGTTGAGGGGGCGGGTTTTCTATTTACATAAGGGGCGCGTTTTCAAAACCCGCCTCTTTAGCTAAATGAACAAAGGGCGGGTTTTGAAAATGCGTCCCTTTAACTAAATGAATAAGAGGCGGGTTTTCAAAACCCGCCTTTTGAAAAGACAAAAAAATCTGTCTAGCTTAGTTGGTTATAGACTTTTGTTATAATTAAGAGGTTAAGAGTTTAATTCCTGCCACCATCAATTCTCAATATATTTTTACCTAAAAATAGAAAAAATTTGATGCCATTAGGATTCGAACCCAGGACGTCCCGTCTTGTTTCGCAATACTTTTTCCAACTCGGTTGGGGGGCAGGTTTTGAAAACTCGCCCCTTATTCATTTATTAAAGGGGCGGGTACCCGCCCCTTGTGCATTTCTTAAAGGGGCGGGTTTCTGCATTTTAAGGGCCCGTTTATTCGACGGTAAAATCGTATTTTACAAAACTAAGACCGTATTTCCGTACAAAACTCTCAAAATTACTTGAGTAAGAGAGGAATCGTAACCCCCCGTGAAACAAAGTGAAGAAAATCTTTGACTTGGTTGGTTCACGCCTTCCCGAGGCCGGTATGCTGGTCATCTGTGTTGGAAAAAGAGGCAGCACCCTTGGAATTCCATTTTGAACCCGTCGCATGGGGTTGCAACCCATGCCTAGATCTGGGAGGCCAACGATTCGTCGGGTCATCAGGAAGGACAGCCGCAACGGCGAGAGAACAGAAGTCGGGGTCGAATCGGCACTCCAAGGGGCTGACGAAGGGAGATCTTGGAAGCAGGGGACGGCGCCGTCGTTGTTGGGAGAGCGGCTGTAATCTAAAGATGTCGAAGAAGACGTGGGTTCGAAGAGCTTCTCCCCCGTTGTCGTCTTACTGTTGCTTGTTGTGGCCGGGGACAGAAAGAAGCTGCGATGAGAACTCCAAGCGTCCGCTGCTGTTGAATCAAGAGACGTAATGGAGGGCGTGGGCGCAAGTCTTTGCCATTGGAGTGTCGGGCAGCGGTGGCTGCTTTGCTGATACGAGCAGGAGGTTTTCTGTGGTTGAGGTCAGCCAAAGGAATGAGAAGGAGAGAGGGAAAGCTTTGGCTTCGGTCACCACTTTGGAGTGTTGGTTCAGTTTGGCACGGTTGAAACGGGGATGGCCAGATCCTTCTATCTTGGTTGGCCGCTGACGACATAGTTTGAGAACATAGTCGAGTTGTCACTGAGAATATTTAGACTGTCGCTGAAAGGGATATTGGCGACTGCTCCGTGGACATACACAAATAAACAAACGCATCAAGCAAAGAGAGGGCCCCTTTGTGAAGACAGAGGCTGCCGGGGTGACGGTTGAAGGTTCTCTGTTTCATGACCAGCGATAGACGCTGGAGATGGATGAGTGGAGTGATAAAAAAAAGCTCCGATTGTACTTTATATTGCTGGCATGACGTCCTTCCGATCGCGTGCGTTTCAGCCGGCTGATTGAGCAAGCACTCTGGTGTAGGTGTGCTGAACGGGGTCCCTATGTCTTTGGCATGGACCTACCTTGGCTGGAGGATTGCGATGACGTGGCAGGGGCGGATTGGGGACTAGTGGTCGGCCGAAGGGATCTCTTTCCAGGTCAAATTCTTCTCCCCCCCTCCTCGATGAGTGCTCTCCAGATCCCTCTTATGTGCGTCTCCTCTTCCCCTTTTGATCAGGAAGCTCGTGGGGAAGGAAGATTTTCTGCTTCCAAAGATCTCGGGGAGGATCGTTGGGAAGCCGTTGTGGGGACTGAACGTGGGAGCGATTCCACTCATTCATCAGAGATCCCAGGGAGAGCTTGAGAGTTATTTTTTTCCGGATGAGTTGCGAATCCCGGAATAAACTGAATACACTCAGGGAGGTTGGGATTTTCCTTTTGGGTAAATCATGGAGGATAAACCTTTTTTACTGGGTAAACATTTGATTTCTTGATGATTGTGTAAATTGCTCGAAAATTCTGAATGTTAAGACCCTGGGCGGTTGCAAAGCGTGGGGAGAACGTCGTGCGGAATTGGACCCTCTGATTTTGGATTCTTGTCTTGCTTGGTATGACAAGAAACAAGGAGAGGGATGAGTCCTATCTAAAATTACGCATTTCTTCGTGTTTCTACAATTTGGGGTATCGACAATGATGTAGTGGTGTCATAAAAGGAACGCCGTTTTGTCGTTGAAGAGAGATGATGGTGTGGTGGTGACTGATCCGACGGAGGTGAGGAATGAGACGATCAGGTATTTCAGCTCCACAGCAGCATCGCGGGCAGTAAAGATTGATCGGGATATGGTGCGAGCGGTTATATCTGAGACTGTGTCGTCGGAGCAGATTGTTAGCTTGGTGGCCCCAGTTTTTGTGGAGGAGCTGCACACGACGATGTTCCAGCTTGCCGCCACAAGGCGCCTGGACCAGATGGATATACAGCAGAGTTCTTCAAGGGCTCTTGGGAGGTTGTGGGGAGAGGGTTGATTACTGAGGCAGTTCAGGATTTTTTTTGCTTGGGGTCATCTTCTTCGCGAGGCGAACACCATTATCATATCGCTCATTCCGAAGAAGGCAAACCCGACGGCATTGATGAATTTCATGCCTATTTCGTGTTGCAACACGTTGTACAAGTGCATCACTCATATATTGACGACGCAAGTCAATGAGGTGCTTCCTAGCATTATAGGTTCGGAGCAGTCGGCGTTTATACCTAAATGGCGCATTGTGAATAACATCATGGTGGCACACGAGCTGATTAGGGGCTATCATACGAAGAGGAGCCTCCTGAGGTGCTCTTTGAATATTGACATCTGGATGGCATATGAATCGGTCGAGTGAGATTTTCTACAGGTGATTTTGGAGTGCTTTGGATTTCCGAGTTCATTCATCTAGCTCATCATGGAGTGTGTGACTACGACTAGAAGTCGTTCCAGGGGACATCATCAAGGCTGCCCTTTGTCGCCATATCTCTTTGTGATGGTTATGGAAGTACTTTCTGGCATGTTGCGGAAGACTACGGAGTCTCCTGACTTCGGATTTTATTCTCGTTGTCGGAAGGTACGCTTGTCTCACTTGTGTTTTGCAGATGATCTCTTCATCTTTTCTTGTAGGAGACCATCGTCCGTACGTGGTGGATTAGAGACATTGTCGAGATTCGGGGATCAGTCTAGATTGAGGATGAATGCACGAAAGTGTGAGATCTTCTTTGGTGGAGTATCGAGAGAGGTGCAGACGCAGATTCTGGCTGATTCCGGATTTGTCGGAGGGAGTAACCGGTAAGGTACCTTGGAGTGCCTCTCATTACTAGGAAACTAACTTCGGAGGATTGTTTGCCGTTGGTGGATGCTATTGCTAGTAGGATTTGATACTGGACGAGCATACACTTGTCGTATGCTGAGAGGTTGTAGTTAGTGAGCTTCGTATTATTCATGACACAGAAGTTCTGGTAGTTGATGTAGACACCCCGAATAAGTTTGCGTGCCTAGCCGAATGATTTCGGGCGAAACATGAAATTCCATCATATCGCCTCACAAATTGAGATTCGGCCAAGTCGTATGATCGTAGAACGGTTGGTTAAAAAATAATAATTGTTTGAACTATTACATGAACCAGTTCCCACGTTGTTTTAACCAATGGGCCAAGAAACAATATTGTTAGCCATGAAGACAAGAAGCCCGCTAGCCCAAAGTGCTTGAACGATGACGCTCATTTTCAATCAATAGTGGAATTTCTCTCTTTTAAAAAAAAAAAAGAAATACAAGCGAGGGAACAGACAAAAAGGGTGATGAACATTTCCATATCAACAAAATTTCATAGAAGCATCAACGACAAGTTTTCGAGACCACGAATAAAAGCAGCAACTGTCTCGCCAAACGAGATCCCACCCCCTAAGGATGGAGGACTCACCAACGCCTGCAGGAAGGAAAGTGAACAAACATGAAAATGGACAACCAACCGTAATCCCCTGCTCCCCCAACTCTTGCCAAAATTTAGTCCCGCGACAATTTGCAGCAAGAAGACGCAAGAATACACTTCGGGGGGGAGGGGAGTTATTTTTTTTTGGGTGTCCGCACTCCTCTCCTTCATTTTCCGAAGCCACCTCCTCTCTCGAATCGACGATCCGGGAACTCGAAGCTTTCTCCTCCTGCTTCGTTCTTTCTCGCAAACCTCCAAGGTATGTCAACAACCTCGCGGAAGCCCCCTCCCTGTTACCAACTCAAACCCGGTGGTCGTCGACCACGACTGGAGGTGGCAACGGCAACAGCAAACAGGATGGCCTTCAATGCGACTAAACACACCAGTTGCGACAAGCTTTGACTACCAGCAGCCTCCATACCTCGAAGGAGCCAAAGTTTCTTCGATTCTTCCCCTGGCCATCCCGGGGCGAGGCGACTCCTTCGGTGAGTTTCTGTTCTTCTCCCTACTCACTCAACCACTCTTTTACCTTAAAGCGTCGCTGACACACTCCTCTCCTTGCTTAACTTGTCAGATGTGACATGGAACGAGAAACTAAACACACACGGAGTGGATCGTTCTCGGCCAGACTGCAGGAGAGTTAGTCGAGGGGCGTAACCTTTCTGTCTGACATCAGATTGTAGTAAAACAAAGTGGTATCTCTTCCTTACTTCTATACGTATCTTTTGGATTTTGTTTGAGGTCATTTGGACTTGTAGGCTGAGAAACATCCATTCTCGCAAGCACGGGTGTGCATGAGAACGATATATTTTATTCACGGTTGGGATTTGTTAGCTGCTCATGCATAATCCTCGTTTGCTGTCAAAAACATTTTCAAAACATGGGTCCACCTTCACCTTAGGTCCCAGAGCTTATACAGTAGCTTGGGGGGCGATTTCAGGTCTGCACATGGCACGGGAACTGCGGAGAACCCTCTGGTCTCCTGTTTCTGCTGTCCCTCACCATTACAGCCCCAAAGAGGGAAGTTTTCGAAGAGGCCACACACGTTGGTTGACCTCGACTCTTTAGATCAAATGATCCTCAATGGGTGTTGGTCTTGAAAAATTTTTATCATATTTTTACGATGATCAGTGATTGAGATAGAACCCTCGAAACGAAGGACGTACGTGCAGTTTGCGGTCTGCCCGCTTACTGCAGTCCCGCTTCAAAGGGGATCTCGAGAGATCCAACCGTTGGATTACGATCAAACTTTTCAGATTTAAACTATGCTGAATGACGATCATAAGCATATGTGTTTGGACCGTTAAAGTTTCCGGAAAGTTTAGATATGGATTGATGAACAGAACATACATAGGTTTGAACTCATTGCACGTCACAGCCCCGTTCTTTTCATGATTCTGAACTACCGCACCGTTGGATCGCCATTACATTTGACAGACATGGTTTTCACTCAAGTGCGATTGACTGGACATATCGTGCATATTTTTATCTTCTGTGCACGGTATTTCTTTTCTATTTTACTTTCAGGACTCCGGTTCTGCCGAGCAGCACACTGTTGCCTCAAAAAAAAAAAAACATATTCTGAAAATTTCTGTCGATTGTGTGACCAAACGATTTGCACAAGACACGTCCCCCTTTAAGTTCCGGAGATTTTGACATCAATTTCGTAATTTTCTGACGTGTTTTGACTGTGTTTGGCATCCGCGCGTGCAGTTTTCTTCTATTTACCGCGGCAGTTTGCTGCTGTCCAGGAAAATCAAAATCTCGAAACTTCTGGATAATTTTCAGACCAGATGGCCTGCATAGCTTTGTTCTTCTTTCAATTCCGGAACTTTTGACGTCAAATTTACTATTTTTCGATGTGTTTTGACTGAGTTTTGGACTGGTTTTCCGATGTTTGCGCAAATAGTCCCCCATTTCACTCAACATCACATGTCCCTCATTTATCTCACACTTGTCTTTTATTTTGTATGTACACTGAGCATGCAACTTTGGGAGGACCGACTCCAAATTTTAGAAGATTACTCGAAGGCGCGTGTATCAAACGGTGTGGATCTTCCCACGTGTGTAAAAACCGCGATTTCAAGACAATAAGGCGGCCCCAATCGTCATTTAAGGTACAAAGGGAAGGTACGGGCCTCTTCGAAACATTTTAAAATTCCACTTGTAAAGGGCTGCGGGCCCAAGTGTATACGCTAGCAGTCACCGCCATTCCCCGCCCCCTTTTATCTCAATAATTGTCTGTGCTTATACGCATGTTGTTAGGCAACTTAGGTTTATTACCACATATTGGTGTAAATCAACAAACATGAGTTCAGGTCTAACGCGTAAAACAAACATGAGTTTGGGTCTGAATCGGGTCCAACAAGCGTAAAACAGTGACATGAGCCCGGAGTTATGCCCGAATCGTGTCCAATGTTCGTTAACCAAAAACAAACTTTTGGAGCAAATATCACATCTTCACATATTTAGATGTAAGAGCTAGTAAATCGGAATCCCCGAACCAAACTGTTTTTCTGACTTAAACAGTTTTAAAAATAAGTCGGTGGTGACTCCGTAATAGCTTACCTAGGTTAAGCAACAACACTATTTCTACGGAGCCATTTTGGTTGCGTAACGGCGACACAAGCCGCTCCTTGAGTCCTCCCTAAAATTCACGAATAAGGCCTTAACGCAGCTTTTCGTCCATCGCCTTCAAGGAACTGGAGACGGTTGTTGAAATGTCTCATAGGCCCATTCGGGGACTAAGGGAGGGCCCAACCCAATTTCCTTCCGCAACGTCCGACGTTCAATTCGTGATGCCTACCGGATTGGGCCTTGGGGGAGCGGACCCGGTTCATCGGGTCGTTCGAACTGCCACGCGCTTGCTAGGCCGGAGGGCGCGCGTACAGTCGGTATTTCCGTTTCCGATGTTTGCTTGTCGTAGGCTGGAGCAGCTCATATCGTGGTTTTTGTGGTCGTGTCCATCGATGGACCACCACAACGCCAAGGTAGCTTGGGACGCAGTATGCAGGCCGAAAGAGCAGGGCGGACTTGGTCTTAAGCGGGTCACAGAGTGGAACCGAGCTGCGATGATGAAGCACATTTGACACATTCTTTCGGATCCGGAGGACTCTGTATGGGTTCGTTGGGCGAGGACATATCTACTGAAGGGTGAGTAATTCTGGCAGGCAAGGCAGCCTGATAGATGTTCCTGGATCTGGACACGACTACTGACTTTAATGCTTCTTGTTCGTCGACTCATCTCGTGGCGTATGGCGGATGTGAGCAGGATTTCCTTCTGGCTCGATGCTTGGTCCTTGTTGGGTCATTTGGTGGATGTCTTTGGGCGTGAGGAGATCGAGCGTTCCAGGATTCCTTTTAGGGTCTCAGTGGCGAATTTCTTTGCTAATCCTAATTGGCGAAGCTATATTGAGGGATGTGATTTGCGGATTCATCGGCATAGGAGAGCATGCTTCGACAGACTAAGCGAGCTTCTGCCTATGGGTTGTTATCCATTTCAGGTACTTCTGATCGAGTTATCTGGTCTTTAAGTCCTGATGGAGAATTTATTATTCCCTCTGCATGGCGACATATCCGTAGTGATTACCAGGTTGTTCCTTGGGCTAGTTTTGTCTGGTCTAAGGGCATGCTACAACGGTTCTCGTTCATCTTGTGGTTGGCCGTTTAGGAGAGGCTATACACATCTGACATGTTATTCAGTCTCGAGGTTTTTTCATCATCAACATGTGCACTTTGTGGTTCGAGGCGAGAGAGGTTACACCACCTTTTCTTCACATGTAGCTACTCAGCGGAGGTTTGGTTGTATACTATTGGTCGGGATGTTGCAGCAAACTTTCCGCGGAGGTGGTATAGTTGTTGTTCTCGATGGCTGGAGTCACACTTCGGAGGCGTTTGTCTTTAGCTCGAATGTTAGGAGGATGCGTTTATTACCAATGGATGGAGCAGAACAAGGGTAGGCGAGCGTTTGTTGTCTCCTAGGACACTTGCCTAATTTATTCTTTCGTCGTTACCTGCGTTATTTCTTTATTTAGTTACGTAGGTGTACATAGTTTTGGAATTGCGGTTTTGATTTCCGGGATATGTCTCGGTGCTCTTTTTACATACTATTTTTTGGTTTATAGATTATTACCCCGTTAAATTAGCCGCTTTCCAAAGAGGTTCCAGTAATATGGAACATAAAGAAACCGAAAATAGTTTGCTTGGAGATCTATACGGGGAGAGGATTATCGATGTCTAACCTCCAACACTTTAATGTTCATTTTAACAACTTCATTTAAGAATGTATAAACTATATCATTGATGGATGCAACATCCACTCAAATGTCATAATGATGATGAGGGATGGGGGGATTTTTTTCATTGACGTGGGATAGTTTTGGTTTGTTACGTAACACTTGACTCGGTTCGTTTCTTCCGTAATCGAAAGGGGGGATGCTTAACAATATGCTTCAATGATTCCTTAGAAAGCACATTTGGTGACATGCTAACATCCATGGAGGACAATAATAATGCTCCCCCACAAAATAGAAATGGGAAATATTTGGGAGTAGCAGCGCCAACTATTTACTTTTGTTCTGTAGTAAAGACGATATATTATTGTAATATAAGGATATACTGTCCGACTTTGATTTTGGGCCTTCGATTTTCCCAAGACCCAAATATTTGGAACGTCATCGTATGAAGACATGAACCTTGGAACCTTCTACTACTCGATCCGTCGGGACATGTGAAAAATGCTCATATCTTGTCACGAAAAAAATTAGTATCACTCAAACAATTTGTTCAGAAAATAGTAATACATGGAAGAAATGGAAAGAATACTAACACCTCCTCTTGCTGTTCTTAGTAACTGTTACAATGTACAACGATGTTGTCTGTTCACTATCGACATTCTCAAGTTCCTATAGATCCGAGTCCGAGTCACTCGATTCGCTTCTCGACTCCTGTGAGAAGAAATCCGGTGACAGGACTGGGAATTTTAGTCCTGGCCTCATTTGGGGCGACCCCGGAGAGGGAGACTCCGTTCCACTTGTGGTCCCCGTCTTTGCCTTTTGCTGCTGCTTGCGGGTGATCTCGACGCACACCTGATCGACCATGACCAGGAAGTCCTTCACGATGACGAACAGTTGCAACGGGTTGCCTGCCTTTTGTCCTGCTGAGCTGGCCTGGTAGTATTCAGTCGTTTTCTTCACAACTTCCAGGACAGCCGACTGCTGCCTCCTCAATGCCCTCAATTCCTCTTCGGCCGATCTCAGGAACCCTTCCATTTCCTTGATGAAGAGCCCTTCCTTGCTGCATCCTCCTGACACGAGCCGCCGAATTTCCGATGCATGAATGCTTAGGGCCTCACATGATTTGGAGAAGTACTCGTAGTCGACCGCGGCCGCCTTCCTGACGTTCGTGAATTCTGAACTCAGACCCCCAACGAGCGGCAAACCCAACATCATGTATTCCTTCTCTCGTTCCTCCTTGGATTTTGACAACTCCGAGCTAGCACTTGTGACGCTGTTTCCGCTGCTTGAGTGACTCAAACTGCGGTCATGGTTGACGATGCATCGTTTTCCCTCTGCTCGAATCACCTCCTCCACAACAAAGTGGAGCAGCGTGGTCTTTCCGTCTGTGCTCTTGACATCCGATAGTTTCCTCAGAGCTGTCAAGTTGAATGCCTGAGCGTTGCCTCTCGAAGTCCCCTGGTTCATACGGTTCCCTGCCTTGAGGATTGCTTCCAGAAGCTTTATGAAGACCCCTCTCGTCCGGAGCTCCATGCAGGCCAATTCAAGTGTCTGCAGAAGCTCCTTCAAATGTGAGACGTCAGACTGATAGTTCGATCGGAACAGCATTGCATTAAACCGAACGAAGGCGGAAGGAGTGGCCTTCAGGATGTGGAAAAGGAAGGACTCCGCATCGGCAAGCCTCGTAGACTCTCCATCAAACTCAAGAATCTTCAGCTCCTCCTCTTTCGTTGGGGCAATCCGGTTGAGCTTTTCTATCGTCTCCAGATCAAGGCCACGGCCTTGAGAAAGAGCATCGATTATCTCCTTTCGCGTAACGGACAGGGATTTCAGGACGATCGCAATATTCTGGGACTTCCTTGGGTCAAGAAGGAAAATTTGTCCCCATGGATGCATACCGAGATTGTTGATAGTTCTTTGGTCCCCCTTTCCTTTAGGTGACTTGTGATTCATTGCCACTATGCCGAATAGGGCTTCCATGATATTGTCGTCAACCCTGAAGATTTCACGAGGTATTGAATCAGCAAGCTGCTAAAAGGTCATCGATATTAACCAGAACAGGAAAAAATGTCTGTTGAAACTCTTACTTGAACGAGCCTTGGCCAATCTTGTTCCAAACCATGGATTGATCCGCGTTGGCATTGACCTTATCCCAATGTAATGGCTTCATCTTGACTTGCCCTGTCTCTATCCCATTCTTCTCGGATTGTTTGCTGGGATTTGTCGTTGGCAGGGGTGGCGGCACATTTGGTGCCACTGGAACCAAGGCCCCATCGTTGGGTAGCTGCGGAGGTGGTGGAGTTCTTGAATTACCAGCCTTTGACACTGGTGGAGGTGGAGGCAGAGGGGGATATGGCTTATCGCTCTTCATGCCTGGGATTGCTGATGCCATTCGCACCCCTTGCTCTGGCAAGCTAGTTCCAACAGTACCGATTGTTGAAGGCTGTGGAGTGCTTGTGTTAGTGTTGTTTGGCACAGGTGGAGGCGGAGGAGGAGGCTGTGTTTGAATCCCTGGAATTGCCAATGTTGTCCACAGCTCTGGCTCCGGCAAGCTCGTTCCTGTCGACCTGGGTGTCAGACGCCTCCGAGGACTGGTAAATTGTTGCTGGCCCGATGACAATGACATCTCAACATTCTCTTTGAAGTTGCTCGTGGGTTTCTCCCTGAGTAAGGGAACTTCCGGAGCTGGGCTGGAGTTCCCGCGCCGGATTCCATTCACAGCGGCAACATTCTGACCTGTCTCCTCGTGGCCTTGCATTACCTCCCGTCGGAAACTGTTCCTAGCCCTTCCACTCTGTAGATTTCTCCAGTACACGACTTCTAACCCGTTCTCATCCACGACCAACCCCCTTATGTGTTTGTCGAACTGAGTGAAATCATCTCTTGCCAACACCGTGAGTCCTCCCGGAGACTTATCCTCGAGGTTCTTCCTGGAGTGTCTTCGCATTAGTACAAATAGCAGCGCAGAAATCGCAATCGATCCTGCAAATGTCCCAATAACGGCCTTGACTACTGTATTATTATTGGCCGAGGGAGAGCCTGTACTTT
Organism: Melastoma candidum; assembly: GCA_023653495.1. Classification (NCBI taxonomy): domain Eukaryota; kingdom Viridiplantae; phylum Streptophyta; class Magnoliopsida; order Myrtales; family Melastomataceae; genus Melastoma; species Melastoma candidum. Next base: position 15,167,816 of record CM042891.1, read on the forward strand.
TAGATGGAGGAGGTGGCGGCAGCGAGGGAGGGGACGGTGGAGGTAGTACCACAGGCGGGGGAGGTGAAGGGGTCGGGGCAATGACTGGCGGCAGAGGAGGGGTGGAAGGGTAGAACGTCTCGATGTTCTTGGGGGAACCTTGCTGGCAACCACCTAGGAAGACGCAAGAAAAACAAACAACCATCGCGATGATTGAAACGGGACGGATCATCGCCGCCGCCATCGAAACTCAAGTATCTCCCGTCGAATCCTCAGATATCATCAAACAGCCAAAAGTTGCCAACGACGGTCGAATTGGATGGGATCGAGGTTTCGGTTTCGTGCTGAGGGTGGATGATCCTCTGTGCTTTCTTCCTGAGCTGACAGTTTCCAAGGCGGCATTTAAAACAAAGGGGTTGTGATAAAAACTCGGCTCCCCGGGGTTTCCTTGCCCACCCGAGTCAAATTACAGTCCTGACCTCCGTTACCGCGTCGTCTGCACTAAATGAACGAGGTGTATTTTGGTAATAAAAACGTGGGGGTAGGGGAATTCATCCATGGATGGTGGTGATGGCAAAGCGTTTCCCCGAAATGATTAGCTTAGTTTAATTAATCAAAAGACCGAGTAGGGGGTGTCAACCCTGGGGGTTATTATTGTGATTATGTCTTGTTTTAATGGGTTCGACCGTGTATTGGATTTTGAATAGTTCCAACTGGTGGATTTTATTATTTATTAATATGAGTGATGTGTCGTGTTTCGTGGTTTGTGAAGTGGTCGTAAGATAATTAACGCCAATAAAAAAATGTTTCAATTTGCCGCATTAGGGAGATAAAAGCACGGACCGGATCACCACCAACACGTCCTTTTTTGTCTTCACATATCCAGCTCATAATCCTTGTTACGCTGGTGTGTTTCTTGAAATGGTAAGCATTAGTCAACCTAAGTTAACTAGGACTAGTTAAAAGGCTTTGAGTGCACACCCACAAACAAAATGCAGATGCTTCGTTGTTATTACCAAAGAACCAACCGATAAGAGTTAGATGCTGCTGGGATGATTATCATGTTATGATGCTTAACTGATACACGCATTTGATATGTAATCCCTCCTCATATGACGTTACGAATTCGTCCAATAACAGGAAAAGGTTCTAGGCTTTATCATTCATTTGACATGGTCAGCCATGAAATCACCAAATCTTTTTTCTTTCTTCCTTTTAAAGCTTTTGATTTAGGATTGTTTCAAATGTAGTGGTTGGGATAAAAACAACTGCAAAATGATCACCAGATGTCCGCAAGAGAGCACCTAACTCTCCTTTTCTTTTGTCAGAGATTTCTTGCCCTAATTGGGGATGGTTTCCGCAAATGTTAACAAATGCGAAACAGGATTCCGACAGGGAGGGAAAAATGGAGGAAAGGATGATGAAACTGAGGCTAGTGGGGACATCAACCAAACCAAACACCAAAGTCAATGGCAATTAATAGGGTTTTTCTACCCCTTGGTTTCGAGTTTCTTCCATCATTTACATATGGCCTTGGCTTTATACGTCCTTCTCTTTTGGCCCAGAAGTTTCCTTCTCTGACAAGAATGTTATCTTAAAAACAAACAAGCTTTGAACATTTCGTACGGTTTCGTCTATTCTGTTTGGCTCGCACTCCTAATGCGAGCGACCGTCTACTGAATGCCAAATATTCCAAATGATATAGAACAACCATAAAATGTCAACAAGGTAAAATCCTTTGCATGAATTATAAATTTCACAGGGTTAGCATTTACGTGCGTTGACCAGGCTCCAGGACCACCGCATATTTAATTACAGAGAAAGGCAAATTGCTCAGGTTTATATTGGCAAAAGAACATGTTCTATGGAGGAACTAAACCATTCTAGCCTGTCACATTATCTGATCTGATCCACCACTACCATATATCGAATTAACATAATATATCACATTGGACTGACCATAAGGAATGAGTGGATGTAGTATTAAAATTTTGCACTTAGTCGTCATGACGGTCGTCCAACAACTTCTTACGTACATATCGGAAGTTGACGGGGACTAATTCTACGATACCAATAGGTAAATGATTCCGCGGGGGGCTGCATTATGGACCTGGGCCCATTTTTCCCAATATAAAGGCCCATTTTGGTCTGAAGGACAGCTACAACACAGCCTCAAACCTCGTATCCTCCGAAAAAGCAACAGATTTGATTGGCCCCTGTTCTGTTCAGTTCTGTTCAAATTCTGCTCCGCAACACATGCCTTAATCTCATCCAATCCAATGAATCCAATGCCCATCTATTGTTTGTTTCTTTCTTCTTAACGTTTGGGATTTTGGAGATAGAATGAATGCATGCTGATGCGTCATACGTGGTCATGGTCAGTGAAATAGAAAATTAAAATATGTAGCTACTAATAAAATCATCTTATTTTATTCATAATAAATACACTGCCGGGCCAGAAAAAAGAATTGTTTCCTATATTTAAAAATAATTGAAGCTTTGAAAATTAAAAAAATAAAGAAATGTTTTTCTTTTCGGGGGTTTGGCGAAGTTACAAATGTAAAAAGAAAAGAAAAGAAGCAGAAACAATTGAATCTCAATCACTCCCAAATAACAATTAGTTCCTTAACATTCTGTCCCCCCGAGTTTTGATTTTGACGGGTGGGCTGGAATATTCATCGGGCCGCGAAATTCTCCCACAAACTCCTGTCATGTGATGTGATGGTCGCTGTTCTTCCCTAAATTTAGAAGAGATTTTTTTGCAATATTGCATCAACCTCGTCAGAATGAATCATCGGATTCCCCGAAGAATCCCGTTATTTATACTCCCCACCCTCAACCCTTCCTTCCCAGCAATCCAAAATCCCTTTCTGTCGCCCAAACGATTCATTCGATCGTTTGAGCAACCCAACCATGGATTGTTCCCCTGCCGATCTCCAAGGCCTCTTCGGCACCAATGCCTCCTCCGCTGCCGCTGAATACATTTGTGGCCGGTTCGATGCCGTATCCAGCAAGTTCATCGACACGGGTTACGCGGTCGACAACACCTACCTCCTTTTCTCAACCTACCTCGTGTTCTCCATGCAGATTGGGTTCGCGATGCTGTGCGCCGGGTCGGTACGGGCGAAGAACACCATGAATATTATGCTGACAAACGTTCTGGACGCAGCCACTGGGGGATGCTTCTATTACTTGTTCGGGTTCGCCCTGGCTTTCGGGACGCCGTCCAACGGGTTCATCGGCCGGCACTTCTTCGGCCTGTCGCAGTTCCCGTCACCGAGCTTCGACTACGGGTTCTTCCTGTTCCAGTGGGCGTTCGCGATAGCCGCCGCAGGGATCACCAGCGGATCCATCGCCGAGAGGACACAGTTCTCGGCTTACCTAATCTACTCGTCCTTGTTGACAGGGCTTGTTTACCCAATTGCGTCCCACTGGTTCTGGTCTGTTGACGGCTGGGCCAGCCCTGGCAGGGCCGATGGCCTCTTGTTCGGTTCTGGTGTCATTGACTTTGCTGGCTCGGGAGTCGTTCACATGGTTGGTGGCATCGCAGGACTCTGGGGTGCATTTATTGAGGGCCCTCGCATTGGCAGGTTCGACCACTCAGGCAGGGCCGTAGCATTGCGTGGACACAGCGGGACACTCGTTGTACTCGGGACTCTTCTCTTGTGGTTTGGGTGGTATGGGTTCAACCCTGGCTCCTTTGTCAACATTCTGAAGACATACGGGGAGAGCGGATCCTTCTACGGGCAATGGAGCGCTGTTGCAAGGACAGCAGTGACAACCACCCTTGCAGGAAGCACTGCCGCACTTACCACCTTGTTCGGGAAAAGGCTGCTGGCAGGCCACTGGAATGTCACGGATGTGTGCAACGGCCTGCTGGGCGGGTTCGCGGCCATCACCGCCGGGTGCTCTGTTGTCGACCCTTGGGCTGCAGTTATCTGCGGGTTCTTCTCCGCCTGGGTCCTGATTGGGCTCAACATGCTGGCCGAGAAGGTTCAATATGATGACCCGCTCGAGGCAGCCCAGCTGCATGGAGGGTGCGGTGCATGGGGGCTCATATTCACAGGCTTGTTCGCCAAAAAGGAATACGTGAACCAAGTCTATGGGGGAGCTGAGAACAGGCCCTTTGGGCTGCTCTTGGGAGGAGGGTTCGGCCTCCTCGGTGCACAGATCGTGCAGATCTTGGCAGTCACGGCCTGGGTGAGCGTAACCATGGGGACCATGTTTTTCGCCCTTCACAAGCTCAACCTCCTGAGGATCTCGCACGAGGAGGAGATGGATGGCATGGATGTGACCAGCCATGGCGGACTGGCCTACGTTTACGAGGACAAAGTTCACAACAAGGGAGGCGAGATCCAGCTCTGAGGAAGGGGATGATGTTTCGGACTCAGCAACATAAACTCTGTAAATCCGTTTTCTTCGTGCCGGCTGGAGGGGAAATTGGTGGGGTGTAGTTCTTCATTTCAGTACATACAACGTCGTATCATGTGCATGAAACCCATTCAATATCGTCTCGGCAATTCCTGATTGCCAAAAGCTTTTGTTGCAGTCATTTCGGATGATCTTTATTTCCATCAAATGCATATTGTAAACTAAATAAATTTATTTGAGTGTATTATTTATTGTTAATCCAAAATTTTTATTCACTTTAACATTTATCATTTTATGTCGTAGATCTATTGTTAAAAATAGAGAATTAAGTTATGGAAATCAAGAATTAGAAATTGCTTATGCCAATCGTGAATTCGCTTCGGTGAACTCTAGATCCCAAATTGTGCGTCGACCTAACCATTACGCAAAAAAGTCAACCGATTTTAGTAGATGATAAACATTCACTTATTAATCAATCTATTATTTTTAACACTAATTGAATGTGACTGATGGCGTTATTTAGATTAATCTTAACAAAGGGATAAATGTGTTTAGCCAATCATGATTGTCGAACAAATTAGCAATCACTCGTCAAAAATGATTAGCGGCACTTTATAAACCAACCTCAAACTTCAATAAATTTGGAAAGATTGTCGTAATTAGTCATTCTGTTGCATTTGGGGGATGCATGTGGAATCCTAGATTTAATTTTTGGGCAACACCAAATTTGTCCTCTCACTAAGAAAGAACAAAATCGGGGAAGTCGTGGGAAGACAACACGATATCACGATAACACTTACGGAAAGGAAATATGATTAAAAGATGTCTATTGGGATTTGTTCGCCGACTGGGTTAATTAGTGTCAAAGCCTAAATAGGGTAACTCCATTTCACAAGACCCTAACAGCAAAAGATTTACCTTCGGTGAGAATATAAGTGAGATTTCTGCTTACTACATAAGTTGTTATTAGACAGAATCCAAGTGATATGTCCGTATACATCGTCTATTAGATCAATGTAATGATTTTCATAACTTATAAAATCTTAGAGTTTCCGGTTAAAACAAGTGTTAGGATCAGAGGCTGTAACCTTTTGTAACGCTTCAGTCAATCTTTTTTTTTATATATGATGTTCTCCTTTTGTTTGTAGTTCATGTTTGATGACATCTTGTGAGATGGTCAACAAACAAAAGGAAATGCAACACAATTTTAGAGTGGTTTGGCAAAGACTGCCTACGTCCACTCTCATCCTAGAGTTGATGTTCCTACACACAACAACAATAGAACGTAGTTAGAGAGCTGGGTCAGTCGCTCTGCTTCTCTACTCCTAGTGTTCCAACTCTTCACTCTGATCCACCGCACGTTGACATGTACACAACTAGCAATGCTCCCCAGATCCTGCTGCACGTCCCTCCAACATTATCCACAAATTCTAACAGAGTTCGTTGAGTCTACTAGGTCACCCTACCGGAGGCTTCATCAATGATGCTACCTTATGTAGCTCACGTTCCTTCGGTGGTGTGGCAAAAACTAGTACAACACAACACACTTACAATGTTTGTATATGTACACTTAGTGTTTCTATACACAATCACATTTTTACAATGACAACAAAAATACTTATTTATTTATTTATTTCTATTATACCTACCTAATCTGCTGGGTCAAATTCTCATAAGTTGGTGTCAATGGAATGGCTCTTTGTCCTTTGATTTCCATATATTTGTTTCCAATCTCCACTATTGTTACAACCATCATATTTTCACAATCAAAGTTTGATTGATTTTATACCCACCAAGTAATAAATGATCAAGGGGTTGTTCAAACGCATAACCCTATGTAAAAGGAAATAATTTATGATATATTTTCTAGTCTAGTTGATTTCATCTAATGTGATTCCACATATACTTGGACGTTATCACTAACAAGCTGTTGAAAGAAAGTAATCCATATCCAATTGTAATCATAAGTGGATGTTAGTTCCTTAACCTACAAAAGGTCTTACAAAACCTTCCTAGTTGAGAAACATATTATTCCCAAAAATAGAAAGATATGATCTCATAGTTCTTTTTGGTAGAAAATCGATGATATTGAAATCAATTATAATCAAATGGATTCCCATTTGGTTTCGATAATATTCAATGAGAATATTGTATTTTAGATAATTTATTATTAATTAATTAATCAAAGAATATTATCTTTTAGATAATTTATTATAAACTAATTAATCAATAATAATAAAAAATTATTTATAAAAATAAATTTTTATATTTACCAAAGTCTATACTTAGTACTTTAGCATTGCAAAAATATATTTCACACATCATTCTCTTGATTACAAGAATGGTTACACGTACATAATGTTTGTTACAATAACCTTTTGTAGCATATTAAACAAGCTTCTATAGAGTACATATGCATGGCGCATAGCACAAGCTTCTATAGAATATATAAGCAAGGTTCTATATGGTTCATCATCCAAATCATCTCGCCCTTTTTTTATGATGACAAAACCTTAGGTCTTATTGATGGAAATTATTTTTTGCAAGTTACTCCTTTAACTCTTCTAGATAGGTTCGAATATGAGTCTTGTTTCATTGAACAGAACCTTCAGGTTTCTTAGTCAATGTTTGAAGCATAATATCTCATGTACCTAGGCATAGAGTCTTTCGGTACTACAGAAAATATGAATTCTATAGTTAGAGCATATAAGCTTTTAAACATGACATAATTTGTTATAGGCCAATGAGGTCTCTCCCCCTCAATAAAATCTCCTCCCCCCTTTGGTCATATCAAAAAGAGAAGTAGAAGAATTTTGGGAGTCGATATTGCAAAATATAAAGATTTTATTTCGCAATACATAGTAGCAAGTGAACATAGCACCTCTAGAAGCTAGATAGTACAAGGTGTTAGCAGTTACAAATTAAGTCCCTGACCCAACCTCTGGTTAATCGACGAAAGGACTAAAATTTTCTGTTCCTGAGATCTCAGTGTTTGTGACTCAAGAGGACTATATTTCATTCTGCTGGATACTCAAATTCTTGAGTGTGATGCTGCTAGTAGATAACTTGTTGCTTGTAGAAGGATAGACTTTAAGTGGCTTGTTGAAATAGACTTAATGTCATTCCTCTAATTGAGATGATCGGTTTGGAAGCATTTAAAGGTCTCTATGGCTATTGTGCAAGAGTTCTACTCTAACATGATCATTTATAGAGATGACTCCATTCCGACCTTCTTGAAAACAACATGGGAGGGAAGAACTCCGCAAATGATGCGAATGAGCTGTATGGATGTTGTGATCATGCTCAATCTCTTGAGATGGATAGAATCATGCCTACAACATCATACTAAGCTAAGCCTTTGGCTGAGGATTCTACACATTATGGTTGTCTTTTGCTTCCTTTCACGAACTAGAAGTGTAGATACAAAGACTACTATGGATACACTCATCATGGCTTACCTGCTACAAGGGAGACCAATCAATCTGTGAACCTTGATTCTTGGTCACATGGAGAGATGCCTAAGCAAGTCTGATAAGGCACTCCCCTATGGTAAGGTAATTGCCGACCTCCTGAAGCTGTATGATATTGCGTCTAACCCCATCTCTAAGAAAGACAAATAGAAAGTAGGCCATCTTGGCTGGTAAGTCATCATCAACAATGTAGTATGTGGCTATCTCCGATGGCTGGAAGCCAAAAGCGGAGGTCGTGTCACAATAGAGGGTTCTGACTACCATGACTAGAAGCAAAGGTGCTGCAATTGTAAAGGCTCCTCCTGCTACCATTGCTACTACTGCTGATGTAACCGCAACTTCCGCAGAGCCAGTTGTCAAGGCGTCTGCTCCTGCTAGGGAAGGAGCTTCCTCTTTCACGCTGTTGTCACGCATGACTGAGCTTCAACGCTAAGTTAATACACTCTCCCAAGAGTTTCACGTGTTGGAGAACCTGGTGACGGATATTGTCCTCTCCAATGAACGTTAGGAGAAACTTTTGAGAATGCATTGAAGGTCCTGCCTGTTGAGGCAGAGTAATCCTTTGTATCTTCTTGGAAGCATTGAAACTGTTGTGTTTTGAGTCAAATATTATACCCTCGTAGTTTGGCTTTATGGTTTTCATAGCTCTTCCATTTTAGCTTAATCCTAGCAGTGATTCCTGATGTTATTACTCTAGCCATCAATTTTGAAGAGGCCAAAGCTCCTTCTGAAATGTAAGTTATTGCTATGGAATCATGGACACGCCCTTCATCTTTTGTTTATCAGGGGATTTTGTCCGCTTAAGGGATTATGTCGACAGAGGGGGAACATCCTCCTCATCAACAGTCTCACCATCCACAAGATTTGTGGGGACATCAACAGGGGATTTCCATAGCAGGATGAGTGTGAATATCCACAGTGGGTGATTTCTCAACGACAACTTCCTCATCTTTTTCAGGAGTTTTGTCAGATTGGTTGTTGGATCATCCTATTCCTCGGCAGAAGGATCGTGAAGAACCTCTATTGTAGCGTCGACGATCTTAGTATCCTCCAGTTGGTTGACCTCGTCGTTTGTAGTAACAACGGGACTTTCACAATGTTCCTCAACAGAGGACATTGGAGTAAAAAGGAAGTGTCATCCTTGTGTTTGTAGTTCCGGTATGATGAGATCTTGTGAGTTGGTCAGCAAACAAATGGAAATGAAATAGAATTTTAAAGTGGTTTAGCGGAGACTTTCTACGTCCACTCTCACCAAAAATATGTTGTGATTATCATTAATCAGAATGTACAAGTGATGCAGAAGGTGATACAAGACCAACCCTCTATAACACATGCACCAGGAGGTACTAAACTTTCAGAAGTAATAGGTTACGCGCGTTAACGTGACTAATAGGTGTCAAATAGTTAGACGTTTCCCTTCGGGTGGTGTCCTCTCTAGTTGCACAACTGCCCGCTACGACTTCCCATCTTCTCTTCACCGAGTAATCCATTGGCTCCTCATGAAAAATACACAGCAACCTGCTGCGACTTCGGCTCGGCTCCTCATCGAGAAATTCTTTGACTCCTTGTCAAGCATGCGTAGCTTTCCGGTGCGACTTTCCCTCGGCTCCTCACCGAGTTGACGTTCCTACACATAACCACAATAGAACGTAGTACAGAACCGAGCCTTTTATGCTCCTAGTGTTCCAACTCATTACTCCGGCCTAATGTATGTTGGCACATACACAACCAACAATCCTCCCCAGATCTTGCTGCATGTCCATCCAACACTATCCACAGCTTCTAACCAAGTCCGTCGAGTCCACCAGGTTATCCGTCCAGAGGCTTCACCAACGATACTGCCTTCTATAGCTCACTTTCTTCCCGTGGTGTGGCAAGAGCGCGTACTACACAACACATTTACAATGCTTGTATTTGTGCACTTAGTGTTTCTCTGTAAAATCTCCTCTTTTACAATAAGAACAAAACTACTTATTTGTTTCTATTCTACCAAACCTGAATATGGTTATAAATCAACAAAAGGTTCTGCTGATAAAACAAAAATGTTATTACAACAAACAAATTAATTTATGGCGATTGTTTCCAATCTCCACTGTTGCTACAGCCACATATTACCATGGAAAACCAATTAAAGATTGATTGATGTTGTACATCAAGTAATATATCATTGGGAGATCTATAAATGTGCAACCCTATCTAAGAGGAAATAATTTATGATATATTACCTAATCTAGCTGATTTCGTCCAAATTACTTGGACATTATTACTAGCAAGAGGTTGAATGAAAGACGCCCATGTCCAATTGTAATTGTATGTGGACGCTGCTCAACATACAAATTACAAAACCTTCCTTAGTGATAAATATATTATTCCAAAATATGAAAGATATGATCTCATAGTTCCTTTTGGTAAGAAACCTAATTTAATCGATGCTTTTCCAATCAATTATAATCAAATGGATTCCCATTTGTTTCCGATAATATTCTACACGAATATTCGCTTTTAGATAATTTATTAATAATTAATTAATCAATAATAAAAATCTATTTATGATAGTAAATTTTCAAATTTTTCGAAGTCTGTACTTAGTCCTTTGTCAATGCAAAGCTATATTTCGCGCATCATTTCATTAATTAAAGGAATTGTTACACTTATAGATAGTTCATTACAGAAACCTTCCATAGTGCACTAAACAAGCTTCTATAGAGTAAAGAGGCAAGGCACATAACACAAGATTCTACAAAATACAAAAGCAAGGTTCTACAAAATACAGAAGCTCTAGTGGTCCACACAACTACTCCCTCTTCGCCATCTGCATCCAACTCCTCACATAGTAGCCTCCTCATTCAAGTCAACTAATAACACATGTTCCTCCTCGGGCCCTCCCGGGGCGAGGCACTCCTTGGTGAGTCTACTGCCTCATTCCCTTACACACTCAGCCCTTCTTTTACCTTAAAGCATGACTGACCACTCTCTTTATTCGTCATACTCATCACATGTGAAGTTGGAATGCAAAATCGAGCCCTGACGGAACATGACAACCTTGGCTAGAATATAGGGAGGTAGTCGACGGTGTATAACTTTCTTGTCTAATATAGGATTGTAGCGAAATTAGGTCGTATCTCTTCCTTACTCGACCTCACATCTTCTCCAGTGGGTTTAAGATCATTTGGATTCCTGTAGGCTGAGAACCGTCCGTTCTCATTGGCATGTGTTAGCATAATTTCGCGGTTGGGATAATCTTGATTGATGTTCAAAACCTCGTTCGAAAAGGGGACCATTTCGAAGGGGTTATGCACGTCGGCTAACCCTATTTATCCATACCGGATGATCTTCAATGGGTTACAATCTTGAGAAAATTTTATTTTATTTTTATGATGATCGAGAACCGAAATATGATCTCAAAAGCAGAGGACGTTGTGTACTCCGCTGCCACAATCATTTTATGCATGATGACGAACGATCTCACGTTAGATCGCCACCACATTTGGCGGTCATGTCTGTCACTTAGCCGTCGTTACCGAGATGTGTAATGCGTTTTTTATCTTCTACGTACGTTATGTTTTATATTTTTCTTTCTTGTCTTCATTCATAGGAATTTGGAAAGCTTGCACGAATGTCTGACTTTGTGTTTGCATAAATCAGAATTCCACCTTTGAATCAGGCTAAAATTTGATGAATGACTTCCTCATTTCATGATTCTATGAATCATTTTGCATTTTGATTAGTTGATCAATGACTGGGACATGATGGGCATAATATCGCGCACAAGGGGTTGTCTTGATTATGTGGAGAACGACGCTTTTCCCTTGATTACATGACATCACACCGTTGGATTTGTGCAAAATTTAACATGTGAATTCCCCATTAAGATACAAACATGTAAGTCTTAATTTCACTTAAATTTGACGACCTAGGTGAAATTATATTATGCATTCTAGTCCTGCGCATATTGTTTTCGCATTTTGCTCGCATGTTTGACTTTGAGCTAGCATAAATCTAGATTCTCTTATTTTTTTTATTTCCTTTGCATGAACAACCGATGATTTCAATTATTCGAAATAGATGAACCTTGAAGACCGGAGTCTTTAAAAATAACACTCGAAGATAGGAGGCGCGCAAGGAAATTCGTGCTGAAAGCACGACTCGATAAAGGCCCCAATTAATGGCCTAGACCGATGTACGTGTTCTTCTTAATTCCATTATCCATTGGATGCTTTTGGACGTGTATTTCTACTTTGGAGGATGCATCCTACCAGGTTTTGTGATTTACACTCATGGATGCGTCCTTCTAATTTCAAGGATATGTCCTTTTCTATTATGTCTTGGAATATCATATATAATTTGAGCCCATTCTGAAAATCTCGGATGTTAATTTCGATGTACTATTTTCAACCGGTTTTGGAAGCTATTTTTCGAAGATATTATGGAACAGAAACTTTATCCATATATGGAGGCATAGGAGCTGAACATGGGTGCACCATGTTGATGCCATGTCCTCCCCGACCCTCTCAAAGATGGCTCGCTCCCCTACTCCGTGGCGGACGTCAGTGCTTGGAGTCTGTAAATGAAGCTCACGACGATGCTATAAATGCCATTGTGGTAGCATTGGTGAGAATACTGGAATAGTGGTGGTAGCTGCACTTTAAGGACATAGAAAGGTGGTTCTTAGCTTGGCAGTGGTGGGGGAGCTGGTGGGAAGCAGCTCGCCGTATAAAAAACATTGTGTTTTGGTGGAGGGGATCGAAAAAGACATTCGTTCATCGGAGCAGTCAAAGCACTTCACGAATCTCGAGGGCTACTGCCTACATAGTAGTGTACAAGATGGTGACATCAAAGGTCGGTAGACTTGGAAGCCCTCAAATTTTATAATTTTGATTTTTGGGTATTAATTTGTGTATCATAGCATACACCATTGTACCGTTGCATAAGGTTATTTTGGTCGAATTTAGAATATGTAATTAAGTTAATCTTGTTGTTTTATCAATTAATTTACTTGATATATTTTCTAAGTGTGAGGTCTTGGACTCAAATTAATTAAAGAAACAAGGATTTTGCAGTGTAATTTAATCATTAGAGATAATTTCTTTTTACGCATTTTTATTGTACATAAAAGTGAATAATTTTAATGCAATTTTATTCAAAGTGGTTTAAGAAATTAAAATTAATTTTTCTGTTTTGGTTTTATTATTCAATTTTGTCCCAGACTTAGGGGATTCAACATATTTTCTAGGCTGATGCAAAGATTTGGTGGATTGTCCTACATGGATGCGACGACATACATCGACGTGGGACCGTCTTCTCTTACGGGAAGTCCATGTTAGTCCAGCACGTGGATTCAACGTGGCCGCAACACCCAATGTATCAGCCTTCCTCCCCAAACATCATTAGCCCTTTTTAATTGAAGGTAAATCCAAACAGCGGGGAAGAAGATGTATCCACAAGCCCATTCGACAAGGTCCCTAGTTAGCTTAGTTCCTCCACCCCATGCTATCTCCCTCCTCGTCAAATTATCTCCCCCCTCCTCCTCCTCCTCCCTTTCCTTCGGCCCTCGGCTTATGGGCTAACTGGGCATCGATCATGAAAGGATGTTCGCTCCTCCGTCTTCTTCACTTCTTTCTAGGTTTACCTTCAATTTAGGGCAAAATGACGATCTGAAGAAGAAGGCCGATATTAGTGGATGATGTGGCCATGTGGACACCTCACGTAAAAGAACACGTGGAACATCAGTTAAATTCGCGATCCATTGTGTTGTAAATATATTTATTGTGAATTTTCATTATGTCCCATTTACCTTTAATTAGTGTTAAATATTTGCTTGAGTTACTATTGTAATTTAATTTCTTTCCGTTATAAGTTCTCTATAAATGTAAGAATATATCTTGTACACTGTGACACTAATGAAATAAAAATTCTCTCCTTTTTCTCTCCCCGTCTCTTTTCTGATTTTCTTCTTCATGCTCTCTCCTTTATTTTATGATACGTTAGCACGAAGCTCAATAGGAAAAGAAAGATGATATTTGTTAGATTCTTTCCAGACTGAGAAGGTGGCTAAATCGGCGATTCAATGGAGGTTTGTCAACGATAATCCCACACGCGCTATTTCAATATTTTTATTATATTTATCGAAACATCAGTAAATGAATTTTATTCGAAGCGGTCCTCAATCCCCCGAAGCGGATCTGTCGTCCGCAAAGCAGATCCATCGTCCCTAGAAACGTATCCCCTATTCCCAAAAGGAGATCATTGTTCTTCGATTCCCAGAAGCGAATCAATTTTTCCAAGAAGGGGACGCTTGATTTTCAGAAGCGGATCCTCAATCCCATAAAGTAAATACTCGATCTCCAGAAGCGGATCATCATTGATTCCCTAAGACTATCACCTTAACCACTCGACTGAAACAAAGCTTAATTACTATCTTTGTGTTTCATTTCATGAAGAAAATGGATGTTCCCGGAAGCGAATTCTCGACAACTGAAAAATGCATTTGTCTCATAGACAGCGCATCAACGGATAATATTTTGAAAAGCAAGAAATAACAAGTATCAATACGATATATGAAAGTACAAAAATTATAGAGGGCACCGGAAGAACAAATATCTTATTATCCAAATGAACAAATATTTGTATCGATAATGCATTGTATTTCTCTAAGTCTCACATAAATTTGTTGAGTTTAAAGAAATTTGCATAAATGGATATCACATTGAGACTTCAAATGAAAATGACAAAGATTACAAGTATCATCTCAGTTATGAAATGTAAGTGTTTGTGAAATACATGCAATTTCAAACCACAAATTTGTTGACCAAAATAATTTTATTACATGACATCATCGATTGGGGCATCCTAGAGCTATAATGATGTGAAGAATAATTAATCATTTGTGTGGACATTCATTGAAAAACCAGAAGATCAGGGCTGAACCCTTGAAATTTCTTGAATGAATACAAGGTGATATATGTAGGCCTATTCATCCACCATATGAACCATTCAAATATTTTATGGTATTAATTGACGCATCAATTAAATGGTCCCATGTTTGTTTATTATCAATTCGTAATCAAGCATTTACAAGATTGTTTTCTCAAATTATCAAATTACGTGCTCTCCCGGATTATCCAATAAAATGTATTCCTCTTGATAATGCCGGGGAATTTACTTCTCATGCTCTTAATGATTATTGAATGGCAATTGAAATAAGTGTTTAACATCCTGTAACACATGTTCACACACAAAATGGCCTTGGAGAGTCATTGAAAAAACGTCTTCAATTGATTGCAAGACCATTGCTAATGAGAATAAAACTCCTAATTCATTTTTTGGGACATGCTATTTTGCATGTGGCAGTAGTAGTTCACATCAGACCAATAAATTATAATGCGGTCTCCCTTGTGTAAATGGTTTATGATCAGGAACCAAATATTTCTCATCTAAGAATTTTTTGGTGTGCAGTATATGCGTCAATTGCTCCTTACAACTCACAAAGATGAGACCCCAAAGGAGATTGGGGATATGTGTTGCATATGAATCACAGTCTATAGCTAATAGCTTGAGCCATTGACGGGTGATTTATTTACTACATGGTTTGCCAATTTTGATGAAATGATATTTCTAACATTAAAAGGGGAAAATAAGCAGCCGGAAATGGAAATAATATGGTGTGAGTTATCATTGGCTCACTATGATCCTCGTACAAAGCAATCTGAACTCGATGTTCATAAAATTATCACTTGTAAAATTTCGCAAATCAATTGCCAGATGCTTTTACAGATCCTAAGAAAGTGATAAAGTCTGGTATTCCAGCTGCAAATGCTCTAATAAGAATTGATATCCCTGAAGGACAACCTAGTATTACTAATAAGCCTAAATTACAAGGCTTGAGATCAGCTATACATCACATTCGAGGGTCATAAGGCATATCCGTAAATAAGAATTTCCCAACAATTTTATATGTATGATGAATAATTGTGAATGTCATTATTACTCCGAGTAGTAACTGCCGAGACTATTTGCCCGCCGAAACTCTTCATCTACCAAGACCTTCCATATACCGAGACCATTCATCTATCGAGACGATTCATTTGGTTATACTATAAATAGAGGATTTTGTACGAAGTATTTCGTACCTTCAATCGAAATCAATAAAGAAACTCTTTCCCCCCCCCTTCAACGTTCTTTCTCGTGTGTATTCTCTTAATCTTCTTCATTCTTGTTTCGTTATTTTACAACACGTTATCAGTACGAAGCTCAACTGGAAAGCGAGGAAAGAAAAGAAAACGCCGATCGTATGCAAGATTCTTCACGGATTGAAAGGGCGCTAAATCAACGATTCTGTAGAGTTTGTAAACGATTATCCTACACGTTATTTCAATATTTCATTACATTTATCGAAAAGTTTATTCGTACCACATCTTGATCCCTCGAAGCGAATCCCAAAAGCGGATACTTGATTCCCAGAAGAGAATCATCGATTTTCTTGATCCCAAGAAGGGTAAGATGCTGCATAATTAGTCAGCAAAATGGAGCTTCCCGCAAGCGAATCCTCCATCAATGGAAAATGCACTTGTCTCGTTGGCAGTGCATCAACGCATACTATTTTGAAAAGCAAGAAATTCTTTACCATCTAGGTAATGAACGAAACAAGTATCAATACAATATCTGGAAGTACAAAAAACATCGAAGGCTCTGGAAGAGCGAATATCTTATTATCCAGATGAATAAATATTTGTATCGATAATGCGTTGTATTCCTATATGTCTTAGAGAAATTTATTGAGTTTTAAAGATATTTGCAAAAATGGATATCACATTGAGACTTTAAATGAAAATGAAAAAGAATTTTTTGTGTATTACAAATATCATCTCGGGCAAGAAATGTATATTGAAAAACTTCCCGCGGTTTCCTCTGGACTATATTTCACAAATATAAGTGTTGGCGAAGTACATGCTATTACAAACCAGAAGTTTGTCTATCAAAATAATTTTATTACATGACATGGTCGATTGGGGCATCCTGAAGCTATAATGATGAGAAGAATAATTAATCATTCGTGTGGGCATTCACTGAGAAACCAAAAGATTTTTCTCCCAAATGAATTTTCATGTACCGCTTGTTCCCGAGGGAAGTTGACAATAAGGCCATCACCATCGAAAATCAGGGCTGAGCCCTTAAAATTTCTTGAAAGAATATAAGGTGATATATATGGGCCTATTCATCCACCATGCGGACCATTCAGATACTTTATGGTATTAATTGACGCATCAACAAGATGGTCACATGTGCTTTTATTGTCAACTCGTAATCAAGCATTTACAAGATTGCTTGCTCTTATCAAATTACGAGCTTATTTTTTGGAATATTCAATAAAATGTATTCGTGTTGATAATGCCGGCGAATTTACTTCCCAAGCTTTTGATGATTATAATATGTCAATTGGGATAAGTGTTGAACATCCTATAGCACATGTTCATACACAAAATGATCTTGCAGAGTCATTGATAAAACTTCTCCAATTAATTGCAAGACCGTTGCTTATGAGAACAAAACTCCCGATTCATGCGTGGGACATGCTATTTTGCATGCGACAACGTTCATTCGCATCGGACTTACAAATTATAATGATTTATCCCCTTTTGGAAATGGTTTATGGTCAGGAATTAAATATATCTCATCTAAGAATTTTCGGGTGCCTATTGCTCCACCACAACGCACAAAGATGGGACGTCAATGGAGATTGGGGGTATATGTTGGATATGAATCACCGTCTATAGTTAATATCTTGAGCCATTGACGGATGATTTATTTATGGCACTGTTTGGCGGTTGTCATTTCGATGAAATGATATTTCTAACATTAAAAGGGAAAAATAAGCAGTTGGAAAAGGAAATTATCTGGCGTGAGTTATCATTATCTCACTATGATCCTCGTATAAAGCAATCAGAACTCAAATATCATAAAATTATTTACTTGCAAAACTTAGCAAATCAATTACCAGATGCTTTTACTAACCATAAGAAAGTGACAAAGTCTTGCATTCCAGCTACAAATACTCCAATAGAAATTGATGTCCTTGAAGGACAACGTAGTATAGCTAATGACCCTAAAATGCAAGTGAAACGTGATAGACCAGTTGGTTCCAAAGATAAAAATCCTCGAAAAATAAAATAAATAAGGCTCAAATTGAGGAAACAATCACTATAGAAGAGCCTCTAGTCATTGAGAATATGATTTCAGAAGAGTCACAGGTACCTGAAAATGAAGAGATCTCTATAAACTATGTTTTGACTGGAAAAAGATGGAATCGAGATGAAATTGACGTCGATGAAAAGCATGTTGCCGCCAAAAGTAGAACCCCGTTTTAGTAATCCCTGTTAGAGTTAAGGGGTCCCTCGGATTTGCTGCATATTTCGAACTCAAGATTGAGTCTCATCTCCTAAGTACAAGAAGATAAAAAATATTTGCATATGCTATAGCATGCGATATTATAAATGATAACAAGGATGTTGAACCAAAGTCTGCTGAAGAATGCAGACAAAGAAATGATTGGCCAAAATGGAAAGATGCGATTGAAACGGAGTTAAAATCGCTCGCAAAGCGTAAAATTTTTAGACCTGTTGTTCGTACACCCGAAAGTGTAAAACCAATCGGTTATAAATGGGTATTTGTAAGAATAAGAAATGAGAAAAATGAGATTGTCAGATATAAGGCACGACTTGTTGCTTAGGGAATCTCATAGAGACCTGGTATTGATTATAAGGAGACATATTCTCCCGTGGTGGATGCAACAACATTTAGATATCTGATAAGTTTTTCAATTCAAGAGAAATTGGAGATGCGATTGATGGATGTCGTTACAACATACTTATATGGCTCTCTTGAGGATGACATATACATGAAACTCCCTGAATGATTCAAAATGCAAGAAGCATGTAATTCAGATTGTTTAGACATTTACTCAGTCAAATTATATAGATATTTATATGGATTGAAACAATCTGGACATATATGGTATAAACGTCTTCGTGAAAAGTGGATATCAAAATGATCAAATATGTTCATGTGTGTTTATTAAGAGATCTGGATCACAATTTGTAATAATTGCGATATATGTTGACGATCTGAATATTATTGGAACCACTGATAAAATGACTGAAACAGTTGATTATCTCAAGAAAGAATTTAAGAAGAAAGATCTCCAGAAAACAAAGTTATGTCTTGGCTTGCTGATTGAGCATTTAGAAAATGAAATTTGTGTCCATCAATATGCTTATACATCAAAGGTGTTAAAAAGATTTTATATGGATAAAGCACATCTAGTGAGTAGTCTAATGGTCGTGAGATCGCTTGATGTAAATAAAGACCCATTTCAATCTCTAATGAATGATAAAGAACTAATTGGTCCTGAAGTACCATATGTTAGTGCTATTGGAGCACTAATGTATCTTGCTAGTCATACTAGACCTGATATATCGTTTGCTGTAAATTTATTAGCAAGATACAGCTCAATCATACAAGGAGACATTGGAATGGGGCAAAAACACATATTTAGATATCATCGAGGTACAACGGATATGGGTTTATATTATCCTTATACGCTTGAAGAAAAATTGATAGGATATGCAGATGCAGGATATTTATCCGATCCTCATAATGATAAATCTCAATCAGGTTATGTATTCACATGTTGTGGTACCGTTGTATCTTGGAGATCTATGAAGCAGTCTATTACTGCATACATCACATTAGAGAATCGTGTGGTTTACATGTAAATAAGAATGTCCTGATGACATTATATGAGGATAATGCTACTTGTATTGCGCAACTGAAAGGATTATATATCAAAGGCGATAGAACGAAACACATATCATAAAATTTCTTTTTCACTCACGATCTCCAGACGAGTGGCGATATTGACATTCAACAAATTCATTTTTCAGATAATCTGGTAGATTTAGTCACAAAGGCTTTGCCTGCAATGACCTTTGAAAGGCTTAGACATAAAATCGATATGCGTATATGTGGAGATCTACGATGAGGCTATGAAGAGGGGGAGTAAAAATATTGTACTCTTTTTTCCTTGACCACGATTTTTTCTCACAGGGTTTTCTGAGTAAGGTTTTTAACGAGGCAATATCATAATGGTCATTCAAGGGGGAGTATTATGAATAATTGTGAATGACATTATGACTCTGAGTAGTAACAGCCTAGACTCTTCGCCCACCAATAATCTTCATCTACCAAGACCTTTCATATACCGAGATCATTCATCTACCAAGACGTTTCATTTGGTTATACTATAAATAGAGGGTTTTGTAAGAAGTATTTTTGTATCTTCGATCGAAATCAATAAAGAAACTATTTCCCCATTCTACGATCTTTCTCTTGTGTATTATCTCAATATTCTTCCTTCTTGTTTCGTTGTTTTACAATAATATGAGGATAATGATGCTTGCATTGCTCAATTAAAGGGAGATATATCAAAGGTGATCGAACGAAACATATATCTCCGAAATTCTTTTTCACCCATAATCTCCAAAAGAGGGCTGTTATTGATGTTCAACAAATACGTTCATCAAAATATCCCGAAGATTTATTCACAAAGGCTTTGCCTACCACAATTTTTGAAAGGTCGGTGTATAAAATTGGAAGCACAAACTTGAAGATTTAAAGTGAGGTTACTAGGAGATGGAGTAAACGTGTTGTACTCTTTTTTCCTTTACTATGATTTTTTCCCACGAGATTTTTTATGAAAAGGTTTTTAACGAGACAATATTATAATGGACATCCAAGAGAGAGTGTTGTAAATGTTTTTATTGTAAATGCCCATCATGACTCCTATTTACCTCTAATTAGTGTTGAATATTTTTTTGACTTACTATTATAATTTAATTTCCTTTCGTCGTAAGCTCCCTGTAAATGGAGGAATATATTTTGTATATTGTGACCGTGAAATATTCTCTCCTTTTTCTATCCCATCTCTTCTATGATTTTCTTTTTTTTTCCCTATCTCCAGTTGGTAATTTTTTTGCTTTTTTTACTTTTTATAATATCGATAAATGTTTATTTTTTTAAACACTATTTTTCATAAGGAAAAAAAAAAAAGAAACGAACAAACTTAATTCCAAAGAGCTCTCTCGTCGGGAAATGCATAGGCCCCTGTTCGGGATGTAATCGGAGTTCCTTCTCCCCTGCCGGAGTTAATCCGTCGCCTGCCGACAGTTGTTTTCTCTCTCTGCTGGGCCAATCTCAAGGCCGCCTTTGCTGGCAGCGTGATTCCTGATCGGCAAATGCCGGGTTAGGGTTTCCGCCAACAAGCGTCCTACAGGGGTTCGAAGTTGTCGGATACAACCGTCTCCGGTGATGCGCTGCTGAAAGGTTCCGGTAGCGTTCCACTAGTTTCTTGGGAATCGGAATATGACGGAGTCTTCAAGGAGTAGAGTTACCATTACTCTCGGACACGGTCGCCAGGTACTTCCTAGTTGCTGTTAGGTTTTTTTCAGAGAGGAAGAGGAGCTCCTTCTGGTTCGGCAGATTATATTAGGCTTTTGGTGATGGAATTGGTTGTTGCGTATCTTGCATATGTGATTATTATGATGGAATGGATGTGATGACTTTTTCGCCGTTTTGGAGGAAATGTGAGAAATAAAGCAATGACTTCCGTTCATGACATTATGCGGCTGAGGAGTGGCGTGATATTGACATATTTGGAGGAAGAAGGTGGGGATTGGTTATGGATTTGTAAGTTGATGTCCGATGGTTTATTTTACAGGTGGTTAGGAGGGCAAGCGATGTGTCCGATGATCCATATAAAGAGAGCATGCTGCCTGTTGGGAGGAAGAGTTCGGTGAGAGATAGGTTAGGGGAGGATGCTGAGAGTTCCCTCTCTCAAAACGGACCAGTGAGCCGTAAGAGGTGCTCAGATTTGCTTGCATGTGTGTTTGGTTGGTTCCGGGCTTTATGATTAAGTGGTTGGCATTTTCAAAGTCATGCTAGCGGGTTTTTTTTTTTTTTTTTTTTTACTTTGTGTTATTTGGCTAGGATTTCTTTGTAAAGTTCTGATAATGGTTATATTTGCAGACAGCGAGATGATATTTCCTTCTCGAGCAGAGGCTCTAATGGTGTAGCTGGTACTAAACATAATTTTTATGTAAAATTCATGGATGCTAGCTTCTTTTGGTTGTAAAATCGATCATCTCATTATTTTTCCAGATATGCATGTTGGAAGAGATGACCTTCGGCTCAAACTAATGCGAAAGAATGCATCTAGGCATGCATTGAATGAAGAGACACAGAGCAGGATGGATCTTAGGGAGAAGCTTTCTGGAACTGTCCATTCATCAACGAAGATGATCGGTTCTCCACGACAGATGCTTGAGAGGAAAGACAGCAGCTATGTGGCTAGGATACCTCCATCAAGTGTTATCAGCGAATTGCCCCGTGCTGATATTTTGGGACGAAGCTCATATGCTTATGGAAGTATGGATTCGGATCATGTAAGAAAAAGATCCCCTGAGAGGCTTTCAGCTTCCTCGAGGGGATTCTCCCCACCAAGAAGTAGAGAAGATATGCATAGAGTGTCCATGATGAGGCCATCTGATGATACTGGGTCTATATCGTACATGAGAAAAGATGTCCTTGAACCTCCAAGGCCTGCTAGTACAAATGCAGTTTACATTAGGAACCCTACGCATCCTACATTAAATGCCAGACCACCACAACCAGTTTTAGGACAGCCTCCTCCTTTGCCTGCTACTGTTGTACAGAGAAGTTCATTCATGGTATCAAGTTTCTAATCTTGAGGGTCATTCCTTATGTTTTCGGAACACCCATAATCTTATCCTTTATGCTTGACTGATGACATAATCTGCTGTCCCCCTTTAGCTCCAACAGTTTAACTTGCTTTTCCTTTCATTGTCCAACTCACTGTTTTAGACTCTGTTTGCATCTGGTATTGACTTTTATAAGTTGCTATGTGGTTAATCTAGGCAATCATTCTCTGGTAAGAAATACATTTGCACATTTGAAATTATGGAATGAGCAAGTAAGAAATAATTGTTTGCTTCGAGTGTTGGTATCCGCTTTGAAGTGTATTAGAGTAACACCCTTTGAAAGATAAAAATGAGGACAATTGAGATTATAAGAATATGGACAGAGGGAATCTATGGACACATTTGATGGTTATCACATGACTTGAGATGCTAGGCACACTAGATGGGGAACCAGTAATAATCCAGATAGACTTGGATGGAAATAATAAAAATTTGTTATTTATTTATACACTAGCAATTATATGACTGCAAATATAATGTATTAAGCTTGTTCATTTAGGAAGACAATTTATTCTTTCAGTGGCAGATGTTTTATTTGTCTGTGGCTAAAGGGTAAACTGTTACTTTGTTTCGGCTCATGTAGGTTAATGAACACCAAACTGTTGATGGTTTGTTGCAAGCGTTAGGCTTGGGGAAGTACGCTATTCTGTTCAAGGCTGAGGAAGTAAGTTCTCTCCTTGTTGAAAGTACTCCGGTTTTTCATAGCTAATGATGGTTCTGGCATATTTTATTAAGTGAATCGCCACTTACATTACCTTGCTGTTATTTGATTTCCCACCATGTGTGTTTCGTGGCTATGATCGTAATAGTTGTTCTATCATATTTTGAGGTAGTCTTGTAATAGGATTTTTAGACATATGTGGAGATTTAAGAATTGAAATTGTTGTATTGTATTGACTAGCTCTTACAACATCAGGATGTATTTTTTCCCTTTTAGGTGGATGAAGTTTCCATAGTATGAATCTTAGTAGCCAGAGGAAAAGAAAGCAAAAGCGATTCCCGTAGTAGCGGCGAGCGAAATGGGAAGCTATGTTTTGATTATTCTCCAGTTATTCGAATACAATATAAAGGCCTCAGTATAGTTGGACACCACCCTGGCTGGAAACTGTTCCTAGGAATGCGGGTAGTGATACATGTGTGGTCGTGTTGTCCTTTAGGCTGCTGGTTGAGCTATTTGGATAGTGTTAGTTGAGGGTATTCTTGGGGTAATCCTTCCACAACTGGTGAATCTGCCTTGTTATCCCTAATGCTCTGTATGGGAAGGATTGGAAAAGGTGAAAAATAGAAGAGAAAATTCAAAAAATGAAATGATTTGGAAGGAAAAGCATGAATTTGCAATTGTACAAATGCTTCATGTTTTATGTTCTCCATGGTAGGAATGAAAGTAGTAATACGTGGTTGGGCTTTTGAGGCTACTGGCTAGGCTATTTGGGCAGTGAAAGGTGATGGTTCTTGGGTGTAAATCTTCCACATGCGGGTGAATCTGCCTCGCCCCAATGCTCTGTTTGGGATGTTTGTAAAAGATGAAAAATAGAAGATAAAATGCAGATATTATTTGGAAGGAAAATATTGAATTTTGTGACAGGAAAAATGCTTCAAGTTCGTGCTCACTATGGTTTTCTTTCCCTATCCTCTGCCAAACTAAACAAAAAAATATAAGTTTGTTTGGGAAGGCTAGGGTATGGACGGTAAGGAGAAACAGGATAACGACTGGAAATTGATGTTAAAATTTTGAGTTGTGTTTGAGCATTGATGTTCCATGAAAGTTTGCTTGCTTGTTTTCTTTCTTTTTTTTGCAAAAAAATAAAATAAAATAAAATAAATTAATTCCTCTCGAGGATGTTTGATTACTAAACATCGAGGATGTTTTATGATAGTATTAATGCTAAAATATCTGAATCCTTTGCTTCCTTGAGCATCCAACATACCAGATATGAGACCTTTCCTATCTAATTGGTAGATTGACATGACTGCATTGAAGCAAATGGGAGAGTCTGACCTGAAGGAAATTGGGATCCCAATGGTAATGCTTTCTTTTGTTTACTTGGGTCATCATATTCATTACAAGAACGTGTTTCGGGACTGATCATGTTGTATGCACTTTCCATCTGAGCACCACGCATTACCAATGCAGTAAAATATTTACAATCAGGATCATATGAACTGCATAGACCCTGCATATTTCTTCATTTTCAAATTCTTTCATGTATAGCCCGTGTTTATGTCTGCACTCTGCATCTGTTTTTAGTTGTTTTTTTGTTTCAGGCCATCCCATCTTTCTCTAGACACGTTGCTGTGTTTCTAATTAAGGAATTTATTCCGTTCCAGAATTCACTTGTTTTTGGCACCCTCCTGTTACAGGGCCCGAGGAAGAAAATCCTCTTGGCTATTGCGCCTCGCTCGAAAAGGCCGCAGTGAACGAACCCAGAAGACATTTTCTTGTTCCTTGGGTAAATGGTTGAAAGCCCACAAGGACACTCAGATGTCACCGTAGAGCTTTTGAAGCTTTTCTTGTTTATTTAGATGTGTCTATTCGAAGATGGGTATATGGTGAAGATATGCAGCTGCCTGTCTCTGTGATTGCTTTAACCCTTAGGTAGGCAGTAAGGGTATGACTTGTTTACATTCAGCTGCTTGCGAGGCAAATGTGGAAACTCACGCGGAGCCGGCCGTTCAGGCGATTGCACGTTTTGTTTTACACAGTTTGTCATAATAGCGATTTGGCAGATTTGATTGGATAGCCGGGACCGAGGCTGCTTTTAAGCGTATGTTGGTTGCCTTCATGTTGACATTTCGGAGTGTGATATAAAGTTTTAATGTGGTGGGGGAGGGAATGAGATCTCGTGAGATAACTCATTTTGACTTTTGGCGTGGCGAAGGCTCTGACAAATTCGCCAAACTCCCAGCGATTTCACATCCAACAGAAGCCGTTTTGATTTCTCGTCATAGAAAGGGAAGCGGCTAACGGTACGTGCACGTAACGGTTACGTAGTTTACTACTTACTACTAACATTTTTTAGTAAATTTTACTAAAAGTTGACCGTTACTACTAAAGTCAACTCAAATGTAGTAAAAAAAGTAGTAAAATTTACGAAAATTTGGTCTTCTTTTAGTAAAGTCAACGTAAAAGTAGTAAAAAAACGTTGTAAAATTTACTACTTTTCTACTGTTCATACAAGTGTTTTTTTACTACTTTTACGCTGACTTTACTAAAAAAGAGGTTTTAGTAAAGTCAACGTAAAAGTAGTAAAAAAACACTTGTATGAACAGTAGAAAAGTAGTAAATTTTACAACTTTTTTTACTACTTTTACGTTGACTTTACTAATAAAGAGGTTTTAGTAAAGTCAGCGTAAAAGTAGTAAAAAAACACTTGTATGAACAGTAGAAAAGTAGTAAATTTAACAACTTTTTTTACTACTTTTACGTTGACTTTACTAAGGAAAGGTAAAGTTTAGTAAAGTCAATGAAAATTTAGTAAAAAAAGTAGTAAATTTTACTACTTTTTGTACTACTTATGAGTTGACTTTACTAAATTTCTCGTTTTTAGTAACGTCAATGAAAGTTTAGTAAATAAAGTTGTAAATTTTACTACTTTTTACTGTACGATTTATGTCGATAATTAGTAATTGTTTACTACTTTTGCTGTGAGTTTTAGTAAAAATGTCTAAAAAGTAGTAAAATTATTAGTAAATTGTTACGTTTTTTCGTAAACGTTTACTAATTTAGACATGTTTTACTAATAAATTTACTAATACCAACAGTGTTTCCGAACCTAACTCCGAACCTAATTTATATGACTTTGGATGTGAAATTACCGTTTTACCCTGTTACGAAACATTTGGATGTGAAACATTTCGATTTAGGGTAAAACGGTAATTTCACATCCAAAGTCATATAAATTAGGTTCGGAGTTAGGTTCGGAAACACTGTTGGTATTAGTAAATTTATTAGTAAAACATGTCTAAATTAGTAAACGTTTACGAAAAAACGTAACAATTTACTAATAATTTTACTACTTTTTAGACATTTTTACTAAAACTCACAGCAAAAGTAGTAAACAATTACTAATTATCGACATAAATCGTACAGTAAAAAGTAGTAAAATTTACAACTTTATTTACTAAACTTTCATTGACGTTACTAAAAACGAGAAATTTAGTAAAGTCAACGCATAAGTAGTACAAAAAGTAGTAAAATTTACTACTTTTTTTACTAAATTTTCATTGACTTTACTAAACTTTACCTTTCCTTAGTAAAGTCAACGTAAAAGTAGTAAAAAAAGTTGTTAAATTTACTACTTTTCTACTGTTCATACAAGTGTTTTTTTACTACTTTTACGCTGACTTTACTAAAACCTCTTTCTTAGTAAAGTCAACGTAAAAGTAGTAAAAAAAGTTGTAAAATTTACTACTTTTCTACTGTTCATACAAGTGTTTTTTTACTACTTTTACGCTGACTTTACTAAAAAAGAGGTTTTAGTAAAGTCAGCGTAAAAGTAGTAAAAAAACACTTGTATGAACAGTAGAAAAGTAGTAAATTTTACAACGTTTTTTACTACTTTTACGTTGACTTTACTAAAAGAAGACCAATTTTTCGTAAATTTTACTACTTTTTTTACTACATTTGAGTTGACTTTAGTAGTAACGGTCAACTTTTAGTAAAATTTACTAAAAAATGTTAGTAGTAAGTAGTAAACTACGTAACCGTTACGTGCACGTACCGTTAGCCGCTTCCCATAGAAAGGGTTGATTAAACATTCCCTCTTGAGGAGGAGGAAGTCAATTTTGGCATATTCCATCATCAGGTGGGCTCGTGCGCGTGGGACGATTGTTGGAGATTTGTGAGAAAGAGCAGATCGATGGGGATATGATCTCTGTGGGTGTCTGATACAGTGGGGGCATTTTATTTACTTTTGTGTTCAATGTGCCATCGACACCCATTGGATACAAATTTAAAATAGTGGGGTCTATCTAAAAGATAAAATCAAGCGAAAGTAAAAACAATCCACTTATGCCATTGCTTGATCGAAGAGTCCTCCATTCATCACCAGCTGTTATCCACTCTTCTCTCTTCTCTTTCTTACACCAGTAAGAAATTTTGTCATATAAATTCCTTGTAAACTCGAATTGTGCAACGTGTAGCCAAAATATATTATCATATTACTTTTGCATAAACTTGGTTTTGAATTCTCTTGGTTTTAACCGGGAAACGAAAACAGTTCGAAGAAAATATTACCATGGGGGGAGTAAAGAAAAGGGGAAAGTATAAACGGAATCAAAACGACAATTCCAATGAGTTTGAAAATGAAGGGCACCAGTAAAAGATATGGAGACAAAGCAAATATTGGGCGAATATTGATGTTGTTTCCGGCATGTCCCCAAAGTGTGTGGGGTCCAATCAAATGGAACAAATGTCCAAAACCCAGATGCACTAATACCCACTAATGTTAATTAACTCTATAATAATAACGTAAACAGAGGACCATGAAAAACATATAAAAGGGAGGGCATTAAATTAATTGGGGGGAAATCCATCTCCTGAGAAGATACCCCCGATCTTGTGAAAGACCTTTCTAGTTTTTTCTTAGCCAAAATATACGATTATGGCCTCAACTTTGAGCCAACTTTCTATTTTGTCATTAACTAAGTTTGTTATATAATTTTGTCACCAACTTTTGTTTTTATTTCGATTTTGGCCAATCATGAATTTTTTCTAGCGAAAGCCAAACAAGGCCTTAATATAGTCTAACATGTGTCCTACATTAGTGGAGTTTCGACATCTCATTCATTCGTCTCGTAATCCACTTTATCCGTAATAGTCGCCCCCTAATAGAACATCATCCGACATTCATCGATTTTTCATATTTTTTGACAACATCAGCAACTATCGTTAACTTCGGCTTCCAATTCACTTGATTTGTTCATAAAAAATTTATAATAAAAAAAATGAAAGGTTTCAATTTTATTTCTTATTTTTTAAATTTTTTTTTCTTTTTAGTTTATAAATGAAAATTGTCTATTAAGGCCTTGTTTGGCTTTCGCTAGAAGAAATTCATGATTGGCCAAAATTAAAATAAAAACAAAAGTTGGTGACAAAATTATATAATAAACTAAGTTAAGGACAAAACAGAAAGTTGGCTCAAAGTTGAGGCCATAAATTGATATTTTGCCTTTTTCTTAAAGCATATATGATTACCTCATCGCCCCACCCACCACCCACTTCTCATATATTCCTAATCCTCCATCACCACCAACCCTTGATTATTTTAAAATACTATCCCCATGTATAACATGGTCAACATATGCTTTTAATATTTATGATTATGGGAGAAGGTGGGAGTCATTTTTTAATATAAAAGATTACTAGTGGGTTTGATTTAATTGCAAACAAAGTCTTGGTTGGTTGGATGGATTAATCAATTTTTATGAGACCCACGGATCTCTCTTTTTTTAGTTATTATATCAGGATAGTAATTCAAATGTTTGAAATACTCACGAAGGGATATATTAGATTAGTTTGCCAACAGGGTTATTAAAATGGATAAGCTTCCAGTCTTTGTTGGTTCAGTAGTCACACAAGAGCTGAGATAAATTGGCAAACTGAAATATTTGGAAGAGTGAAAATTGGGAACCTCGGCCTATGAAATTAGTCGATATACTCACCACAGTCAACCTAAAATAAAGATAATCACATATGCCTATGACATATCATTGAATTCTGATGTTCCAGTTACTTTTCGTGAATGGAAAAATTTTCATGGCATAATTATATTCTATTACAGTAAAGAAAAAGGATAATTAAGCTTCTAGTAGGACAGGGCAATACGAATCCAATTAAGTCAGATGGCAGCTGGGTCTTAATTAATACCAATATATAAAGAAAACAATCGAATGTACAAGTACAAAAGGATCTCCACCAACCTTCTTTGACTTTTGCTAATTACCCACTTAATTTAATGGTTTCCTTTCTCTTGTCCTTTAAGCATATGGAATAATAATCACCCCCACTGACTTTCTTCTAAAGGGGACAAGTTGTCCCATGATTGCTTTATTATTATTATTTCTATTATTTAAAAAACTTCAAAATACTGATGTGTCAAATTTATTATTAGCCATCTTGGAATCACATAAATATTAAATGAGTTTCAAGTTTATGTGCCATTTAATATGTTAGTTTTTTGTTTTTTAACTAACTAAAACATCCAAAACTAGTAGGTGTGTCAGCTTTGCAAAAGATTCAACTATTCTACGTACGGTTGTCTACAATACAAAACTTATATTATGTTGGCACATTCCACTGGTAACATGTTCGTCTTTTTTTCTCCCAATCAAATCCCATTGCCAATGATAGAATACTTCGATTGTTAAAGTTCTCAAATGAAGGCTATTTTCCTTTTTCGAGATGTATATAGACTTGTATAGGAACGATACTTAAAAATTCTAGAAAGCAACAACTCTCTCCTAGGAGGTGGCAACAAATTCCCACATCCTACGATAAGGGACGTGGTGGCAAGTCTCGTGGAAGATACAAAGCTATATAAAAGGACAACCAGATGTTATGACATAAGCGAATTTTGAGAAGCAGAAGATGAATGCCATATTTATAGAAAGCAAAACCACGAAACCAAAGATTGTCATCTCCGATGCAAGAGATGCAACTTCCCCACTCATTGATATCACGAGTTCTGATACAAAGATAAAGAGTAGAAGTATGAACACAAGCATGGAGAGAGAAGCCCGATAAACTTTTTCTAAGGAAGATGAATCTCCTAAAGTTTTTTGCTCTTCATCTAACTCGGTACAAGGCATGAATGAGATATGATTTTTCGATAGTGATTATAGCATCCGTGTCATAAGGATGAAGTAGAACTTTTTTGAACTTAATGAGAAGCACAATTCTCTCTTGGAACATGGTGTAACAAAAAGTTGAACAATGAAGGTAAATGTGTTATTTTTATTTTCAATGCAGAAGCTCAGGAAAAGAGGATGCACGATGTTTTCTACACTATAGGAATTAGACTGAAACCACTACGCATGGTAAAGATGATGAAGAGAGGCTATAAGTTGATTTTTGCATAAGGTCAGTGGAGTTAACTGACAGAAGTGGACAAATGGTCGAGGTTGTGAAGATGATGTCTAACAATCTATTTCTCCTAAGGATGAATGCTTGCAACAATGTTGTTCTCATAAGTGAAGTTACAAATAATTCTCATCTTTAGCACCTCATGTATAACCATTTTAATCGAAACGGCCTTGCTTTGCTAAAGAAGAAGCATATTGTGGCCAGACTACATTCTATACAAGCTAGACAAAGTGATGTATGTGAATGATTTCTTTTAAATACAAAGTTGTCTTCCGTTTTCAAAATATCATGGAGAGTTCAAACCTCTCTTATACTGGTTCAAACTCTCTCTCTCTCTCGGTAGCAAAAGATGCTTTCTGTTATTCATAGATGATTTTGCAGGAATGATTTGGCTACCTACGATTCGTGATGAAGGGGGCAAAAGACAAAGTCTAAAAACTTCACAAGGCTTTGTATGATTTGAAGCAAGAACAAAGTTTGAGGAACTATAGAATTGATGCCTACCTACATAAGAAATGACTCTCTTTAAGCTCAGTTGAACCATCATTATACATACAAAAGGATGATGCCGATTTCTTAATAACATGTCTTTATGTGGATGATTTGAACTACACCAACATACGTAAAAGCTAACTATAGAGGTTTTAGAAAGCCATGATAAATAGTTCGAAATGACATATCTTGGCCAAATGAAGTATTTTTTCGGATTTCAAGTGAACAAAAGAAAGGAGAGATTTTCGTCTCTCAAGAAAAGAACATTATACATCTCTTGAAGAAGTTCCACAAGGAGAAGGCGAAGCTAGCATCTACTCCAATGTCTATCATTGAGAAGCTATAGTAGGAAGACTTTACAAAAGTTATGACTTAAAGATCTATAGAAGCTTGATTGGTTCTCTTATCTATCTCACTCACCCCAGACTTATATTGTTCATTTTTTCACATCCGCTAAAAGGGTTCTACGCTACCTAAAAGGTACAAAAAAGTGCAAACTAAATTTATGAAAGAACAGAAGGGTGATTTGATGGATTATGTTGACAATGAAAGGGCATGAAGCTTGAATGATCATAGAAGTACATCTGGATACTTGTTTTGCATAGGAATTAAGCCCATCTCAAGGAGTTCAAAGAAGCAAATCATCGTTACTCTCTCAGCTGTAGAAGTTGAATGATCATAGAAGTACATTGGGATACTTGTTTTGCATAGGAATTAAGCCCATCTAAAGGAGTTCAAAGAAGCAAATCATCGTTACACTCTCTGTTGTAGAAGTTGAATGCATCGCTTAGTAGGTTACTCCTCATGTATAACAAAAGGTGGATAAACAAAAACAGTCTTACCTCACAACCAGTCTGCAATTGTATTGACAAAAAATCTAGTCTTACATGCAAGGGAGAAAGACATGGAGTTTCATCATCATTTTATAAGAGAGAGAGAGTTTCACGAAAAGAGATGATTATGTTGATGTTGTTACTACGACGATGTTTTTAAAGAAGTTTGAGACTTTCAAAGACTTCCTGACCATCGCAAATTAAGAGGGGCTATTGAGGAATTAATGATCCCAATAGTGGAGAACATTGAAGGCATCTTGGAAGCATGAAAAATTAAAATGCCCTTACCATCTTGGAACCATGGAAACATTAAATGGGTTTCAAATTCTTTGTCGTTTAGTTGACGTTTTTGTAGTTAATCCTTGAGTCTAAATTTCTCTATTTCTCTTTGTAAATAGAGGAGTTTATAACAATATTGAATTAAGAATATTATAAAAGTACTTCATAGTTCAAACACTTCAAGTGCACTCAAATATAACCATAGTAAATGCAACAACTCCGCAAACGGTTGTCTGTAATACAAATCTATATTATGTTTATATATTTCACTTTTTTATCCAATGTTTTCACACATAACCCCAATTTAATGAAACCATATCTTTTCTTTTCTCATTTCTTGATTAAATTAATTAGTCAAGCAAAAATGAATATTTGTGCAATGTTTTGCATGGGAATGGACTATTACATCGACGACTCTTGGTTGTTCTTTCTAGATTTAATTTTCACTCCACTATCTATTTATTTTTAATAAAAAATTATCATTGGGCATCTTAAAGTAATAATTCTTCCTTAAGATGGAATTTGCTTTTAAATGCATGAAACCCCACAAGTTGTATCCACTCACAAGTTAAACTCAAAAGCTATACACAACAACAGTTTCTCCATGACTAGCTCTACAGACTCCAGAGACCTTCTATCTCAAGATACCCATCAGAACATCTCCTCCTTGGGATCGTCTTCCGACAACAAGAGGTTGAGGCTCTTTGGGATCGAACTGATCAAGCCTCCAACCAACAACAAATGCAGGGAGGTCGAAAAAGGCGAGAGCGTCAGTTCTTGCAACACTGCAGTTTCGTTCCTGACACTTAGGAAACAAGTCAATGTCCAGCCAGGGGTTCTTGGCGGAAGGCTGTTAGAGGAGAACAAGAAGAAGCTGAAGTGCCAGTTCTGCTTCAAGGAATTCACCAACTCTCAGGCCTTAGGTGGCCATCAGAACGCACACAAGAAGGAGAGGTTGAAGAAGAAGAGGTTGCAAATTCTAGCAAGGAAGACCTGCCTTCACCAATATTTCCAACCACTCAGTAACAGCCCCAACTTCAGCTTCTTCAACTTTTGCAATGCTCCAACTACTCCTGGTTGGTTCTTTAACCCTTCCCATGACTACTGTGGCTCGGATCAGTTTGCCCTCTACGATGAGCAGCAGATCAGCTTCCTCCCACCCGATCATGACAGAGGGATCACTGAAGGGTCTTATGTTGGAAATTTTTGGTGCAGATCCACAACATCCAATACTATTTCTTTTCATCATGATTCTACATCCGATTTCGACCAAGTAAGCAGAGAAAGGTCGCAGGCGGCAGTTGTTGTAAAGCCCATGGCTTTTCCGGCATCCAAGTCGAGTCATAAATCCCTGGATCTTCGGCTCGGGTTGAGCTCAAAATCAAACATAAGCTAAAAGACGTTTCATAGTTCAGTTAGTAAAGGAAGAAAACATTGAAGTGGTAATAAAGGAAGAATCTACCATAACATTTCCATGCTATTTTTTTAACATCGTCATCATCGTTAGAACTAACTGCTAAATATTAAAATATAGTATTAGGGTTTGAATTGAAATATTAAAATATAGTATTAGGGAGATCTTGTTCATTTCCATTTCTTCAATTAACACGAAACAAGATGCGGTTCCTGCCCCTCACAGCTCAATCGATCATATAGCTATAAATATTACTTGCAAGAAAAAACTCATAGTAACCTCAGCAGTTTGTGGCTTTAGTGATGGGGGCAGCCCAATGTCGCCAAAAATGCATTTAGTTGTGAAGGTCAGGATTATAATCGGCGTCCATCAATGTGTCTTGAAGGCATAGGAAAATCTGCATAAGTCCCGATTTGGTATCCACGACCCCGGTCAAGCCTGCCACACCCTCGCAACACTACGACATGGGTCCTCCTCTCCCCTTCAGGAATAGAAAATAGGGATATAGTGGGTGCACACAAACTGCGGAGGTTACTAAATTTCTTTCTTGCTACTGTGTCTTCGATGATCGGCAATCGTATGCCATAGTGATGCACCCATGACAAAAAAAATTCCTCCAATGTCACATGTTACGTGTGACAGGACAGACATGAAAAAATAATTGCAAAATTACAAAGTGCTGGGATCCCACCTTCTTCCGTTTCCACTCTCCAATTTTTAGCGAAAAAGTGTTTCAGTCTAATATTTTAAGATTTGGGAAACCTGCTTTACTTATATAAAAAAATGGGAAGAACTCATTTTCATCCTAACTTTATTGAGATTACAAGAAAACATCAGAAAGTAAATTGTAAAACTAAAAAGTTCATTCCACAAGCTTAAGAGTAGGCAGGAGGCGCTCGTAGACTGCTTCCCATCCGGCCTGTGTTGGGTGGACCATGTCCCAAAAGAATGATTTCCTCGGATCCTTGCAGACAGTATACATTGGCTTCCATTGCTCATCCACAACTGCGCAGTATCCCTCGCTCCTCGTCCCCATTCAGCATCCCTTCAGCCCTTCTGGAAATCTTGACTCGTAATCTATCATTTCATGCCACAATGAAAGTTATGGACAAATTTGGAAGATTAAAACAAAACGAAAAAAAAAAATTCTTCACCTTTGCCTTGTAAGATATCCAGGAAGGCGTTACAGAGGTCGAGAACCACGACTGTACTGTTATTGGTCGACTCGTCGTTCATTTGTCCTACATTGTACTTCAAATCCATATTGTGAAAATCAACCAATTCTGATATCTCGTCATTGTCGCATTGCTTAAATGACAAGGATTTCGTCACTCTCGGGACGCACTGCAGCGCTAGATTTGCTACCAGTATTTTCTTCACTCCTAGAGCCTGTATACGTTTCAAGTTCGCCGCGAGTTGGGTTGTCACCTCATCAATAAAGTGCATCACGTCCTGAAAGCAAATATTGAAAAGCCACAAGTTTATCAAAGACAAGTTAAAATGATGTCGAGTCCAACTTGGCAGACTAGGGCAGTAGAACTACTGACCTTGGGATCTAAGGTGCCATTGTTCCTGGCCATATAAGCGCTATAATCGTTCCCAGAACTAGTGACTAGGGCAATCGAGTTCTCCAACCCAATGTCCCCATAATGTTTCTTCACGAGCTGCTCAAATAAGTCAATTTGAACAGTCATGTTCGGGGCTGCAACATCCGTATCGAACACTCCCGTACCTCCATGGGCAAAGTTAATTCCGAATAAGAGGGAACCAAAGTATAGCATCGGATGCCTCCAAACTTTCCTCCATTGCTCGAAGGGAATGGGGCTAAGACCCACGGCCCCAAAGTGCCTCGCTGCAACAGTAAGCACAAATAACAATCATAATAATAAAGAATCAATTCGTGACCGCCAAAAAAAAAAAAAAAGATCAAGCCTCAATCCTTGCCTAAAAAATCTGTCAGGACGAGTCCATTGGAATAGCGGCCGCTCGGATGACCGGGGAATGTCATGCCATAAGGGATTTTCCAGGACTCTTCTGAAATCTTACTGTTACCAGTATCGGCGTATGAATCTCCAAATACAAAAATCTTTTTATGGTATCAAAAGAAATCGGGGCATGGAGCATATCCGGGCGAGGGAGCGTGACGGGGAGGATGATGGTAACGCGGGATGTGAAACCAACCATGAACTCCGGTCTCAAACAATAAGATCACGAGCACCAGCAAGGACTTCATATTGTTAAGTACCACGCGAAATAAGCAAACAAAATCGTTCATTTTATACTATGAATACGGTCAAGCCAAATATCTCCGACACTATTAGAAAAATCTCAACAAATCTCAACAACCATATTCAGAAAATAATATATATGATTATTTCAATTATTTTTTTAACAGTTAGACACTATTCGGAGTGACTTCTTATTTTTAAATTTTAGCGCACACATATTTTATGGGAAAATAATTGCAATTGAAATATTTAAATTAAAAAAAATCCCCTAACATATAATAGATTCCATAAAAGTAGACGTGAGAAATGTTATGACAAAGAAAAAGATTGTAAAGGCTTCACTTTTCACCAAGGAAATACTAAAATAAATTGCAAATATCTAAAGCATTGTTACACCTTTTCGGGAAGCTTTTCGCACAATAATATCATTTTCAAAGTTAATATAATCAATCAATATAAATAAAAATACATACATACTATACTCGACTAATTTAAGCTTTTAAGGAAGTTAAATAATATAGGGATATTTATCGGCCTTATGATAAAACCATATTGAAATAAAGGAAAAAAATCTGTACGGATAAATGATTTCATTTGAGTTGTTTGCGAGTTTGTTGGGTACGGCAAACATTCTAACGGACTATATAAAAAAAAAGATTGATTAAGACTTATGAAAGATTATACATGGAAAGAAAATCTTACCTAACAATGGATCCAAATTAAATTTTATTCTTATATTATTACATAAATACATTTTTAAAAAGTAATAAAGTATAAAACTTTTGTATATCAACGATTTTTAAATATATTTGTACGCGCGCCCTCCGGCCTAGCACGCGCGCTGCGGTTCGTGCCACCCCAGGATCCGGACCCGCTCTCCCCGAGGCCCAGTCCGGTCGACGTTCCGGCTCGAACGCCGGACGCTGCGGAAAGGGGACCCGAGGTTAGGCCTTCCCTTGATTCGCGAACGGGTCTGCGGGACGTTTCGCCAACCGTCTCCAGTTCCCTGGAGGCGGCGAGTGAAAGGCTGCGTTAAGGCCTCGCTCGCGAATTTCGGGGAAGGCCCAAGGAGCGGCTCGAGTAGCCGTTGCCTCACCCCAAATGGCTCCGAAAAAAGGGTAATGGGGTTTAGTTTTACTTTGTAAAACTTTTGTTTGGAGTCGCCACCGACTTAGTTTAAAAATGTGATTTTCAGTCGGAAAAATCAGAGTCTGGGTTCGGAGATTCCTATTTACTAACCTTTGTATTCTAAAACATGCGAAAGAGTGGCGATTTGTCCAAAAAGTTTAACTTTTGATTGACGGGTGTTGGGCCCGATCCGGGAGTAGGCCGGACTTTTATCGACGTTTTAACGGGCGTTGGACCCGAGTTTAGGTTTATTTGATTAAAACCAATCATGCGACGCAAAACCTAAAGCCTAAGCATACGCGCAGTCACAAACAATTATTTAGATCAAAAGGACGGGGAAGGGCGGTGATTGCGAACCTATACACTTGGGTCCGCAATCCGTTACAAGTGGATTTGAATAAAAATTCGGGGAGACTCGCACCTTCCCTTTGTACCTTTGATTGAGTTTGGGGCCGCTTTAAACCTTCGAACCCACGGTTTTTAGGTCGGGGTAGATCCACGCGGTTTGATACACGCGCCTTCGAGTTAATCTTCGGAATTTTGAAGTTGATCTTCCGAGATTAGATGCTCGATGTACATGCAAAGAAAAATAAAGAAGTGGTCAGAAAGTCCTAATTTAAAACGAAATGAATGATTAGGACTTAATGAAATAAGAGCGATACTTACGGGGCGTTGTGAGCCCGTTGATGTCGATCGTCCGCGTCGTCGGAGGATGCATTCCTTGGTAATAATTCCTTCGTGTTTGACATGTAAAACAGGAAAAGGGAAGAGATGAGCAAAGCCTCGTTGATGTCGATCTCCCGTGATGTCGCGAGGTAATATTCCTTTGTAGTCAATTCTCGTTGTTTTTCCATGCAAAATAGAGAAGAGGATGGGACAATAATATATGTCCGAATTTAAATAAAACTTAATCTAACTGAATCAGTAAGACATGACTTAAGTTCGTTATCTCACCGTTTTTTTTATGGAAAGAATGAATAAAAAGGATACATGTATCACTTTTTAAAGAAAAGTCAACTAAAAAGATATGTCCCGCTATTTCGAAATAATTGTGCACGTTCTTTTTTTGTAGTCTAAAAAAAAACTCTTCTCGCCGTATTTCAATGCAAACAAACCAAGGGAAAAGTCTGAGACTGCTAACTGGGAAGGATATAATTATAGCACAGAAACTTGTTCGTACAAATGAAAATTTGTTCTCACAGTTAAATAACGTCAAAAAAGCATAACAAGTTCGTGACTATTTTATAATCAGAAAAATATAGAGCATGATTGAGTGTAGGTAAGATTAACATCGTCACATGCCTTCAAAATAAAACAATATGTAAATTACTTAAAATGCCCAAGGCTAGATTCAATATGATGTGAACACAATCCACGGGATCAAATAAATTAATAAAGGTAAACAAATAGATCAATTTCTATTAAATAAAAAAAATAAGCAATCAGAAAGTTTCAACGAGGGGCAAACCTTCGTGAGAGCATATTTAGACAGCAAACCTTCGTGGATGCTTGTGCGTCCCGGACAGCTGATGGCATCGGGGAGCTGACAACGACGTCTCTGCCCATCGGGGCAGAGATGAAGAAACGTGAAGCGCCGCTTCCGTCAATGGGAGAGATGCGAAATATGGCCACTACCGGCGACGTGGACGTTCATGGCTAACCCGCTCCATCTTTGGGGAAGGGTGAGCAAAGACTCCAAAGGGGATGTAGCCGCTGCTGGTACGAGTCCTTCATCCTCCTGAATTACTAACCTACACAGGTAGGCGAACGTGTTGGAACATAAAAGGGGCTTCCCGCAGTGCAGATGTGCAGCCGCGAGAAGTGAAGGTATGGATACGTGGCGACTTTCTTCGAGGGGGCTGGTTCGGGATGACTGGGGACTCAAAGCTTCTGCTTCCGCTCTTGCCGCCGGGTTTGAGCTGGTCGAGAAGGGGGGATTTCCATGCCGTCGAAGAGTCGGACCTACCTTGGGGCTCGATTGTACGGTTAGTGATGGTAGGAGGCGAGGTTCGGTCGTCGTCCTGATATTTTTAGGAGTCCCCCCCTGCCGAAAAGAACGCTACCCCTCTTTTAAAATGAAAATAGCAAGAACTAAAGATGAGATGGAGGGAAGTATCTCGGGAAGGCTGTTCAAGAGATAAGAACCCTATTTCTCGAACCCCCGTTCCTCTTTGTAGTGAAGTGATGGTGCCGTGCGCCGTAATGGGGTAACGTCGCCTTTTTTTCTCCTGTCAACTTTGGACACAGAAGAAATATAGCATTCGGGCTATTTTCTGACAATTTTATATTTTCCAGAATTGCTGGGTGTGGGATCGTCATCATGTGCCTCTTTCTCTTTGTCGAAGTGACTAAGTAGTGGGAGGATTGAAAAGGGGTGCTACGATCATCATTGTTGATGAAGGAATGGATAAGTTCGAGTCCCCCCCCATTGAGGAATGATTTTATAAATTCGTGGCTATATCTGCGCTAATCAAAGGATAACCCTCCTCATGGATTTAAAAAAGGACAGAATTAATTCTAATTAATTAACAAGTGAGTTCGAAATAGACTTGGTTTATAAAGTGTTACCGATCATGTTCGGTGAACGTTAAAATAGATTTCGACGTGATACAACCAACATTATAAACACGTGTAACATTTGTTAAAATTTGTCTAACAAGCATTATCAGTCATGTTTAATTAGTTTCAAGTCTAATTTAAATTTATTCCCATGTGATTAAAATTTAATAAATGTCAGTTACTAACAGAAATTAATCGATTTTGTCGACCGTTTCAACTTCAAGAACTCACCTAATACATGTATCATGCAACTCATAATTTGGGGGATTTACAATATTAAGCTGAGATAAATCTATACACATTAATATTAATTTATTGAAAAGAAATTATCACGAAACATCCCCATTTGATATTGACAAAAACAGTTTCTCCTTGCAGAATACGCCTTATTCCCAATAATATGTGTTCTTTTTTTTTTTTTGAGCTTCAATGGGTCTGAGGCAACAATGCCTCAATGGGTAGGTAGGAGGCCAAAATCGATTCCGGGCAAGAGACTGTTCGTTAGTGGAGGGAAAATGAGTAACGAAATGGGATTCCAAGGGTATGACGACTACGAAATTGCATCCCTGTTCCTCACCCTGGGAAGTGACAAGACGATAGGCGTGTCCGAGGGAGAGCATCTCATTGGAACGATGGAGCTTGATGCATGTGAACCGGACCACCTCATGCTTCTTTATCCCTCCTCCAACTCCATCCATGCCCACTAACATTACGCCCACGATCTCAGGTTATGTTAACCCGTACATATAAAAAAAAAAATTAATCGGAAACCCATTGATCGAAATCGAAACTAAAATACAGCTCTTGGGGTGTGTTTTCGATTCTCCTAAGCTAATTGAATTTGTTAATTATTAGTATTATTATTATTCCGTCTATTTCATTTTACAAATCAAATTTTATTTTAACTCCGACAAAAAAATAGTCAAAATTTATTAGGAAAATGATCTTATTAATCAAGGCTTTATCGATAATCCTCCGGATAATAGACAAAGAGAAGAACGTGATGGCACGAAAAT
Source organism: Melastoma candidum (assembly GCA_023653495.1). Taxonomy (NCBI): domain Eukaryota; kingdom Viridiplantae; phylum Streptophyta; class Magnoliopsida; order Myrtales; family Melastomataceae; genus Melastoma; species Melastoma candidum. The sequence goes on from CM042891.1 coordinate 15,208,499, forward strand.
AGTTCATTTGTTATGTACCGTATGATTCGACACATACTTCATTGCCTTTGCCAATAACAGGTCCATAAAAGGTCACCGTCGTCACAAATCTCAATCCACTATCCTCACATTTCACTCCACCACGTCCCATTAAGACAGTATTGTAAACATGATGAACCACCGACGCTCTTCCTCGCATTCCCATCCTACTTCTGGCTACAACGTCCAGGTTTTCTCCATCCGCCCATGTGCTAAGGCCATCCGTATCATCGTCAAAATATGGTTTGGCATACGAACCCCGGCTGACTGCCCAACGTACGTCGTCAACTACGACGCAAGGCTACCAACTATCTACAGAGAGAGCACCCGAAGGGGGGATTGGGTGCGAGAGCTGCGGAGAGTAATCTTACAAAGTTGTCTGCGAGAGCTGGGTAATTTTTTACCCACTTTTTTTTTTTCTTTGCTCTTCTTTGACAATGTTGTCTGCATGACCCAGGAATCTCGTCGAGCACGGAACAACGGAACGAGGCAAACACAAGACAACCGCAAGTGCGTGACTCCCAAATATGAGGGGGCTCATTTCGCATGGGACGAGCGAATGCGAAATAACAATCCCTCTATAAATACCTTCGAGCGCAGTATAACTTTCACGCCTCCATTTTTATTCTAGTTGAATTTGCGACATGGAAATTAAATCGACAATCTTTTTCTTGATTTTGGCACTCACATGTTGCCCCCTGCAAGGTGCATTACCTTCGTGTAGTGAAGTGGTAAACCCACTCCAGCCTTGCTTCCCTTATTTGAAGGGGCGCGGAGGACCAACGTCCGTGTGCTGCAATGGGGTGGGCGGCCTGATTGGCTTAGCCGAAACCAAGTCTGGTCTGGAGCTTATCTGCAAATGCCTGAAAGATGCCCTGGAGCATGCAAGTTATGATCCCAACCTAATCCCTACTGTGACCACGAAGTGTGGATATGGTAACATTGGCCTCCCACCAATAAGTCAAGGAACAAATTGTTCAGGTAAGTTCTTGTTATACCATTACTCTTTGCTCTATGTAGCTATAATAATTTGTTTCTTTTTTTTTTAATTTAACGAGGTGCAGGCATATGAGGATTTCCAGATCAACAGCCCCAAACCAATCCAATAAATAAATGCGAGGACTCCTCTCGTCTTGTTGTGAGGCGTTACGGCTTAAGTCCCGCTAAGTATTTCTATTTCTAGTTTGTTATCATTGTTGCGAAAGGCTTGTACCGCCAACAATGGCAATGGAATGATATAATAAAGTAATATTATGATACCATGGTCTCTCGATTATCGTCTTTCGCATTTCTAATGTTAAGTACCTCAAATCTATTCCATCGTTTTTTTTTCCTCTCTTCTTGGTTAACTTATTCCCTTTCCTTGCGTTCGGATTCGGAGATACCGTTTTCATTGACTGTCCATGAGGTCAAATTCAATCTCCTCCTCTTATTGTGAGGGTCAGAGGAAGATGTCGAGGACGAAGGCGAGGGCGACGAATCGCCGTACCTTGTCCCGAGTCTAGTTGTCACTTTGACCTGGGGCAGCGCCTTAGGGGCCTTCCTCATGTTTTGAAGCAGTGATGCCTCTATCAATCGATAACAGCTCATTATCCCTCCTGAAACAACTTTGTCGTTTAGGCAGTTGCTCGTTAAATGTTGGGATAGGAGTCAAGCTATACTACCTTTAATGTTGGACAGGATGGCTTCGGTTGCTCGAGAAACAAGGACCCTAACGAACCTCCCTGTCAAATCGACCTTGAGTGAGAAGAAACCCAAGAAGGAGAATGGTGTGATGGATTTGAGCCTCCAGTTCAGGATGGAGAGAAGAAGAAGCTCCATCCTTGAGATTGTCTTCGGCTCGAATACGTACTTGGCGCCTTCCATCACAACCCATCAAGCATAAATTAAACGTGATTAAGCTACAACCACAATAATAAATATTTTCGTATCGCATGTAAAGTGTGGTCACGTTTACGGAGCGTGGAGGTTACCGGCAGGCCGGAAGTGGAAAGGAACTTTTATGAAGCATGCACCTTCCACACAAAAACCCATCACTTAATTTGCCCTTAAATTAATATTAATTAAAATAAATAATTTAACCCAAATATCGTTATATTATCATTTAGTAAGACGAAAATGACGATCATTAAATAAAAACATTATTATTGGTAAGGGTCATTAAGGGCATATATTTTAATGTCCTGGTGTTTCATTTTTATTTGTTTAACAATTACGAAAACGCATAAGAAATAAAAATAAAAAAATATCAGTCTGAAAACTTCCATATAGCAATTCGTGTCACATCTTTGTAATGCTTCTCCTGAAAAAGGTAATATTATAATATTTAGCAAATAAAGATGTTTTCCATCCAGTGTGACTTTCATTTTTTTTTTCTGCTTTTCAACAGCAGTGGGAAGAACGCGGATCACACCGTCGGCAGCGGGATCAATCTCTGCTGTCCGATCCGGCCTGTGGCAACATTTCAATCTAGGACTTTTGCGTGTCTGGTATTGTAAGGCCCCTGGATGAAGTCCTTCTCTCCATGGAAGAGCTCTGTCACCAGGAAGCCGTCCTCTGGAAGTGCAGCAGGGTAGGAGGAGTCGATGTCGGAAGAGAACCCAGGGGATTCGGCATCCGAGAGGACCGTCCCAGAGTCCTCATCGCAGAGGAGGTCGGGGACGGAATCGGGAAACGACACTTACGTGGGGATTGACAGGAGGACCGGATACAAAGTCCTGGTATCATTCTCTGTCCATCCTGTTCTCGGAGGCTGGAGATGGGAACGGATACTGCGGCTGCCGTTGGGGCGCTCGGGATTGGAAGAAGAGAAGAAAAGTAAAGGGGAGAGAGTGGGAGGGATTTGACGTGGTGTGGGTAGTAATGAGGTAGAGGGATTTTATTTATCATTTAATTATTTTTTTCTACTTTAGTGCTGGTTAACAGAATAGTTGATCGATTATTGTGATTAGTTGGGTTTGTTCTTGATTGCCAAGTTGAAGTTATTTTTAAAATAAAACGTAGAGATTAGGTTTTGATTTCCGGATGAAATTTAATGTGACTTGGGGGGGCAAAATCTTGTGATTTTCTGACAGTGAAGACGAATAGCGAATGTGCCGAGAGATCCGGCAGCCACGTTGATCTGAGGCTCATTTTTTTGTTCTTCTCGAATTTCCTCTTATTTAATTATTCATTTATTGAATCTCGGGGTCTCTTCAATGAGATTCAAGTTCAACCTTTTCCCATTTATGTCCACTGTATCCCAATCCAAACACATGATATGCCTTCGACCCCCATCGTGGAAAAGTTGCCCATGATATATATACACACGCTACAACGAGATCGATGAAATACTTCTAAAACGAGATCCAAATCTATAAGCAAATCGTGAGATTTCCAAACCTATGATGAGGAGAGTATACTGATTTTGAACAACTCAAGTTATATTTGTTAAAAGAAAATGCCAATGTTGGGGATCCTAGTCATATTTCGAAACCTCTCGTTCCTATTTCATATTTGTTATAAATGAGCCTTGATGACGCTCGCCACAAATTGAAAGCCACCAGGAGACATGACGTATTTCTGCTAGAAGCGTCAAAAAGAACACGGGTAAGGAGCGCCAAGAAGGAACGCGGTCGAACACAAGCTGTATAGTATACACATAAATCAGTTTATTTCACATTGAACATTTCATACTTTTCATTCTAGAAAGATTTCTCAAAAAGCATTCAGGAAATAATATTTCTGATTATTTCAATTATGTTTACAGCTGGATACTCTTCGAAGTGACTTCTTATTTTTAATTATACCTAAAAGTTTAGTAAATTACAATACTATACTAAAAATTTTAGCAAATTACAATTCTTTATTATACGAAATGCACTAATTTAGTAAAATAAACTTAGTAATTTACTAAATAATGTCGGCCTTAGTAAAAAATTCAGTAAAAACCCAAATGGGCTTAGAAAACTTGAGAGAAATGCACAATAACGGGCTTAATAATTTTAACTATATGATTTACTAAGAATTTTCGTAAATTACACTATTGTATTATAATGTACTAAAACTTTTTTAGTTTATTAAAACACAATAGTAAGAAATATTAGTAATTTACATTTTTTTTTACTATACGAATTACTAACCTACTTTAGTAAAAAGCCCGATGGGTGTAATTAAACGGGAGATATATTCACAATAATGGGCTTAGTTAATTTACTATACGATTTACTCAAATTTTCGTAAATTACATTAATGTTCTAAAAGTTTTTGTGAATTATTATTGTGTTCTATACGATGTACTACGCTTTCTTAGTAAACTACTAAATTATTTTATTAAAAATGTACAATAAGGATTAGTAAATTACTAACTTCCACGGTGCGGAACTAAAATAATAGTGTGCCTGATTAAGAGGGTGAATTTACGATTTAACACCATAGAAGTTGTTTAGTGATTTACAAGAATTTTTAGTAAAATATACAAATTCGAGTTAGTAAATTACTAAACTGTAGTAGTACAAAAGTACGATAATAGCGTTGCCGGTAACAACGAAACTCTATGGATAGTCAATACGTAATGTTTTATTAGTGATGGCTCACGTTTAACTGGGGGTGGACCTTCATTGAAGACATAACATTGACATAAATGAACATAAGTTTCTCGGCGAGACCACCGGGTGATAACAAGGACTCATACAATCTACAGGATGTAATAGGCAAATCCGTTGTCAAATACTACTTAAAACTCTTCCTAAACCCATTGGCTTACCATCAGAAAGTATAACAGCCCCTAATAAATTCGAGATTTTCATTCTTCCTTCAATTGTCGGTCATATCCGACAAGAGGCTTCGCGGACAGTACTATTGCAAAACCAATTCAAAGTTTTGTTTTTATAGTATTGCTTGTAAGTAAACGAAGAGCATGATGGCTGAGGATGTTAATAATCAGAACCATCGCTCTTGTTGTACCCTGAACCTCTTTGAAGATCCTCTTTGGTGCCTGAGGATCAAAGCTCTCCCCCGCCATGGTCCAACCACGTGGAAGTTGTTGAAAGGAAAGCTAGAGCAGAAGGATTCTGGGTGAGCCACATACTATTGCAGGAACAGACAGAATCAGCGCCATAGAAGACTTCTAAACGCGGAAGAGAGCTCGACATCATTTAAGATGTCGATATCGTCCCGTATTCCTGAACGTTTCAGACAATTACAGAGAAATCGGCATGGAGTTCCATATCTGTTGTTACTCTGCCATTGATAGGCGGACGGTTCCACTTTCCTTGAACATCAGCTCCCACATTACGGTGTCTTCAAAGACGTAGAGCTTAATGCGAAACTGAAAGATCTTGTTCCCCGAATGGCCAGCAAGGAGTTGCAAGCTTGGTCTATGGGCAGGGCTTGGTCTGTGGACATGCACTATGAATTTATTCGTGCCTGGTTGTAGGAGATACAACAATGGGATGTCATAGTCAACGTACAAACTCAACGTAGTTGTTGCAATTTTCTTCATCCAGCGGGGAGGTCGACTGGAGTTTCTGTAAGATTACTCTCCTCAACTCTCGCACCCAGGCATGCCTCCTACAGTTAAGATGATATAAAAGAAGTTACTTATCAGGAAAACCTTCACCTGAACAACGGCCCTGAGATCCTGATCAAAGCTGGCTTCTTCTAAAGGGTCTACATCAGGTGCCTTTTATCTCACCCGGACCTCATCGTCGTCGTCGGAAGCAGATCCACCATCGTCGTCCTCACCTGTACTAGGACGCAACACCGCAAATAAGTCCAGCACTCCAACACATACTATTTGAATTAAAATATACAGAATATTTGTAATCAATACCAAGAAAAATATATTTGACAGTCAGTAAACAAGGAAGGCTTCTTAGGCATAACAATGGGAGTACGAGTCCTTGAGAAAGTATTAAATCTTCAGTCAGTTTGGTTCTCGTGTAAAATGGTGATATCTGAGGAAAGAATGTGCTAATATCTGAAAATATCATATACCCAGCATTATCAAAGCCTACTCCTAATAATCAATTAAGAATAAGCACATATTACAGGCTTAAATGAAGAGACCTGTGTTCTTAAGGTATCTGTGTAAGTGCATATTTCAGGAGTTAATAGTGCTCATTTCCCTATTTCCAACATGTTGAATTAAGAACTCACCTGCAAATCAAATTCTAGATCCAACGGCAAGGAACCCTTCTCGAGTATGTATCTTTGAAAATGTATCAAAAAGCGATCCAACTTCCTCTTTGATGAACCACGGTCAAAGTAATGGCCACAAGTTTGGAGGAGAGTTATGACCAATCTAATTCGGAAACAATCTTCCGGTGGATCTAACACATCTTGCTGTTTAAGGAAAATCAAAACAAAATGGGTCGATGAAATATGTTCATATTCATCACATTAGAGGGTGCTGGCACGAGCATATAACAGCATAAAGCATACAATCACAAATAGAAAGCGAGGGTTAGGACAACCGGAAGATAAGTCCTTAAGAACCCTCTTGATAATTCACATCCACCCAATGAGAACATGTAGTTTGAAAAGCCACTTCAGTATGCTCGAGAAATTGTGAAATTTTATAATTTCTATACTCTACCAAATGTTGGGGGGTTATGTGTGTAGGATTGGATAGGAAGGGAGAAGGTGCTAGCAGAACGTAGGTTCTGTACTGCCGACGACCTTCTGTAGGATAGAGGAAACCTTCTGTAGAGCTGCTGCACCTACGAGGAGTGTTTTGGCTGCACTTTCTCTCTGTTTAAACTTTCTCTTTCTATATCTTTCTTTTCATTCTTCATACATGAAAGTCTACTCGTCCCTTTATATATAGGGAGTAGTAGGAAAACCAAATGACAATAGAAACCGACATATTTAATGACAGATTTAATAGCCTGCTTTAATGACCACCTTAAATGACTTTTCCGTTACTAAATTCAATACCCATTAATATTGATCATAAATTACCTTCAACACCCCCTCTTAATTTATGATCTTCAAGAAGTCTTTGAATGTCTCGAACTTCTCAGAAGACACCGCCTTTGTAAGAACGTCTGCGGGTTGATCATGGGTGCTGATGAACTCTAGAAGAATCTCCTTCTGCGAAACCATCTCTCTGATGAAATGATGACGAAGTTCTATGTGCTTCGATCTTGCATGGAAAACTGGATTCTTGGTCATAGCAATTGCAGATTGGTTATCACAGAAGATTGTTGTTGGCTCGTCCACCTTCTGTTGTAATTCTAGAAGTAACCTTCTGAGCCAGACAGCTTCTCTTGTTGCTTCATTTGCTGCGATGTACTCAGCTTCTGCAGATGATAGTGCAACAGTGTTTTGCTTCTTTGAACTCCATGAAATGGGCTTTGTTCCAATACAGAACAAGTATCCTGATGTGCTTCTACGATCATCCAAGCTTCCTGCCCAATCACTATCTACATAACCCACTAAATCATCCTTCTGCTCCTTTGTATACTTCAGTCCGACCTTCTGTGTGCCTTTTAGATAGCGTAGAACTCGTTTTGCTGCTGTGAAATGAGTTCTGCTGGGGTTGCTCATGAATCTAGATAGCAAACTCACAGAATGAACAATATCAGTCCTAGTGTGAGTGAGATAAATAAGAGAACCAACCAGGCTTCTGTAGATCTTCGAATCAAAGCCTTCTGTAGAATCCTCCTTCTGTAACTTCTCATTGAGTGACATTGGTGTAGAAATTGGTTTTGCATTCTCCATACGGAATTTCTTCAATAGATCTGCTATGTACTTTTCTTGAGAAATGAAAATCTCTCCTTTCTTCTGCTTCACTTGAAGTCCGAGAAAGTACTTCATCAAGCCAAGATCTGTCATCTCAAATTCTTCCATCATGGCTTCCTTGAACTTCTGCAGCAAGCTTCTGCTGGTGCTAGTGTAGATCAAGTCATCTACATAAAGACATGCTATTAGAAAATCAGGACCAACCTTCTGTATGTATAACGAAGGTTCTACTGAGCTTCTGGAGAATCCTTTCTTTTGTAGATAGGAATCAATTCTGCAATTCCATGCCCTTGGTGCTTGCTTCAAACCATATAGAGCCTTATGCAGTCTGTAGACTTTGTCTTCTGTGCCTTTCATCACGAATCCTTGTGGTTGTTCTACGTAGACTTCTTCTTCTAGTACTCCATTAAGAAATGCTGACTTGACATCAAGCTGGAATACTTCAAGCTCCTTCTGTGCTGCAATAGCTAGAACAGCACGGATTGTCTCCATCCTTGCTACAGGAGCAAAAGTTTCTGTAAAATCAACTCCAGGCTTCTGTGAATAGCCTTTTGCTACGATGCGAGCTTTATGCTTCTGCACACTTCCATCTTCATTATACTTGGTCTTGTAGACCCACTTCAATCCGACAGCTTCTTTTCCTTCTGGGAGATCGACCAATGACCACGTGTCATTCTTCTCTATAGAAGTCATCTCCTCCTTCATGGCATTTCTCCATTTTTCTTCTATGGCTGCCTCCTCAAAGTTCTGTGGCTCAAATGCAGCAAGAGCAAAGTTAGCTTGCTCATAAATTTCAGTGAATGATCGATACCTCCTTGGTGGTGTATCTCCAATAGGACCCTTCGCTTTTGGAATGGTTTTAGAGGAACTAGCTTCTGTTGTTCCGATGGGATTCTGTACTGATGCTTCTGCTACTGCTTCTGTTGTCCTGATAGGGTTTTGTACAGATGCTTCTGTTACTGCTTCTGTGTATTGGAAAATCTGAGTCATAGAAGACTCTTCCTGCCACTTCCAATCTGTATGTTCATCAAAGATAACATCTCTTGACAGAACTAACTTGTCAGTATTCGGATTATAAAGACGATATCCCTTCGATTCATCACTATATCCGATAAAAATCAACTTCTCACCTTTCTCATCAAACTTTTCTCTTCCTTGAGAAGGTGTAAGTGCATATCCAATACACCCAAATACTTTCAAATGATTTACCACGGGCTTCCTTCTGTGCCACGCTTCATATGGTGTCTTGTCCCTAACTGCTTTTGTAGGGGATCTGTTCAAAAGGTAGGCAGATGTGTTGACAGCTTCTGCCCAGAACTTGTTGGGTAGACCTTTGCCCTTTAGCATGCTTCTGGCCATTTCCACTATGGTTCTGTTTTTTCTTTCTGCGACTCCGTTTTGCTGAGGAGAATACTGCACAGTTAACTGCCTCTGTATCCCCTTCTGTTGGCAATAGTCCAAGAATGGTCTTGACAGAAACTCTCCTCCGCGATCTGTCCTCAAGGTCTTAATCTTATATCCACTTTGATTCTCTGCAAGTGCTTTGAACTTCATAAAGGTGGTGAAAGCATCTGATTTCCTCTCAAGAAAATAAATCCAAATCATTCTAGTATAGTCATCTACGAACAACAGAAAATATCTTCTGTTACCGAGAGATGGAGTCTGAGTAGGTCCACAAATATCCGCATGAACCAGCTCGAGAGGGGCTTGAGCTCTCCATGATGTGTTTGGGAATGGAAGACGATGATGCTTTCCGAAGACACATCCTTCACAGACGTCACCTTCTGCAGCTTGTATAGAAGGTAGTCCTACCACCATATTCTTCTGCTTTAGTAAAGCTAGACCTTTCCTATTCAAATGTCCATACCTGAGATGCCAAAGATGAGAATCATCTACAACCTCGGTTTTGAGAACCACATTGCTGTAAGGAGTCATCTTTAAAGGGAACAAATTGTTGGACGTCATCTTCACGACCGCAATCTTCTGTCCGTTTCTGTCTGTTATCTCACATTGACCTTCTGCAAAAACCAACTTGTAGCCATTTTTCATCATCTGTCCCACACTTAGTAGGTTCTGTGCGATTTCTGGAGTGTAGAAGACATCGTGCATCCTCTTCTGTTGACCTTCTGCACTGAAAACTGAAACAACACCTTTACCTTCTATCTTTAACTTCTTGCTATCTCCAAGTTCCAAGAGAGAGTTGTATTTCTCATCAAGCTCCACAAAGTTCTTCTTGATTCCTGTGACATGGTTACTACACCCACTATCGAGGAACCATATCTCATTCATATCTTGCACGGTGTTAGAGGAAGAATAGAAAACTTTAGAAGGTTCATCTTCCTTAGAGAAATTTACCGAGCTTCTGTCCTCATTCTTCTGTTCATTCTTCTGCTCTTTATCTTTGTACCAGCAATCACGATCTGAATGAGTTGGGAACTTGCATCTCCTGCATCGAAAACGACAATTTTTTGTTTCATGATTATTCTTTCTGCAGATGCGGCATCCTGCTTCTGCTTCTTCATGACCGCTTCTGTGCTGACCTTCTGGTCGTCCTTCTGCATAGCCTCTGCCTCTGCCACGAGACCTGCCTCCACGTCCTCTGCCATAGGACCTTCTATTATTTCCAGAACGTTCTTGCTTCTGCTCAGAAACATTCAGCTTCGCTTGAAATGCTTGCTCCACGGGGGTTGTGTACTTGCTGACCCGTTTCTCATGGGCTTCTAAGGAACCCATCAATTCATAGATGGAAACTTCTGCGAGATCCTTCATCTCTTCAATCACGGTTACCACATGCTCAAACTTCTGTGGCAAGCTTCTGAGGATTTTCTCCACGACTTTTCTATCTGGGACGACTTCTCCGCAACTCTTCAATTGATTGAGGATCTCCACGATCCTTGAGAAGTAGTCTTTGACGTTTTCTGCGTCTTTCATGGATAGATTGTCGAAGTCTCTCCAAAGATTCTGCAGCTTTATAGAGATCACCTTCTGTGACCCTTTGAACTCCTTCTTTAGGACTTCCCACGCTTCATTCACCTTCTTCAGGCCGAATATCCTTGGGTAGATGGTTTTGCTCACGGATTGTTGCAGAATCCGCAGAGCCATGGCATTCTTCATGACGTTCTCCTTGTACGCCTTCTGCTCATCTTCTGTGGGGTTGATGACACCTTCTGCGGAAGTGTTGTCACCTTCTGGGAGAGAGATTCCTTCTGGAACTTCTTTGTAGCCTTCCTCCACAAGTTTCCATAGATCTTGCGAAAGGAAAATGGTCTCCATTTGAGAACTCCAATAGTCGAAGTGCTCACCGTCGAAGATGGGGATTTGGTTGGGAGAAAAGTGAAGAACATGTTGCCAGCGGATGTAGACATGACCTTCTGCGCTCTGATACCAAATTTGTTGGGGGGTTATGTGTGTAGGATTGGATAGGAAGGGAGAAGGTGCTAGCAGAACGTAGGTTCTGTACTGCCGACGACCTTCTGTAGGATAGAGGAAACCTTCTGTAGAGCTGCTGCACCTACGAGGAGTGTTTTGGCTGCACTTTCTCTCTGTTTAAACTTTCTCTTTCTATATCTTTCTTTTCATTCTTCATACATGAAAGTCTACTCGTCCCTTTATATATAGGGAGTAGTAGGAAAACCAAATGACAATAGAAACCGACATATTTAATGACAGATTTAATAGCCTGCTTTAATGACCACCTTAAATGACTTTTCCGTTACTAAATTCAATACCCATTAATATTGATCATAAATTACCTTCAACACCAAAGGTGTCAAAAACACAGAAACAAGACAATTCTACATCAAAGCCAGAACAATGCATGATCTCTCTTACTGGCATGAAATTCAACACATAAATGAGTGAAATCCATTTGCCTAAAGACGTATTTTGTCATTTATAGCCAACAAAACAAGTCAGTAACTTCTTTCTTACCTCTGCATTGCCAAAGCCAAACACCAGAAGCAAATAAAGTGTCTCAAATATCACAGATGATTCAACATGAGACTTAAGGATTCCATAGTAGCAAATAAAGTGTCTCAAATAAACTATCCGTCTCAAAACTTCCATAGTAGCAATTTAGGAATTCGAAGGGCATTGTCACGTTTCAACTTCTTGAGGAGGTGATTTGCGTTCTTCAAAGAGATCCGGATGAATTTTTCATTTAACTTAACAGTGTGATTCCTCAACGTACCAAAATGAGACGTTTAAGCAACTTCAAACAGAAAAACAGAACAATGCAACGTTATCTTCCGACTATTTAGGACCATTGGCTTTTCATTTTACTCAGTAGTAACAGATTTAAGGTACTTTATATTAGAAACGCGAAAGACGATAACATAGAGACCATGGTAGCATAATATTACTTTATTATATCATTCCACTACCATTGTTGGCGGTACAAGCCTTTCTCACGAGTGATAACAAGCTAGAAATAGAAATACTTAGCGGACTTAAGCCGTTGCGCCCTACAACAAGACGAGAGGAGTCCTAGCATTTATTTAGTGGATTGGTTTGGGGGCTGTTGATCTGGAAAGCATCATATGCCTGCACCTCCTTGTTAAGATATAAAATATAAACCAAGCCTCACCTGACAGCTTAAGCTTTTAGGTCGATCGGTAAGGTTTCTACATGGTATCAGAGCGGTCCTGGGTTCAAACCCCCGCGCACGCAAAAATCCCCAAAAATAAGGCGAGTGGCCAAAAAAAAGAGCCCGCCTAGCCTTGAACCAAGGGCCCAGAGCCAACGATGCCTGCCCGGTTCGGCTTGAGGGGGCGTGTTAAGATATAAAATATAAACCAAGCCTCGTTGGCAAGATGGCGGTGACGACGTTCAGCGACTCCATTTTGTTGTGGTGTGTATGGGCACGAGAGTTGAAGTTTGATACCCTTATCAGCCAGTAGGGTCTTCATCGCCGTTGAGACAAACTCACCGCCACCATCACAACGAAGTGATTGAACGTTGGATGAGTATTGTGTAGAAAGAAGATTAAGCAAGTGGACAAAGTGGTCAAACACCTCTGATTTGCGGCGAATAAAGTATATCCATGAGAAACGGCTGTAGTCGTCGATGAAGATAACGTAATACTTAAATCCAGTAGCGGATAAAACGGGTGATTGCCAAACATCGGCATGCAACAGTGCAAGCGGCTTATCGACTCTTGATGCGAATCGTGCGAACGGAATACGTTGAGCTTTTCCTACAGCACAAGATCGACAGTGTCTTGTTGTCGACGCATTGGAAAGAGGCGGCAACAGCTTGTTACGAAGTAGACGACGAAGAATATCAGGATGTGGATGGCAGAGGCGAGAGTGCCAATCGACTGTAGTAGAGGCAGCGAGCGCGAGAGGCGGAGAGGAGAGGTGGAGAGGATAAAGGGGGCCTTCAGTCCGTATTCGCAGTCGGGTGCGTCCCGTGTGGCGATCCTTCACAATAAATGTATTATCATCAAACGACACAATGCAATTATTATCACGACACAATCGTTTAATTGATAGAAGATTGTGGCGGAGCTGTGGCACATGAAGAACTTGGGTCAGTAAAAATGGAGAGTCTTGTGCCGGAATGGAGAGGTCGCCCACACCAGCAATTGTCAGGGGTGTACCATCGCCGACATATACACGTCGCTGCCCATCATAACAAGTGTAGTGATTTAGCATACCAGGGGAGTGGGTCATATGATCGGTGGCTCCGGAATCGGGATACCACAACGTCCCAGCCTCTTCCTCAATGTTGACAGCAGCGAGAGCTTCGGTGACATCGGTGACTGTGCGGTTGAAGCGATGAGAACATGTAAGTGCTGCATGGCCTCGGCGGCCACATATTTGGCAAATCAAAAATCCATCCGAGGTAAGACCAGGTCTCGAACGGGCAGGACTACGGGGACGCGACGGAGGTGTGCTACGACCAGCAGAACCCGTGGTGTGTTGCGTGTGGGGAGAGTCGAGAACAGAAGCTCGCATAGCTCCACGAGTGTTGAAACGTCGTCTAGGTCGTGAGTTGGTATGTCCGGGGCGCCGTGATGGTGACGAGGCTGAATACAGAGCGCCAATGTCAGGAGATAACTGGCGCAGACGTTGCTCATAATTGAGCAGGTAGGCACGAATCTGATCGAACGTTTGATCCGCCACAGAATATGAGAGAGTGGTGACCAGACTCTCATAGGAGGACGGCAGCCCACGAAGAGCATACAATATCATTTCTGACGGGGGAAGTGGTTTTCCTATGGTGGCGAGTTGATCGCCTATACTCTTGAGGTCACGTAGGTAGCTGGCCATGCCCTGATTGGTGAGACGTAGAGAGAGGAGGCGATCACGAAGTTCCAGTTCGCGTGCCAAGGTATTTTGCAGAAATCGACGACGGACGGCTGACCAAATGTCGTATGCTGGCAGAATGTCATAGAATTCAAGCATCAGCTCCGACGACATTGTAGCGAGGAGATTTCCCCGGATGGAGTGGTTGATGCGGGTCCACGTCGAGAGTTCCGGGTTTGGAAGGTGGAGTCCGTTGGCAAGAATAATTTCTGCAGCCGGTTGACGGATGGAGCCATCAACATACGGCATCTGTGACATGGAGCTCAAAAAGGAAGTCATCAGTGAAAGCCATATCGGATAATTATCAGCATCGAGTTTCACAGTGACGATGCTAGTGACGTGTGGCGTCGGCCCAAAAGGGAAGGCAGTGACGGTGGGGGCGGTAGGCAAACCGAGATGTCCCGGAGACACAAGAGATGGGTGATGTCGGTTAGGACTGAAACCTGGAGGGGGAAGAGTAACATTGGAGGGGGAGGAGGGTAGCGGAGTATTCGTGGTGGTATCGACGGTTTGCAGGGGAATCGGTAGTGTTTGCTCTGATGCCATGAAAAACAAAAATGACAATGAAAAACAAAGTAAAGGAAAAACTACTTTATGATGAAGAATACATGGCGGCATTATATAATGCTCTTGAACACAATTAAATGTAATGTAAACCCCGAAGGGTCACGACTGTTGAGATATCGAGATCTTGAAAAGACAATAACCAACATTTAATGATCGTAGTAAATGCTGGTTTTCACTCCTTACATAAAAAAAGGCAACAAATTATTATAGCTACGTAGAGAAAAGAGTAATGGCATAACAAGAACTTACCTACACAATTTGTTGCTTGACTTGTGGGTGGGAGGCCGATGTGACCGAATCCACAGCTCGTGGTCACTGTAGGGATCAGGTTCGGATCATAAACGACATCTTTCAAGGCATCTTTCAGGCATTTTCAAATAAGCTCTAGGCCAGGCTTGTTTTCGGCCAAGCCAATCAGGCCACTTACCCCATTACAGCACACGGATGTTGGTCCTCCGTGCCCCTTCAAATAAGGGAAGCAAGGTTGGAGCGGCCTTATCACTTCACTACACGAAGGTAATGCACCTTGCAGAAGGCTACATGTGAGAGCCAAAATCACGAAAAAGATTGTCGATTTAATTTCTTTGGCGGAAATTCAGCTAAAAGAAAAATGGATGCATGAAAATATGACAGCACTAGAAGGTATTTTATAAATGGATTATTCTTTCCCCTTTGCTCGTCCCATGCAAAATGAGCCCCTATTTTTTTGGAGTCACGCTATTGTCATTCTCTTGATTTGTGGGCCAAACTGAATTGCCTCATTCTCTTGATATGTCCTCATCTAAATAGAGTTGACAATATTCCTCGGTCATGCAAATCGAATTGCCTTCATTCCTGGGTCATGCAAACAGAATTTGTAGATACTACAACTTCTCACACCACCCATAATCGTCTGGAATTCCTCCGTAGTCGTCATCCCCATGGAATCCCCTTTCGTTGCTCATTTTCAAGCATGTGGACTTGTAATTGCACGATGCATATTTGAAACAGTCAATGAAAGTTCCAACCATGATTTTATTTATTTTCTTGCAAAGTTCTCTCTTGACTTATTCTGTTTTGTCTACTTCAAGCGCATGGGAGTTTGAGTTCTGAAAGTGGAAGGCATTTGAAATTCACATCTATACGTCATGATATATTGGCCTGAGAGCCAGATAAAAGAATGTGACATGAACATTCTTCTCACGTTGCCAGAAATATTCAAATCCGGCATTGTGGGTAAAAGAGCTCAGGAGTTGATTTCCTTGTACAAATGTCTTGAGGCCTTCCTGAGAAGAGCCACTGGGACAAGAAGACATGCGGTGGGTGGTTTTGTTTCTCAAACTCATACTATGTTGTATAATTGGTCAAGTTTTGGTGGTGTGATTCGGGAAGCTGGCAAAGGAAAAAGAGATCAGATGGGACATGATTTTCTTGAGGTGAGGTTTTTGGGTTTGGGCTCTTTGATTTAACGTTTTCTCGTTTGGCCTTTTTGGACCCCCCCGCCCCCCCCCACCCCTTGAAAGGATCCAACTTTTAAATATTTTTCCAAACCTCAATTTATTTGCCAACATATACCAGAATCCATTACATTACATTTGCAGATCGACTACCGAATAAAATTTCCCTAAACCTATCCTTCGTGCTGCGCACCTCACATGGATACCTCAAGACCTGTGCAATTTCGCGCTCATCAAGTCATGTTCGCCCCAGTAGCCACACATGGCAGTTACCTAAGACTTTGGACCTTCGACCCCTACCACCGTCGCCTTACTCCATCCGTCCCAACCGCCCCGCATTCGACATTCCATAACGCCCCTTATGCGGGGTTACTCTCGCCTACTCGAACTACCCTGCCTTCTCCAAAAAGGCAAGGGCCATGGTGTTCACTCTTTTTCGGGCTCCCTTCATGGGCAGCCCACGTTACTCGAAGCGCCCGCTTCGCTCGCGCACGCCTCCTCCGAGCGTCCCCATTTACCACCACATGCATCCGCTCCCCGCTCGGCACACTTGAGCCGAGCCTTGCGGGATTCCTTCCAGCTCTTATGGCTCTCCCTCCTGCCTCCCACGAGGCAAGGGACGAGGTTTCCTAACCCCAATGGCGTGCCCTTCAAGGCAGCCCCGAACTTCCCTCGAAGCACCCGCTTCGTTCGTGCTCGTCTCGGCCGAGTACATACCTACTCCGGCCTTTATCCTCCCAACCGCCCTCCGAGCATATGCTCCGTGCCTACCTTGGCACGAGCATTCAGCCTTCCCGGCTTTCGTAGGACCCCTTCATGGTCCCTCCTTTCAGCCCGTGGCTGATTCGTCTTTCTCGCGACTTTCACTCGCGGGTCGCTCTTAAAGCGCTTATCCGCCTCATCCTTAAGGGAGGCCTCTCCGCGCCTTTCCCCTTCTCGGATTCCTATCCATTTCCAGCCCTCAAGGCTGAATTCCGACCCCTCCAGGGTCGCACATGCTCAACTCGCCGGCTCCATGGCCGCTTGCTTCCCGAGACCCACGTCTCGCGATTTCGCGATTCCGTTCCTTGCTCTCACCTTTCGGTCTATCCTTGGGGAGGGCTTCTCCATGCCATTCTCCCTCTTCGGATTTCCTCCTTTCCTTTCCTCCTTTTCTTTCCTCCTTTCCCACGGGCTTTGGGGCGGCTTCCCCTCTCCTCTAGGGTCCGGCCAGCCCCAAACCCTTCTCTTTTTCTCCTTCCCCGGTCAAGGTGGGGTGTGTTTCCTCCCCCTCCTAAAATCTCATCCGACGGCCCACTTTGGGCGTTCATTTTCCATTCTCTTCCACCTCGGACCGACCCCGAGTCGATCCGAGGACCCTCATTTTTGGTCGTCCGTGGCGCCCATACTTAGCCGTCTTGGGCGTTAACCCTTTTTCGTGCCCTTAGCTCTCGCACGCCCTTCCTTCCTCATGTCCGAGGTTTATCCTCACCTCAAGGGTGTTCTGTTGGGTCATTCTAATATTCCCAAAATCACGGATCGTTACAGTCTTCCCCCCTTTAGGAAATTTCGTCCCGAAATTTTGATCGCTTCCAAAGGGGAGTTAAGCTCGCGTACCTACCCCTCCATCATCCTCTCGTCCCTTCCAGCCCCTTGGGCTATATTCCCAACCTCTCAAGGGTTGTATATTTCCAGCCGCACCGGCTCATTTCAATCCGACCTCCCTTTTCATTCCGAGTCCTAACTCAATTCCTCAGTCCTGCCATGCAATCCATTTGCGATCCAGTGAAAACCCACAATATTCACAATCGCTTCTTCCTTACCAACCGCACCCCAGCAATCCAATACCATTACAATACAACCCATTACATATTCATGCATTATATAGGCTATTTCGAGCTCGAAAATCCATTCAAATCCACCCTTATCACTCCAAAATTTAACCGAGCTCTGATACCACCTGAAAGGATCCAACTTTTAAATATTTTTCCAAACCTCAATTTATTTGCCAACATATACCAGAATCCATTACATTACATTTGCAGATCGACTACCGAATAAAATTTCCCTAAACCTATCCTTCGTGCTGCGCACCTCACATGGATACCTCAAGACCTGTGCAATTTCGCGCTCATCAAGTCATGTTCGCCCCAGTAGCCACACATGGCAGTTACCTAAGACTTTGGACCTTCGACCCCTACCACCGTCGCCTTACTCCATCCGTCCCAACTGCCCCGCATTCGACATTCCATAACGCCCCTTATGCGGGGTTACTCTCGCCTACTCGAACTACCCTGCCTTCTCCAAAAAGGCAAGGGCCATGGTGTTCACTCTTTTTCGGGCTCCCTTCATGGGCAGCCCACGTTACTCGAAGCGCCCGCTTCGCTCGCGCACGCCTCCTCCGAGCGTCCCCATTTACCACCACATGCATCCGCTCCCCGCTCGGCACACTTGAGCCGAGCCTTGCGGGATTCCTTCCAGCTCTTATGGCTCTCCCTCCTGCCTCCCACGAGGCAAGGGACGAGGTTTCCTAACCCCAATGGCGTGCCCTTCAAGGCAGCCCCGAACTTCCCTCGAAGCACCCGCTTCGTTCGTGCTCGTCTCGGCCGAGTACATACCTACTCCGGCCTTTATCCTCCCAACCGCCCTCCGAGCATATGCTCCGTGCCTACCTTGGCACGAGCATTCAGCCTTCCCGGCTTTCGTAGGACCCCTTCATGGTCCCTCCTTTCAGCCCGTGGCTGATTCGTCTTTCTCGCGACTTTCACTCGCGGGTCGCTCTTAAAGCGCTTATCCGCCTCATCCTTAAGGGAGGCCTCTCCGCGCCTTTCCCCTTCTCGGATTCCTATCCATTTCCAGCCCTCAAGGCTGAATTCCGACCCCTCCAGGGTCGCACATGCTCAACTCACCGGCTCCATGGCCGCTTGCTTCCCGAGACCCACGTCTCGCGATTTCGCGATTCCGTTCCTTGCTCTCACCTTTCGGTCTATCCTTGGGAGGGCTTCTCCATGCCATTCTCCCTCTTCGGATTTCCTCCTTTCCTTTCCTCCTTTCCTTTCCTCCTTTCCCACGGGCTTTGGGGCGGCTTCCCCTCTCCTCTAGGGTCCGGCCAGCCCCAAACCCTTCTCTTTTTCTCCTTCCCCGGTCAAGGTGGGGTGTGTTTCCTCCCCCTCCTAAAATCTCATCCGACGGCCCACTTTGGGCGTTCATTTTCCATTCTCTTCCACCTCGGACCGACCCCGAGTCGATCCGAGGACCCTCATTTTTGGTCGTCCGTGGCGCCCATACTTAGCCGTCTTGGGCGTTAACCCTTTTTCGTGCCCTTAGCTCTCGCACGCCCTTCCTTCCTCATCTCCGAGGTTTATCCTCACCTCAAGGGTGTTCTGTTGGGTCATTCTAATATTCCCAAAATCACGGATCGTTACACCCCTCCCTACAAAAATAATAATAAATAAATCATTTTTTCATCAGGTTCAATCATGCATGTCCAGAGGAAAACGATTTGGCAATGTGTCCCCACAGTTCCCTCTCTGGACAAAAACATAAGCCTCCAACTCCTGTTTTATCATGCCCTGTAATTTTCCTCCATTCTCCAACTCCTTTTTGGCTAAAAGCATCTCTCTTTTAACATTCTACTTGAAAAAAGAAACTAAGTGGTATTATCATCTCACTGTCATGTCATCCACTTCCATAACCGCACGATCCAACGACAACATGAAAAAACAGAGAGAGCAACATCATATCATCACAGGAGCAACAAATAAAAATCCCACCATCATGAACTAAGAAGAAGAAGAAGAAAATTTTCCTACCTTATCTTTGATGGGAGACTCACACATGTTAAGTGGTTTGAGGAAGAGTTCTAATCAAATCAAGACAAGGAACCTTCAAGATAAGTTATACCACATAAAGGCAGTAATCAACCATACCCCAAGAAGTATGAGACCACCGCCCTCAATCACCTAGTATTAAATGCAGATGTTCTACTTCCATGCAAGTAATTGAATGTTCCTAATTTTTCCCGGAAATAATGCCGAGTATGATCTTGGGTCGCGGTCAAAGAATCGGGGATGATCATATCTTCCTTTGGGAGGATTAGTCCCCCATCGATCGATTCCTTTGAAAACTCGAGTCCTACGTAATATATATTTATTTCATTGTGCAGGACAAGGTAAAACATACGTACGATCACGTTATCCGGTAACAATATTTGAACCAATAGAACAGGGTATAGAACCAATATTTCATTGCCAAATCGTTTTCCTGTGGACATGCATGATTGAACCTGATGAAAAAATGATTTATTTATTATTATTTTTGTAGGGAGGGGTGGGGGGGGTCCAAAAAGGCCAAACGAGAAAACGTTAAATCAAAGAGTCCAAACCCAAAAACCTCACCTCAAGAAAATCATGTCCCATCTGATCTCTTTTTCCTTTGCCAGCTTCCCGAATCACGCCACCAAAACTTGACCAATTATACAACATAGTATGAGTTTGAGAAACAAAACCACCCACCGCATGTCTTCTTGTCCCAGTGGCTCTTCTCAGGAAGGCCTCAAGACATTTGTACAAGGAAATCGACTCCTGAGCTCTTTTACCCACAATGCCGGATTTGAATATTTCTGGCAACGTGAGAAGAATGTTCATGTCACATTCTTTTATCTGGCTCTCAGGCCAATATATCATGACGTATAGATGTGAATTTCAAATGCCTTCCACTTTCAGAACTCAAACTCCCATGCGCTTGAAGTAGACAAAACAGAATAAGTCAAGAGAGAACTTTGCAAGAAAATAAATAAAATCATGGTTGGAACTTTCATTGACTGTTTCAAATATGCATCGTGCAATTACAAGTCCACATGCTTGAAAATGAGCAACGAAAGGGGATTCCATGGGGATGACGACTACGGAGGAATTCCAGACGATTATGGGTGGTGTGAGAAGTTGTAGTATCTACAAATTCTGTTTGCATGACCCAGGAATGAAGGCAATTCGATTTGCATGACCGAGGAATATTGTCAACTCTATTTAGATGAGGACATATCAAGAGAATGAGGCAATTCAGTTTGGCCCACAAATCAAGAGAATGACAATAGCGTGACTCCAAAAAAATAGGGGCTCATTTTGCATGGGACGAGCAAAGGGGAAAGAATAATCCATTTATAAAATACCTTCTAGTGCTGTCATATTTTCATGCATCCATTTTTCTTTTAGCTGAATTTCCGCCAAAGAAATTAAATCGACAATCTTTTTCGTGATTTTGGCTCTCACATGTAGCCTTCTGCAAGGTGCATTACCTTCGTGTAGTGAAGTGATAAGGCCGCTCCAGCCTTGCTTCCCTTATTTGAAGGGGCACGGAGGACCAACATCCGTGTGCTGTAATGGGGTCAGTGGCCTGATTGGCTTGGCCGAAAACAAGCCTGGCCTAGAGCTTATTTGAAAATGCCTGAAAGATGCCTTGAAAGATGTCGTTTATGATCCGAACCTGATCCCTACAGTGACCACGAGCTGTGGATTCGGTCACATCGGCCTCCCACCCACAAGTCAAGCAACAAATTGTGTAGGTAAGTTCTTGTTATGCCATTACTCTTTTCTCTACGTAGCTATAATAATTTGTTGCCTTTTTTTATGTAAGGAGGTGCAGGCATATGATGCTTTCCAGATCAACAGCCCCCAAACCAATCCACTAAATAAATGCTAGGACTCCTCTCGTCTTGTTGTAGGGCTCAACGGCTTAAGTCCGCTAAGTATTTCTATTTCTAGCTTGTTATCACTCGTGAGAAAGGCTTGTACCGCCAACAATGGTAGTGGAATGATATAATAAAGTAATATTATGCTACCATGGTCTCTATGTTATCGTCTTTCGCGTTTCTAATATAAAGTACCTTAAATCTGTTACTACTGAGTAAAATGAAAAGCCAATGGTCCTAAATAGTCGGAAGATAACGTTGCATTGTTCTGTTTTTCTGTTTGAAGTTGCTTAAACGTCTCATTTTGGTACGTTGAGGAATCACACTGTTAAGTTAAATGAAAAATTCATCCGGATCTCTTTGAAGAACGCAAATCACCTCCTCAAGAAGTTGAAACGTGACAATGCCCTTCGAATTCCTAAATTGCTACTATGGAAGTTTTGAGACGGATAGTTTATTTGAGACACTTTATTTGCTACTATGGAATCCTTAAGTCTCATGTTGAATCATCTGTGATATTTGAGACACTTTATTTGCTTCTGGTGTTTGGCTTTGGCAATGCAGAGGTAAGAAAGAAGTTACTGACTTGTTTTGTTGGCTATAAATGACAAAATACGTCTTTAGGCAAATGGATTTCACTCATTTATGTGTTGAATTTCATGCCAGTAAGAGAGATCATGCATTGTTCTGGCTTTGATGTAGAATTGTCTTGTTTCTGTGTTTTTGACACCTTTGGTAGAGTATAGAAATTATAAAATTTCACAATTTCTCGAGC
Organism: Melastoma candidum; assembly: GCA_023653495.1. NCBI lineage: Eukaryota > Viridiplantae > Streptophyta > Magnoliopsida > Myrtales > Melastomataceae > Melastoma > Melastoma candidum. The sequence continues at coordinate 15,230,996 of CM042891.1, forward strand.
ATACTGAAGTGGCTTTTCAAACTACATGTTCTCATTGGGTGGATGTGAATTATCAAGAGGGTTCTTAAGGACTTATCTTCCGGTTGTCCTAACCCTCGCTTTCTATTTGTGATTGTATGCTTTATGCTGTTATATGCTCGTGCCAGCACCCTCTAATGTGATGAATATGAACATATTTCATCGACCCATTTTGTTTTGATTTTCCTTAAACAGCAAGATGTGTTAGATCCACCGGAAGATTGTTTCCGAATTAGATTGGTCATAACTCTCCTCCAAACTTGTGGCCATTACTTTGACCGTGGTTCATCAAAGAGGAAGTTGGATCGCTTTTTGATACATTTTCAAAGATACATACTCGAGAAGGGTTCCTTGCCGTTGGATCTAGAATTTGATTTGCAGGTGAGTTCTTAATTCAACATGTTGGAAATAGGGAAATGAGCACTATTAACTCCTGAAATATGCACTTACACAGATACCTTAAGAACACAGGTCTCTTCATTTAAGCCTGTAATATGTGCTTATTCTTAATTGATTATTAGGAGTAGGCTTTGATAATGCTGGGTATATGATATTTTCAGATATTAGCACATTCTTTCCTCAGATATCACCATTTTACACGAGAACCAAACTGACTGAAGATTTAATACTTTCTCAAGGACTCGTACTCCCATTGTTATGCCTAAGAAGCCTTCCTTGTTTACTGACTGTCAAATATATTTTTCTTGGTATTGATTACAAATATTCTGTATATTTTAATTCAAATAGTATGTGTTGGAGTGCTGGACTTATTTGCGGTGTTGCGTCCTAGTACAGGTGAGGACGACGATGGTGGATCTGCTTCCGACGACGACGATGAGGTCCGGGTGAGATAAAAGGCACCTGATGTAGACCCTTTAGAAGAAGCCAGCTTTGATCAGGATCTCAGGGCCGTTGTTCAGGTGAAGGTTTTCCTGATAAGTAACTTCTTTTATATCATCTTAACTGTAGGAGGCATGCCTGGGTGCGAGAGTTGAGGAGAGTAATCTTACAGAAACTCCAGTCGACCTCCCCGCTGGATGAAGAAAATTGCAACAACTACGTTGAGTTTGTACGTTGACTATGACATCCCATTGTTGTATCTCCTACAACCAGGCACGAATAAATTCATAGTGCATGTCCACAGACCAAGCCCTGCCCATAGACCAAGCTTGCAACTCCTTGCTGGCCATTCGGGGAACAAGATCTTTCAGTTTCGCATTAAGCTCTACGTCTTTGAAGACACCGTAATGTGGGAGCTGATGTTCAAGGAAAGTGGAACCGTCCGCCTATCAATGGCAGAGTAACAACAGATATGGAACTCCATGCCGATTTCTCTGTAATTGTCTGAAACGTTCAGGAATACGGGACGATATCGACATCTTAAATGATGTCGAGCTCTCTTCCGCGTTTAGAAGTCTTCTATGGCGCTGATTCTGTCTGTTCCTGCAATAGTATGTGGCTCACCCAGAATCCTTCTGCTCTAGCTTTCCTTTCAACAACTTCCACGTGGTTGGACCATGGCGGGGGGAGAGCTTTGATCCTCAGGCACCAAAGAGGATCTTCAAAGAGGTTCAGGGTACAACAAGAGCGATGGTTCTGATTATTAACATCCTCAGCCATCATGCTCTTCGTTTACTTACAAGCAATACTATAAAAACAAAACTTTGAATTGGTTTTGCAATAGTACTGTCCGCGAAGCCTCTTGTCGGATATGACCGACAATTGAAGGAAGAATGAAAATCTCGAATTTATTAGGGGCTGTTATACTTTCTGATGGTAAGCCAATGGGTTTAGGAAGAGTTTTAAGTAGTATTTGACAACGGATTTGCCTATTACATCCTGTAGATTGTATGAGTCCTTGTTATCACCCGGTGGTCTCGCCGAGAAACTTATGTTCATTTATGTCAATGTTATGTCTTCAATGAAGGTCCACCCCCTGTTAAACGTGAGCCATCACTAATAAAACATTACGTATTGACTATCCATAGAGTTTCGTTGTTACCGGCAACGCTATTATCGTACTTTTGTACTACTACAGTTTAGTAATTTACTAACTCAAATTTGTATATTTTACTAAAAATTCTTGTAAATCACTAAAACAACTTCTATGGTGTTAAATCGTAACTTCACCCTCTTAATCAGGCACACTATTATTTTAGTTCCGCACCGTGGAAGTTAGTAATTTACTAATCCTTATTGTACATTTTTAATAAAATAATTTAGTAGTTTACTAAGAAAGCGTAGTACATCGTATAGAACACAATAATAATTCACAAAAACTTTTAGAACATTAATGTAATTTACGAAAATTTGAGTAAATCGTATAGTAAATTAACTAAGCCCATTATTGTGAATTATCTCCCGTTTAATTACACCCACTGGGCTTTTTACTAAAGTAGGTTAGTAATTCGTATAGTAAAAAAATAAATTTCTAATATTTCTTACTATTGTGTTTTAATTAAACTAAAAAAGTTTTAGTACATTATAATACAATAGTGTAATTTACGAAAATTTTAGTAAATCATATAGTTAAAATTATTAAGCCCTTTATTGTGCATTTCTCTCAGTTTTCTAAGCCCGTTTGGATTTTTACTGAATTTTTTACTAAGGCCGATATTATTTAGTAAATTAGTAAGTTTTTTTTTACTAAATTACTAAGTATACAATGTTTAATGTGAAATAAACTGATTTATGAGAAACTTTATCATAAAGATTAGATGTCGTATGTGTATACTATACAGGTTATGTTCGACCGCTTTCCTTCTTGCCGTGATCTTTTTGACGATTCTAGCATAAATACGTCATGTCTCCTGGCGGCTTTCAATTTGTGGCTTGCGTCATCAAGGCACATTTATAACAAATATGAAATAGGAACAACAGGTTTCGAAATGTGACTAGGATCCCCAACACTGGCATTTTCCTTTAACAAATATAACTTGAGTAGTTCAAAATCAGTATACTCTCCTCATCATAGGTTTGGAAATCTCACGATTTGCTTATAGATTTGGATCTTGTTTTAGAAGTATTTCATCGATCTCGTTGTAGCGTGTAATATATCATGGGCAACTTTTCCACGATGGGGGTCGAAGGCATATCATGTGTTTGGATTGGGATACAGTGGACATAAATGGGAAAAGGTTGAACTTGAATCTCATTGAAGAGACCCCGAGATTCAATAAATGAATAATTAAATAAGAGGAAATTCGAGAAGAATAAAAAAAATGAGCCTGAGATCAACGTGGCTGCGGGATCTCTCGGCACATTCGCTATTCGTCTTCACTGTCAGAAAATCACATGCTTTTGCCCCCCCAAGTCACATTAAATTTCAACGGAAATCAAAACCTAATCTCTACCTTTTATTTTAAAAATAACTTCAACTTGGCAATCAAGAACAAACCCAACTAATCACAATAATCGATCAACTATTATGTTAACCAGCACTAAAATAGAAAAAAATAATTAAATGATAAATAAAATCCCTCTACCTCATTACTACCCACACCACGTCAAATCCCTCCCACTCTCTCCCCTTTACTTTTCTTCTCTTCTTCCAATCCCGAGCGCCCCAACGGCAGCCGCAGTATCCGTTCCCATCTCCAGCCTCCGAGAACAGGATGGACAGAGAATGATACCAGGACTTTGTATCCGGTCCTCCTGTCAATCCCCACGTAAGTGTCGTTTCCCGATTCCGTCCCCGACCTCCTCTGCGATGAGGACTCTGGGACGGTCCTCTAGGAGGCCGAATCCCCTGGATTCTCTTCCGACATCGACTCCTCCTACCCTGCTGCACTTCCAGAAGACGGCTTCCTGGTGACAGAGCTCTTCCATGGAGAGAAGGACTTCATCCAGGGGCCTTACAATACTGGACACGCAAAAGTCCTAGATTGAAATGTTGCCACAGGCCGGATCGGACAGCAGAGATTGATCCCGCTGCCGACGGTGTGATCCGCGTTCTTCCCACTGCTGTTGAAAAGCAGAAAAAAAAAAATGAAAGTCACACTGGGTGGAAAACATCTTTATTTACTAAATATTATAATATTACCTTTTTCAGGAGAAGCATTACAAAGAAGTGACACGAATTGCTATATGGAAGTTTTCAGACTGATATTTTTTTATTTTTATTTCTTATGCGTTTTCGTAATTGTTAAACAAAAAAAGGACATTAAAATATATGCCCTTAATGACCTTTACCAATAATAATGTTTTTATTTAATGATCGTCATTTTCGTCTTACTAAATGATAATATAACGATATTTGGGTTAAATTATTTATTTTAATTAATATTAATTTAAGAGCAAATTAAGTGATGGGTTTTTGTGTGGAAGGTGCATGCTTCATAAAGGTTCCTTTCCACTTCCGGCCTGCCGGTAACCTCCACGCTCCGTAAACGTGACCACACTTTACTTGCGATACGAAAATATTTATTATTGTGGTTGTAGCTTAATCACGTTTAATTTATGCTTGATGGGTTCTGGTGGAAGGCGCCAAGTACGTATTCGAGCCGAAGACAATTCCAAGGGTGGAGCTTCTTGTTCTCTCCATCCTGAACTGGAGGCTCAAATCCATCACACCATTCTCCTCCTTGGGTTTCTTCTCACTCAAGGTCGATTTGACAGGGATCTTCGTTAGGGTCCTTGTTTCTCGAGCAACCGAAGCCATCCTCTCCAACATTAAAGGTAGTATAGCTGGACTCCTATCCTATTCCATTGTCCTGCCGACTTGGAGCGATTTGGATCAAGAAAATGATGACCAAGCCCCGTTCAGATTTTAGGTTGCAGGAATATCATCCATCGTGCATTGCCGCGGTGCAATGCTGTGCGCAGCGAGTACAATCCCCGGCCTGTCGGTCAGGGATCCTGGGGATGCAGAGTCATGGTGCAGTGGGCTGATCAAAGTAAGTACTTTTGTACGAATCTCTTTCAGCAAGTACGAGACGATTCCGAGCAACTGCCTAAACGACAAAGTTGTTTCAGGAGGAGATAATGAGCTGTTATCGATTGATGGAGGCATCACTGCTTCAAAACACGAGGACGTCCCCTAAGGCGCTGCCCCAGTTCTGAGTGACAACTAGACTCGGGACAAGGTACTGTGATTCGTCGCCCTCGCCTTCGTCCTCGACATCTTCCTCTGACCCTCACAATAAGAGGAGGAGATTGAATTTGACCTCATGGACAGTCGATGACAACAGTATCTCCGAATCCGAACGCGAGGAAAGGGAATAAGTTAACCAAGAAGAGAAGAAAAGAAAAAGGAAATGGTGGAATAGATTTGAGGTACTTAACATTAGAAATGCGAAAGACGATAATAGAGAGACCATGGTTGCATATTATTACTTTATTATATCATTCTATTGCCATTGTTGGCGGTACAAGCCTTTCGCAGGAGTGATAACAAACTAGAAATAGAAATACTTAGCGGGACTTAAGCTGTAGCGCCCCACAACAAGACGAGGGAGTCCTCGCATTTATTTAGTGGATTGGTTTGGGGCTGAGGATCTGGAAATCCTCATATGCCCACACCTCGTTAAAAAAAAAATAAACAAATTATTATAGCTACGTAGAGCAAAGAGTAATATTATAACAAGAACATTCATGTTGTTGACACGATAGAAAATCTTGGGCCTAATTCTGACAAAAGCCATAATAGACACAAGGCCCATGGCAAGTTAAACACATCATGCCTGCCTCTGTAGTCTACACAGACTATATGGCAAAGGAAGTCTACAGAGGCAGAGTAGTAACCTTATAATCGGGGAAGTCTACAAGCCTGCGCCTACAAAGGACACAAAGTCTATAGGCCTGCGCCTGCAAAGAACACGTGTAAAAGGAAACGGTTCCACAGCCCCGAGATAAATGGGACTTGCAACCCACGCATATGCTAGCGTACGTCTTAGAAGACAACCAGTTAAACCCGAAGTCAGAGGAATCTACAACCCACGATCGCACGAGTGGAGGTCAGTTAGCTTCGAGATTCTTGGGGTAAGTTGAGTTTAGAAAATCTTCAGAAGGTCGTAACAGACCGGGTATAAAAGGGAGAGGATCTCCCTTAGAGAAAATCACGATCAAATCAGACAACAGAAGCATATCTTGTTGCTCATCACCCCTTACTGTAGTTGTTAGGATTCCCCGACTTGGGCGAAACCCTTAAGGTTTCATTGGTCTTCACTCCCACCATCAGAATGAGCAACCGTAGCTCTGGTAACAACCCTCCGCCTTCACTTCCACCTTCAGAGTGAGCAACCGTAGCTTTGGTAATAACCCTCCGCCTTCGACTCCAACGCCAGGACGAGTCACCGTAGTCCCGGTATACATCTCCACCTTCGACAGCGCCGCCAGGGTGAGCCACCGCAGCCTTGGTGTCCATGTCCGCCTCTACATTCGACCCCAGCCCGTCCACCAAGCCCAGCCGCTAAGTCCTGCCACTAGAGGAGTGCAAGTCTACAGCGCTCTGCCATCAAGTCTACGACGACGCTGACCAGATTCTCAAGTCCGGAGTGCCCAGCGTCAAGTCCACGACCGCCTTCACCGTTCAAGTTCACGTTCTGTTCCATGTATACGGAGCCCAGTAGCCAGTCTATGCCATTATCACCGTCCTTGTTTTTATTTTGTGGCTGTAAGCTTCCTTTACTTAGTGTAAAAACGTTTGCATTCATTCACATTTCTTCAATTACTTACTGGTGACCACATCTTCAAATCCCTGTGAGTCTTATTGCCAAATATTTCCTACGTGATCCGTTTCCTACGCGAACACGTTTTTGGCGACCATAGTGGGAGTCGTAAAACTTAAAGTTTTCAGATGGCAAAAAATACCAGGAGTGGAGTTAACCGCGACCCTCGTCCTCCTCCATTAGATGGAGATGATCAGCATCCCCCAGCAGACTTAAATGTCGAGAACGCGGCTCTAGGAAGCCAAGAAACCGCGAATCAACCCGATTCCGGAGGTCATACTCCGTCTGAGTTTATATCCAAACTTGAATTCCATAAAGAATTCAATGATATGAGGAACCTAATGGACAGACATATCACTGGATTACAAGGCAATATGGCTCAGATTTTGGAGCAGCTCAGTGCTTTGAGTAAGCCAAGTACCACGACAAAGCCAAGCACCCCCGTAGACAGGGAAAATTCCTTCATGGGAGACGCCCGGTGCGTAGAGAGGCGTAATGTGTCGTTCCACGGAGATGAGCCTTGAGGTGGTGCTAACCCACGCGCTACGGAAGTCAGTAATAGGGACCGAATATCACGATCAAGGCCTACGACTTCCCGGTCTCCCATCTGGAGAGCAAATGTAGTGTACGCTGTGAATCCTGGAGACGACGAAGTAGAGGCTCAGGATGAGACGAACAGGTATGCTAGTGCCGTACCCCCTCGTCGACATGGTAAAGAGCCTGTTGAGGAGATTCCTCCAGGGGAACCTCCCATTGTGGGAAATTTACCACGGGCAGAGAGCTTCTACACTAACGTCTCGGTAAACCCACAGCCACCTCGAGCTACCCTAAGGGTGCCGTATCCCCTAGAAAAAGTGGGACAGGGATTTGTTCGAGAGCAGTTCGATCCCTTTCCACCACCACCACAGAATCTGAGGGAGACAATCGCTTAGGTTTTAGAGCAGAGGGTACCTGGGGTCATCATGCAAGACAACCTTGGCCTATACAGGAGTCCGTACCCTGCCTACATCGACAGGGAATATCCCCTGCCTAGGAGGTACAGAGTACTTGACTTTACCTGTTTTTCAGGGAAAGATGAGATGACGCCCGTGGAACATATAGCCCGGTTCACTCATCAGGCGGGAGACACTGCAGCCAATGATTTTTGGAAGCTAAAACTATATCTGAATTCTCTTAAGCAAACCTCCGGAGAACATCCAGGACAGTTCCTCATGCATCTGCGCAAGGCGCTATTGCGCTGTAGACCTGCAATTCCTGAAAGGGATCAGTTGATGATCGCGTTAAACGCGTTGTCTATGCCTGTCAAGAAAAAACTGTAGGGAGAAAGGTTTAATGACCTGTATGACTTTGCCAGAAGGGTGACTGAGTATCATTAGTTACTGATGGAAGAGGCGCTTTTCAGTTGGAAACCCTTGAGGTAGACATGGCCGAATTTGTGAAAGGCGAAGTAACGGTTTGTGAGCCTCTAGCAAGGAAAAACTCAAAAGCAAAAGCATCCCAAAAGTCTGGCGAAGAAAGAAAGTATTCTTTTGAGGTAGACAAGGCAGATGCGATCTTTGATTGGCTTATCCAACGGAAGTGCATCAAACTTAAATCAGGCCATAGAGCCCCCCTAACAGAAAGGGAAAAGACTAGAAACTACTGCAAATGGCATGGGTCGTTTACGCACATGACTAGAGATTGTCTGTCATTCAGGAATATAATCGAGGACCTTATAGAGTCCAAGGAATTATGTTTTCCTGAAGTAGACGAAGTCACTTTGGTCGACGATAGGCCTTTTGACGATGAAATAGCCATTCATATGTTAGATGTTGCTGATGTAGACATTAATTTCATTGAAACTAATGTGGACCTTTCCCTGCAGGACATAAAGGTCCCCGGGGAGACCTTGGTGGCGAATGCCCTCTTTCGTCGACTGGCTGATAAAGGTGTAGACACCTGTCCAGTCAAGGAGGTTGCACCCAGCCTTTATTACAGGCATATGGACGACACGCACACCACTGATAAATGCAACAGATTCAGGAAGTATCTGCAGAATAATCAGGGGGTTACCCGGTATGATTTGTCCCCGCTTGAGGAGGTAGCGATGGGAGTAGTGCCCTCGAACTCGCGAAGCGCCTCCAACAATTCACAAAGGGGATTTAAAAGCCCCCCAAGTGCAGAGCGCAAGCCAGCAACCCGGGGAGGAAGAGGCGGCCCACGTGGTCAAGGTCAACCACTTAAGCAACAGCCTCGTGCGCCTGAACGTACCAGGCGACACCTGGAGTTTAATGACTCTTCGTCCCAGCAAGGCCCCAAGTCAGGGCAAGAAAGGCTTGGCCATTCTGACGAATCTGGCCCAGGGAGCGCAGAAGCTGATAACCCCAGTAGAACCCAACGGTCCGAATGACCGTAGGAGAAAGCGAGCAAGCCAAGACATGCGATGCCTAAGGTAGACATCCAGGCGCTCCGAAAAGGCCCACCAATTGCTCAGTTCTTGGAAGCAAAGATGCTCTGTCAGAAATGCAAGATTATAGCTCAAAACAAGATCCTGATCTCTCACCTCTGCACTTCCTGCTGTGTCAGCTACTTCCTCAAGCTTGTAGACTTGTCCTCAAATGGGGAAATCGTGGTCAAACCAACGCACTCTACAGCTACAGGTACTTGCGAAACTAACAACACTTGCTCGGAGTCGCAATAGGTATCCACGTGAACGGTAGTGGGATACGACCCACTTATTGGCGACTATATTGAGGTACGTCAAATTCTCCTTGGTTAACCATTCAAAATATTAGGAGATCAAGGGTGATTAAGGTAGTTAACCATTCAAAATATTAGGAGAAAGCAGTGGGCAAGACCACTTTGCCACCGAGGGCACGCAAGAGAAGGGACAGACGTCTAACTCACGTGTCGCCAAGAGGCCCAGGCCTACCCTCTCAGGAGTTGCTCCACTGGCTAGAGTGCCTGCAAACGGAGCTAACGCCGAGGCAGAACGCATTGAGTCTACGGACCATTTAGAAGAGCCTGGCTCGAGCTTTGACTATACCCCACTCCGGGGCCGAGATCCCAAGTGATGTCGACGGAGAGATGAGACCTGTCGTGAGCTGCAATGCTCTTACCCTGCCTGTAGACTTCGCTTGTAAGCGAGACACAGGGACCCTAAGAGGTAAAGTGCCTCTTCCTTGTTCTCCAGCTTACCTAGCAGGATTTCCATTAAATTGGTTGGAAAAGCCGTCTGACAGCATGAAACAACACATGCACTCATTATACATAACTGCTACCTTTGATGGTACAATGTCGAGTCAAGTCATTGTAGACAACGGAGCCACTATAAATGTGCTCCCTCTGTCCAGGTTTAAAATGCTTGGGTACAAGCCTCACGACTTGGTTAAAACCAATGTCGTAGTAAGTGGTTTTAATAGTAGGAAATCCGAGTGCCTAGGAGTTTTCTCGGTGCACCTTGAGGTGGGTCACCAGGAACCGCCTTCTTCGTGATAGACATAATTCCTACTTTCAATGCGATATTGGGCCGCGACTGGCTCTATAAAGCTGCAGCTATTCTTTCTACGTTGCATAGAGAGTTGATGCTTTCGGTTGACTCTGAGATTGAAATTATGAAGGCTGATGAATATTCCTGTTGTGACAAGGGTATCTTGCATGCAGAGGCAAGCAAGACTGTCAAGGACCTTACACTGGACCAACGCTATAAGCTTGACGACCCTACTGTTGGACCCCATGGCGAACCGTCTGGAAAGTTCGACTATATCGTAGACTACGAGACATCGCACCCCAAACCGGACAAAGGGCCGATCGTTCCAACTGGATGGGGAGATGAGTTGTCTGCTCAGGACATAAAGGAGGTTCTCAAAGAAGTCAACTCGGGGGAAAACCCTGTAGCGACTGGTGAGGCTAAAGAAGAAGTTGTAGAGAAAGATCAGCGAAATGGTGTTGCGGAGTTGGAGCCCGATAGACTCCTGAAGGAAGGGACCTATGGAGCAGAATGAGGGAGTGACCGAAGCAGTCGCCGTTGTTCTTCGCCGACTTCAAGTCTACCAGGGAAATCGCTGCTGTAGACAAACTCTCTCTTGGTTTTCAATAAACTCAAAAGCGCTTAGAGTGCCTAACCCTTGTAATAAGCCCGTGTCTACCGACTTAGGTGGTTCAGAGGAACGCGAGTCATTGATGACTCCATGCCACCCATTGGTCAGCATTAATTTAGGAAGCGAGTCCTCTCCTAGAGTTCTTTTCATTAATTCTTCTGTAAATAAAGAACTTTTCAATGCGATTAAGGGAGTAGTTGAGGAATTCAAAGACTGTTTCATCTGGGATTACACTGAGATGCTAGGGTTGGACCGGAGACTAGTAGAACATACCCTTCCTATCAAGAAGGATTTTAAACCAGTACAGCAAGCACCAAGGCGCATGATCAGAATGGATCATGTATCGTGCCCGTCCTTAAAAAGAACGGTAAGATCAGAGTCTGTATAGACTTTAGAGATCTCAATCGCGCCACCCCAAATGATGAATACCATATGCCTTTCGCAGACGAACTTGTAGACAAGACAGCAGGGCATCAGATTATGTCGTTTATGGATGGATTTTCTAGTTACAACCAAATCTTCATCGCAGAAGAAGACATACACAAAATAGCATTCAGATGCCCCTTAGGGATATTCGAGTGGGTAGTAATGCCATTCGGGTTGAAGAATGTTGGCACTACTTATCAACGAGCAATGAACACTATATTTGATGCCTCTCTTGGCAAGACAGTAGAAGTCTACATTGATTATATAGTGGTGAATTCGACAAGAGAAGAACTCCATGTAGATCATCTCAGAAATGCTTTTAGGAAGATCAGAAAGCAACAACTTAAACTGAACCCGCTTAAATGCGCTTTTGGTGTCAAAGCTTGGCAATTTCTGGGTTTCTTGGTGCATCAACGCGGTATTGAGGTTGATTAGAACAAGGTGAAGGCCATCCAGAATTTCGCGGCACCAAGAAACAAAAAGGAATTACAGGCTTTCCTTGGAAGAGTGAATTACCTGCGTAGGTTCATTGGGAACATCGCGGGACAGACCGAAGCTTTCGGCAATCGTTTGAGGGGACAAAATGGCTTCAGGTGGACTGAGAAACACGAAGAAGCGTTCAATGCTTTAAAGAAGTATTTAACCCACCCACCTATTTTAATACCCCCTCAACCAGGGAAACCTTTCATTCTCTATGTAGCGGCCACTGAAACAACCATAGGAGCTATGCTAGCTCAAGTGGACGAAAACGGACGTGAAAGGGCCGTTTACTACTTATCAAGACAGCTGACCCCAGTCGAGGTCAGATATGCCCCGAAAGAAAAATTGTGTCTATCAGTATTCTACGCCGTCATGAAGCTAAGACACTACATCGGGAGCAGTGAAGTCTACGTGGTGTCTAAATCGCCCATCATTAAGTAATTCTTCGAGAGTCCATTATTAAGTGGACGAATTAGTAAATGGAGCTTAATCTTGTCCCCGTATGACTTGAGATACAAGTCTCAGCAGTCGATTAAAGGACAAGCACTGGCTGATTTTCTAGTCGACCATGACCCAGCCTTGTCTATAGAATAGGAAGAAGCAACTAAAGAGGTTTGGCAGGCTTGGTTTGACGGTTCGTCCACTAAGAATGGAGCCGGGATAGGAATTCATATAATCTCCTCAATGGAAAAAGACATCAGGCTAGCTTTTCGCCTCCAAGTAATATCTACTAACAATGCGACGGAATACGAAGCATTAATAACGGTGCTAAAGGAACTCTTAGCGCTAAAGGTGAAACACGCCCGTATCAAGGGAAATTCGCAACTGGTTATTAACTAGGTCAACAAAGAATGCACCTGTCAAGGCAAGCTATTGCCCTATCTCGAGATGGTCCAGCGACTCATTACAGGTTTTGAACTTGTCACGTTCCAATTTTTAGGGCGTGAGGAGAATGAGGTGGCTAATGGCCTGGCTCAGTTAGCGTCAGGGTATAAAACCAATTTGGAACTGGGAGATATACCCGAAATAGGCTCACATCTGCAGCCGGAAGCCAGGATCATGGTTGTAGACATTATGACGCAAGAAAAAGACTGGAGGAAACCGATAGCTGTTTTTTGGCGTATCCCAGTCAGAAAGCTAAGTAGCGAATTAAAGTTCAGGCTCTATCATATGTCCTCTTGGACGGCATACTCTACAGAAAAGATGTAAGCGGAGTCTTCCTAAGATGTGTAGACCTGGATTTGGCTACTCCAATAATGTTGGATACCCATGAAGGGCTCTGTGGATCGCATCAATTAGGGATAAAGATGTGTTGGATTATTCATAGACATGGTTTTTACTGGCCATCAATGATGAAAAATTGTATTGACATTTCTAGAGGATATCAGGAATGCCAATGGCATGGTCCCATAACTCGCGCCCCAGCAGCTGAACTTTCTCCTATAATTAAACCCTGGCCCTTTAGGACTTGGGCATTGGACATAATTGGAGAGATTCACCCTCACTCTAGTCGGGGAGATGCGTATATTTTGGTAGCAACAGATTGCTTCACCAAATGGGTAGAAGCACAAGTCTACAAGAAAGTTGATCATAGTGAGGTCATCAATTTCTTATGGACTAACATCATCTATCGCTTCGGCATTCCTCATAACATTGTCGTAGACAATGGAACGACTTTTAATAATTTAAGAGTCAGAGAATTTGCAGAGGAATTTGGTTTTTCAGTCCTAAATTCCACTCCATATTATCATATTATCCTCAGGCGAATGGACAGGCTGAAGCTTCCAATAAACTAATCAAGAATAACATCCAGAAGATGGTCGGGCTTAATCCGAAGAAATGGCATGAAGTATTGGACGATACGCTTTGGGCTCTGAGAGTCACTAAGCGCGAAAGCACCGGAGAAACTCCGTTCGCATTAGTCTACGGCCACGACGTGGTGTTGCCTATCGAAATGAGGTATAAATCACTCCGCGTCAGCCAGCCTTGTCTACAAGACGAAGCCATGCTTATAGCCTTGGAAGAATTAGAGAGGAAATGGCTTGAGGTAGTAGACAAGATAGAGGTGCACAAGCAAAGGATAGCCCGCCGTTACAATAAGAAAGTTTTTCACAAACACTTTCAAGTTGGCGACTTGGTCTGGAAGATGATCTTACCACTAAGGACCAAAGACTAGATTCTTGGAAAGTGGTCTCCTAGCTGAGAAGGTTCATACCAAGTCAGTGAGACTTTTTCAGCGAATAGCTATAGGTTGTCGACGCTCGATGGAGTCAAGCAACCTTTAAAGATCAATGGCAAGTATTTAAAGCTTTATAGAAAGACTATCTGGGAATCGCACAGCAAAATTATGAGCAAGAGCTTCCCATTCATATGGGAACAGATAGTAAAAAGATGATCAAGTAAAAAGCTTTATTACTGTAGACTGAAATGTCAAACCCAAACAAGTCTACAACTAAAAAAGAAAGTTCAAGGGTAACGCTCCTTGATACCCCTATGAAAAGAACTAGCTAAACCATCCTCAACGTGCTTGGTCCGGGCACCCCGCATGTTGCGTCCGTAAATAATATAGTCAAGACCTTGGCCTGGGTCTTCTTAACGGTGACTGCATTCCTCTGGCGAAACCAAGACTTCAGTTCGTCTTGATCCTGCTGCTCAGAGGCGTTGGCAGATCTTTCTGTAAGCAGGGAGTCCACCGTAGAAGCTCGATCCTTGAGATCCTTCTCAATGGCCATAAAGTCCGCAATCTTAGCTTGGACCTGCGGCAGCTCACGAGCCAAATCCTCCCTCTGTCCCTTGAGAAGTTGCAGGTCAACCTCTTCCTCTGCGCGCTTCTTCAGAACATTGGCAATTCTGGACTGGGCATTGTCGACTGTTGCAATATCTTGCATGTACGTCGACCATTCAGACCAGAATCGCCCCCTGAACTCCTCACACGCCGCCTGCATCTCGATAGTGGCGACTGGGGAATCGTCAATCTTCTTGACACAATCCTGAAGAACCTTAAACTGGTCTTCAGAAAAATCCTGAAGGTGAAGGATCTCCCCGACGCGATCTACATGCTGCATCAAGCGATCGTAGTCGCTAAAGCAGCCCGGAGCACCTTCGCTGGGCATCTCTCTTGACAGCTGACTTAAGGGATGGTTAACCAGCATCAAGCTTGCAGTAACCGAAGGCGGAGCCACGCTTGCTGTCTCTGAAGCAACGGCCCCTGATGGAACAACAGGGGCTTCCAGCAGCTCCTCAGTAGCTGGGGCAGGTGGGATTACAGAGGCAAAAGCAGGAATTGGCTACAATTAAAAGTAGATCAGTCAGCACGAAGATTAAACAAATAAAGTCTACAAAAGCCTACTTCTATTACCTCAGAAAGAGGAGGTAGACCAGTTTCTTCAAAAGCCTCTTCCTCGGGGTCAAAATCCTTGGATAAGGCTGGACTTTGAGTAAAAGAAAGATGATTAGGCTATAAGAGACAGAAAGAAGTATAAACATAAGGTCATACCGTCCTTCGAAGGGACTCAGTAGCTTGGGTGGTCACGGGGGACGGACATGGGGTTCTAGCCGGTTTACTGAAGATAGCATTACGCAATTAATGCAGGCAGAATCTCACTATTCCGCAACAAGAGCGCAGCCTACCTCACAGGAGAGGGTACTGGGGCCCTGGCAGAAATGGGAACTGGATCTTGAGCAGCAGGACGGCGACGCTTGAAGGTGGCCGAAATTGGCACTTCCTCAGAATCGGAAGACTCAGGGAAAGGAGCTTTGCGCTTATTGGCAGCCCCCTCCTCGACTCGTTTGCCCTTAGAAGCAAGGGTCTGTCGACCTTGACGAGTTCGACGCCTGACAGGAGGAGGAGAGTCACTCTCCGATGAAGAATCCCCACAGTCTACATCCAGAACTGCAATTCATTATTAACAAAGAACTCTGAATTCGAATCAAGGAAAAACATAAATGTTTACCTTGAGGTAACTTGTGCCCTGCTTTCATCATCATATCAGAGGAGAGCTAGAGGTCAGGTTCTTCTGAGGTCTTGAGGAAAGACATCTACTTCAGCATGATGTCCAAGGTGATTGCCCACTAAACAGAGAAAATCTCTGTGGCAAACTCCGGGGTAGACTCAAGGAGAAATTCCATGCGCAGAAGCTCCGCCTTCTTGGCCAAAGTAGACTCAAGGGTGTCCTTTGGATAAGATACGATGACCCTCGAGTGGAGACTAAGGTTGGGCGTGTCAGAGAAAGGCACCGAAGAGCTCTGCACAAAACCCAGCTGTCGAGCACAGAGTTGGGGATTGTAAGCCTCGAGAGAAAAGCCTCCTTCTGTCACGCAGATCAGGTCTCTGTAGGTCAGTACCGAGTCCTAGTATAGGCTTGAAGTGACCTTCTGGCGGCGCTTTAGAATTTGGTGGCCAGCTGGAAAGGGCGTCCAAGTGCGACAATCGCTACGTCCAGTGTCTATGATGAGACGCATGTGTCTCGTCACAGAAGCGTGCAACCACTGATCCTTGGCGCAGAAACATGCTTCCAACATGTGTTTCCCATAGCACGGAACTGAAGTCGCATCAGAGGGCATCTGATATGCTGTAAGCCCAGGTATCTACACACAAGACCATAAATGGACAAGCCACAAGGGGCCACCAACTGGATACATCGAAAAGGGACTGCTACATGTTGTCACCTTGTGAGACCCTGGTAAACCAACCCTAATAGGAACGGGGCCCAGGCAATTGGTTTGGGCGGCGCAGAACTCAAGAAATTGGCCACCTCGTAGACCAACTTCGGCACGAGCTTGCCAGCAAAGCAGAAGATGTACTTACTCAACCAGACACTATAAAACTCCACCTCTTCAACTCTTCCCCAGTCACTGGAAGACATGTCCAAGTGTCTCTTAGCTGTGCTCAGAATCTGGAGCATCTTTGGGGGCTGATAGTCTTCATCAGAGAGATAAAGACGAACAGGAACGCCCGCCACTTAACACCCCGTCAAGAAGTAAATGTCTTCCAGGGTCACGGTCATAGGACCCTCAGGGAAGTAAAAACAATTAACCGAGTCATTCCAGAAAGGGAAGAGACTCGCACATACCTGGGGGTCACAACGCTTCCCAGACAACGACAGTTGAACGAACGACCACAGGCCATTGATCTTCAGCCTGTGCTCCAGTTTCGCAACCCAAGTATCAAACCATTTGTGCACTGTTGGTTTCTCTACGGACGGGAAGCAAAGAAAGCCACTTTTCCTCTCCCAGTTTAGAGGGTATGTGAAATCCTTGCGACAGATGGGGATGGGAGTTTCTATAATCAGATACTCATGAGGAACTGTTTCAGGGAAAAGGGAAGGGTCAAGAACAGGACCAGCGTCAGCCTATTGTCGCCTGATTGAACCACGCCAAAAGAACTGGCGCGTTAGGCGTGCCATTGGAAGGAAGAAAGTTTGGACATCGTCGAGAAACTAGGGTTTCGAAAGGCGTGAGAAGGGTTTTCCGGAAAACCTAGAGAGAAGAAGACGAAGGAGTGTTCTTCGGCAAAAACACAAAAGGTGTTTTTAAGCGCGAAGATTAAGAGCCTTCTCTCAGTGCAGGAGACGAAGGGTTTTCTTGTGATGCAAGCATTGTCAGAGATGCTCAGGCGACAAAAGTCCCCTCAGCAAAAAAGGGGGCTTATGTTGACACGATAGAAAATCTTGGGCCTAATTCTAACAAAAGCTCATAATAGACACAAGGCCCATGGCAACTTAAACACATCTGGCCTACGCCTGTAGTCTACACAGACTATATGGCAAAGGAAGTCTACAGAGGCAGAGTAGTAACCTTATAATCGGGGAAGTCTACAAGCCTGCGCCTATAAAGGACACAAAGTCTATAGGCCTGCGCCTGCAAAGAACACGTGTAAAAGGAAACGGTTCCACAGCCCCGAGATAAATGGGACTTGCAACCCACGCATATGCTAGCGCACGTCTTAGAAGACCACAAATTAAACTCGAAGTCAGAGGAGTCTACTACCCACGATCACACGAGTGGAAATCAGTTAGCTCCGAGATTCTTGGGGTAAGTTGAGTCTGGAAAATCTTCAGAAGCTCGTAACATATAAAAGGGAGAGGATCTCCCATAGAGAAAATCACGATCAAATCAGCCAACAGAAGCTTATCTTGCTCGTCACCCCTTAGTGTAGTTGTTAGGATTCCCCGAACTGGGCAAACCCCTTAAGGTTTCATTGGTCTTCACTCCCACCATCAGAGTGAGCAACCGTAGCTCTGGTAACAACCATCCGCCTTCACTTCCACCTTCAGAGTGGGCAACCGTAGCTTTGGTAACAACCCTTCGCTTTCGACTCCAACGCCAGGACGAGCCACCGTAGTCCCGGTGCACATCTCCGCCTTCGACAGCGCCGCCAGGGTGAGCCACCGCAGCCTTGGTATCTACGTCCGCCTCTACATTCGACCACAGCCCGTCCACCAAGCCCAGCAACTAAGTCCTGCCACCAAAGGAGTGCAAGTCTACAGCGCTCTGCCATCAAGTCTACGACGACGCTGACCAGATTCTCGAGTCCGGAGTGCCCAGCGTCAAGTCCACGACCGCCTTCACCGTTCAAGTCCACGTTCTGCTCCAAGTCTACGGAGCCCAATAACCAGTCTACGCCATTACCACCGTCCTTGTTTTTATTTTATGGCTATAAGCATCCTTTACTTAGTGTAAAAACGTTTGCATTCATTCACATTTCTTCAATTACTTACTGGCGACCACATCTTCAAATCCCTGTGAGTCTTATTGCCAAATATTTCCGACGTGATCCGTTTCGTACGGGACCACCAGCACAATTTGTTTCTTGACTTATTGGTGGGAGGCCGATGTTACCGTATCCACACTTCGTGGTCACAGTAGGGATTAGGTTGGGATCATAGCTTGCATGCTCCAGGGCATCTTTCAGGCATTTGCAGATAAGCTCTAGACCAGACTTGGTTTCGGCTAAGCCAATCAGGCCGCCCACCCCATTGCAGCACACGGAGGTTGGTCCTCCGCGCCCCTTCAAATAAGGGAAGCAAGGCTGGAGTGGGTTTACCACTTCACTACACAAAGGTAATGCACCTTGTAGGGGGCAACATGTGAGAGCCAAAATCAAGAAAAAGATTGTCGATTTAATTTTCATGGCGCAAATTCAACTAGAATAAAAAGGGAGGCGTTAAAATCTGACAATCGTCGAAGGTATTTATACAGGGATTGTTGTTTCGCCTTTTGCTCGTCCCATGCGAAATGCGCCCTTAAGCATTACTAAATTAATCTAAAAAAACCTTAAGCATTACTCTAATCTATATAAAATAACATCAAGCATCACTCCAATCGATTTAAAAATACGTTAAGCATTTCTTCAATCAATCTAAATGAAACCTCAAGGTCAAGGCCTCGCTAAGAGGGCAAGGGCAAGGGGATGGCGGGTTTGGGTTTTCCATAAAGAGAGGCATGTGCAGCAGTTTGCGCAAAATTGTTAATTATAAATAAGATATATTTACAATTTTGAAATAAAAATTATTTATATAAATAGAGAATAAAGATTTCATAATGATATAATGTAAATTATATATTAAAATATATTATGTCACGTTCCAGGTTCTCTAGGTTGGTTCCGAGGTGAGAACCTAAAACCTGGTACTGCTGGGTTTAAAAAATTTAGAACCTAGAACCTACCCAGTCTATTCGAGAACCTATACTAATACCGACTCCATTGTACTGGTTCCGACCGATTTCCGATTTTACCCGAAACCTACGCACACCCATAATTAGAATACACCATTTAGAAAACGGTCATCATTTTTTAAGTACTTTATTTTCCCGTACAGTAGCGTCACGTTTTAAGTATTTCTCTATCAATTTGAAATGTTTAAATTTAAAAAAAAAAAATTATTTCTCAAATTGTTCATATTAATTGCGAAAGTTTAAAACTAACAAAAAACTTTTATGTAAAAATTGAGTTCTGATTGTATACATATATGTATATTATATATGTGGTCAAGCATAGACAACACATTTTAGGGGACTATGTCTCATGTCGTTTAGCTAAGCACGGACTACCCGAGATGACGATTATTATAATAATTATGATCTATATTGTCTTGGGATTGAATTCTTAATATATTGGGACATATGGAAAGTAAATCTGAAAAAAATGAGGCATTGTTGTAAAGAGGACAAGACATCGTAAATAGGAGTGTCTTCTGCAATTATTCCCATTCCGTTCGTTCTCTCTTACTGCACAACATGGCTTACCAAATTCAGGGATGATGCCTTAATTACATTGAACCTGCATTTACGACCAGCGTATGATTCCTCATCGTAACTAAATGAGATGTTTAGGCAACTTCAAACAGAAAAATCATAACAACGCAACGTCATTATCCAACTATTTAGGACCTTTGCCTTTTCATTTTATTCGGTAGAAATAGATTTAAGGTACTTAACATTAGAAATGCGAAAGACGGTAAGAGAGACCATGGTAGCATAATATTACTTTATTGTATTATTCCATTGCCATTGTTGGCGGTACAAGCCTTTCGCAGGAGTGATAACAAACTACAAATATAAATATTTAGCGGGACTTAAGCCATAGTGTCCCACAACAAGACGAGAGGAGTCCTCCCATTTACTTAGTGGATTGGTCTGCGGGGCCGTTGATCTGGAAATCATCATATGCTTGCACTTCCTCAACAAATTATTATAGCAACGTAGAGAAAAGAGTAATGGTATAACAAGAACTTACCTGCACAATTTGTTGCTTGACTTATGGGTGGGAGGCCGATGTTACCGAATCCACAGTTCGTGCTAAGAGTAGGGATGAGGTTCGGATCAGAAACGGCATCCTTCAAGGCATTTTTCAGGCATTTGCATATAAGCTCTAGACCAGGCTTGGTTCTGGCAATGGCAATCGGGCCGCCCACCCCATTGCAGCACACAGACGTTAATCCACCATGCCCTTTCAAATAAAGGGAGCAAGGTACGACCGGCATCACAAGTTCATAACACGAAGGTAATGAAGGTAATGCAGCTTGCAGAGGGCTGCATGCGAGAGCCAAAATTAATAAAAAGATTGTCGATTTAATTTCCGTGGCACAAATTCAACTAGAACAAAAAGGGATGCGTGAAAATTTGACAAAGCTCGATGGTATTTATAAAGGGATTATTGTTTCGCCTTCGCTGGTTCCATGCGAAATGAGCCCCTAATTTTCGGGAGTCCTCTTGCCATTGTCTTGAACTTGGTTGGCCTCTTTCTGTTGATTTGTGCTCGCCTAAATAAAACTGACGACATTCCTGGGTCATGCAAACAGAACTCTCCTTATTCCCGGGTCATGCAAACACTTTTTCGCTAAAAAGTGGAGAGTGAAAACGCAAGAAGGTGAAATTGTGTATGTCCTGTCACACGTAACATGTGACATTGGAGGATCTTTTTTTGTCATGGGTGGACCGCTATAGAATACAATTGTTCTTTTCCCTTCTCCTCCAGCTTGAACAAACCACCTCAATATCTTTACCTTATTGTCTGTACAGCAGATAGCCGATCATGGAAGACACGGTAGCACGAAAGAAATTTAGTTACTGATAACTCTATGAAAGTAGGGTTATTTCGTATCTCTAATGATGCTTTACGTGGTTAGTCGTACGAGTATTGAAAGGAATTTGATAGGATTTGAGTACTTTTTAGTTTTGTTTCAGTTTAAGTCGATGTTTGTTATTTTCGTAGTTTTTGAATCTATTTTGATTTGAATCTTTTATTTTGTTGATTCCTCTTGGTTTGTCATGTTTCAATATAGGAAAATGAAGGAGATTTTGAAGCTGGAACGAAGTGGAGAGGATGTGAGCTGAAAGTGGACAGAAAGCTGAAGCACGCGTCCTTCAGTTCTCAGGGATACGTCCTTGAAGGTTCTGTGGATTCAAGCGACCACCGATGAACCTATTTCCAAATCGTTCAAGGAGTCTTCAAATCTTCCGGAGATTACATTATGAAGACATAGAGGACCAATTAGTCATTTATTTTGGTAGTTTTTAGGTTATTTTATTTTATTTTCCCTAAAAATATTACTTAGATTTAGAGAATATTATGAAATCTTTCTAGATGGGAAGGAGATATTCTGTTTTAGAGGAACTTTAGGGCGATTTATTCTGAGGAGAGGAAGGAGAAGGAGACACTCGACCGAGGAGCAGAGAAGAGGTGACGGCTAGGGTTGAAGCGGAGATCGGGACGAGGCTACTACTTCTTAGATCGGAAGATCGGGAGGGCGTTTCTCCTTTCTTTCTTTCCCGTTGATTTCTATGTCGTTATTGTTTTCTTTTGCACTTGGGATGAATTTCTTTCACGCTATGAACTAATTCCTTTTTCTAGGACTTCAATGGAACTTAACGATTTTATTTAACGAGTGAATTCCTTTTCTCCGTGTTATTCGAATTCGTGTGGTTACTTCTTCAAATCTTGATCTTAATGCGATTAATTGCCTGATCACCAATTAATTTGATATGGAGACCTATTCGGGCTTGGAAAAGTTGTTTAGGTTAAGCCGTGGATTGAATAGCCTAAGTTAGCGTCTCGTTGGAAAACGGAGCTAATTCGCGAAAGGGATAGGAATATACCGAATCGCCTTAGGGTGCCATTTAGGGTCGTTGCATAACGGGTTCCCACTAGTTAATTGCCTAGGAATAGAGTGATTAGCTCGATACAGGGAATACGTCCTTAGAGCTTTCGGAAGAGGCGTAAGGAGATAATCGAACCCTAGGTAAGTAACTTGAGAATTTGATAACTGGAGA
The DNA here is from genome assembly GCA_023653495.1 of Melastoma candidum. Lineage (NCBI taxonomy): Eukaryota > Viridiplantae > Streptophyta > Magnoliopsida > Myrtales > Melastomataceae > Melastoma > Melastoma candidum. The sequence continues at coordinate 15,253,440 of CM042891.1, forward strand.
AAGGAAGGAACGAGTCAGATAATTCGTTAGGGGAAGTTGATCGTCCTAGGCTTTTAATATTTGATTGAATTATCGTTTATTTGCATTTTATTTCTCTGTTTTACTCTCATTCATCTTGTTTGACTTGACCTCAATATCGTTAAACGTGCGACCGTTAGGAATTTCCTTCTCTATTGATTCTCTGTGGGATCGACCTCTACTTACCCTATCTACAAGTTAGTTAGGTTTGTTAGAGTATTTAAATTTTTGCCGCCTTCGACAAGCGAGATCAAATTTTGGCGCCGTTGCCGGGGAATCAATTTTGAGAAATTTTCTTTTCTATTGTTATCACGTTTAGCTATTTGACGTTCAAGTTGTTTAATTTTCTTTACTCTTTTATGTTGATTTTAGGTGGATGCGACGAACTTGAAGCACATAAACTCTCGTTTTTTATCCTGAAATCGAAAGGACTTTCCATAGACGGGTTCGTGAGAAAGCTAGTGCACAACAGAGCAACATGGACGAAAACCTAATTCCAGCTCAATAGAACGAGAGACAACAGGACATTGATAACAGGCCAATGGTGGAATTCACTTCAGCAAAACCTCACATTAACCGGTTCTGCATCGTCGCGACTATGAGATAAAGACATCGGTGATTCAAATGATTCAGAATTCAGTGATGTTTCGAGGATCACCAATCGAAGATCCACATGAGCATTTGAGCAAGTTCTTAAGCATATGCGATAGTTTCAGGCTAAATGGAGTGCCACAGGATGCAGTTCGATTGAAGTTATTTCCCTTCTCCTTGAAGGATAGAGCATGGAGTTGGCTGAACTCGCTACCGGCCGGATCAATTAGTACCTGGGAACAGATGGAAGAAGCATTCTTAGACCAATATTTCCTGCCATCCAAGATATCCCAGATGAGGAATGAAATTAGCACATTCAAGCAACATGAGGCAGAAACTTTCGTGGAGGCTTGGGAGCGCTTCAAAAACTTATTAATCCAGTGCCCATATCATGATTTACCGGGATGGCGACAACTGGAAGCTTTTCACAATGGGTTGACGGAATCATCGCGCAAGGACCTCAACTTAGCGCCGAACGGATCGTTCCTACGAAAATCATATGTGGAAGGAAGAGAGCTTCTCGAGACTATGAGGAGGACTTGTGTACCAAGTCAATCATTTGACCAGATAAATGGTAAAAAGACTACGGGTGTTCATGAACTCGATGCACTCACGTCTATTCAAGCACAGATATCGGCGTTGGCTAAGAAGTTCGAGATGGTGAATGTACAGTCCATCCAAAGTACAATTAGAGGATGTGATATTTGCGGTGGTGGACATATAACAGATCAATGTTCTGCAACATGGAAGAGGCTAATTTTATTGGAAATCAAAGGAACAATCCTTATTCCAACATGTATAATTCGGGATGGAGGAACTTTTCTTGGAAAGGGAAACAAACAATGGATCATCGAGCAACACAACCTCCGGGATTTCAGCAACCCAAAGCCACAGAACCAGAAAAGAAGACGAATTTTGAGGATTTGATGATAAAGTACATGGCGAATCAAGATGCCATAATAAAGAATCAAACAGCATCAATCAGGAACTTCGAGAATCAAGTCAGTCAGCTCGCTCAAGCCTTGAATTCGAGTCAACAAGGAGGGTTGCCAAGTGATACTGAAGTTAATCCATGAGAATATGTTAAAGCAGTAACTTTGAGAAACGGCCGGGCACTTGAAGAAGTACCACCAAAGATTCGATCGAGTGACAATAAAAAGTCAAGTGAGATTAGTGATCTTCCACGAGAGCCAATTAATGAGGAGACGAACACATCCGGGCTGAACATAGGACGAGATCAGGAATTTGTGAATTTTCACAGAACCGAGAAGGACGTGTCATCCGAATCTCAAGGACGCGTCTTTGAACATTCTGTGGAAGAAGCAGCGTAGAAGGACGCGACCCTGCCATCTAAAGGACGTGTCCTTCCCCCAACTGAACAACCACGTCGTCCCACTTGGATAATACCCAACATGGGGAAGATAGAACGACCACCACTTCCATTCCCTCAAAGAGCTAAGAAGCATGATGAAGCCCAATTCCGTAAGTTTCTCGACGTGTTTAAGAAACTCCATATTAACATTCCTTTTGCAGAAGCTCTTGAGTAGAAGCCGAGTTACGTCAAGTTCATGAAGGACATTCTATCGAAGAAAAGAAGGTTAGGTGAGTTTGAAACCGTTGCACTAACGGAAGAATGCAGTGCCATATTGCAACGAAAACTTCCTCCTAAATTAAAAGATCCAGGTAGTTTCACTATCCTTTGTACTATCGGTTCACAATTTCATGGTAAGGCTTTGTGTGATCTTGGCACAAGTATCAATCTTATTCCTTTATCTGTATACCATGAGTTAGGTTTGGGGAAGTGAAACCTACGTCTTTGACATTGCAATTAGCTGATAGATCAATAACATATCCTAGAGGTATTGTTGAAGATGGGCTTGTCAAAGTGGATAAGTTTATCTTTCCAGCGGATTTCGTAGGTTTAGATTTTGAGGAAGATAAGAATATCCCCATCATCTTAGGAAGGCCATTCTTGGCAACAGGTAGAGCACTCATTGATGTTCAAAAAGGTGAATTGACCATTCGGGTTAATGATCAGGAGGTAACCTTTAATGTTTTAAAATCGATGAAATGCCCGAGCGAACCTGATGAATGCTTTCTTTTCTTATTGATGTTTTGAATGGGTATGCTACCGAGATGCCCTGTGATGATCAACTTGAAATTGCAATGAATTCAATGTCATCCGACAATGAAGAAGTACAAGAAGCGGCAAAATCAATAGATGCAATACTACACATGTTAAGGGGAGCACATTTTGAAGCTCTGGAGAGGCCGCATAATCCGATGAAACCATCGATTGAAGAACCACCCCAATTGGAGTTAAAACCATTACCTGAACACCTGAGGTATGCATATCTTGGAAGTAATGAAACTCTACCCATTATTATTTCATCGTCATTAACAGTGACACAGGAAGAAAAATTACTTCGAGTCTTGAGGGAATATAAACGAGCATTAGGGTGGACAATTGCTGACATTCGAGGTAACAGTCCGTCAATTTGCATGCACAAGATTCTATTAGAAGAAAACCATAAGTTTTCGGTGGAGAATCAATGACGACTCAACCCGAACAAGAAGGAAGTAGTCAAGAAGGAAATCATCAAATGGCTTGATGCAGGTATAATATATCCGATTTCTGACAGTTCTTGGGTGAGTCCTGTGCAGTGTGTACCTAAGAAAGGTGGGATGACCGTTGTCTCCAACGAAAAGAATGAGCTCATTCCCACGTGAACGGTGACTGGTTGGCGAGTTTGCATGGATTATAGGAAGTTTAATAAAGCCACACGAAAGGATCACTTCCCACTTCCGTTTATAGATCAAATGTTAGATCGTCTGGCAAGTAAATGATTTTATTGCTTTTTAGATGGTTATTCTGGATATAACCAAGTTGCCATAGCAGCAGAAGATCAAGAAAAGACTACTTTCACGTGCCCGTATGGTACGTTTGCTTTTTGTCGAATGCCTTTTGGTCTATGTAATGCCCCAGCTACGTTTCAGAGATGCATGATGTCTATTTTTACTGATATGGTTTAGCAGTGCCTTGAAGTTTTTATGGATGATTTTTCCATCTTTGGGATGTCTTTTGATGATTGCATGACAAATTTAGCTCGTATGCTGAAACGTTGTGAAGAAACAAACCTTATTTTAAATTGGAAAAAATGCCATTTTATGGTTCGAGAGGGTATTGTTCTTGGACACAGGATATCAAACAAGGGAATTGAAGTGGATCAAGCAAAGATAGAAACGATCGAAAAGTTGCCGCCACCAACATCAGTCAAAGCAATCCGGAGTTTTCTTGGACATGCAGGATTTTACAGAAGATTTACCAAGGTCTTTACCAAAATTTCCAAGCCACTTTGCAATCTCTTAGAAAAGGACAGGTCCTTTATTTTCGATGATGACTGCTTTAGTGCCTTCAACGAGCTCAAGCAAAGGTTAATTTCTGCCCCTATAGTTATTGCACCGGATTGGAATTTACCATTTGAATTAATGTGCGATGCAAGCGATTACGCGGTTGGAGCCGTTCTAGGACAAAGCGTGAACAAGGTATTTCATGTCATTTACTATGCGAGTCCAACTCTTGATGATGCTCAGGTAAATTACACTACGACAGAAAAAGAATTACTTGCGATTGTCGATGCCTTTGATAAATTTCTGAGTTATCTTGTCGGTACGAAAGTTATTGTGTTCACTGATCATTCTGCCATCAAGTACTTGATCTCAAAGAAGGAGGCAAAGCCGCGACTTATCAGGTGGGTTCTTCTTTTGCAAGAGTTTGACCTTGAAATTAGGAACAGAAAGGGATTCGAGAACCAGGTTGCTGATCATTTATCAAGGTTAGAAAATGCGACTTCATCTCATGACTATGCGGTAATTAATGAGTCATTTCCTGATGAACAATTGTTTGCTATGAACAATTTGTCGTGCCCTTGGTATTCCGACTTTGTGAATTATATTGTTTCTGACCATGTTCCCTCTGACTTTATTCCTCAACAAAAGAAGCAATTTTTGCATAATGTACGCTAGTGCATGTGGGATGAACCGTTTCTCTTTAAGCATTGTGCTGATCAAGTTATCAGGAGATGTGTGCCAGAGGAGGAAATCAAAGGTATCCTCGAACATTGCCACTCGTCACCCTGTGGTGGACACTTTGGAGGAGACCGAACAGCGGCTAAAGTATTACACTCAGGATTCTATTGGCCGACTCTTTTCAAAGATTCATATAATTTTGTTGCATCTTGTGACAGGTGTCAACGCATGGGAAACATCACCAGGAGACACGAAATGCCGTTGCAAGGCATCCTTGAAGTTGAGCTCTTCAATGTGTGGGGTATCGATTTTATGGGTCCCTTTATTTCATCTTTCGATAATAAGTATATCCTTATGGCAGTGGATTATGTTTCAAAATGGGTGGAAGCAGTAGCGTTGCCCTCTAATGGTTCTAATGTCGTGTGCAAGTTTTTGAAAAAACAGATTTTTACCCGATTTGGCACACCACGGGCTATCATAAGCGACGAAGGGACGCACTTCTGCAACCGCTATTTTGATCAGCTTCTGAAGAAGTTTGGTATCAAGCACAAGATAGCTACAGCGTATCACCCATAGACGAGCGGGCAAGTCGAAATCTCTAATCGGGAAATCAAGCGGATTTTAGAGAAAACGGTATGTCCAACGAGGAAGGATTGGTCAACGAAGTTAGATGATGCATTGTGGGCATACAGGACAGCATACAAAAATCCAATTGGGATGTCACCATACATAATGGTTTTTGGCAAGGCGTGTCATCTTCCGGTGGAACTCGAGCACAAAGTGTATTCGGCTCTGAAGAAGTTGAACCTAAATCTCGAAGAAGCAGGTGAAAGGCGATTACTTCAATTGAATTTGCTCGATGAAATTCGATTGCAAGCATATGACAGTGTGAGAGTGTACAAGGACAAGACAAAGAAATGGCATGATGGTAAAATCATACCCAGACACTTCGAGACAGGTCAACTGGTATTGCTATTCAACTCCCGTCTCAAATTGTTCCCTGGAAAACTAAAATCATGATGGTCGGGCCCCTTCCGAGTTGTTGAAGTATTCCCATATGGAGCAATTGAAGTATTAGAAGAGAGTTCGGGAAGGATATTCAAAGTAAATGGACAACGGCTAAAACATTATGGGGGAAGTTTCGACCGTGAGGCATCCTCGAATAACTTGAAAGAAGCCTGAAAACGAGAAGAAAGTCAAGCCGATGACTATAAATCAAGCGCTTCTCGGGACGTAACCCGAGTTTATTTTTAGTTTTTACTTTTCATTTTTATTGTTATTTTGGCATAAGTTTTTCTTTTCATTTTGCTGTTTATTGACAATTTTTATTTTATTTTGTAGAAAATTCAAGGACGCGTCCCTCACAGCCAAGGACGCGACCTCGGGCATTCTGCAATCTTACAGAACCATGGAGGACGCGTACCTCCGAAAAAAAAATACATAAAAAATATAAAAATATATATAAAATAGTTATACATTCTTTTAAGTGACAACCCTAACCCATTTTTTTCTTGTGCAGCCGCCTCACTTCCCCTCTGCGGTTGCCGTCGAAGGAGGAGTAGCTTGGTTCGGAAAACGACAATCCCAAGACCTTGAGGAGAAAAATGATGATGTTGACGGCGACGACTAGCTCACCCCAGGGGAGTACTTCGTTCCCTTAATCTTTCACTATTCATGTTTTCATCGGGGCGATGTTTAGTCTAGGTTTGGGGGCGATGTTTAGTCTAGGTCGATGTTTAGTCTAGGTCGATGATGACTTATTACGCACATGCTTACGACTTATGGAAGAGTGAAAATTAAGCTTAATTGGGTGATTAAAACTGTTTTTTTAGTGGGTAATAATTCCTCGGTATGGATTGGTAGTGAGTGAAAACAATTCTCGAAATCTAATAACGCATAGTAGTTGGTGTCGAGTGGGGCTAGCTAGGCATTGATTTGAAACAAGTTCTTAGAAAAAAAAAAGGTTACCAAGGCTCTGAGTACCAATGTTTAGGCGTGTTAAAAAAAAAGAGAAATAAAAAGAAATAAAAGTGATTGAAATGTGATTGACGCCTAAATATGTACTTGTGGTGTGAGTCCTTTTGGTGTACTCGAGAATGAGATCCGAGGGGTGCTTCATCGCCTAATGCCTTGGTCTAACTGGATCGGGAGTCATTGATCAAATACTCGTTATATGGATACACTAGAATGTGATGAAATATTTAGAGTCGTGTAGCTGAAATAAAAGTTGTGTGAAAAAGAAAAAATGGTTGAGAATTCTGAGGACGAGTGGATGATTAGTGTTTGGTTGGTTTCCTACAAAGTGCCGGTCTAATATGTTTTATTGGAAGTCTTTAATTATTGATTTCACTACATGACATACCGAGGTCTCGAACATTACGTGAAGTTTGATCAAATTGAATTGTTTTTCTTGACAAATGACACGACCAGCGGAAGTGAGCATGTGCATTGCTGAGAATAGAGAGGGGGTTGTTCAGATTGGATTGAGTTGGGTATTGCTGAAGAGTTATCTTTGCGTTTTTCTATTTGCTCGAGGACTCGCAAATTGTAGGTTTGGGGGTGTGATAACTCTATGAAAGTAGGGTTATTTCGTATCTCTAATGATGCTTTACGTGGTTAGTCGTACGAGTATTGATAGGAATTTGGTAGGATTTGAGTACTTTTTAGTTTTGTTTTAGTTTAAGTCGATTTTTGTTATTTTCGTAGTTTTTGAATCTATTTTGATTTGAATCTTTTATTTTGTTGATGCCTCTTGGTTTGTCATGTTTTAATGTAGGAAAATGAAGGAGATTTTGAAGCTGGAGCGAAGTGAAGTGGATGTGAGCGGAAAGTGGACAGAAAGCTGAAGGACGTGTCCAGTTCTCAGGGACGCGTCAAGTTCTCAGGGATGCGTCCTTGAAGGTTCTGTGGATTCAAGCGACCACCGACAAACCTATTTCCAAATCGCTCAAGGAGTCTTCAAATCTTCCGGAGATTACATTATGAAGACATAGAGGATCAATTAGTCATTTATTTAGGTAGTTTTAGGTTATTTTATTATAATCTCCCTAAAAATATTATCTAGATTTAGAGAATATTAAGAAATCTTTCTAGATGGGAAGGAGATATTCTGTTTTAGAAGAACTTTAGAGGGATTTTTTCTGAGGAGAGGAAGGAGAAGGAGACATTCGACTGAGAAGCAGAGAAGAAGTGCCGGCTAGGGTTGAAGCGGAGATCGGGACGAGGCTACTACTTCTTAGATCGGAAGCTCGGGAGGGCGTTTCTCTTTTCTTTCTTTCCCGTTGATTTCTATGTCGTTATTGTTTTCTTTTGAACTTGGGATGAATTTCTTTTACGCTATGAACTAATTCCTTTTTCTAGGACTTTAATGGAACTTAACGATTTTATTTACCGAGTGAATTCCTTTTCTCCGTGTTATTCGAATTCGTGTGGTTACTTATTCAAATCTTGATCTTAATGCGATTAATTGCCTGATCACCAATTAATTTGATATGAGACCTATTCGGGCTTGGAAAAGTTGTTTAGGTTAAACCGTGGATTGAATAGCCTAAGTTAGCGTCTCGTTGGAAAACGGAGCTAATTTGCGAAAGGGATAGGAATATACCGAATCGCCTTAGGTAGCCATTTTGGGTTGTTGCATAATGGGTTCCCACTAGTTAATTGCCTAAGAATAGAGTGATTAGCTCGATACAGGGAATACGTCTTTAGTAACTAGAGAATTTGATAACTGGAGAAAGGAAGGAACGAGTCAGATAATTCATTAGGGGAAGTTGATACTCCTAGGATTTTAATATTTGATTGAATTATCGTTTATTTGCATTTTATTTCTCTGTTTTACTCTCATTCATCTTGTTTGACTTGACCTCAATATCGTTAAACGTCCAACCGTTAGGAATTTCCTTCTCTGTTGATTCTCTGTGGGATCGACCTCTACTTACCCTATCTACAAGTTAGTTAGGTTTGTTAGAGTATTTAAATTTTTGCCGCCTTCGACAAGCGAGATCAGCAACCTCCACAGTTTGTGTGCAGCCAATGTATCCCTATTTTTTATGCCTGAAGGGGAAAGGAGGACCCATGTCGTCGTGTTGTGAGGGTTTGGCAGGCTTGACCGAGGTCGTGGGTACCAAATCGGGACTTGTGCAGATTTTCCTATGAATTCAAGAACATTAAAGGACGCCGATTATAATCCTGACCTTCACAACTAAACGCAGTTTTGGCGACATTGAGCTGCCCCCATCACTAAAGCCACAAACTGCTGAGGTTACTGATCGCAGAAATCGCACACCGCAAGTATACGGAACGCAACAACTAATATTGATATGAGTAGAGTCATCGTTCCCACGAGGATAGCAATTAAAATCCTTTAGCATACACAATTGCAATTTTTATGTAGCCAAGCAAATAGGAAAGAATGAGTTTTTAAATCTGAAAATTAAACTAGTAAGAAATAAATATCAAAGCAAAGAATCAGAATTCAATAGATAGAAAAGCCTTGGATCAAGTATCCCCTCTTTGTTTCGTTAAACCCCTTCACTCATTTATCCCAAATTTATACTAATTCTATTTACTAACCGGATTCTTATGTCCCTAAGTGGCTCGCCCGAGTTTACAAAGGATTATTCTAAACCACCATAAACCTATATCCGTATAGTGAATTACGAAGGCCGGAACACATTAAGATTCAATCCTTTATCGGTTACCTAGAAGTATATCTCTCGATACTACTTACTACCTAATTCGCTCCCGCGATATTAACCAAGGCTATTTCGTTCATGTTCTCTCCTAAAATTCCTCTCCCGAGTTTAAGTTAGGATAACAAATCAATTCGGTGATCGGACAAATTGCACGCATTAAGATCAAACGAAATAAATAAACATCAAAAGCACAAATTTGTTCTAAAACGAGTTCAGGAAATTCAACTCCGCAATTCGGTTCAACATAATCCTAGCAAAGAAAGTTTAGCATTGTTTTCGAGACACAATTCCAATAAAAGAAAAGCATCCTAAACAATAAGCTAACTCCCTTCTTTTCCCTTGTCGAAGTCCTCTCTTCGTCGAATCCTCTCCTAGTCGAATCCTGTCCTCTAGCCTTAAGGAACAAAGTCCTTTATTTTTATAAAAATAAAACCTAGAGAATCTCTGAAAATCTGGGAAAAAAATATTTTTTTCTCTTCAAGTCTCTCCCTTTGCCAAAATCTTTCAAGATATGCCGAAATCTTCTTGTTTCCGTTTTTATCTGAAATAAACCCAAAATTCGGCAGTATCCCAATTCTCGATAATAATGTAAAATAACAAGAAATAATATGAAATAAGCGTAATATTTTACAAATCTAACAAATCCTAGGTATGAAATTGACATAAATAACTCTACTTTCATAGTGTTATCACACCCCCAAACCTAAATTTTGATAGTCCCGAGTAAAGGTAAAAACTAAACGACTCTCCTCAGCAAACTCAAGTCACTCAAACGTGGAAACACCTCTTATAACATTCTCAGACATGGTCGCATTCTTTTCATGCATATCGATTCCATTCAGTACCTAGCATGCTCAATTAAAAACTTTAAAATACAATTTCTTCATCCCAGCAGGTTGCACACTCAACATTAACAAGCATACACTTCCAATAGCTCATGTCAACCAGGAACTTGCAAAGATCACCACAAACTTCCCTCTTCACTTATCAAAGGTTTTTCTTCTTTTTTTTTTACGATCATTTCTCTTTGTTTTTCTTTTTATGGTTGCACGACTCTAAATGTATCATCTAATTCCGACAAAAGCTCATGTAGCGAGCTCTCAATCAATGACTCCCAGTTCAGTTGAACCAAGGCATTAGGTGATAAGGCACCCCTCGGATCAATCGCTTAAGCTAGCACGGAAGACTCACACCACAAGCACATATTCAGGCAACATCATTTTCTCTATTCTTTTCTTTTTTTTTTTAATTTTTACCTGAACATTGGTACTCAGAGCCTCGGCAACCTTATTGTCTTTTCTTCTTCTTTTTTTTTCTTTTTTTTTTTCTAACACAATAACCAAAGACTTCGTTTCAAGAGATAATTCAGGCTACTCCACTCGTCACTAGTCACCGTGCATTCTAAGGAGATGTAGCCTACCCCTGCTAAGCACGCTTTCTACTGGGAGAATCTCTCTCTCTCTTTTTTTTTTTAAGTTCAAAAAATTTGGCACACTAAACAAAGAATTTCATCTTTTTGCACTTACGAATGCAAACCTTAAGCGCATCATTGAATAAAGACATTCCCTGTTCAAGTTTCTAAGGCTACGCTGAGGAGTACCTAAACATGACTCACCCCTAGTAAATATCACTTCCGAATTTAACACCACTCAATTTCACACGACACCCCCCAGCCTAAACAAAGCAACATCCTCAGTGCGAAAGTGAATAAGTGAGATATACTCAAAAAGAGATAGAGAGGGTATGTGTACTCACTCCGTTATAGCATCTGAGTCGCTATCCTCATCGTCCTCATCAAACATCGATGGTGGAGTTGGTTGTTTCATGATTTTGGATGCGTGAGCACTTCCCTGGAAAAGAGAAATAAATGGATTAGGGTAAGAAGGAATAATTGACCGAGGTTTTTTTTTTTCAGCTGCACGAGATTTCCGTGCAGCTGCACGAAGTTTCTGCGGCTTTGTGCTCTCGGTGGTTCAGCTGCACGAAATTTTGATACCATTGCATAAAGTTTCTGTGGTTCTGTGCTCTCGGCAGTGCAGCTGCACGAAATTTCCGTGCAGCAGCACAAAGTTTCTGTGGCTTTCCATCCGTCTGCGATGTAGCTGGCCTACTTTTCTGCTTTCCACCACTAAACATGACAATTGAAGACATTAAATTGAAATAACAATCAAAATGAAAGTAATTAGACCTACGAAAACGAAAAAAAATTAAGAGAGAACTTGGGTTGCCTCCCAAGAAGCGCTTGGTTTTACGTCCTCGGCTTGACGTTCCCAAGTAATCATGTTTCGCTCATCAACAATGTCGATTGTCCTTGATCGACACTTCCTCCCAAATAGTGCTTCACTCTACTTACATTTACTTTGAACTTACCTTGGTCATTCAACCTCTCCAATTCAAGAGCTCCATAAGGAAACACTTGGGTAATCTTGAACGGCCCTGACCAACGAGATTTCAATTTGCCAGGAAACAATTTTAAAAGTGAGTTAAAAAGTAAAACGAGCTGGCCTGGTCTGAACTGGCGATCTTTCATGCGTTGGTCATGCCATTTCTTCGTTTTATCTTTATAGATCCTGGACTTCTCATATGCATCCAGCCGAAATTCTTCAAGTTCATCAAGTTAAAGTAATCGTTGTTTACCTGCAATTTCAAGATCAAGATTAAGCTTCTGGATTGCCCAAAACGCTTTGTGCTCTAGCTAAACTGGTAAGTGACAAGCTTTCCCGTAAACCAATTTGTACGGTGAGGTCCCAATTGGTGTCTTGTAAGCTGTCCTATAAGCCCATAAAGCATCATCCAATTTGCGCGACCAATCCTTCCGATTTGGGCTAACCGTCTGTTCCAAGATTCTTTTGATTTCTCTGTTGGATACCTCAACTTGGCCACTCGTCTGAGGATGATAGGTCAATGCTACCTTGTGATTCATGCTATATTTCTTCGCATTGAATTTGGCATTGCAGAAGTGTGAATCTCCGTCAGTTATTATTGCACGCGGTGTCCCAAATCGTGTGAATATCTGCTTTAGAAACTTCAAAACTCCACTAGCATCGTTTGTCGGCAAAGCAATACCTTCTACCCATTTAGACACGTAATCCACAGCTACAAGAATATATCGATTTCTAAATGATTCAACGAATGGTCCCATGAAATCAATCCCCCAAACGTCAAAAATTTCAACCTCTAAAACATTTTTCAAAGGCATTTCATCGCAGCGAGATATATTACCAACACGTTGACAGCGATCACAATGAGCAACAACTTGGTGTGCATCCTTAAATAGTGAAGGCCAGAAAAAACCTGATTGAAGAACCTTTGCCGCAATTTTCTGGCCACCGTGGTGCCCACCATAAGGCGATGCGTGGCACTGTTCCAATATCTTCCGCATTTCATCCTCTGGTACACATCTTCGAATGATTTGATCTGCACGCTCTTTGAATAAAAGCGGTTCATCCCAAAAGTAATATCTAACATCATGTAAAAACCTTTTCCTTTGTTGGTATGACTGATCCGGTGGTAGAATATCAGCTACAATATAGTTCACGTAATCAGCATACCATGGTGTAGCCACATCAACCCCAAACAGTTGTTCGTCAGAAAACGCATCATTTATAAGTGTTCTGTCTGGGATCCTGTTGTCGTTTTCTAGCCTTGATAAATGGTCTGCCACCTGATTGTCCGCTCCTTTCCTGTCCACAATCTCAAGATTAAATTCTTGAAGCAATAACACCTATCGGATTAGTCGCGGTTTTGCATTAGCCTTTGAAATTAAATATTTTATTGCTGCATGGTCAGTGTGTACAATAACTTTCGATCCAATAAGATAAGATCTGAATTTATCAAAAGCATGAACTATGGCTAACATTTCTTTCTCCGTGGTTGTATAATTTACCTGTGCACTATCCAAGGTTTTACTAGAATAATAAATTGCATGGAATACCTTATCTTTCTTCTGGCCAAGCACAGCTCCCACAGCAAAGTCACTTACATCACACATTAGCTCAAAAGGCATTGACCAATCCGGTGCAACAATAATTGGTGCAGAAACCAACCTCTTTTTAAGCACTATGAATCCCTCCATGCATTTGCCATCAAAGACAAAGGCCGTATCCTTCTCCAACAGGTTGCAAAGTGGTTTCGTTATCTGGAGAAATCGTTGATAAATCTTCTATAAAAACCTACATGGCCAAGAAAACTACGCACTGCCTTCACAGATGAAGGTGGTGGTAAGCGTTCAATTGTTTCCACCTTAGCTTTGTCGACTTCAATTCCGCTTTCTGAAATTCGGTGGCCTAAAACAATTCCTTCACGAACCATAAAGTGGCATTTCTCCCAATTAAGAACAAGATTAGTTTCTTCGCATCGAGTAAGCACTGCAGATAAATTATCAAGGCAATTCTCAAAAGATAATCCAAAAACAGAGAAATCGCCCATAAATACCTCAATACTTTGTGTTGGTATAGGATTGCACTAAGAAGGGGGGGTTGAATTAGTGCCGTAAGAGTTATGACACTTTTTCGCTCACAGAAGCGTGGTTCTGTTAGGTCACAGAGGCTGGTTCTGATAAACAGATTCCCAGTTCTGAGACAAGTTATCTTTTGTGTAAGACACAAAGATTTATAGTGGTTCGGCAAACAATGCCTACGTCCACTCTCCCAGCTCTCACCCAAGCAGGGCGTATTCACTATGATTGGAATGTGGGACTTTACAGATGCACACTTCTGCCAGAAATGTGACTAACAAATTGCACGTTATCACGTGTCTAACACAACCCGCACGCAACGTGTCTGACTCCGGCTACTCACTGAGCCCAACGTGGCTTGACGGCTACCACCTGCCCAACGAGGCTTAACGGCTACCTCCTGCCCAACGTGGCTTAACGGCTACCACCCGCCCAAACGTGGCTTAACGGCTACCACCTGCCCAAACGTGGCTTGACGGCTACCACCTGCCCTTGCACACAACCTGTGTGACGAACAACCTGCACGAGACAAGATTAGCAACTACAGCATAAACTCTCTGCAGTTACAGAAGACGCTCTCTGTCAGCGGTGATCGGCTCGGTGAATGCACGACGGACGCTCTCAGCTTTTGCAACGGTGAAGGCACAAGGATTCTAGTAAGCTTTTGGTAGAACGGCGACTTGGAATCGTTGCTTCACACTTGCACTTAAGCTTGTCCGTAGAACGAAGTTTCCCAATCAATCCCAACGGCTAGTTGATTCACTTGCCATATTCTCCATGATTTAATCCTGTGGGAAAACTTCCAAAAGCATAAAGCATTACCCTTAGTTACGTTAGATGATAATTAAACAAAGTGATCGCTCAATAAGAGATAACGACTTCTGCTTAGAAGCTGTTTGCTGCGACAGCAGCACCAGCACTCTTTCTCATACGAATTTGGCATTGGGATTATAAGTTTCCATAATATGAAAACATTCCCTTCGTAGAATTGTTCTAACCATATAGGGAGATATTAACCTGATAAGGTCATTGCCAAATTACGTAAACATAAGATCACGTTAGTTAAGGAAATAAATATTTCCAAATAACTTAAGGTCCAAAGATGAACCTAGACGTGATCCTGTGTGAGATAAATATCTCACGTGCTCGCATATAGGACAATCTCCAAGAAGGAAATCGTCACTCACAGAAATACCATTCTGTAAACCATAGCAAATACTCCAGCAAGGAGAGTTATAGCAACTGTGACACAGATGCTCATCTCTGTAACAGAGATAGTGGATTCGATAGTAGATCTTATCCTCAGAACTCCATTTCTGATGGCTAGATCGTTTCCCCTGTTGAAGTACTCCACATAACTCTTTTACGTATTGCACGAATGACAGAGACCAGCTTCTACACCCGAATACCTGTTCTTCTGTACACTTAAATAACACATTAGCAATACATAACCTTTGTCATCATCAAAACCAGATTATATCAACAATCTCCCCCTTTTTGATGATGTCAAAACCATGCTCATCTGGAGAGTAATGATTAAAGAGTTTTAATGGTCTTACAGATTTCCTTATTGCGAGATGGTTGATACAGAAGCTACTTACTGTAGTAACTCCCCCTGAATCTAAGCGGATTAATT
Organism: Melastoma candidum; assembly: GCA_023653495.1. Taxonomy (NCBI): domain Eukaryota; kingdom Viridiplantae; phylum Streptophyta; class Magnoliopsida; order Myrtales; family Melastomataceae; genus Melastoma; species Melastoma candidum. Next base: position 15,268,864 of record CM042891.1, read on the forward strand.
TCGATCGAAATTATTGCTTGCTCAGATCAGTGATCGAGATTAGTTAATGTTCATTAACCAAATCGATTAGAGCATTTATATGATTTGATCAAATCAGTGCTCATGATTGCAATATCATGCATTGTGGACAGAAGTACTATTCTGTCATAGCTCCCCCTGAACAGATAAGTAGTTCTAAGATGACCCTTTTTAATCAGAGCTCAGAACGTCACTCAGAAGTGGTACTCTGACCAGAGTATAAGCAGAGAAAGTTCTCTGACTCCCCCTGAGTTTAAGCAGTTCTGCTCAAACTCAAGTTGATCTCAACCAGAAGCATCGTTCTGGCGAGGAATTTCTCATGGCAGAAAATAATTCTGCTGAGACCTGCATTACACTGCGGAAATCTCCTCAGCGTCTTCATGACCTGCAAACAGAGAAACACAGAACACAAAGAAAAATGCAGAGACTGTTCCTAAGTCTCACAGAACACCTGTCCTAAAAACTAAAAAATTCTCCAGGGAGCTAGCTACTTCTCCCCCTTTTTGCATCATCAAAGAAGTCATATATCAAAAAGATATGTCATGAACAAGTTTCAAATCACAAACATGCAGGAAATTCAAAAGAGTGAGTTTTAAAGCAACAGATCCAGAGTTTATCAGTTTTCAGAAGCCGGATTCTGAAAGGACTGGTCAGTCACTTTCTTCTGCAGAAGGAGAGGAGGATGCATCATCCTTGCCCTTGATATATGCCGCGAGATCAGCAAGATCTACAAGCAGCTTCGTAATCAGGGTCTTAATCTCCTTTTGCTGAGCAATGCACTTATCCAATTTGCGTGACTCTTTCGGATTAGCAGAAGTGGACGCCTCAGAAGTATGCTTCTGTTTGGTATCAATCTTCTTCTGCTTGCTGGTGTCAGCCCGAGTCTTACGCTTGGAAGGTGCAGCAACTCTTTTCTCTTTGGAGGATGGCTCCTCCTTGCTCCTCTTTGGAACCCATTCTGACCCTGTGAAAACAAACCCCATATGATCAAGTGTCGTACCGTCAAAAGGCTCGACATGGATGGTGTCCTGTTTACTCTTGGGAGTTATATCACAAGAGTAAGTCTGCAGGAGCTTCATGATGATATGGCCATAGGGTAGTCCTCTATCAGGCAGAGTTGCACATCTCTCCATGTGCTCAAAGACGATCGATCCAAGATTGACAGGAAGTCCCTCCAGCAGATGCACCATCATGGTGGCGTCCTTCGTGATGATACTGTCTGTGCTCCCAGTCCGGGGGTAGAGGCAGTACATAACAGCACGGTGGAGGATGCGCAGTTCTAGAGGCAGCTTCGTGCTCTCCAGGTATACGCTGGACTTGGTTGGCCTTTCGGCCCCTGTTATCCTGCGATACGCCGATGATTTGGATATCTCCATGGGTTGGAGCTGAGAGTGGTATCTTGCATTGAAGGCCCTGCATACATCAAGTAGAGAGAAAACATAGATGTTCTCCTCTATTACCACCTTTATGTACTTGATCAGCTTGTTCACCCTGTGGAAGGTGATGTGGCTGTAGAATTCTCTAACCAAGGAGGTAGAGACAGGGCTTCTGTGCTCACAGAAGTTAACCAGAGAGAGCTCACGGAAAAGAGTTTCTAATCGCCCAAGAGAGTGCTCAGAGAAGAAGCTGAATCTGATGAATCGGCAGGGTACGATTTTCCTATCCTCAAGATCTCTAGCAGGAGACTCAGAAGAATCTAACACAGCCTGAATTTCCTCAGCAGAAACGATCTCCCCAATTTCAGGAGTAAAGGTCAGAGGAGTACCTCTTCGCTTTTTGTTCTCCTTCTGCGGTTCCGCAGATGGGCGTTTCTGTGCCTTTCCTTTCTCCTGTGCCTCGACCGCAGGAGGGTTCACAGCCTGTTCCTTAGCATTAGATGAAGTTGGGGCCAACTTCTGCTTTGGAAGAGGAGGAGGAGGTGGCAGAGTCTCAATATATGGCAAGATAGCCAGAGATGGAGACTCTAGAGGAGGGCTTACGCGCTGAGGTATAGGGACCTCTTTCTCAGCTTGTCCTTGTGGAGAGATCACCATTTCCTCAATTTCTGGCTCAGAAATTTTTGCTGCAGGAGGGTCCTCCTTAGCAGGTACAGGAGGGTCCTCCTTTGTGGATGGCTGGATGACTTCTTGCTCTGCATTCAGAGCTTTGGAACTCTCGGGGGGAGAGTGCTGGGACACGGATTTCGTATCCTTCGACGAGAGACTTGCGTTCTCAGAGTCGCTCCCCTGTAATGAAGACTGGGTCTCCTGAGAGTCCCGATCGAACAGAGACTCAGTGCTGAGTCTAGCAGAGCGCCTTGCTTTGGCTTTGGCAGCGCGCATTCTCTTGATTCGTATTGGAATATTGTCAAACTTGAAACCGTAGTCCTCAAGTTGTTGACGCATCCATAGAAGCTGTGCACAGCAGCTTGCTGCTGCAACATATTCTGCTTCTGCTGTTGATAATGCAACAGAAGCTTGCTTCTTTGAGTGCCAGGATATGAGCATATCTCCAAGCAATTGGCATGTTCCAGAAGTACTCTTCCGATCGATTTTGCAGCCAGCGAAGTCTGCGTCGGAGTACCCTACAAGATCAAATAATGATCTCTTGGAATACCAGAGCCCTAGGTTTGTAGTCCCAGAAAGATATCGAAATATCCTTTTAACATGTGTTAAATGGGACTCCTTTGGTGCTGATTGGTATCTAGCACAAAGGCAGACGCTGAACAGAATGTCAGGCCTGGAAGCAGTAAGGTACAATAAGGACCCTATCATACTTCTGTAGAGGCTAGGATCTGCATCCTTTCCTGATTCGTCTTTCTCCACAATAGCGTTTGTGCTCATGGGAGTAGACAAGTGTTTTGAGTTGGTCAACTCATATTTCTTCAGAAGTTGTTTAGTGTACTTTTCCTGATGGATGAAAGTACCTTCTGAAGTTTGGCGAATCTGTAAGCCTAGAAAGAATGTTAATTCTCCCATCATGCTCATTTCAAATTCACCTTTCATGAGTTCTGCGAACTCATTACACAATGTATTGTTGGTAGATCCGAAGATGATGTCATCTACGTAGATCTGAACAATCAGAAGCTCGGCTCCGTGCTTCTTTAAGAAAAGAGTTGTGTCAACCTTTCCCTTTCTATAGCCCTTTTCAATAAGAAATTGGCTCAGCCTTTCATACCAAGCTCTGGGAGCTTGTTTCAAGCCATATAAAGCTTTATCAAGCTTATAAACATGATCATGTTTCTTAGGATCCTCAAATCCCGGAGGTTGGTCTACGTAGACTTCCTCCTTGATCTCACCATTCAGAAAGGCGCTTTTCACGTCCATCTGAAATAGTTTGAAATCATTATAACACGCATAAGCTAACAGAAGTCTGATAGCTTCTAGGCGCGCCACAGGAGCGTAAGTCTCATCATAGTCAATCCCTTCTGATTGAGAGTACCCTTTGGCCACGAGTCTGGCCTTGTTCCTGACCACAGAGCCTGATTCATCAAGCTTATCGCGGAAGACCCACTTGGTTCCAACAACAGAACGATCCTTCGGTCTCTGAACAAGCGTCCAGACCTTGTTTCGTTCGAATTGATTGAGCTCTTCTTGCATGGCAATGATCCAATTAGGATCTGCAAGAGCTTCATCAATGCTTGTTGGTTCCTTTTGGGAGAGGAACGCAGAATGTTCACAGAAGAGATTCACAGAACGTCTCGTCTGTACCCCTTTCTGTACATCCCCAATGACTTACTCCATGGGGTGTCTTTTCTTGTACAGAGTGGGCACTCTGTCTAAGAGATTCTTATCAGAATCATTATCCTCTGAGGGGCCCTCAGAGTTTGCATCCTGTCCAATGACGGACTGGATTTGTACAGAATTAGTCTTAAGAGGGACAGAGCTCTCTTTCTGTACTTCAGCAGCAGGCAGCTGCGTACTTGGCCTGTCAGATAAGACAGATTCCTCTGTGTATTGAGAGTCATTAATGATGACATTAATAGATTCCTCAACAAAAGAGTTCTTTTGTTGAAAACTCGATAAGCTTTGCTTGATTCAGAATAGCCAAGAAAAACTCCTTCATCTGATCTAGCATCGAATTTACCAACATTCTCCTTAGGAAGTCTTAGTATGTAACAAGGACTTCCAAAGGGATGGAAATATGAGATGTTAGGGACTTTGCCCTTGTACAACTCATAAGGAGTTTTGTCAAGTGTCTTTCGTGCAAGTACACGGTTAGACACATAACATGCTGTGTTAGTCGCCTCAGCCCACAAATTCTGTGGAACCTTGCTTTCACACATCATAGTTCTGGCCATATCAAGAAGAGTTCGATTCATTCTCTCAGCTACTCCATTCTGTTGTGGAGTATAAGGAGCAGAGAATGTGTGTTCTATGCCATTCATGTCACAGAAGGTCTTGAACTCATGGTTTACAAATTCTGTACCATGGTCAGTTCTTAAGCTTTTGAGAGAGGCTCCTCTCTCATTTTGCAGCTTTGTGACAAGGCTTTTGAACGCACCGAATGCATCACTCTTATGAGCCAAGAACTTTACCCAAGAATATCTTGAGTAATCGTCCACAACCACCATAGCATAGCGTCTGAGGCCCAGACTCTGTGTTCTGGTGGGACCAAACAGGTCCATGTGGAGAAGTTCAAGTGGTTTTGAGGTGGAAATATAACATTTGCTTTTAAAAGAAGCTTTGGTTTGTTTTCCTAAAGAACAAGCTTCACAGAAGCTGTTCTCTTCAAAAGAGAGCTTCGGTAAACCTCGTACCAGCTTCCTTTTGTCAATCTTAGACAATAATTGGAAATTGATGTGTCCCAATTTCCTATGCCAAAGATTTGTTTCATCCTTGTAAGAAACAAGGCATTTCTCAGAAGACAAGAGGTTGTCTTGAGAAACGATGTAGACGTTCTTTCTTCGTTCAGCAACGAAATAGACGGATCCGTCTGTGGATCCAGAACATCCTTCTGCGTTAAAGGTTATTTGATAACCCTTATCACAGAGTTGGCTCACACTTAATAGACTATGTTTTAATCCTGCAACAAGCAGAACATCGTCTATTTGCATTGTTTGTGAACTACCGATAGTTCCAATGCCTTTGATGTAGCCTTTGCTATCATCGCCAAATGTCACAGAACCACCGTTCTGTAACTTCAAACTTGAAAACTTAGAAGGATCCCCTGTCATGTGGCGTGAGCACCCACTGTCCAGGTACCACTCATCCTTCCTGGCTTTAGTTTTCAAGTGTACCTGCGATTAAGAACAAGTTAGGTTACAACAGGAACCCACCTTAAGCCGGTTCCATAGGATTGTGATTTGTTCCGTGAGAGAATCGCGTTGGTTATGCTTATAGACTTCTTGATCTGACATTGTCCGATCATATGTCCAAGCATGCCACAATAGTGACAGGATTTAACCTTTTCTGTCGGTCCGACAAGGTTTTTAATCCTAGATTTGTTATGCTTCTGCTCAGAAGTATAACATTTCACAGATTCAGATTTCTGTGGCACCACAGACTTCTGTTTCTGTGCAACTTTGGGACTTATCACAGAACATGCGTTCTGTGTCACATAGCATACATCATCTGAACATTCAGATTTGTTTCTGTGACATTTGTGAGACTGACTTTCAGGTAATAAACCTTTGTTAGTCTCATCTAGTGGAAAAACCACTTTGTCACGAACGAGTAGCTCGTCCCATACCTCAGGAAGAGGTTCTCTGATCAGAGGATATGCTTCTGTGCAGAAGATCTCAGCTTCCTTTTCCAAGGCAATCTTTTCTCTGTGTAGAGAAGTGAGTTGTGATTGCAGAACCTTGTTCTGCTTTTTCACCGAGCGATATTTCGAGGATAGCTCTTCAACTCTCTCAAGGATTTCTGTCAGAAAACCTTTAAGATCATTAGAAGATAAATTAGACAAAGATGTCGAGATTACCTCTTCATCTGAATCAGATTCTGATTTGGAACGAGCCATGTAGCAAAGGTTTGCCTTCTGCTCTTCCTCAGACTCAGATTCATTGTCCTCCTCATCGCTCCAAGCCAATAAGGCTCTTCTTCTGTTTCGAGAGGATTTTGACCTATCAGCCAACAGAGGACATTCATTCCTCATGTGTCCCAGTTTCTTACATTCGTAACAAACTGGTCCCTTTTTGTCCTCTAAGTTAGAAGACTTGGGTTTAACACTTCGTTTGAAGCGTTTCTTGTAAAGAAGTTTGTTCAAACCCTTTACTAACAAGGAGAGCTCCTCATCTGTTTCTGCTTCTATATCATCTGATTCATCATCAGTAGAAGCCGATGCCTTAAAGGCAATAGATTTGGTCGTCTGAGGCACAGATGACCGTTTCTCTTCCTCATAGGAGAGAAGAGAACCCATAAGCTGATCCAGCCTAAGAGTTGTTAAATCTTTGGCTTCCTCAATAGCGGTCTTTTTAGCTTCCCAATTCATGGGCAAAGACTTGAGGACCTTTCTCACCATTTCAGCATTAGAATAATTTTTCCCAAGAAGGGCTAAGCTGTTGATGATTGTATTGAGTCTATCATACATTTCAGAGATAGACTCATCAGGCTTCATTTTGAAGGCCTCATACTGCTGAACCAGCAGATTTATCCGTGTCTCCTTGACTTGATCCGTCCCTTCATGGGTTAGAACAAGTTGATCCCAGATCTCTTTTGCTGTGGTACAGGCAGAGATCCGGTTGTACTCCATAGGAGATAGAGCACAGTGAAGAAAGTTGACAGCCATAGCATTCAGCTTGATGATTTCAACTTCCTGGTCAGAAAGTGAAGTCGTGCTGCCATGCTCAACTTTCAAATCTTGTCCTCTGAGAAGCAGAGGACCATTTCGGATGATCCCTAAACACCTCGGTTCACGGGATGCAATCCAGAACTCCATCCTGCTGCGCCAGCTGGAGAAGTTTTGTCCATCAAATAATGGTGAACTGTTACTGTTGGATCCAACAGCGTGCATATATCCCATTTGCATCCTATCGGATCTCTCAACAAGCGGCTAAGCTTATATCGTTGAGCCTGCTCTAATACCAATTGTTGGTATAGGATTACACTAAGAAGGGGGGGTTGAATTAGTGCCGTAAGAGTTATGACACTTTTTCGCTCACAGAAGCGTGGTTCTGTTAGGTCACAGAGGCTGGATATGATAAACAGATTCCCAGTTCTGAGACAAGTTATCTTTTGTGTAAGACACAAAGATTTATAGTGGTTCGGCAAACAATGCCTACGTCCACTCTCCCAGCTCTCACCCAAGCAGGGCGTATTCACTATGATTGGAATGTGGGACTTTACAGATGCACACTTCTGCCAGAAATGTGACTAACAAATTGCACGTTATCACGTGTCTAACACAACCCGCATGCAACGTGTCTGACTCCGGCTACTCACTGAGCCCAACGTGGCTTGACGGCTACCACCTGCCCAACGAGGCTTAACGGCTACCTCCTGCCCAACGTGGCTTAACGGCTACCACCCGCCCAAACGTGGCTTAACGGCTACCACCTGCCCAAACGTGGCTTGACGGCTACCACCTGCCCTTGCACACAACCTGTGTGACTAACAACCTGCACGAGACAAGATTAGCAACTACAGCACAAACTCTCTGCAGTTACAGAAGACGCTCTCTGTCAGCGGTGATCGGCTCGGTGAATGCACGACGGACGCTCTCAGCTTTTGCAACGGTGAAGGCACAAGGATTCTAGTAAGCTTTTGGTAGAACGGCGACTTGGAATCGTTGCTTCACACTTGCACTTAAGCTTGTCCGTAGAACGAAGTTTCCCAATCAATCCCAACGGCTAGTTGATTCACTTGCCATATTCTCCATGATTTAATCCTGTGGGAAAACTTCCAAAAGCATAAAGCATTACCCTTAGTTACGTTAGATGATAATTAAACAAAGTGATCGCTCAATAAGAGATAACGACTTCTGCTCAGAAGCTGTTTGCTGCGACAGCAGAACCAGCACTCTTTCTCATACGAATTTGGCATTGGGATTATAAGTTTCCATAATATGAAAACATTCCCTTCGTAGAATTGTTCTCACCATATAGGGAGATCTTAACCTGATAAGGTCATTGCCAAATTACGTAAACATAAGATCACGTTAGTTAAGGAAATAAATATTTCCAAATAACTTAAGGTCCAAAGATGAACCTAGACGTGATCCTGTGTGAGATAAATATCTCACGTGCTCGCATATAGGACAATCTCCAAGAAGGAAATCGTCACTCACAGAAATACCATTCTGTAAACCATAGCAAATACTCCAGCAAGGAGAGTTATAGCAACTGTGACACAGATGCTCATCTCTGTAACAGAGATAGTGGATTCGATAGTAGATCTTATCCTCAGAACTCCATTTCTGATGGCTAGATCGTTTCCCCTGTTGAAGTACTCCACATAACTCTTTTACGTATTGCACGAATGACAGAGACCAGCTTCTACACCCGAATACCTGTTCTTCTGTACACTTAAATAACACATTAGCAATACATAACCTTTATCATCATCAAAACCAGATTATATCAGCACTTTGTTCGATCATATCAGAAAAAATTGCAGTCATGCACCTTTGAAAAGTGGCAGGTGCATTACACAATCCGAAAGGCATCCGGCAGAAGGCGAACGTTCCATAAGGGCAGTTGAATGTTGTCTTTTCCTGGTCTTCCGGTGCGATTGCAATTTGATTGTAACTTGAATAGCCATCAAGAAAACAATAAAAACTTTTTCTAGCCAAACGATCAAGCATTTGATCAATAAAAGGTAAAGGAAAATGATCTTTGCAGGTGGCTGCATTTATTTTCCGGTAATTCATGCAAACTCTCCAACCGGTGACTGTTCGCATTGGGATGAGCTCGTTCTTTTCGTTTTCCACCACGGTCATGCCACCTTTCTTTGGAACGCACTGAATTGGACTCACCCACGAACTATCTGAGATAGGGTATATGATTCCTGCATCTAACCACTTTATTATTTCTTTTCTTACCACCTCTTTCATATTCGTGTTGAGCCTCCTCTGTTGCTCGATCGAAGCTTTCTAGTTGTCTTCAAGCCTGATCTTGTGCATGCATAGCGCAGGACTAATTCCCTTAATATCTGCAATGCTCCATCCAAGAGCTGTTTTGTGTTCTCGAAGCACTCGCAATAGCTCCTCTTCCTGTTTGTTAGATAGTGCAGCCGAAATAATAACTGGAAGAGTACTACCTGAACCTAAAAATGAATACCTCAGGTGCTCCGGTAGCGGTTTAAGTTCTAACTCCGGCAGCTCTTCTATTGATGGTTTTGCTGCAGAGATGGGGCGTTCCAATGGTTCAGCCCGTGGCACATGACGCATATATGCACCCTGCTCTATCTCAGCTTCTTCACTCTTCGTTACAACATCTTCTGGTTCATCCTCTTGTGGCCACTCTTCGATTAGTGCAACATCGTATTTTTCAAACAAGTCTTCATACCAGATTTCACAATTCACATCCATGAAGCTGCATTCATCAATCTCGTTAGGAATACTCATGGCATTACATATGTTAAAAGTTACCTCCTGATAATGGACACGCATGGTAAGTTCGCCCTTTTGTACGTCAATCAAAGTTCGTCCTGTGGCTAAGAAAGGTCTTCCCAATATGATTGGAATTTCTCGATCTTCTTCATAATCTAAAATGACAAAGTCAGCTGGGAAAATAAATTTATCGACCTTTACCAGCACGGTTTCAATTACGCCCTTTGGATAAGTGTAAGACCGATCAGCTAATTGCAAAGTTAAAGATGTCGGTTTTACCTCCGATGTTCAACTTCTCAAAGATGGAAAATGGCATCAAATTGATGCTTGCACCTAAATCACAGAGGGCATAACATGAAAATTGAGTTCCAATGCTACAGGGGATTGTGAACTTACCTGGGTCCTTTTATTTCGGTGGTAGCTTTTTTTTCAAAATGGCACTGCACTCCTCAGTAAGTGCAATTGTCTCATGCTCACCGATTCTTCTCTTCCTTGACAACACCTCCTTCATGAATTTGGCATATTTGGGCATTTGCTCCAAAGCTTCCGCAAATGGAATATTAATCTGCAATTGCGTAAAGACATCTAGAAACATTCTGAATTGATGTTCGTCAGTAGATTTTTTAAGCCTTTGCGGAAAGGAATTTTGGGTATAAATGGTGGTTTTGAGGTGTGTACCTTTGTGGTTGCGACATCAGTCGATCCATTATCATTTGTCTCGCTTCCTCCTTCGCTTGTTTTCTGTTTGTGGCGTTTCTCTCTAGCTTGTTCCTTCTCCATCTTCATATTCTCAAAGGCTTCTTCGAAATCACGACCATTGCGAAGGGTGACGGCATTGCAATGCTCTCTTTTGGGATTTACCTCTGTGTTGCTTGGTAAAGTTCCATAAGGTCTGCTGGTAATAGAACTTGCAATTTGCCCCATTTGCACTTCCAGTTGTTTAATGGACATAGCATGGTTCTTCAGGATCATCTCTTGACGCTTTTGAACCTCCTCTTGTTGTTTCCGGGTTTCCTCCTGACTGGCAAGCAATCGGGTTAGTAATTCATCAATATTAGGCCTATTCTCACCTACAGGTGGCTGTTTTGTGGTCATAAAACCAGGAGGCTGATTCATCCTCGGTTGACTTGGTTCTTGTGGCCCTGCATTGTTTCTCCAAGAGAAGTTTGGGTGATTTCTCCATCTAGGATTGTAAGTGTTGGAAAACGGGTTGTTCCGTGGATTAGAGTCTACATAATTTACTTCTGGCGCTTCTACCTAGTCCTCATCTACCTGAACATCATAGTACATGCTATTAGATATCGGTTTTGGAGTGCGGAGAGAAGCGACTTCCCTGGTGAGCTTCTCGAGCTGAGCGTTTATAGATGTCACTGTATCCATTTGATGCAGCCTGGCGACTCCTCTTGTTGATGTTTTCCACTGACCGTTGTTAGCGATTTGTTCGAACAACTCCAAGGATTCCTCAGGTGTCTTGTTCATCAAAGTTCCTCCTGCAGCAGAATCCACTATGGATTGAAGCTGATCTGCCAAACCATCGTAGAAGCTTTGCACAAGCATCCACTTCGAGATCTCATGGTGTGGGCATAGACGCAATAGTTCTTTGAAACGCTCCCAAGCTTCATACATCGATTCAGTTGAATGTTGACAGAAGGTTGTGATCTCGTTCCTGATCCTTACGATTCGGCTCGGTGGGAAGTATTTGGCCAAGAATAGCTTCGAAAGTTCCTCCCATGATCGGACTGCCTCTTCCGGCAAGGAATAACGCCATGATCGAGCCTTGTCCCATAACGAAAACGGAAACAATCTCATTCGGACTGGCTCGGCTGACACTCCATTGCATCTAAACGTGTCACATAAATCCTCAAAGCGAATGAGGTGCTAGTGAGGGTCTTCGTTTGTCAAGCCTCCAAAACTAGAGTTCTCAATCATGTGGAGTATGGACGGCTTGATCTCAAAATTCTGAGCCTGAATTGCTAGACGAATAAATCTGGTGGGCTCATGGGGAGTAGGTTGAGCGAAGTCTCGCATCGTCCTTCTCGGAGCTGGCGGATCAACTTGTCGAATCTGGTTGTTATTTCCATTGTTCGTATTTATGTCTGCCATCGTGCCCCGTTGAATCCTTCTGAGTGCTCGAAATGTCCTCTCAATCTCAAGATCGAACGCAAATAAATCCTCACTGTGCGAGCGGCGCATACACTTGAAAAAGAGAGAGAAAAAAAATTTTGAACTACTTGGTCAACACAAATTGCTTTCGTTGCAAGTAAAAGATTCTAAAATCTATCCCCGGCAGCGGCGCCAAAAACTTGATCTCAGAATTCGCACACCGCAAGTATACGGATCGCAACAAGTAATATAGATATGAGTAGAGTTATCGCTCCCACGATGATAGCAATTAAAATCCTTTAGCATACACAATTGCAATTTTTATGTAGCCAAGCAAATACGAAACAATGAGTTTTTAAATCTGAAAATTAAACTAGTAAGAAATAAATATCAAAGCAAAGAATCAGAATTCAATAGATAGAAAATTCAATAGATAGAAAAGCCTAGGATCAAGTATCCCCTCCTTGTTTCGTTAAACCCCTTAACTCGTTTATCCCAAATTTATACTAATTCTGTTTACTAACCGGATTCTTATGTTCCTAAGTGCCTCTCCCGAGTTTACAAAGGATTATTCTAAACCACCACAAACCTATATCCGTATAGTGAATTACGAAGGCCAGAACACATTAAGATTCAATCCTTTATCGGTTACCTAGAAGTATATCTCCCGATACTACTTAATAGCTAATTCGCTCTCGCGATATTAACCAAGGCTATTTCGTTCATGTTCTCTCCTAAAATTCCTCTCCCGAGTTTAAGTTAGGATAACAAATCAATACAATTCGGTGATCAGACAAATTGCACGCATTAAGATCAAACGAAATAAATAAACATCCAAAGTACAAATTTGTTCTAAAACGAGTTCAGGAAATTCAACTACGCAATTCGGTTCATCATAATCCTAGCAAAGAAAGTTTAGCCGAGCATTGTTTTCGAGGCACAATTCCAATAAAAGAAAAGCATCCTAAACAATAAGCTAACTCCCTTCTTTTCCTTTGTCGAAGTCCTCTATTCGTCGAATCCTCTCCTAGTCGAATCCTGTCCTCTAGCCTTAAGGAACAAAGTCCTTTTATTGTCCTAAAAATAAAATCTAGAGAATCTCTGAAAATCTGGGAAAAAAATATTTGTTTCTCTTCAATTAGTCCTCCTCCCACGTGTAACCTTCAAGTTTCTCCCTTTGCCAAAATCTTTCAAGATATGCCGAAATTTTCTTGTTTCCGTTTTTTCTGAAATAAACCCAAAATTCGGCAGTATCCCAATTCGCGATAATAATGTAAAATAACAAGAAATAATATGAAATAAAGCGTAATATTTTGCAAATCTAACAAATCCTAGGTATGAAATTGACATAAATAACTCTACTTTCATAGAGTTATCAGTTACTATGAATTTTTTCTTGCAAGTAATATTTACAGCTATATGATCAAGTGAGCTGTGAGGGGCAGGAACCACATCTTCTTTCGTGCTAATTGAAGAAATGGAAATGAACAAGATCTCCCTTATGTACCACGACAACCAACCGAGGTGTTTTTGGCCGTGGCAGAGAACGTGGCAGAGAGGGTCGACATCATTTAAGATGTCGATCTCGTCCTGTATTCCTGAACGTTTCAGACAATTACCGAGAAATGGACATGGAGTTGCATATCTGTTGTTCCCTCTGCCATTGAAAGGCGGACGGTTCCGCTTTCCGTGAACATCAGCTCCCACATTGTGGTGTCTTCAAAGATGTCTAGCTTAATGCGAAATTGACAAATCTTGTTCTCCAAATGGCCAGCAAGGAGTTGCAAGCTTGGTCTATGGGCAGGGCTTGGTCTATGGACAGGCACTATGAATTTATTCGTGCCTGGTTGTAGGAGATACAACAATGGGATGTTCATAGTCAAAGTACAAACTCCTCATAGCTGTCGCAATGTTCTTCATCCAGTGGGGAGGTCGACTGGAGGTTTTGTAAGATTACTCTCCGCAGCTCTCGCACCCAATCCCCGTGCAGGTGCTCTCTCTGTAGATAGTTGGTAGCCTTGCGTCGTAGTTGACGACGTACGTTGGGCAGTCAGCCGGGGTTCGTACGCCAAACCATATTTTGACGATGATACGGATGGCCTTAGCACATGGGAGTGGGCGGATGGAGAAAACCTGGACGTTGTAGCCAGCAGTAGGATGGGAATGCGAGGAAGAGCGTCGGTCGTTCATCATGTTTACAATACTGTCTTAATGGGACGTGGTGGAGTGAAATGTGAGGATAGTGGATTGAGATTTGTGACGACGGTGACCTTTTATGGACCTGTAATTGGCAAAGGCAGTGAAGTATGTGTCGAATCATACGGTACATAACAAATGAACTTTTTCCGTGCCATCACGTTCTTCTCTTTGTCTATTATCCGGAGGATTATTGATAAAGCCTTGATTAATAAGATCATTTTCCTAATAAATTTTGACTATTTTTTTGTCGGAGTTAATATAATAATAGACGGAGTTAATATAAAATTTTATTTGTAAAATGAAATAGACGGAATAATAATAATAATACTAATAATAATAATTATAGTGCATTTATCTAAACAAATTCAATTTGCTTAGGAGTATCGAAAACACACCCCAAGAGCTGTATTTTAGTTTCGATTTCGATCAATGAGTTTCCGATTAATTTTTTTTTTATATGTACGGGTTAACATAACCTGAGATCGTGGGCGTAATGTTAGTGGGCATGGATGGAGTTGGAGGAGGGATAAAGAAGCAGGAGGTGGTCCGGTTCACATGCATCAAGCTCCACCGTTCCCATGAGATGCTCTCCCTCGGACACGCCTAACGAACAGTCTCTTGCCCGGATTCGATTATGGCCTCCTACCTACCCATTGTGGCATTGTTGCCTCAGACCCATTGAAGATCAAATAAAAAAGAACACATATTATTGGGAATAAGGCGTATTCTGCAAGGAAACACTGTTTTTGTCAATAAATGTGTATAGAGTTATCTCAGCTTAATATATTTAAAAATAGTTGATATACAAAAGTTTTATACTTTATTACTTTTTAAAAATGTATTTATGCAATAATATAAGAAAAAAATTAATTTGGATCCATTGTTAGGTAAGATTTTTTTTCCATGCATAATCTTTCATAAGTCATACTCAATCTTTTTTTTTATCATAAGGCCGATAAATATCCCTATATTATTTAACTTCCTTAAAAGCTTAAATTAGTCGAGTATAGTATGTATGTATTTTTATTTATATTGATTGATTATATTAACTTTGAAAATCATATTATTGTGAGAAAAGCTTGCCAAAAAGGTGTATACATGCTTTAGATATTTGCAATTTGTTTTAGTATTTCCTTGGTGAAAACTGAAGCCTTTACAATCTTTTTCTTTCTCATGCCATTTCTCACGTCTACTTTTATGGAATCTATTACATGTTAGGGGATTTTTTTTTAATTTAAATATTTCAATTGCTACAATTTAAAAAAAAAAGACACTTCGAAAAGTGTTTAACTGTTAGAAAAGTAATTGAAATAATCAAATATATTATTTTCTGAATATGGTTGTTGAGATTTGTTGAAATTTTTCTAATAGCGTTGGAGATACTTTTGCTTGACCGTATTCATAGTATAAAATGAAGGATTTTGTTTGCTTATTTGGCGTGGTTCATTTGTACTTAACAATATGAAGTCTTTGTTCTTGCTGGTGCTCGTGATCTTACTGTTTGCGACCGGAGTTCATGGTTGGTTTCACATCCCGCGTTACCATCATCCTCCCCATCACCGTCACGCTCCCTCGCCTGGATATGCTCCATGCCCCGATTTCTTCAAATACCATAAAAAGATTTTTGTATTTGGAGATTCATACGCCGATACCGGTAACAGTAAGATTTCAGAAGAGTCCTGGAAAATCCCTTATGGCATGACATTCCCCGGTCATCCGAGCGGCCGCTATTCCAATGGACTCGTCCTGACAGATTTTTTAGGCAAGGATTGAGGCTTGATCTTTTTTTGTTTTGTGGTCACGAATTGATTCTTTATTATTATGATTGTTATTTGTGCTTACTGTTGCAGCGAGGCACTTTGGGGCCGTGGGTCTTAGCCCCATTCCCTTCGAGCAATGGAGGAAAGTTTGGAGGCATCCGATGCTATACTTTGGTTCCCTCTTATTCGGAATTAACTTTGCCCATGGAGGTACGGGAGTGTTCGATACGGATGTTGCAGCCCCGAACATGACTGCTCAAATTGACTTATTTGAGCAGCTCGTGAAGAAACATTATGGGGACATTGGGTTGGAGAACTCGATTGCCCTAGTCACTAATTCTGGGAACGATTATAGCGCTTATATGGCCAGGAACAATGGCACCTTAGATCCCAAGGTCAGTAGTTCTACTGCCCTAGTCTGCCAAGTTTGACTCGACATCATTTTAACTTGTCTTTGATAAACTTGTGGCTTTTCAATATTTGCTTTCAGGACGTGATGCACTTTATTGATGAGGTGACAACCCAACTCGCGGCGAACTTGAAACGTATACAGGCTCTAGGAGTGAAGAAAATACTGGTAGCAAATCTAGCGCTGCAGTGCGTCCCGAGAGTGACGAAATCCTTGTCATTTAAGCAATGCGACAATGACGAGATATCAGAATTGGTTGATTTTCACAATATGGATTTGAAGTACAATGTAGGACAAATGAACGACGAGTCGACCAATAACAGTACAGTCGTGGTTCTCGACCTCTGTAACGCCTTCCTCGATATCTTACAAGGCAAAGGTGAAGAATTCTTTCTTTTTCGTCTTGTTTTAATCTTTCAAATATGTCCATAACTTTCATTGTGGCATGAAATGATAGATTATGAGTCAAGATTTCCTGAAGGGCTGAAGGGATGCTGCATGGGGACGAGTAGCGAGGGATACTGCGCAGTTGTGGATGAGCAATGGAAGCCAATGTATTCTGTCTGCAAGGATCCGAGGAAATCATTCTTTTGGGACATGGTCCACCCAACACAGGCCGGATGGGAAGCAGTCTACGAGCGCCTCCTGCCTACTCTTAAGCTTGTGGAATGAACTTTTTAGTTTTACAATTTACTTTCTAATGTTTTCTTGTAATCTCAATAAAGTTAGGATGAAAATGAGTTCTTCCCATTATTTTATATAAATAAAGCAGGTTTCCCAAATCTTAAAATATTAGACTGAAACACTTTTTCACTGAAAAGTGGAGAGTGGAAACCGAAGAAGGTGAGATCCCCGTGTGACATTGGAGGAATTTTTTTTTTTGTCATGGGTGCATCGCTAAAGAAATTTAGTAACCTCGCAGTTTGTGTGGAACCACTATATCGCTAAAGAAATTGCGATACATCCGTGTGTATAGATGGATCCTTTATGTCTAAATAGTCGCCAAAATCAACTAAACATGGACTTTTTTACGCAAGAAAATACTAATTTCATCGATCTCGGAAACTTATTCGACCGGCAGGCTGCGAGAGTACATGAACCGATCCATGTAGTTAACAGACAAGTACGCTACAGGCCCCCCGATACCGCCCTGCCACTAGGGAGGAATCCGTAGCATGGATTCTGAAGGTAACTTACGATACCGGACACGATAAAGTCCCAGATTGAAATATTGCCACAGGCCGGATCGGACAGCAGAGATTGATCCCGCTGCCGACCGTGTGATCCGCGTTCTTCCCACTGCTGTTGAAAAACAGAAAAAAAAATGGAAGTCGCACTGGGTGGAAAACATCTTTATTTGCTAAATATTATAATATTACCTTTTTCGGGGGAGCATTACAAAGAACAGACACGAATTTCCTATATGGAAGTTTCGAGACTGATAGTTTTTTTTTATTTCTTATGCGTTTTTGTAATTGTTAAACAAATAAAAATGAAACACTAGTACATTAAATTATATGCCGTCAATGACCTTTACCAATAATAATGTTTTTCTTTGATGATAGTTATTTTCGTCTTACTAAATGGTAATATAATGGTATTTGGGTTAACTTATTTATTTTTATTAATATTAATTTAAGAGCGAATTAAGTGATGGGTTTTTGTGTGGAAGGTGCATGCTTCATACAAGTTCCTTTATACTCCCTGCTTGCCGGTAACCTCCTCGCTCCGTCAACGTGACCACACTTTACATGCGATACGAAAATATTTATTATTGTGGTTGTAGCTTAATCACGTTTAGTTTATGCTTGATGGGTTCTGGTGGAAGGTGCCAAGTACGTGTTCGAGCCGAAGACAATCCAAAAGATGGAGCTCCTTGTTCTCTCCATCCTCAACTGGAGGCTCCGATCCATCACCACACCATTCTCGTTTTTGGGTTTCTTCGCACTCAAGGTCGATCTGACAGAGAGCTTCGTCAGGTTCCTTGTTTCTCAAGCAACCGAAGCCATCCTGTCCAACTTTAAAGGTAGTATAGCTTGAGTCCTATCCCATGCCATTGTCGTGCCGACTTGGACCGATTTGGATCCAGAAAATGATGACCAAGCCCCGTTCAGATTTTAGTTTGCAGGAATATCATCCATCGTGCATTGCCTTGGCTGCAATGCTGTGCACAGCGAGTACAATCCCCGGCCTGTCGGTCAGGGATCCTGGGGATGCATAGTCATGGTGTAGTGGGCTGATCAAAGTAAGTACTTTCGTACGAATCTCTTCCAGGAAGTACGAGACGATAACGAACAAGTGCCTAAACGACAAGGTTGTTTCAGGAGGAGATAATGAGCTGTTATCGATTGATGGAGGCATCACTGCCTCAAAACATGAGGAAGGCCCCCAAGGCGCTGCCCCAGTTTAGAGTGACAACTCGACCCGGGACAAGGTACCGCGATTCGTCGCCCTCGCCTTCGTCCTTGCCATCCTCTGACCCTCACAATAAAAGGAGATTGAATTTGACGTCATGGACAGTGAGATGACAAAGGTATCTCCGAATCCGAACGCGCGGAAAGAGAATAAGTTAACCAAGAAGAGATCAAAAAGAAAAAGAAAACGGTGGAATAGATTTGAGGTACTTAACTTTAGAAACGCGAAAGACGATAATCGAGAGACCATGGTAGTATAATATTATTTTATTATATCATTCTATTGCCATTGTTGGCAGTACAAGCCTTTCGCAGCAGTGATAACAAGCTAGAAATAGATTTACTTAGCGGGACTTAAGCCGTAGCGCCCCATAACAAGACGAGAGGAGTCGTCGCATTTATTTAGTGGATTGGTTTGGGGGCCGTTGATCTGGAAATCATCATATGCCTGCACTTCCTCAAACAAAAATGGCAACAAATTATTATAGCTTCCGAGAGAAAAGAGTAATGGTATAACAAAAACTTACCAGCACAATTTGTTTCTCGACTTATGGGTGGGAGGCGAATGTTACTGAATCCACAGCTCGTGCTAAGAGTAGGGATCAGATTCGGATCATAAACGACATCCTTCAGGGCATCTTGCAGGCAATAACAGATAAGCTAGAGACCAGGCTTGGTTCTGACTGTGGCAATCAGGCCGCCCACCCCATTGCAGCACACAGACGTCAGTCCACCATGCCCTTTCAAATAAGGGAAGCAAGGTACGACCGGCTTCACCAGATCAGAACACGAAGGTAATGAAGGTTATGCAGCTTGCAGAGGGCTGCATGTGAGAGCTAAAATCAAGAAAAAAATCGTCGATTTAATTTCCATGGCGCAAATTCAACTAGAATAAAAAGGGATGCGTGAAAATCTGACAGCACTCGAAGGTATTTATAGAGGGATTGTTGTTTCGCCTTCGCTCGTCCCATGCGAATTGAGCCCCTAATTTTTGGGAGTCATACTCTTGCCGTTGTCATGAATTTTCTTTGCCCTGTTTCGTTGATTGGTGCTCACCTAAACAGAACTAACGACATTTCTGCGTCATGCAAACATAATTCTCCTTATTCCCGGGTCATGCAAACACCTTTTCACTAAAAAGGGGAGAGTGAAAACGCAAGAAGGTGAAATTGTGTCTCTCCTGTCACACGTAACATGTGACATGGGAGGAACTTTTTTTGTCGTGGGTGCATCGCTACAGAACACGATTGTTCTTTTCCTTTCTCCTCCAGCTGGAACAAACCACCTCAATATCTTTATCTTGTTGTCTGTACAGCAGATAGCCGATCATGGAAGACACAGTAGCAAGAAAGAAATTTAGTAACCTCCACAGTTTGTGTGCAGCCACTATATCCCTATTTTTTATGCCTGAAGGGGAGAGGAGGACCCATGTCGTCGTGTTGCGAGGGTTTGGCAGGCTTGACCGGGGTCGTGGGTACCAAATCGGGACTTGTGCAGATTTTCCTATGCCTTCAAGAACGTTGAAGGACGCCGATTATAATCCCGACCTTCACAACTAAACGCAGTTTTGGCGACATTGGACTGCCCCCATCAGTAAAGCCACAAACTGCTGAGGTTACTATGAATTTTTTTCTTGCAACTAATATTTACGGCTATATGATCGAGTGAGCTGTGAGGGGCAGGAAACACATTTCTTTTGTGCTAATTGAAGAAATGGAAATGAACAAGATCTCCCTTATGTACCACGACAACCAACCGAGGTGTTTTTGGCCGTGGCAGAGAACGTGGCAGAGAGAATCGACATCATTTAAGATGTCGATCTCGTCCTGTATTCCTGAACGTTTCAGACAATTACCGAGAAATGGACATGGAGGTGCATATCTGTTGTTCCCTCTGCCATTGAAAGGCGGACGGTTCCGCTTTCCGTGAACATCAGCTCCCACATTGTGGTGTCTTCAAAGATGTCTAGCTTAATGCGAAATTGAAAAATTTTGTTCTCCAAATGGCCAGGAAGGAGTTGCAAGCTTGGTCTATGGGCAGGGCTTGGTCTATGGACAGGCACTATGAATTTATTCGTGCCTGGTTGTAGGAGATACAACAATGGGATGTTCATAGTCAAAGTACAAACTCCTCATAGCTGTCGCAATGTTCTTCATCCAGTGGGGAGGTCGACTGGGGGTTTTGTAAGATTACTCTCCGCAGCACTCGCACCCAATCCCCGTGCGGGTGCTCTCTCTGTAGATAGTTGGTAGCCTTGTGTCGTAGTTGACGACGTACGTTGGGCAGTCAGCCGGGGTTCGTACGCCAAACCATATTTTGACGATGATACGGATGGCCTTAGCACCTGGGAGTGGGCGGATGGAGAAAACCTGGACGTTGTAGCCAGCAGTAGGATGGGAATGCGAGGAAGAGTGTCGGTGGTTCATCATGTTTACAATACTGTCTTAATGGGACGTGGTGGAGTGAAATGTGAGGATAGTGGATTGAGATTTGTGACGACGGTGACCTTTTATGGACCTGTAATTGGCAAAGGCAATGAAGTATGTGTCGAATCATACGGTACATAACAAATGAACCTTTTCCGTGCCATCACCTTCTTAAGTCATTGTCTATTATCCGGATTTGGATCCATTGTTAGGTAAGATTTTCTTTCGATGCATAATCTTTCATAAGTCATACTCAATCTTTTTTCTTTATATATAGTTCGTTAGAATGTTTGCCGTACCCAACAAACTCGCAAACACCTCAAATGAAATCATTTATCCGTACAGATTTTTTTCCTTTATTTCAATATGGTTTTATCATAAGGCCTATAAATATCCCTATATTATTTAACTTCCTTAAAAGCTTAAATTAGTCGAGTATAGTATGTATGTATTTTTATTTAAATTGATTGATTATATTAACTTTGAAAATGATATTATTGTGAGAAAAGCTTGCCGAAAAGGTGTAAACATGCTTTGGATATTTGCAATTTATTTTAGTATTTCCTTGGTGAAAACTGAAGCCTTTGCAATCTTTTTCTTTCTCATGCCATTTCTCACGTCTACTTTTATGGAATCTATTACATGTTAGGGGATTTTTTTTTAATTTAAATATTTCAATTGCAATTATTTTCCCATAAAATATGTGTGTGCGCTAAAATTTAAAAAAAAAAAGAAGACACTTCGAAAAGTGTTTAACTGTTAGAAAAATAATTGAAATAATCAAATATATTATTTTCTGAATATGGTTGTTGAGATTTGTTGAAATTTTTCTAATAGCGTTGGAGATACTTTTGCTTGACCGTATTCATAGTATAAAATGAAGGATTTTGTTTGCTTATTTGGCGTGGTTCATTTGTACTTAACAATATGAAGTCTTTGTTCTTGCTGGTGCTCGTGATCTTACTGTTTGCGACCGGAGTTCATGGTTGGTTTCACATCCCGCGTTACCATCATCCTCCCCATCACCGTCACGCTCCCTCGCCTGGATATGCTCCATGCCCCGATTTCTTCAAATACCATAAAAAGATTTTTGTATTTGGAGATTCATACGCCGATACCGGTAACAGTAAGATTTCAGAAGAGTCCTGGAAAATCCCTTATGGCATGACATTCCCCGGTCATCCGAGCGGCCGCTATTCCAATGGACTCGTCCTGACAGATTTTTTAGGCAAGGATTGAGGCTTGATCTTTTTTTGTTTTGTGGTCACGAATTGATTCTTTATTATTATGATTGTTATTTGTGCTTACTGTTGCAGCGAGGCACTTTGGGGCCGTGGGTCTTAGCCCCATTCCCTTCGAGCAATGGAGGAAAGTTTGGAGGCATCCGATGCTATACTTTGGTTCCCTCTTATTCGGAATTAACTTTGCCCATGGAGGTACGGGAGTGTTCGATACGGATGTTGCAGCCCCGAACATGACTGCTCAAATTGACTTATTTGAGCAGCTCGTGAAGAAACATTATGGGGACATTGGGTTGGAGAACTCGATTGCCCTAGTCACTAATTCTGGGAACGATTATAGCGCTTATATGGCCAGGAACAATGGCACCTTAGATCCCAAGGTCAGTAGTTCTACTGCCCTAGTCTGCCAAGTTTGACTCGACATCATTTTAACTTGTCTTTGATAAACTTGTGGCTTTTCAATATTTGCTTTCAGGACGTGATGCACTTTATTGATGAGGTGACAACCCAACTCGCGGCGAACTTGAAACGTATACAGGCTCTAGGAGTGAAGAAAATACTGGTAGCAAATCTAGCGCTGCAGTGCGTCCCGAGAGTGACGAAATCCTTGTCATTTAAGCAATGCGACAATGACGAGATATCAGAATTGGTTGATTTTCACAATATGGATTTGAAGTACAATGTAGGACAAATGAACGACGAGTCGACCAATAACAGTACAGTCGTGGTTCTCGACCTCTGTAACGCCTTCCTCGATATCTTACAAGGCAAAGGTGAAGAATTCTTTCTTTTTCGTCTTGTTTTAATCTTTCAAATATGTCCATAACTTTCATTGTGGCATGAAATGATAGATTATGAGTCAAGATTTCCTGAAGGGCTGAAGGGATGCTGCATGGGGACGAGTAGCGAGGGATACTGCGCAGTTGTGGATGAGCAATGGAAGCCAATGTATTCTGTCTGCAAGGATCCGAGGAAATCATTCTTTTGGGACATGGTCCACCCAACACAGGCCGGATGGGAAGCAGTCTACGAGCGCCTCCTGCCTACTCTTAAGCTTGTGGAATGAACCTTTTAGTTTTACAATTTACTTTCTGATGTTTTCTTGTAATCTCAATAAAGTTAGGATGAAAATGAGTTCTTCCCATTTTTTTATATAAATAAAGGAGGTTTCCCAAATCTTAAAATATTAGACTGAAACATTTTTTCACTGGAAAGTGGAGAGTGGAAACCGAAGAAGGCAATTATCGTTTCATGTCTGTCCTGTCACTCATGTGACATTGGAGGAATTTTTTTTTTTTTGTCATGGGTGCATCGCTAATGAAATTTAGTAACCTCGTAGTTTGTGTGCACCCACTATATCGCTAAAGAAATTGCGATACATGTGTATAGATGGATCCTTTATGTCTAAATAGTCGCCAAAATCAACTAAACATGCACTTTTTTACGCAAGAAAATACTAATTTCATCGATCATGGAAACTTATTCGACCGGCAGGCTACCAGAGTACATGAACCGATCCATGTAGTTAACAGACAAGTACGCTGCAGGCCCCCCGATACCGCCCAGCCACTAGGGAGGAATCCGTAGCATGGATTCTGAAGGTAACTTACGATACCGGACACGATAAAGTCCCAGATTGAAATATTGCCACAGGCCGGTCGGACAGCAGAGATTGATCCCGCTGCCGACCGTGTGATCCGCGTTCTTCCCCCTGCTGTTGAAAAACAGAAAAAAAAATGGAAGTCGCACTGGGTGGAAAACATCTTTATTTGCTAAATATTATAATATTACCTTTTTCGGGGGAGCATTACAAAGAACAGACACGAATTTCCTATATGGAAGTTTCGAGACTGATAGTTTTTTTTATTTCTTATGCGTTTTTGTAATTGTTAAACAAATAAAAATGAAACACTAGTACATTAAATTATATGCCGTCAATGACCTTTACCAATAATAATGTTTTTCTTTGATGTTAGTTATTTTCGTCTTACTAAATGGTAATATAATGGTATTTGGGTTAACTTATTTATTTTTATTAATACTAATTTAAGAGCGAATTAAGTGATGGGTTTTTGTGTGGAAGGTGCATGCTTCATACAAGTTCCTTTATACTCCCTGCTTGCCGGTAACCTCCTCGCTCCGTCAACGTGACCACACTTTACATGCGATACGAAAATATTTATTATTGTGGTTGTAGCTTAATCACGTTTAGTTTATGCTTGATGGGTTCTGGTGGAAGGTGCCAAGTACGTGTTCGAGCCGAAGACAATCCAAAGGATGGAGCTCCTTGTTCTCTCCATCCTCAACTGGAGGCTCCGATCCATCACCACACCATTCTCGTTTTTGGGTTTCTTCGCACTCAAGGTCGATCTGACAGAGAGCTTCGTCAGGTTCCTTGTTTCTCAAGCAACCGAAGCCATCCTGTCCAACTTTAAAGGTAGTATAGCTTGAGTCCTATCCCATGCCATTGTCGTGCCGACTTGGACCGATTTGGATCCAGAAAATGATGACCAAGCCCCGTTCAGATTTTAGTTTGCAGGAATATCATCCATCGTGCATTGCCTTGGCTGCAATGCTGTGCACAGCGAGTACAATCCCCGGCCTGTCGGTCAGGGATCCTGGGGATGCATAGTCATGGTGTAGTGGGCTGATCAAAGTAAGTACTTTCGTACGAATCTCTTCCAGGAAGTACGAGACGATAACGAACAAGTGCCTAAACGACAAGGTTGTTTCAGGAGGAGATAATGAGCTGTTATCGATTGATGGAGGCATCACTGCCTCAAAACATGAGGAAGGCCCCCAAGGCGCTGCCCCAGTTTAGAGTGACAACTCGACCCGGGACAAGGTACCGCGATTCGTCGCCCTCGCCTTCGTCCTTGCCATCCTCTGACCCTCACAATAAAAGGAGATTGAATTTGACGTCATGGACAGTGAGATGACAAAGGTATCTCCGAATCCGAACGCGCGGAAAGAGAATAAGTTAACCAAGAAGAGATCAAAAAGAAAAAGAAAACGGTGGAATAGATTTGAGGTACTTAACTTTAGAAACGCGAAAGACGATAATCGAGAGACCATGGTAGTATAATATTATTTTATTATATCATTCTATTGCCATTGTTGGCAGTACAAGCCTTTCGCAGCAGTGATAACAAGCTAGAAATAGATTTACTTAGCGGGACTTAAGCCGTAGCGCCCCATAACAAGACGAGAGGAGTCGTCGCATTTATTTAGTGGATTGGTTTGGGGGCCGTTGATCTGGAAATCATCATATGCCTGCACTTCCTCAAACAAAAATGGCAACAAATTATTATAGCTTCCGAGAGAAAAGAGTAATGGTATAACAAAAACTTACCAGCACAATTTGTTTCTCGACTTATGGGTGGGAGGCGAATGTTACTGAATCCACAGCTCGTGCTAAGAGTAGGGATCAGATTCGGATCATAAACGACATCCTTCAGGGCATCTTGCAGGCAATAACAGATAAGCTAGAGACCAGGCTTGGTTCTGACTGTGGCAATCAGGCCGCCCACCCCATTGCAGCACACAGACGTCAGTCCACCATGCCCTTTCAAATAAGGGAAGCAAGGTACGACCGGCTTCACCAGATCAGAACACGAAGGTAATGAAGGTTATGCAGCTTGCAGAGGGCTGCATGTGAGAGCTAAAATCAAGAAAAAAATCGTCGATTTAATTTCCATGGCGCAAATTCAACTAGAATAAAAAGGGATGCGTGAAAATCTGACAGCACTCGAAGGTATTTATAGAGGGATTGTTGTTTCGCCTTCGCTCGTCCCATGCGAATTGAGCCCCTAATTTTTGGGAGTCATACTCTTGCCGTTGTCATGAATTTTCTTTGCCTCGTTTCGTTGATTGGTGCTCACCTAAACAGAACTAACGACATTTCTGCGTCATGCAAACATAATTCTCCTTATTCCCGGGTCATGCAAACACCTTTTCACTAAAAAGGGGAGAGTGAAAACGCAAGAAGGTGAAATTGTGTCTCTCCTGTCACACGTAACATGTGACATGGGAGGAACTTTTTTTGTCGTGGGTGCATCGCTACAGAACACGATTGTTCTTTTCCTTTCTCCTCCAGCTGGAACAAACCACCTCAATATCTTTATCTTGTTGTCTGTACAGCAGATAGCCGATCATGGAAGACACAGTAGCAAGAAAGAAATTTAGTAACCTCCACAGTTTGTGTGCAGCCACTATATCCCTATTTTTTATGCCTGAAGGGGAGAGGAGGACCCATGTCGTCGTGTTGCGAGGGTTTGGCAGGCTTGACCGGGGTCGTGGGTACCAAATCGGGACTTGTGCAGATTTTCCTATGCCTTCAAGAACGTTGAAGGACGCCGATTATAATCCCGACCTTCACAACTAAACGCAGTTTTGGCGACATTGGACTGCCCCCATCAGTAAAGCCACAAACTGCTGAGGTTACTATGAATTTTTTTCTTGCAACTAATATTTACGGCTATATGATCGAGTGAGCTGTGAGGGGCAGGAAACACATTTCTTTTGTGCTAATTGAAGAAATGGAAATGAACAAGATCTCCCTTATGTACCACGACAACCAACCGAGGTGTTTTTGGCCGTGGCAGAGAACGTGGCAGAGAGAATCGACATCATTTAAGATGTCGATCTCGTCCTGTATTCCTGAACGTTTCAGACAATTACCGAGAAATGGACATGGAGGTGCATATCTGTTGTTCCCTCTGCCATTGAAAGGCGGACGGTTCCGCTTTCCGTGAACATCAGCTCCCACATTGTGGTGTCTTCAAAGATGTCTAGCTTAATGCGAAATTGAAAAATTTTGTTCTCCAAATGGCCAGGAAGGAGTTGCAAGCTTGGTCTATGGGCAGGGCTTGGTCTATGGACAGGCACTATGAATTTATTCGTGCCTGGTTGTAGGAGATACAACAATGGGATGTTCATAGTCAAAGTACAAACTCCTCATAGCTGTCGCAATGTTCTTCATCCAGTGGGGAGGTCGACTGGGGGTTTTGTAAGATTACTCTCCGCAGCACTCGCACCCAATCCCCGTGCGGGTGCTCTCTCTGTAGATAGTTGGTAGCCTTGCGTCGTAGTTGACGACGTACGTTGGGCAGTCAGCCGGGGTTCGTACGCCAAACCATATTTTGACGATGATACGGATGGCCTTAGCACCTGGGAGTGGGCGGATGGAGAAAACCTGGACGTTGTAGCCAGCAGTAGGATGGGAATGCGAGGAAGAGTGTCGGTGGTTCATCATGTTTACAATACTGTCTTAATGGGACGTGGTGGAGTGAAATGTGAGGATAGTGGATTGAGATTTGTGACGACGGTGACCTTTTATGGACCTGTAATTGGCAAAGGCAATGAAGTATGTGTCGAATCATACGGTACATAACAAATGAACCTTTTCCGTGCCATCACCTTCTTAAGTCATTGTCTATTATCCGGATTTGGATCCATTGTTAGGTAAGATTTTCTTTCGATGCATAATCTTTCATAAGTCATACTCAATCTTTTTTCTTTATATATAGTTCGTTAGAATGTTTGCCGTACCCAACAAACTCGCAAACACCTCAAATGAAATCATTTATCCGTACAGATTTTTTTCCTTTATTTCAATATGGTTTTATCATAAGGCCTATAAATATCCCTATATTATTTAACTTCCTTAAAAGCTTAAATTAGTCGAGTATAGTATGTATGTATTTTTATTTAAATTGATTGATTATATTAACTTTGAAAATGATATTATTGTGAGAAAAGCTTGCCGAAAAGGTGTAAACATGCTTTGGATATTTGCAATTTATTTTAGTATTTCCTTGGTGAAAACTGAAGCCTTTGCAATCTTTTTCTTTCTCATGCCATTTCTCACGTCTACTTTTATGGAATCTATTACATGTTAGGGGATTTTTTTTTAATTTAAATATTTCAATTGCAATTATTTTCCCATAAAATATGTGTGTGCGCTAAAATTTAAAAAAAAAAAGAAGACACTTCGAAAAGTGTTTAACTGTTAGAAAAATAATTGAAATAATCAAATATATTATTTTCTGAATATGGTTGTTGAGATTTGTTGAAATTTTTCTAATAGCGTTGGAGATACTTTTGCTTGACCGTATTCATAGTATAAAATGAAGGATTTTGTTTGCTTATTTGGCGTGGTTCATTTGTACTTAACAATATGAAGTCTTTGTTCTTGCTGGTGCTCGTGATCTTACTGTTTGCGACCGGAGTTCATGGTTGGTTTCACATCCCGCGTTACCATCATCCTCCCCATCACCGTCACGCTCCCTCGCCTGGATATGCTCCATGCCCCGATTTCTTCAAATACCATAAAAAGATTTTTGTATTTGGAGATTCATACGCCGATACCGGTAACAGTAAGATTTCAGAAGAGTCCTGGAAAATCCCTTATGGCATGACATTCCCCGGTCATCCGAGCGGCCGCTATTCCAATGGACTCGTCCTGACAGATTTTTTAGGCAAGGATTGAGGCTTGATCTTTTTTTGTTTTGTGGTCACGAATTGATTCTTTATTATTATGATTGTTATTTGTGCTTACTGTTGCAGCGAGGCACTTTGGGGCCGTGGGTCTTAGCCCCATTCCCTTCGAGCAATGGAGGAAAGTTTGGAGGCATCCGATGCTATACTTTGGTTCCCTCTTATTCGGAATTAACTTTGCCCATGGAGGTACGGGAGTGTTCGATACGGATGTTGCAGCCCCGAACATGACTGCTCAAATTGACTTATTTGAGCAGCTCGTGAAGAAACATTATGGGGACATTGGGTTGGAGAACTCGATTGCCCTAGTCACTAATTCTGGGAACGATTATAGCGCTTATATGGCCAGGAACAATGGCACCTTAGATCCCAAGGTCAGTAGTTCTACTGCCCTAGTCTGCCAAGTTTGACTCGACATCATTTTAACTTGTCTTTGATAAACTTGTGGCTTTTCAATATTTGCTTTCAGGACGTGATGCACTTTATTGATGAGGTGACAACCCAACTCGCGGCGAACTTGAAACGTATACAGGCTCTAGGAGTGAAGAAAATACTGGTAGCAAATCTAGCGCTGCAGTGCGTCCCGAGAGTGACGAAATCCTTGTCATTTAAGCAATGCGACAATGACGAGATATCAGAATTGGTTGATTTTCACAATATGGATTTGAAGTACAATGTAGGACAAATGAACGACGAGTCGACCAATAACAGTACAGTCGTGGTTCTCGACCTCTGTAACGCCTTCCTCGATATCTTACAAGGCAAAGGTGAAGAATTCTTTCTTTTTCGTCTTGTTTTAATCTTTCAAATATGTCCATAACTTTCATTGTGGCATGAAATGATAGATTATGAGTCAAGATTTCCTGAAGGGCTGAAGGGATGCTGCATGGGGACGAGTAGCGAGGGATACTGCGCAGTTGTGGATGAGCAATGGAAGCCAATGTATTCTGTCTGCAAGGATCCGAGGAAATCATTCTTTTGGGACATGGTCCACCCAACACAGGCCGGATGGGAAGCAGTCTACGAGCGCCTCCTGCCTACTCTTAAGCTTGTGGAATGAACCTTTTAGTTTTACAATTTACTTTCTGATGTTTTCTTGTAATCTCAATAAAGTTAGGATGAAAATGAGTTCTTCCCATTTTTTTATATAAATAAAGGAGGTTTCCCAAATCTTAAAATATTAGACTGAAACATTTTTTCACTGGAAAGTGGAGAGTGGAAACCGAAGAAGGCAATTATCGTTTCATGTCTGTCCTGTCACTCATGTGACATTGGAGGAATTTTTTTTTTTTTGTCATGGGTGCATCGCTAATGAAATTTAGTAACCTCGTAGTTTGTGTGCACCCACTATATCGCTAAAGAAATTGCGATACATGTGTATAGATGGATCCTTTATGTCTAAATAGTCGCCAAAATCAACTAAACATGCACTTTTTTACGCAAGAAAATACTAATTTCATCGATCATGGAAACTTATTCGACCGGCAGGCTACCAGAGTACATGAACCGATCCATGTAGTTAACAGACAAGTACGCTGCAGGCCCCCCGATACCGCCCAGCCACTAGGGAGGAATCCGTAGCATGGATTCTGAAGGTAACTTACGATACCGGACACGTGATAACTCTATGAAAGTAGAGTTATTTAGGGCAATTTCATACTTTGATTTTGTTAGATTTGTGAAATATTGCGTTAATTACAAAATATTCGCAGTTATTTCACATTATTCCCAACAAACGGATTACTGCCGAGTTTTTTGGTCTATTTGAGGATAAATATGGAAAAAAGGGGATCTCGGCGTAATTACGAAGCCTTCGTGCAGAGGGAAGATCTCTGGATGCTCGTGCAAGACCTAAAGCTACGATGGAAAGAAATTAGAATATTTTCTTTCCTTATTTTCTGAGATTCTCTTGGTTTATTTGAGGATTATAAAAGCATTTTATTTTTACCTAAAGAGAGGGAGGAGGAGGCTGCTGGTAACAAGGAGCCGTCGACAGAGACTTTAGGAGTTTTTCTTTTAGTTTTGTTTATGTCGTTTTTATTGTTTACGATGGATTCGATATTTTCTATTATTTCGATTATGAACTAAATTTCTTTGCCTAAGGTTAAGATGGATCATGACGATTAGTCAAGTGTCTATCTCTTTTGATACACTTGAATGATTTTGGTTTGATTATTCCTGTTCGTTCTTAACGCTTTCTTATTGCCTGATCACCAATAGGATTGAATAGTGAATTTAGGTGAACTCGGAAGGGGAATCCTAGATTAAGCACGGTGAGAGGAATAACCTAGGGTAAACTTAGTCGGAAGACGGGATTATTAACGAGTGGGATAGGAATATACCCAATCGTCCTAGGTAATCGAATTGGAATTGATTCTTAAGGGGCACTCGATAGTTAATCTACCTAGGAATAGAGTGATTACTATTTACAGAGTTGTACGTTCTTATGACCTCGGGAGGGGTGTAGGGAGATAACCGAATTCCAGATTATCAACCAGATCATTTTAAGCGTGTTGATTGAGATATAACTTGCGATTAAGTGTCCGGGGAAATCGTCGCCCTATGTGCTTTTCTCATCTGAATCTTAATTCAATTTACTTGCTCGTTTCCTTTAGCTTTATATTTAATTTGATTAATTCTTAAATAGTTTAGTTGGATAATAGAGGTTGACGGTATTTTAATAATTGGGAGAAGTTTAGATCTGTCCTCGTGGGAACGATATCTTACTTACATTCTATTACTTGTACGATCGCGTGCACTTGCGTGGTGAATACGTTTTCGACGTGACAAGTTTTTGGCGCCGCTGCCGGGGATTGTTTTCTAGATTTTCAACCAATATTAATTTCAATCCGCTCTTTATTAATTCAACTTAATCTTGATTTTCAATTTATTTGCAGGAAAAATCCAAACGTTGCATGCGCAGTGGTGAATTGGTTCCTTTTGATCCTGAAATAGAAAGAACGTTTCGGTCACGTCTGAAAGAGCAAAAGGAAGCCATACGCCAGCAAACAATGGATAACAACAATCAAGAAGTTAAACCGAGAATCATGCGTGATTATGCCCAGCCCCATGTGCATGAACGCTCTAGCATAGTGAAGCCGACTATCCAAGCTAACACATTTGAAATCAAACCGGCGGTTATTACTATGCTTCAAAATTCGAGTTTCGGAGGATCTCCATCGGAGGATCCACATGGGCACATCACCAACTTTTTTTTGGAAATTTGCGACACTTTCCGATATAATGGAGTGTCGAGCGAGGTCATTCGGATGAGACTCTTCCCATTCTCCTTGAGGGACAAAGCAGGAACATGGCTCTGTTCTTTGCCAGAAGGGTCCATCACAAACTGGGAAGAGATGTCCGAAAAATTCCTATCAAAATATTTCCCACCCAGCAAGACTATCAAGATGCGGAATGACATCACTTTGTTTCGACAACATGGAACATAGTCACTTTATGAGGCGTGGGAGAGATTTAAGGAATTTTTACGAGTGTGCCCACATCACGAGATACCTCAATGGATGTTGGTACAAATTTTTTATGATGGATTAACTTATGCACTTCGCTCAACGATTGATGCAGCTGCGGGGGGAACAATATTAAACAAGCAGCCGGAGGAAGCAATGGAGTTATTCGAGCAGATGGCTAATAACGGTCATGGAGTAACGCGTGCCCGAGGAGTAGCTGGGGTACATTCAATTGATGAAGTTGCTGCCCTCAATGCTAAAGTGGATGCGTTAACTCGGGAGCTGAATGCATGAAAGGGTCCTAGTCATCCCATTCATTATCCGTGTAAGAGGTGTGGAGAAAATCATGCTCCTGGTCAATGTTTCACTGGTGCTGAGTCAGCCAACTACTTGGGAGCCAACTCGAGGAACAACCCCTTTTCGAATACTTACAATCCGGGATAGAGGAACTACCCGAATTTCTCGTGGGGAAATCAACAATCGGCAAAATCAACTCTTCCACCAGGGCCTCATCAACAAAAGCCACAACCGCAAGAAAAAATGTCAGGTATTGAAGAACTTTTAGTCAAATATATTTCTAAAACCGACACTCTTTTGCAGAACCAGTCGGCTTCACTTCGGAGTTTGGAAGCCCAAGTCGGACGATTAGCACAAGTAATTAATAATCGACCTCAAGGCACTCTTCCGAGCAATACTGAGGTGAATCCAAGGAATGACGGGAATGCACAAGTGCAAGCTATCACTTTACGGAATGGGAGAACACTTCTTGAAGCCTCAAAGTTCAAGCACGACGTTGCAACTACACCAAAAGTTACGCACAAGAGCAACGAACCTTCGGTTCAGCCGAGCCAACAACTTTCTCAACCAAAAGAAGGTATGGAAAATGCTTCTATTGGAAAAGATAAACTCGTATATCCACCTCTTCTTTTTCCACAGCGAGCTAGAAAGCAGAATGATGAGAAGGATTTCTTGACATTCTTAGAAATCTTTAAAAAGCTGCACATCAACATACCTTTTGCTGAAGCGTTGGAGAAGATGCCGAGCTACGTTAAATTCGT
This sequence comes from Melastoma candidum, assembly GCA_023653495.1. Lineage (NCBI taxonomy): Eukaryota > Viridiplantae > Streptophyta > Magnoliopsida > Myrtales > Melastomataceae > Melastoma > Melastoma candidum. Next base: position 15,301,925 of record CM042891.1, read on the forward strand.
GAAAGATATATTATCTAAAAAGAGACGTCTCGGTGAGTTTGAGACTGTTGCTTTAACTGAAGAGTGTAGTGCTATTTTATAGAAAAAGTTACCTCCAAAGCTGAAAGATTCAGGTAGTTTCACTATACCCTGTTCTATTGGTTCAAATTTTAGCGGTAAGGCATTGTGTGATCTTGGAGCGGGTGTTAATTTAATGCCTTTATCAATATTTTACGAATTGGGTTTGGGGGAAGTAACACCTACATCGGTCACGTTGCAATTAGCCGACCGGTCTTTTGCTTTTCCAAGGGGAATCATTGAGGATATTTTGGTTAAGATAGATAAATTTGTTTTTCCCGCAGATTTTATCGTGCTTGATTTTGAAGAAGACCGTGAAATACCAATCATCCTTGGAAGACCATTCCTAGCCACAGGTAGGACTTTAATTGACGTCCAAAAGGGTGAGCTAACCATGAGGGTTAATAACGAGGAGGTAACATTTAATATTCTTCATGCAATGAAATGTCCGAATGAACCTGATGATTGTTTTTCTATTGACATTATTGACAGGATAACAGCCGAAGAAGTTACTATTTTGAAGACAACCGATGTGCTTGAGCTAGCATTAACTTCTGAGGAAGCAACTATCGATGAAGAAACTAAGGAAATGATCAATTGGATAGAGTGCAAATCTTACATACCTAGAGATTTGAGAGCTTTCGATCCTTTAGAGATGCCAGAAAAGACTATCAAACCATCCATCATAGAAGCACCAGAATTAGAGCTCAAAACCTTACCCACCCACTTGAGGTATTCATTTCTCCAAAACGCCAATCAACTCCCTGTGATTATTTCTGCAGAATTGACGGAGTTGCAGGAGGAGAAATTACTTCGAATCTTGAGGGATCACAAGAGGGCGATAGGATGGACTATTGCAGATATCAGAGGAATCAGCCCAGCAATTTGCATGCATAAAATCCTCCTCGAGGACGATCACAAACCATCGATAGAGAATCAACGGAGATTGAACCCGAACATGAAAAATGTTGTAAAGAAGGAGATCATCAAGTGGCTCGATGCAGGTATCATCTATCCTATTTCTGACAGCTCGTGGGTTAGTCATATACGGTGTGTTCCCAAGAAAGGCGGAATGACAGTAGCAACAAATGAGAAGAATGAACTCATCCCTACTCGCACTGTCACGGGATGGAGGGTATGTATGGACTATCGGAAGCTGAACAAAGCAACAAGAAAAGATCACTACCCGCTTCCATTCATCGATCAAATGTTGGACAGAATGGCAGGTAAAGAATATTATTGTTTTCTCGATGGTTACTCGGGATATAATCAGATTGCCATTGCACAAGAAGATCAGGAGAAAACGACTTTCACATGTCCATAGGGTACGTTCGCCTTTCGTCGAATGCCATTTGGATTATGTAATGCGCCTGCTACATTCCAAAGGTGCATGACATCCATTTTCACTGACATGGTAGAACGACATTTAGAAATTTTTATGGATGACTTTTCCGTTTTTGGTGACTCATTTGATAATTGCGTACATAATCTTGCATGTGTACTTGAACGTTGTGAGAAGACTAATATAATCTTAAATTGGGAAAGGTGTCACTTTATGGTTCGGGAAGGTATTGTCCTTGGTCACAGGGTGTCAAGCAAAGGCATTGAAGTTGACAGAGCAAAGATTGAGACAATTGAAAAGTTATCTCCACCAACATCGGTAAGAGCTATTCGAAGTTTTCTTGGTCATGCTGGCTTCTACAGGCGATTCATTAAGGATTTCTCCAAAATATCAAAACCGTTATGCAATCTTTTGGAGAAAGACATACCATTCAATTTTGATAAAGCATGCATGGAAGCATTTACAAAATTGAAAGAGAGGTTAGTTACAGCACCTATCATTGTAGTGCCTGATTGGACATTACCTTTTGAATTGATGTGCGATGCGAGTGATTATGCCTTAGGAGAAGTGCTTGGGAAACGTAAGAATAAGGTTTTTCATGTGATTTACTATGCTAGTAGAACTTTGGACGATGCACAGGTAAATTACACGACCACTGAAAAGGAGCTACTAGCTGTCGTATTTGCTTTCGATAAATTTCGATCTTACCTTGTGGGTTCGAAAGTCATAGTGTTTACAGATCACGCCGCGATCAAGTACTTGAATGAGAAAAAGGATGCAAAACCACGATTGATAAGATGGGTTCTCTTACTACAAGAATTCGATCTCGAAATCAAGGACAGAAAAGGAACAGAGAATCAAGTAGCTAATCACTTGTCAAGGCTAGAGGGTCAAAGCGACACCAAGCTCAACCAGGTAGCTATAAATGAATCTTTTCCCGATGAACAGCTGCTCTCGGTTAGTCACACGCAAGTTTCGTGGTATGCAGATTTTGTTAATTTTCTTGTTTCGAATTTCATACCCACTGAATTGAATGCGCAACAAAAGAAGAAGTTTTTACATAATGTTAAGAATTATGTGTGGGATGAACTGTTCTTGTTCAAGCAATGTGCAGATCAGATTCTTAGAAGATGCATACCTGAAGAAGAATGGGAACAAATTTTGTGGCAATGTCATTCATCACCTTACGGCGGACATTTTGGAGGAGATAAAACAGCTGCTCGGATTTTACAATCAGGTTTCTTTTGGCCTTCTTTATTTAAGGATGCTTACAATTTTGTTGCTGAATGTGACAGATGCCAACGAACGGGAAACATATAAAGGCGACACGAACTGCCCTTAAACAACATTCTGGATGTAGAGATTTTTGACATTTGGGGTATTGATTTTATGGGACCATTTGTTTCGTCTTTCAAAAATCGTTATATTTTAGTTGTTGTGGATTACGTGTCTAAATGGGTTGAAGCAAAAGCTTTGCCCACTAACGAGACTAAAACAGTGGTTGAGATTTTGAAGAAGCAAGTGTTTATAAGGTTCGGTACCCCAAGAGCAATCATCAGCGATGGGGGATCTCACTTTTGCAATAAACAAGTTGCCAATTTGTTAAACAAGTATGGAATAAATCACAAGGTTGCTCTAGCATACCATCCTCAGACTAGTGGGCAAGTGGAAGTATCAAATCGAGAAATTAAGAGAATTCTCTAGAAAACAGTAAACACGTCACGGAAGGATTGGGCACTGAAGCTAGAGGATGCATTGTGGGCTTATCGAACAGCTTACAAAACGCCAATTGGAATGTCTCCGTTTAAGTTAGTTTATGGGAAAGCATGTCACTTGCCGGTGGAATTGGAGCACAAAGCATTTTGGGCGATTAAGAAATTGAATTTTGATCTCGAGAAGGCTAGAGGGAAGAGGTTACTCCAATTGAACGAACTTGATGAATTTCGGCTTCAAGCATATGGAAACGCGAGGATCTATAAGGAGAAGACGAAACAGTGGCATGATAAGAAGATCATTGAGCGGAAATTTGAGCCTCGACAACAAGTATTGCTATTCAATTCCAGACTAAGACTATTCCTAAGAAAGCTCAAATCACGGTGGTCTGGACCATTTCAGGTAGTTCAGGTATTCCCCTATGGTGCCGTAGAAATACGAAATCCAAGTTCAGAACATACATTCAAGGTCAATGGACAGAGGCTGAAACACTATTGGGGAGGAAACGTTGAAAGGACAGTTGCCGCGGCAACATTAAGAGACACGTGATGAATATCAAGAGTCGAGCCGTAAACTATAAACCAAGCGCTTCTTGGGAGGCAACCGAAGTTATTTTATTTGTTTTTATTTCTTTAGTTTTATTAGGTGAAAAGATAGCGGGGGATGCAAGAGCAAGCAGCAAGATCGTGCAACTGCAGGAAAAACTCGTGCAGCTGCACCGCTTGGACCTCCAAGGCACATAAATTATGTGCAGCTGCACCAAAATCTCGTGCAGCTGCGCCATGTGGACCTAAAATCCACAGAAACTTCGTGCAGTTGCACCGCTGGGAGCACAAAATGTACAGAGACTTTCTGCAGCTGCACGAAAATCTCGTCCAGCTGCACCGGAATTAAAAAAAAAATCATAAAATAGGAAAACGAATTTGGGCATTTGACTCGACAAACCCTAATCGTTGTATTTCTTGTGACAGGGAGAACAACCGCCGTCGCCGTTCCCCACGTCGTCGCCCTCACGTGTGGCCGCCGCCGCCGACGTCGACGCCCTCCCGTGTAGCAAACGCCGTCACCTTCCGTGTCCAGCTGCCGCCGCCGCTGTCACCTAAGTCATCGGTGTGCCGCTCAAAACCACCCTCTCCAAATTTGGTAATCGAGATTTTCTTTTGGGAAGGGGATTCGGGTTCATTTTAGCCGTATACTATTGGGGTAGCTCGATTAGTGCGTATTCCTTCCACGAATCGTTGGTCGGAGAACTATTGGAGTAGCTCGATTAGTGAGTTTTCTATCATCTGGTTGACTCTTATTGTGTGAATGTTGTGGGCAAATTGATTTGTGGACGTGCTAGCTTGTGTTTGTAAAAGTACTTTGTGATGGCACCCAAAAAGATATTGGCCGTAGGGAGTACTTCCGGAGGTAGGAGAGGACGAGCCTTGACGGACGAAGCGGCGAAAAACTACCAAGAATCTATGGTGCGTCGAACCATAATTCCGGAGCATGGATTTGAGGTAAGCCACAGGTATATGGAAACTTATATGTTTCAAATTTCGCATATGGGCTGGACTCAATTTTGTACCCCTCCGGAAGCCGCGGTTGTGCCACTAGTAAGGGAATTCTATGCTAATACGCACACCTATGATGAGAACAGCGAAAGTATTCAAGTTCGAGGTATGAGTGTTGTGTTTATTGCTCAAGTGATTGCTGAAGTGTTTCATCTTCCTGTTTTTGAGCATGATGCTTTTACAAAATACCTGACCGAGGATTTTAATGCTGACGATGTACTTGAATGCTTAACTAGACCAGGTTCCACATGGAAGAAGTCGCGCGAAAACGAACCGTTGGCGCTATACGGTAGGGACCTCACAGTAGACGCAAAAATATGGGTTAGATTTGTCTCGGCACGACTGATTCCGGGAACAAACATTAGTAACGTGACCAAAGAACGAGCGACTTTGACTTTTTGCATCTTAGAGGGCAGGAAGATTGATGTGGGAAAACTTATTAACCAAATGATGCATAGAGCATTAAAGGATACTCACCTTTATTTGTGGTTTCCATCTTTAGTGTTTCAGCTATGCAGGAGGGCAGGGGTATAGTGGGATCCTACAGAAGAGATCGTGCACCCACAGAAACCAATCACGCATGCCACATGGCTGAAAATTCAACGGGAGGAGGAGCACAAGGATGACGCCGCTTCCGGCACATCTCATGGTAACTGCACAGAGGGTGACCCTGCCATTGCCACCCGCCAATACATCTATTGCCCGGGAAAACTGGACCAAGATCAGCGAATTTATGGAGTATTCAATTGCATGCCGTCAAAGGTCGGAAGAAATCAACGGCGAATCGCGGCAACATTAAATGTGGATCTATCAGACCTTGGCGAGCAACCGACCCCACCGTCGATGGGTGCTGAGGAAGGTGATGAGGCGGATTCAGACGATACGACGTAGTCTTAGACAAGGCAGTCGGTAACTCCTCATCGGCCATCTGGTCACCGACATATCCTGGTACTCTCGTTTCCTACTTGTTTTATCTTAAGCACCGAGGACGTTGCTCTGGTTAGGTTTTGGGGTGTGGTGTGGTGATTGTTTGTTATTAATTATTAGGGTGAGTCCTGTCTAGGCCTTATTTTTAATCTTTTGGGTCGTTTTTCCTCGACGTAACCTTAGGAAGTCGATGTGGAATGTTTGTTTTCGATGATGAGCATATGGGTTGCTTTCTTCAAGTGTGGAAAGATGAAATTCCTTGCTTAGTATGCTAAAATTTTTTATTTAATGTTGAAAAGATCTTCCAGTAGGAAGTGTGGTTAGCAGCAACGGGTTACATCTCCTCAGAATGCATGGTGACTAGTGGTGAGTAGAGTAGCTTGAATTATCTCTTGAAACGACATCTTTGGGGATCTCGGCGAAAACAAAAAAAAAAGAAAAGAAAAGAAAAGAAAAATGAGGTTGCCAAGGCTCTGAATACTAATGTTCAGGTTTTAAAAAAAAAAGAAGAATAAAAAAAAGAAATTACCTGAATATGTGCTTGTGATGTGAGTCTTCCGTGCTAGCTTGAGTGATTGATCTGAGGGGTGCTTTATCACCTAATGCCTTGGTTCAATTGAATCGGGAGCATTGATCGAGAGCTTGCTACATAAATTTAGCCGGAATCAGATGAACATTTAGAGTCGAGCAATTTGAAAAAAAAAATAAATAAATAAATAAAATGATGAAGTTGTTAAAAAGTCGGAAAACCTGAGATGAATGAATAGAGATGTTTGTGGTGATCTTTGCGAGTTACTGGTTGACATGAGCTATTTGGAGTGTATGCTTGTTAATGTTGAGTGTACAACCTGCTGGGACGAAGATATTATGTTTTAAAGCCTTTAATTGAGCATGTTAGGTAGTGAATGGAATCTAGATGCATGAGGACGATGCACCAATTTCTGAGAATGTTCTAAAAGATGCTTCTACGTTTGACGGACTTGGGGTGGTTGAGGAGTCTTTTAATTTTCATTTTCTTTATCTTTGCTCGGGACTAGCAAAATTTAGGTTTGGGGGTGTGATAACTCTATGAAAGTAGAGTTATTCAGGGCAATTTCATACTTAGATTTTGTTAGATTTTTGAAATATTGCGTTAATTACATAATATTCCCAGTTATTTCACATTATTCCCGAGAAACGGATTACTGCCGAGTTTTTTGGTCTATTTTAGGATAAATATGGAAAAAAGGGGATCTCGGCGTAATTATGACGACTTCGTGCAGAGGGAATATCTCTGGATGCTCTTGCAAGACCTAAAGCTACGATGGGGAGAAATTTGAAGATTTTCTTTCCTTATTTTCTGAGATTCTCTAGGTTTATTAGGGGATTATAAAACATTTTATTTTTACCTAGAGAGAGGGAGGAGGAGGCTGCTGGTAACAAGGAGCCATCGACAGAGACTTTAGGAGTATTTCTTTTAGTATTATTTATGTCGTTTTATTGTTTACGATGGATTTGATATTTTCTATTATTTCGGTTATGAACTAAATTTCTTTGCCTAGGGTTAAGATGGATCTTGACGATTAGTCAAGAGCCTATCTCTTTTGATACACTTGAATGATTTTGGTTTGATTATTCCTGTTCGTTTTTAACGCTTTCTTATTGCCTGATCACCAATAGGATTGAATAGTGAATTTAGGTGAACTTGGAAGGGGAATCCTAGATTAAGCATGGGGAGAGGAATAACCTAGGGTAAACTTAGTCGGAAGCTGGGATTATTAACGAGTGGGACAAGAATATACCCAATCGTCCTAGGTAATTGAATTGGAATTGATTCTTAGGGGGCACTCGATAGTTAATCTACCTAGGAATAGAGTGATTACTATTTGCAGAGTTGTACGTTCTTATGACCTCGGGAGGGGCGTAGGTAGATAACCGAATTCCAGATTATCAACCAGATCATTTTAAGAGTGTTGATTGAGATATGACTTGCGATTAAGTGTCCGGTGAAATCGTCGCCCTAGGTGCTTTTCTCATCTGAGTCTTAATTCAATTTACTTGCTTGTTTCCTGTAGTTTTATATTTAATTTGATTAATTCTTAAATAGTTTAGTTGGATAATAGAGATTGACGGTATTTTAATAATTGGGAGAAGTTTAGATCAGTCCTCTTGTGAACGATATCTTACTCGCACTTTATTACTTGTACGATCGTGTGCACTTGTGTGGTGAATACGTTTTCGACGTGACAACACGTTAAAGTCCTAGATTGAAATATTGCCACAGGCCGGATCGGACAGCAGAGATTGATCCCGCTGCCGACCGGGTGATCCGCGTTCTTCCCACTGCTGTTGAAAAACAGAAAAAAAAATGAAAGTCGCACTGGGTGGAAAACATCTTTGTTTGCTAAATATTATAATATTACCTTTTTCAGGGGGAGCATTACAAAGAACAGACACGAATTTCCTATATGAAAGTTTCGAGACTGATAGTTTTTTTTATTTCTTCTGCGTTTTTGTAATTGTTAAACAAATAAAAATGAAACACTAGTACATTAAAATATATGCCGTCAATGACCTTTACCAATAATAATGTTGTTCTTTGATGATAGTTATTTTCGTCTTACTAAATGGTAATATAATGGTATTTGGGTTAACTTATTTATTTTTATTAATATTAATTTAAGAGCGAATTAAGTGATGGGTTTTAGTGTGGAAGGTGCATGCTTCATACAGGTTCCTTTATACTCCCTGCCTGCCGATAACCTCCTCGCTCCGTCAACGTGACCACACTTTACATGCGATACGAAATATTTATTATTATGGTTGTAGCTTAATCACGTTTAGTTTATGCTTGATGGGTTTTGGTGGAAGGCGCCAAGTACGTGTTCGAGCCGAAGACAATCCAAAGGATGGAGCTCCTTGTTCTCTCCATCCTCAACTGGAGGCTCCGATCCATCACCACGCCATTATCCTTTTTGGGTTTCTTCGCACTCAAGGTCGATCTGACAGGGAGCTTCGTCAGGTTCCTTGTCTCTCAAGCAACCGAAGCCATCCTGTCCAACTTTAAAGGTAGTATAGCTTGAGTCCTATCCCATGCCATTGTCCTGCCGACTTGGACCGATTTGGATCCAGAAAATGATGACTCGGATTTTAGTTTGCAGGAATATCATCCATCGTGCATTGCCTCGGCTGCAATGCTGTGCGCAGCGAGTACAATCCCCGGCCTGTCGGTCAGGGATCCTGGGGATGCAGAGTCATGGTGCAGTGGGCTGATCAAAGTAAGTACTTTCGTACGAATCTCTTCCAGCAAGTACGAGGAGGAGATAATGAGCTGTTATCGATTGATGGAGGCATCACTGCTTCAAAACATGAGAAAGGCCCCCAAGGCGCTGCCCCAGTTTAGAGTGACAACTCGACCCGGGACAAGGTACTGCGATTCGTCGCCCTCACCTTCGTCCTCGACATCCTCTGACCCTCACAATAAAAGGAGATTGAATTTGACGTCATGCAAAGGTATCTCCGAATCCGAACACGAGGAAAGGGAATAAGTTAGCCAAGAAGAGTTGAAAAAGAAAAAGAAAACGGTGGAATAGATTTGAGGTACTTAATATTAGAAACGCGAAAGACGATAATCGAGAGATCATGGTAGCATAATATTACTTTATTATATCATTCTATTGCAATTGTTGGCAGTACAAGCCTTTCGCAGCAGTGATAACAAGCTTGAAATAGATTTACTTAGCGGGACTTAAGCCGTAGCGCCCCATAACAAGACGAGAGGAGTTGTCGCATTTATTTAGTGGATTGGTTTGGGGGCTGTTGATCAGGAAATCATCATATGCCTGCACTTCCTCAAACAAAAAATGCAACAAATTATTATAACTACGGAGTGAAAAGAGTAATGGTATAACAAAAACTTACCAGCACAATTTGTTTCTCGACTTATGGGTGGGAGGCCAATGTTACCGAATCCACAGCTCGTGCTTAGAGTAGGGATCAGATTCGGATCATAAACGGCATCCTTCAGGGCATCTTGCAAGCAATAACACATAAGCTCCAGACCAGGCTTGGTTCTGGCTGTGGCAACCAGGCCGCCCACCCCATTGCAGCACACAGATGTTAGTCCACCATGCCCTTTCAAATAAAGGAAGCAAGGTACGACCGGCTTCACCAGATCAGAACATGAAGGTAATGAAGGTAATGCAGCTTGCAGAGGGCTGCATGTGGGAGCTAAAATCAAGAAAAAGATCGTCGATTTAATTTCCATGGCGCAAATTCAACTAGAATAAAAAGGGATACGTGAAAATCGGACAGCGCCCGAAGGTAGTTATAGAGGGATTGTTGTTTCGCCTTCGCTCGTCCCATGCGAATTGAGCCCCTAATTTTTAGGTGTCATGCTCTTGCCGTTGTCTTGAATTTTGTTTGCCTCGTTTCGTTGATTGGTGCTCACCTAAACAGAACTGACGACATTTCTGGATCATGCAAACAGAATTCTCCTTATTCCCGGGTCATGCAAACACCTTTTCACTAAAATGGGGAGAGTGAAAACGCAAGAAGGTGAAATTGTCTCTCTCCTGTCACACGTAACATGTGACATGGGAGGAACTTTTTTTGTCATGGGTGCATCGCTACAGAACACGATGGTTCTTTCCCCTTCTCCTCCAGCAGGAACAAACCACCTCGATATCTTTATCTTGTTGTCTGTACAGCAGATAGCCGATCATGGAAGACACAATAGCAAGAAAGAAATTTAATAACCTCCGCAGTTTGTGCGCAGCCACTATATCCCTGTTTTTTATGCCTGAAGGGGAGAGGAGGACCCAGGTCGTCGTGTTGCGAGGGTTTGGCAGGCTTGACCGAGGTCGTGGGTACCAAATCGGGACTTGTGCAGATTTTCCTATGCCTTCAAGAACGTTAAAGGACGCCGATTATAATCCCGACCTTCACAACTAAACGCAGTTTTGGCGACATTGGGCTGCCCCCATCACTAAAGCCACAAACTGCTGAGGTTACTATGAATTTTTTTCTTGCAACTAATATTTACGGCTATATGATCGAGTGAGCTGTGAGGGGCAGGAACCACATTTCTTTCGTGCTAATTGAAGAAATGGAAATGAACAAGATCTCCCTTATGTACCAAGACAACCAAACGAGGTGTTTTTGGCTGTGGCAGAGAGGGTCGACATCATATAAGATGTCAATCTCGTCCTATATTCCTGAACGTTTCGGACAATTACCGAGAAATGGACATGGAGTTGCATATCTGTTGTTCCCTCTGCCATTGAAAGGCGAACGGTTTCCGCTTTCCGTGAACATCAGCTCCCACATTGTGGTGTCTTCAAAGATGTCTAGCTTAATGCGAAATTGAAAAATCTTGTTCTCCAAATGGCCAGCAAGGAGTTGCAAGCTTGGTCTATGGGCAGGGCTTGGTCTATGGACAGGCACTATGAATTTATTCGTGCCTGGTTGTAGGAGATACAACAATGGGATGTTCATAGTCAAAGTACAAACTCCTCATAGCTGTCGCAATGTTCTTCATCCAGTGGGGGAGGTCGACTGCAGGTATTGTAAGATTACTCTCCGCAGCTCTCGCTCCCAATCCCCGTTCGGGTGCTCTCTCTGTAGATAGTTGGTAGCCTTGCGTCGTAGTTGACGACGTACGTTGGGCAGTCAGCCGGGTTCGTACGCCAAACCATATTTTGACGATGATACGGATGGCCTTAGCACCTGGGAGTGGGCGGATGGAGAAAACCTGGACGTTGTAGCCAGCAGTAGGATGGGAATGCGAGGAAGAGCGTCGGTCGTTCATCATGTTTACAACTGTCTTAATGGGACGTGGTGGAGTGAAATGTGAGGATAGTGGATTGAGATTTGTGACGACGGTGACCTTTTATGGAATTGTAATTGGCAAAGGCACTGAAGTATGTGTCGAATCATACTGTACATAACAAATGAACTTTTTCCGTGCCATCACCATCTTAAGTCATTGTCTATTATCCGGATTTGGATCCATTGTTAGGTAAGATTTTCTTTCGATGGATAATCTTTCATAAGTCATACTCAATCTTTTTTTTTTATATATAGTTCGTTAGAATGTTTGCCGTACCCAACAAACTCGCAAACACCTCAAATGAAATCATCTATCCGTACAGATTTTTTTCCATTATTTCAATATGGTTTTATCATAAGGCAGATAAATATCCCTATATTATTTAACTTCCTTAAAGCTTAAATTAGTCGAGTATAGTATGTATGTATTTTTATTTATATTGATTGATTATATTAATTTTGAAAATGATATTATTGTGAGAAAAGCTTGCCGAAAAGGTGTAAACATGCTTTAGATATTTGCAATTTATTTTAGAATTTCCTTGGTGAAAAATGAAGCCTTTACAATCTTTTTCTTTGTCATGCCATTTCTCACGTCTACTTTTATGGAATCTATTACATGTTAGGGGATTTTTTTTAATTTAAATATTTCAACTGCAATTATTTTCCCATAAAATATGTGTGTTCGCTAAAATTTAAAAATAAGAAGTCACTTCGAAAAGTGTTTAACTGTTAGAAAAATAGTTGAAATAATCAAATATATTATTTTCTGAATATGGTTGTTGAGATTTGTTGAAATTTTTCTAATAGCGTTGGAGATACTTTTGCTTGACCGTATTCATAGTATAAAATGAAGGATTTTGTTTGCTTATTTCGCGTGGTTCATTTGTACTTAACAATATGAAGTCTTTGTTCTTGCTGGTGCTCGTGATCTTACTGTTTGCGACTGGAGTTCATGGTTGGTTTCACATCCCGCGTTACCATCATCCTCCCCATCACCGTCACGCTCCCTCGCCTGGACATGCTCCATGCCCCGATTTCTTCAGATACCATAAAAAGATTTTTGTATTTGGAGATTCATACGCCGATACCGGTAACAGTAAGATTTCAGAAGAGTCCTGGAAAATCCCTTATGGCATGACATTCCCCGGTCATCCGAGCGGCCGCTATTCCAATGGACTCGTCCTGACAGATTTTTTAGGCAAGGATTGAGGCTTGATCTTTTTTTGTTTTGTGGTCACGAATTGATTCTTTATTATTATGATTGTTATTTGTGCTTACTGTTGCAGCGAGGCACTTTGGGCCGTGGGTCTTAGCCCCATTCCCTTCGAGCAATGGAGGAAAGTTTGGAGGCATCCGATGCTATACTTTGGTTCCCTCTTATTCGGAATTAACTTTGCCCATGGAGGTACGGGAGTGTTCGATACGGATGTTGCAGCCCCGAACATGACTGCTCAAATTGACTTATTTGAGCAGCTCGTGAAGAAACATTATGGGGACATTGGGTTGGAGAACTCGATTGCCCTAGTCACTAATTCTGGGAACGATTATAGCGCTTATATGGCCAGGAACAATGGCACCTTAGATCCCAAGGTCAGTAGTTCTACTGCCCTAGTCTGCCAAGTTTGACTCGACATCATTTTAACTTGTCTTTGATAAACTTGTGGCTTTTCAATATTTGCTTTCAGGACGTGATGCACTTTATTGATGAGGTGACAACCCAACTCGCGGCGAACTTGAAACGTATACAGGCTCTAGGAGTGAAGAAAATACTGGTAGCAAATCTAGCGCTGCAGTGCGTCCGAGAGTGACGAAATCCTTGTCATTTAAGCAATGCGACAATGACGAGATATCAGAATTGGTTGATTTTCACAATATGGATTTGAAGTACAATGTAGGACAAATGAACGACGAGTCGACCAATAACAGTACAGTCGTGGTTCTCGACCTCTGTAACTCCTTCCTCGATATCTTACAAGGCAAAGGTGAAGAATTTGTTTTTTTTCGTTTTGTTTTAATCTTCCAAATATGTCCATAACTTTCATTGTGGCATGAAATGATAGATTATGAGTCAAGATTTCCTGAAGGGCTGAAGGGATGCTGCATGGGGACGAGTAGCGAGGGATACTGCGCAGTTGTGGATGAGCAATGGAAGCCAATGTATTCTGTCTGCAAGGATCCGAGGAAATCATTCTTTTGGGACATGGTCCACCCAACACAGGCCGGATGGGAAGCAGTCTACGAGCGCCTCCTGCCTACTCTTAAGCTTGTGGAATGAACTTTTTAGTTTTACAATTTACTTTATGATGTTTTCTTGTAATCTCAATAAAGTTAGGATGAAAATGAGTTCTTCCCATTATTTTATATAAATAAAGCAGGTTTCCCAAATCTTAAAATATTAGACTGAAACACTTTTTCACTGAAAAGTGGAGAGTGGAAACCGAAGAAGGTGAGATCCCAGCACTTTGTAATTTTGCAATTATCGTTTCATGTCTGTCCCGTCACACGTAACATGTGACATTGGAGGAATTTTTTTTTTTTTGTTATGGGTGCATCGCTAAAAAAATACAGTAACCTCGCAGTTTGTGTGGACCGACTAAAGAAATTTAGTAACCTCGCAATTTGTGTGGACCCACTATATCGCTAAAGAAATTGCGATACATCCGTGTGTATAGATGGATCCTTTATGTCTAAATAGTCGCCAAAATCAACTAAACATGGACTTTTTTACGCAAGAAAATACTAATTTCATCGATCATGGAAACTTATTCGACCGGCAGGCTGCGAGAGTACATGAACCGATCCATGTAGTTAACAGACAAGTACGCTGCAGGCCCCCCGATACCGCCCTGCCACTAGGGAGGAATCCGTAGCATGGATTCTGAAGGTAACTTATGATACCGGACACGCTAAAGTCCCAGATTGAAATATTGCCACAGGCCGGATCGGACAGCAGAGATTGATCCCGCTGCCGACCGTGTGATCCGCGTTCTTCCCACTGCTGTTGAAAAAAAAAAAATGAAAGTCGCACTGGGTGGAAAATATCTTTATTTGCTAAATATTATAATATTACCTTTTTCAGGAGGAGCATTACAAAGAAGGGACACGAATTTCCTATATGGAAGTTTCGAGACTGATAGTTTTTTTTATTTCTTATGCGTTTTTGTAATTGTTAAACAAATAAAAATGAAACACTAGTACATTAAAATATATGCCGTCAATGACCTTTACCAATAATAATGTTTTTCTTTGAAGATAGTTATTTTCGTCTTTATTTGGGTTAACTTATTTATTTTTATTAATATTAATTTAAGAGCGAATTAAGTGATGGGTCTTTGTGCAGAAGGTGCATGCTGCATATAGGTTCCTTTATACTCCCTGCCTGCCGGTAACCTCCTCGCTCCGTCAACATGACCACACTTTACATGCGATACGAAAATATTTATTATTGTGCTTGTAGCTTAATCACGTTTAGTTTATGCTTGATGAGTTCTGGTGGAAGGCGCGAGCACGTGTTCGAGCCGAAGACAATCCAAAGGATGGAGCTCCTTGTTCTCTCCATCCTCAACTGGAGGCTCCGATCCATCACCACGCCATTCTCCTTTTTAGGTTTCTTCGCACTCAAGGTCGATCTGACAGGGAGCTTCGTCAGGTTCCTTGTTTCTCAAGCAACCGAAGCCATCCTGTCCAACTTTAAAGGTAGTATAGCTTGAGTCCTATCCCATGCCATTGTCCTGCCGACTTGGACCGATTTGGATCCAGAAAATGATGACCAAGCCCCGTTCAGATTTTAGTTTGCAGGAATATCATCCATCGTGCATTGCCTCGGCTGCAATGCTGTGCGCAGCGAGTACAATCCCCGGCCTGTCGGTCAAGGATCCTGGGGATGCAGAGTCATGGTGCAGTGGGCTGATCAAGTAAGTACTTTCGTACGAATCTCTTCAGCAAGTACGAGACGATAACGAACAAGTGCCTAAACGACAAGGTTGTTTCAGGAGGAGATAATGAGCTGTTCTCGATTGATGGAGGCATCACTGCTTCAAAACATGAGGAAGGCCCCCAAGGCGGTGTCCTAGTTTAGAGTGACAACTCGACCCGGGACAAGGTACCGCGATTCGTCGCCCTCGCCTTCGTCCTCGACATCCTCTGACCCTCACAATAAAAGGAGATTGAATTTGACGCCATGGACAGTGAGATGACAAAGGTATCTCCGAATCCGAACGCGAGGAAAGGGAATAATTTAACCAAGAAGAGATGAAAAAGAAAAAGAAAACGGTGGAATAGATTTGAGGTACTTAACATTAGAAACGCGAAAGACGATAATCGAGAGACCATGGTAGTATAATATTACTTTATTATATCATTCTATTGCCATTGTTGGCAATACAAGCTTTCGCAGCAGTGTGTAATACCCCAAATTTTGGATCACCGTGACACGTGGGTTCGATCGTTTTGACTTGAAAGGATACAAAAAGAACAACTTAAAATCTAGGGACCAATAAATGATTTTCATTTAAGTTTAGGGTAATTTGAAAAGTTTGAAGAAATCTGAGGACTCAATCGGTAAATACCTAACGAAATCATTTTAAAATTTTTACAAAATAACTTCTTTTCGTGCATTCATGATCAGGTGGGAAAGAGAATCCGCGTGACAAATGCTTGCTTTGATTTGATGCTTCATTAAAATTCATTTGATTGCTCAAAATCTGCAATTTCCATCCGGGTGGTGTCCTGAGCCTTATCTCCAGGTCTGATGCTTTCTACAAAATAGGAAGAGGAAGATCAAACCAAAGGAGGATCCTCCCCAAGGGTTACACACAATCTGAACCTTCGTATACACACCATCAGACACTAAACAAACGACTGGGGGGCCAAGTTCTCCTGATTCAATCCAACTCACTCACCTTCAGAGTAGGAACCACTTCACCGGAGAGACAAGTCCCTGCTCCTTTCCTACCACATCCTCGCCATCCTCCAGCGGCGACCCCACTCCCAGCCGTCATCCTCCGATCTTCGGCAATCTCCTCACCAAGGTAAGAGGAAGAAGGCGTCAACGGGAACCCCCTCGATGGCCAAATCCACGCAAGCAGACAACAATGATAGCACGATGCCATGCCTGAGGCTGCAGTGGCTGTCAACCCTTCTAGACACGAAGGCATCAGCACCGGGCTTGGATGACGACTTCTTTTTCATCAGCGGCGACCGGGGCGCGTGACATCTCTCTGCGTTCCCTTCTGCAGATAACCCAGTCCTTCAGCTCATCGCTCACAGGAACGGCAGCAGACTGCTTCTCCAGTGACCGGCTCCTCCACCAGCGAATCCCTGCAGCGATGCTTCACAACGATCCTGACGTTCACAGCTGCATCAAACATGCAGTCCCCGACATCCATTGCAGCAGCGAAGCAACTCTCCAAGGCAGCCAGCCCACAGCTAAGTCTTCCTTGCTCGCTTGTCTTCTCGATGTCGTCTCTTGCCGTATTGCTTTCTCAGCGAACGTTGTCTTCAAATCCAGCGACGACGGCTCCTGCACCATCCCTTCACCGCGATGGCAACTCATCCTCCAAGGCATCGTCAGAGTTCGCAGCAGCATACCCGCCAGCCCAATGTCCTCAGAAGCCACAGCCTCGACATCATGGCTCCCCGACGTCTGCAGAATAAGCGGCGGGCAACCCCGAAGCCCACGGTCGGCAGCGGCAGGATCAGCTCTCTCTCTCCTGACGTCCCCAGACCCCATGGTGGCAAGACCCACTTCACTCGACCGTCCCTGCCTCAGATCCAAAGCTCCAACGTCTTCCACAGCTGTCGTCTACCTTTCTCCGGCATCCCCGAGATCCACGGTGGCGGATCCACCCCCCCTCGACGCGTCCCAGACCTGGCGGTGACGGATCCTCCCTCCCCGGAGTGCCCAGACCCGGCAGCGGCAAACCATCGTCTCCCGGGCGTTCCCTTTACCGGTTCGACAAGCTGCAACCTCCTCGGGCGCCCCCGAGCCAAGCCGTGGTGAACCTGTCATTCCCCCGGCACCTCCTAGCCGAACCGATGGTGATCAGCTCCGTGAAGTGGTCGGCAGCCACGAGCGATTCCAGATCCGACCCACGGCGACCTCTGACCCACAGCTAATCTACGAACCTCCCGGCGGGCTCCCTCCACAAGTCAGGCGGTGGCCAGCCCACTTCCTTCCCAAACCTGGGCATGGATTGCAACCCCACGCTACAAGTTCAAAATGGGAACGCGTGAACCAACCAAAGGGTTTTTCTTCACTTCATCTCACGGGGTAACAATTCCTCTCACACTCAATTAATTTTGACTTGGTCAAAGCAATTATCATGCCTTCCGATCGTTTGTTTGTTTGTTTATTATTTTTTTTATTATTTTTATCAATATATATATTTTTATTGCTTTCTCATGTGTCTGCCGTGACTTTTGACAAATTTTAACTTTACAATCTCATTAATCATTCTTTGATTTTTGTACTCTGAATATGATTTCAACAAATGTGTATAACTGTAGTTAATAAAAATTGCAATGATCGATTTCTCTTAATTTGCCTATCTGATGACTATCCTGTGAATGAGCATAGAATTTTCATCCATTTTACATGTATTTTAAATAATAGGAACATTAATACAATTGCCGATAACTAATGCATATTCCCTGTTTGTCTTACACGAAAAATACATCAACGATGCGTTGGGTTTATTTGGGACGCCGAGACATCGCCTGGTTATCTTGGTATGGACGCATCGAGGAGCTATTCTCGGACATTTGGGGATTTCCCCCGTGTTAACTCGAAGGCGCGTGTATCAAGCCGCGCGGATCTACCCCGGCCTAAAAACCACGGGCTCGAAAGTTAAAGCGGCCCCCAATCTTCAATCAAAGGTATAAAGGGGAGGTGCGGGCCTCCCCGAATTTTTATTTTAGCCCACATGTAACGGGTTGTGGGCCCAAGTGCATATGCTCGCAACCACCGTCCTTCCCCGCTCCCTTTGATCTTAATAATTGTCTGTGCCTGTCCGCATGTTTTAGGCCCATAGGTTTATCATCGCATGTGATTGTTAAACAAATACACATGAGTTCGGGTCCAACGCCCGTTAGCAAAAGCAAATCTTTTGGAGCAAACACCACCTCCCTTTTCGCATGTTAGAATGTAAGAGTTAGTAACTAGGAATCCCCGAACCAACTGTTTTTTTCCGACTCAAACAGCTTTTATAAATAAAGTCGGTGGCGACTCCGTTTAGTTCACTTAGGTTAAACAACAACAACCTTTTCTTCGGAGCCATCATGGATGAGGGACTGACGACATGAGCCGCTCCCGATTCCTCCCGAAAGTTCCTCCTTTGGATCATGCTCTGCCTTTCGCCCACCGCCTCTTAGGAAAACAGAGACGGTCGGCGAGGGCCCGAGCAGGCCCAGTTAGGAACCCAGGGAGGGATCACCCAATTCCCTTCCGCAGCGTCCGACGCTCGAGTCGTGACGTCGACCGGTTGGGCTTTGGGGAGCGGGCCCGGATCCTCGGGTCGTTCGAACCGCCGCGCGCGTGCTAGGCCGGAAGGCGCGCGTACACAGTGATAACAAGCTAGAAATATATTTACTTAGCGGGACTTAAGCCGTGGTGCCCCATAACAAGACGAGTGGAGTGGTCGTATTTATTTAGTGGATTGGTTTGGGGGCCGTTGATCAGGAAATCATCATATGCCTTCACTTCCTCAAACAAAAAATGCAACAAATTATTATAGCTACGGAGAGAAAAGAGTAATGGTATAACAAAAACTTACCAGCACAATTTGTTTCTCGACTTATGGGTGGGAGGCCAATGTTACCGAATCCACAGCTCGTGCTTAGAGTAGGGATCAGATTCGGATCATAAACGGCATCCTTCAGGGCATCTTGCAGGCAATAACAGATAAGCTCTAGACCAGGCTTGGTTCTGGCTGTGGCAATCAGGCCGCCCACCCCATTGCAGCACACAGACGTTAGTCCACCATGCCCTTTCAAATAAGGGAAGCAAGGTGCGACCGGCTTCACCAGATCAGAACACGAAGGTAATGAAGGTAATGCAGCTTGCAGTGGGCTGCATGTGAGAGCTAAAATCAAGAAAAAGATCGTCGATTTAATTTCCATGGCGCAAATTCAATTAGAATAGAAAGGGATGCGTGAAAATCTGACAGCGCTCGAAGGTATTTATAGAGGGATTGTTGTTTCGCCTTCGCTCGTCCCATGCAAATTGAGCCCCTAATTTTTGGGAGTCATGCTCTTGCAGTTGTCTTGAATTTTGTTTTCCTCGTTTCGTTGATTGGTGCTCACCTAAACAGAATTGACGACATTTCTGGGTCATGCAAACATAATTCTCCTTATTCCCAGGTCATGCAAACACCTTTTCGCTAAAAAGGGGAGAGTGACAATGCAAGGTGAAATTGTGTCTCTCCTGTCACACGTAACATGTGACGTGGGAGGAAATTTTTTGGTCGTGGGAGCATCGCTACAGAACACGATTGTTCTTTTCCCTTCTCCTCCAGCTGGAACAAACCACCTCAATATCTTTATCTTATTGTCTGTACAGCAGATAGCCGATCATGGAAGACACAGTAGCAAGAAAGAAATTTAGTAACCTCCACAGTTTGTGTGCAGCCACTATATCCCTATTTTTTAAGCCTGAAGGGGAAAGGAGGACCCATGTCGTCGTATTGCGAGGGTTTGGCAAGCTTGACCGGGGTCGTGGGTACCAAATCGGGACTTGTGCAGATTTTCCTATCCCTTCAAGAACATTGAAGGACGCCGATTATAATCCCGAACTTCACAACTACACGCAGTTTTGGCGACATTGGGCTGCCCCCATCACTAAAGCCACAAACTGCTGAGGTTACTATGAATTTTTTTCCTGCAACTAATATTTACGGCTATATGATCGAGTGAGCTGTGAGGGGCAGGAATCACATATCTTTCGTGCTAATTGAAGAAATGGAAATGAACAAGATCTCCCTTATGTACCACGACAACCAACCGAGGTGTTTTTGGCCGTGGCAGAGAACGTGGCAGAGAGGGTCGACATCATTTAAGATGTCGATCTCGTCCTGTATTCCTGAACGTTTCAGACAATTACCGAGAAATGGACATGGAGTTGCATATCTGTTGTTCCCTCTGCCATTGAAAGGCGGACGGTTCCGCTTTCCGTGAACATCAGCTCCCACATTGTGGTGTCTTCAAAGATGTCTAGCTTAATGCGAAATTGACAAATCTTGTTCTCCAAATGGCCAGCAAGGAGTTGCAAGCTTGGTCTATGGGCAGGGCTTGGTCTATGGACAGGCACTATGAATTTATTCGTGCCTGGTTGTAGGAGATACAACAATGGGATGTTCATAGTCAAAGTACAAACTCCTCATAGCTGTCGCAATGTTCTTCATCCAGTGGGGAGGTCGACTGGAGGTTTTGTAAGATTACTCTCCGCAGCTCTCGCACCCAATCCCCGTGCAGGTGCTCTCTCTGTAGATAGTTGGTAGCCTTGCGTCGTAGTTGACGACGTACGTTGGGCAGTCAGCCGGGGTTCGTACGCCAAACCATATTTTGACGATGATACGGATGGCCTTAGCACATGGGAGTGGGCGGATGGAGAAAACCTGGACGTTGTAGCCAGCAGTAGGATGGGAATGCGAGGAAGAGCGTCGGTCGTTCATCATGTTTACAATACTGTCTTAATGGGACGTGGTGGAGTGAAATGTGAGGATAGTGGATTGAGATTTGTGACGACGGTGACCTTTTATGGACCTGTAATTGGCAAAGGCAGTGAAGTATGTGTCGAATCATACGGTACATAACAAATGAACTTTTTCCGTGCCATCACGTTCTTCTCTTTGTCTATTATCCGGAGGATTATTGATAAAGCCTTGATTAATAAGATCATTTTCCTAATAAATTTTGACTATTTTTTTGTCGGAGTTAATATAATAATAGACGGAGTTAATATAAAATTTTATTTGTAAAATGAAATAGACGGAATAATAATAATAATACTAATAATAATAATTATAGTGCATTTATCTAAACAAATTCAATTTGCTTAGGAGTATCGAAAACACACCCCAAGAGCTGTATTTTAGTTTCGATTTCGATCAATGAGTTTCCGATTAATTTTTTTTTTATATGTACGGGTTAACATAACCTGAGATCGTGGGCGTAATGTTAGTGGGCATGGATGGAGTTGGAGGAGGGATAAAGAAGCAGGAGGTGGTCCGGTTCACATGCATCAAGCTCCACCGTTCCCATGAGATGCTCTCCCTCGGACACGCCTAACGAACAGTCTCTTGCCCGGATTCGATTATGGCCTCCTACCTACCCATTGTGGCATTGTTGCCTCAGACCCATTGAAGATCAAATAAAAAAGAACACATATTATTGGGAATAAGGCGTATTCTGCAAGGAAACACTGTTTTTGTCAATAAATGTGTATAGAGTTATCTCAGCTTAATATATTTAAAAATAGTTGATATACAAAAGTTTTATACTTTATTACTTTTTAAAAATATATTTATGTAATAATATAAGAAAAAAATTAATTTGGATCCATTGTTAGGTAAGATTTTTTTTCCATGCATAATCTTTCATAAGTCATACTCAATCTTTTTTTTTATCATAAGGCCGATAAATATCCCTATATTATTTAACTTCCTTAAAAGCTTAAATTAGTCGAGTATAGTATGTATGTATTTTTATTTATATTGATTGATTATATTAACTTTGAAAATCATATTATTGTGAGAAAAGCTTGCCGAAAAGGTGTAAACATGCTTTAGATATTTGCAATTTATTTTAGTATTTCCTTGGTGAAAAATGAAGCCTTTACAATCTTTTTCTTTGTCATACCATTTCTCACGTCTACTTTTATGTAATCTATTATATGTTAGGGGATTTTTTTAATTTAAATATTTCAATTGCAATTATTTTCCCATAAAATATGTGTGTAAGCAAAAATTTAAAATAAGAAGTCACTTCGAAAAGTGTATAACTGTTAAAAAATAATTGAAATAATCAGATATATTATTTTCTGAATATGGTTGTTGAGATTTGTTGAGATTTTTCTAATAGTGTCGGAGATACTTTGGCTTGACCGTATTTATAGTATAAAATGAAGGATTTTGTTTGCTTATTTCGCGTGGTTCATTTGTACTTAACAATATGAAGTGCTTGTTCTTGCTGGTGCTCGTGATCTTACTGTTTGCGACCGGAGTTCATGGTTGGTTTCATATCCCGCGTTACCATCATCCTCCCCATCACCGTCACGCTTCCTCGCCTGGATATGCTCCATCCCCGGATTTCTTCAGATACCATAAAAGGATTTTTGTATTTGGAGATTCATACGCCGATACCAGTAACAGTAAGATTTCAGAAGAGTCCTGGAAAATCCCTTATGGCATGACATTCCCCGGTCATCTGAGCGGCCGCTATTCCAATGGACTCGTCCTGACAGATTTTTTAGGCAAGGAATGAGACTTGATCTTTTTTTTTTTCTGTGGTTACAAATTGATTCTTTATTATTATGATTGTAATTTGTGCTTACTGTTGCAGCGAGGCACTTTGGGGCCGTGGGTCTTAGACCCATTCCCTTCGAGCAATGGAGGAAAGTTTGGAGGCATCCGATGCTGTACTTTGGTTCCCTCTTATTCGGAATTAACTTTGCCCATGGAGGTACGGGAGTGTTCGATACGGATGTTGCAGCCCCGAACATGACTGCTCAAATTGACTTATTTGAGCAGCTCGTGAAGAAACATTATGGGGACATTGGGTTGGAGAACTCGATTGCCCTAGTCACTAATTCTGGGAACGATTATAGCGCTTATATGGCCAGGAACAATGGCACCTTAGATCCCAAGGTCAGTAGTTCTACTGCCCTAGTCTGCCAAGTTTGACTCGACATCATTTTAACTTGTCTTTGATAAACTTGTGGCTTTTCAATATTTGCTTTCAGGACGTGATGCACTTTATTGACGAGGTGACAACCCAACTCGCGGCAAACTTGAAACGTATACAAGCTTTAGGAGTGAAGAAAATACTGGTAGCAAATCTAGCGCTGCAGTGCGTCCCGAGAGTGACGAAATCCTTGTCATTTAAGCAATGCGACAATGACGAGATATCAGAATTCGTTGATTTTCACAATATGCATTTGAAGTACAATGTAGGACAAATGAACGACGAGTCGACCAATAACAGTACAGTCGTGGTTCTCGACCTCTGTAATGCCTTCCTTGATATCTTACAAGGCAAAGGTGAAGAATTTGATTTTTTTTTTTTCGTTTCTTTTAATCTTCCAAATATGTCCATAACTTTCATTGTGGCATGAAATGATAGATTATGAGTCAAGATTTCCTGAAGGGCTGAAGGGATGCTGCATGGGGACGAGTAGTGAGGGATACTGCGCAGTTGTGGATGAGCAATGGAAGCCAATGTATACTGTCTGCAAGGATCCGAGGAAATCATTCTTTTGGGACATGATCCACCCAACACAGGCCGGATGGGAAGCAGTCTACGAGCGCCTCCTGCCTACTCTTAAGCTTGTGGAATGAACCTTTTAGTTTTACAATTTACTTTCTGATGTTTTCTTGTAATCTCAATAAAGTTAGGATGAAAATGAGTTCTTCCCATTTTTTTATATAAGTAAAGCAGGTTTTCCAAATATTAAAATATTAGACTGAAACACTTTTTGACTAAAAAGTGGAGAGTGGAAACGGAAGCAGGTGAGATCCCAGCACTTTGTAATTTTTCAATTATCTTTTCATGTCTGTCCTGTCACACGTAACATATGACATTGGAGGAGTTTTTTTTTTGTCATGGGTGGGAAGCGGCTAACGGTACGTGCACGTAACCGTTACGTGCTTTACTAATTACTAAAATTTTTTTAGTAATATTACTAAAAATCGACAAAGTTTTAGTAAATTAATAAAAAAAATTAGTAATTGGATACAAACTTTTCACTGTTTGAAGATTAGTAAAGTTACTAAATCACATTACTAAACTTTTTAGTAATCGATTACTAAAAAGTCGTGGTCAGTTTCGTAACTGATTACTAAGAAAAGGGTGACTTTACAGTTTATTTTAGTAATCGTTACTAAAAATTCACTGTAGAACTTTAGTAATCGATTACTAAACTTTTCGTTTTTTTTAGTACACGGTTACTAAAAAATTTAGTAATTGGTTTTAGTAACTTTCCGAATCGTCAAACAGTGAAAAATTAGTAACGTTTACTAATTTTTTTTGGGAAATTTAGTAATGATTTACTAATTTTGTAACCGAATTTAGTAATGATTTACTAATTTTGTAACCGAAATTAGTAAATTACTGTTTGACATAGTAAAGTCGTTAGTAAATTACTAAAATTTTGTATTACTTTTCGTAATCAGTTACTAAATTTTGAAAAAAATTTAGTAAACAATTACTAAGACGATTTTAGTAATGGTTTACTAAATTTTTTTCAAAATTTAGTAAACGATTACGAAAAGTAATACAAAAATTTAGTAATTTACTAACGACTTTACTATGTCAAACAGTAATTTACTAATTTCGATTACAAAATTAGTAAATCATTACTAAATTCGGTTACAAAATTAGTAAATCATTACTAAATTTGCCCAAAAAAATTAGTAAACGTTACTAATTTTTCACTGTTTGACGATTCGGAAAGTTACTAAACCCAATTACTAAATTTTTTAGTAAGCGTGTACTAAGAAAAACGAAAAGTTTAGTAATCGATTACTAAAGTTCTACAGTGAATTTTTAGTAACGATTACTAAAATAAACTGTAAAGTCACCGTTTTCTTAGTAATCAGTTACGAAACTGACCACCACTTTTTAGTAATCGATTACTAAAAAATTTAGTAATGTCATTTAGTAACTTTACTAATCTTCAAACAGTGAAAAGTTAGTAACCAATTACTAATTTTTTTTAGTAATTTACTAATACTTTTACTAAAAAATGTCGATTTTTAGTAATATTACTAAAAAAATTTTTCGAATTTAGTAAAGCACGTAACGGTTACGTGCACGTACCGTTAGTCGCTTCCGTCATGGGTGCATCGCTATGGAATACGATTGTTCTTTTCCCTTGTGACACAGTAGCAAAAAAGAAATTTAGTAACCTCGCAGTTTGTGTGCACCCACTATATCCCTATTTTCTATGCCTGAAGGAGAGAGGAGGACCCAGGTCGTCGTGTTGCGAGGGTGTGGCAGGCTTGACCGGGGTCGTGGGTACCAAATCAGGACTTGTGCATATTTTCCTATGCCTTCAAGACACATTGAAGGAAGCCAATTATAATCCCGACCTTCACAACTAAACGCATTTTTGGCGACATTGGGCTGCCCCCATCACTGAAGCCACAAACTGCTGAGGTTACTATGAGTTTTTTCTTGCAAGTAATATTTATAGCTATATGATCGATTGAGCTGTGAGGGGCAGGAACCACATCTTGCTTCCTGCTGATTGAAGAAATGGAAATGAACAAGTTCTCCCTTCTGTACCACGACAACAATCCGAGGTGTTTTTGGCCATGGCACATTTGCATATACATCCTTTTATGGTTACTTGCATGTACCAAATTATACGGAAAGATGTGGCTGTACTGAAACCAAAACCTTTACGAATGTCACCGCAAGTTTCTAATTAACACGACGGAGCAATATTACATGCACAATCGATCATTCAAAAACTCGATGACAAATATTATTTCCAGATAACGTGATCGTACGTATGGTTTACCTTGTCCTGCACAATGAAATGAATATATATTACGTAGGACTCGAGATTTCAAAGGAATCGATCGTGGGGGACTAATCCTCCCACAGGAAGATATGATCACACCCGAATCTTTGACCGCGACCCAAGATCATACTCGGCATTATTTCCGGGAAAAATTAGGAACATTCAATTACTTGCATGGAAGTAGAACATCTGCATTTAATACAAGGTGATTGAGGGCGGTGGTCTCATACTTCTTCGGGTATGGTTGATTACTGCCTTTATGTGGTTTAACTTATCTTGAAGGTTCCTTGTCTTGATTTGATTTGAACTCTTGCTCAAACCACTTAACATGTGTGAGTCTCCCATCAAAGATAAGGTAGGAAAATTTTCTTCTTTCTTCTTAGCTCATGATGGTGGGATTTTTATTTGTTGCTCCTGTGATGATATGATGTTGCTCTCTCTGTTTTTTCATGTTGTTGTTGGATCATGTTGTTATGGAAGTGGATGACACGACAGTGAGATGATAATACCACTTAATTTTTTTTTTCAAGTAGACTGTTAAAAGAGAGATGCTTTTAGCCAAAAAGGAGTTGGAGACATACATGATTGAACCTGATGAAAAAATGATTTATATATTATTATTTTTGTAGGGAGGGGTGGGGGGGTCCACAAAGGCCAAACGAGAAAGCGTTAAATCAAAGAGCCCAAACCCAAAAACCTCACCTCAAGAAAATCATCTCCCATCTGATCGCTTTTTCCTTTGCCAGCTTCCCGAATCACACCACCAGACCAATTATACAACATAGTATGAGTTTGAGAAACAAAACCACCCACCACATGTCTTCTGGTCCCAGTGGCTCTTCTATCAGGAAGGCCTCAAGACATTTGTACAAGGAAATCGACTCCTGAGCTCTTTTACCCACAATGTCGGATTTGAATATCTCTGGCAACGTGAGAAGAATGTTCATATCACATTCTTTTATCTGGCTCTCAGGCCAATATACCATGACGTATAGGTGTGAATTTCCAGGCAGGGCCACCGGCTCCTTCATTTCAATCTTAGATTTCTTGTTCAGGCCCTTCTCATCAGTGTGATAAAACTGTATTTTGGAGTATGAAGAGGATTCGACCTCCTTGACATCAAGGCATTTTAATGTAGGCTTACACCTATCAGCAGTAACCGTATCTTCTTTTCCAGAATTCTAAATACCAACTCTGGCTACTAGAGGAATTCCAAATGCCTTCCACTTTCAGAACTCAAACTCCCATGCGCCTGAGGTAGACAAAACAGAATAAGTCAAGAGAGAACTTTGCAAGAAAATAAATAAAATCATGGTTGGAACTTTCATTGACTGTTTCAAATATGCATCGTGCAATTACAAGTCAACATGCTTGAAAATGAGCAACGAAAGGGGATTCCATGGGGATGACAACTACTGAGGAATTCCAGACGATTATGGGTGGTGTGAGAAGTTGGAGTATCTACAAATTCTGTTTGCATCACCCATTAATGAAGGCAATTCAGTTTGCATGACCCAGGAATATTGTCAATTCTATTTAGATGAGGACATATCAAGAGAATGAGGCAATTCAGTTTGGACCACAAATCAAGAGAATGACAAGAGTGTGACTCCCAAAAACTAGGGGCTCATTTGCATGGGATGAGCAAAGGGGAAAGAATAATCTCTTTATAAATACCTTCTAGTGCAGTCATATTTTCATGCATCCATTTTTCTTTTAGTGGAATTTCCGCCAAAGAAATTAAATCGACAGTCTTTTTCGTGATTTTGGCGCTCACATGTAGCCTTCTGCAAGGTGCATTACCTTCGTGTAGTGAAGTGATAAAGCCGCTCCAGGCTTGCTTCCTTTATTTGAAGGGGCGCGGAGGACCAACGTCCGTGTGCTGCAATGGGGTGGGTGGCCTGATTGGCATGCCGAAAACAAGCCCGGTCTAGAGCTTATCTGAAAATGCCTGAAGGATGCCTTGAAGGATGTCGTTTATGATCCGAACCTGATCCCTACAGTGACCACGAGCTGTGGATTCGGTCGAATCGGCCTCCCACCCATAAGTCAAGCAACAAATTGTGCAGATAAGTTTTTCTTATGCCATTACTCTTTTCTCTACGTAGCTATAATAATTTGGTGCTCTTTTTATGTTAACCCTTCCCAACAAGATTCGCCAAATGTAAGCGAAGGTTTTGGCTCGGCATAGGACATCGTAGATGGAGACACTAAAGACCAAGCCTTAAGGCGATAAGAATCATATGGAATCTCAGGCGATCAGTGTTGGATATCAAGCTTAATGTGCAGGGCACAATGGCCCATTTTGGATGGAAGACATGGTAACTTCAGCGTATCTTCTTCTTGTGAGTACTCGTCCTTCGCAAGACAAAGATACTGTTGTCTCCTTGAAATAAACCACGGTTCGGATTTGTGAAATACATCATGTGTCTTACGGATCTCACTCCAATATTTACGTACTTTAATTCTAATCTCTCTGCAATGTATATACGCATACGAGATACGAATTAAAGTGGGGGCATTTGTAGACATTGAAATTTTATTAATGTCGAAATAATGTCATTCGGCCCAAACCATATGTTATATTGGCTGAATATGATTGATTGTCTTTATATTATAAGACATCACGATATGAAATATTTTGCACTTATATCTTAGTGTAAATATAATACACGGACCTGAGATTATAAAAAAGATCAAGCCCAACCCAGTTATTATTGGGTTTTAAAATTGTGGTTCAGCCCATATGCTAGCCCAATAAGCGTAACCCAATTATAAAATGAACTGGGCCTAGCCCGTATATCGGCCCAATCCAAATGTCGGCCCAATATAACCATAAGCCCACTTGCATTTGTCCCACATCGGAAAGAAACACTATCTAAGGACTTCTCAATTCCTATATAAAGGGAGTCCCTCCTCCTTATTTGGGAGACACAAAAATTCTCTTTTCTCTCTTATTCTCTTAAGCAATTCTAGTTATTTTTGAAGACCCCTCAGTGGGTGGTGTGGCGAAGGCCCCTCTGCGGGTGGTGCGGCGGCGAAGGCCCCTCTAGCGGGTATATCTCCGAAGGCCCCTCTTGCGGGTTTATCTCCGAAGGTCCCATAGCAGGACGACGAGATTCTCGTGGTGGTATATTATCCTTGGAGTTATATTTTCCCAGCGGTCATATTCTACACACAACAATATTTTTCCCGACGGCGGCTATATTCCTCTGTCGACAACATCTCTCCCTCAAGTTCTGTTGGATAAAATCCACAGGCCTCAACGACTTCAAGAGCGAGGAGCTCCTTCGATAGCGAAGTTCTCGAGCATCTTTTCCTCACCCGATCGACGCAGTGCTGCCAAGATCAGGGTTCAAGATCAAGTCTGAAGATCGAGATCAAGTCTGAAGATCGAGATCAAGCCTGAAGATCAAGTTCAAGCATTCAAGATCAAAATCAAGCTTCAGCAGCCTGGTGTTCTTCGCCTATCCTCAGAAGACTCTCCAGATCAAGCTTCTACAACAGCCCTGGTGTTCTTCGCCCATCCTCAGAAGACTCTCCAGATCAAGCTTCTACAGCCTTGGTGATCTTCGCCACTTCTGAAGACCCGCCGGATCAAGCTCTGTAGTTCCAGTGTCTTCATCAACATATTTCCCTAAAGCTCCAGCAGATATTTGCCAGAGCCTCAGCCCATCTATATTTCGGATATCTTACGAGTATAGAATCAGAGGACTCACGTGTTTTGTCCGTGACTAGAGATTGTACGCTGATATTTCCCTGCGAGATTTTAGTGCACAAATTTCTGGCACGCCCAGTGGGACCATCTCTACCTCTCATCTCTTTACGTCTAAGTATCCAGATGGCTTCAAAGATGATGATGCTGAAGAATTCCGTCAATGCTGTGAATAATCAGCTAGTTGGTTTCCCTTCTCACTTGTCTGAAGGCTCTTCATCGCTTGGTTCTAGAAACTTCACCAAGACCAGACCGATTGCTGATATATATAAGGAGCCGGAAGAGATTCTGAGATCCACCTCTCCGAAGTCATCTCCATCATACAAGGAGGTTACTGAAAGAAGCCTTCTCAGCAAGAGTTCCATATCACCGGTACATTTAGGTAGTTTCTGCAACAGCTCAACAAGTGTCTCTCCTCTTGAGGATTCTTCATCAGACTGTACTCCGAAATGGAGCTTTGCTGAATCAAGGGCCAAAACGCGCAAGCAAATGGAGGAGATAGAAGACATTCTTCGATTTATTCCATCTTGCAAAGAGATTGCCGAAAAGATGCCATTGAATAAGAGCAATATGTCGCCAGTTCCTCTGCAAAGTTTCCATGATAGTTTATCGGAGGACTCTTCACCAAATCAGTCTCGAAGCATCAGTGAGGTTGATCTAGCTGAAAAGTTAGATGAAATCATGCCAGTTATGATGGCTGACACCCCATCGTTGGAAGACCAAGTTACGTCTCTTGCAAAAGCAGTTGAGGCAATGACAAAATCCATGAGGGATAGGGATCAACAACTTGAGTATGTCATAAGCAGGCTCGAGAATAAAGAGTCTGGAAGAACATCTAATGAGGGAGGTTCTCATATACACAAGGATAAAGGCAAGAATGTGCTGAATGTTGATGATTCACCGAAGCCTGTATCTGCCTCTGTTGATGCTCCGGTCTCAACTAGAGCAATGAAAGAACTAATACAAGAGGCTCTAAAGAATGAACTTGAGGGAAAGTATGCAACATCTTTGGCGTACAATAAGCCATACAGTCAAAGAATCGAAAGTATGAGCATGCCAATGGGTTATCAGCCTCCATAATTCCAACAATTTGATGGGAAGGGGAATCCAAGGCAACATGTGGCTCATTTTGTCGAGACTTGCAACAATGCTGGTACAGATGGAGACTTGATGGTCAAACAGTTCGTCCGCACCTTGAAGGGAAATGCCTTTGACTGGTATATCGACATAAAACCAGGAAGTATTGACAGTTGGGAGCAGTTGGAAAGGGAATTCTTGAACC
Source organism: Melastoma candidum (assembly GCA_023653495.1). NCBI lineage: Eukaryota > Viridiplantae > Streptophyta > Magnoliopsida > Myrtales > Melastomataceae > Melastoma > Melastoma candidum. The sequence continues at coordinate 15,333,068 of CM042891.1, forward strand.
GCTTTTATAGCACGAGACGTGTGGTGAGCATGATAGAACCCACTAACACACGTCAATGGGAAGGTGAGCCCGTCGTTGATTATATACAGCGATGGAGAAACCTAAGTCTAAACTGTAGGGATCGCTTATCTGAGGCGACATCGATAGATATGTACATTCAAGGAATGCTCTGGAGGATTCGCTATATTCTACAAGGGATAAAACCTCAGTCTTTTGAGGAATTAGCTACAAGAGCACATGATATGGAGTTGAGCTTTGTAGGAGTTGGAGTGGGAGATCTTCCAGTACCCGAGCCATCCAAGGGAACGGGAAGACTGATTAATAGAACCGGGGGCAGGCCTGCCTTCAAGGATAGCAAGAAACAAGTGCTGGCTACCGATGTTGTTCCTGTCAAGGTCCCGAATGCGAAGGAGAAAGGGCAATCAAGCACTTCAACCCATTCTCCAGCAACTCCTCAGACAGAGAAGAGGCGACCGACTCTGGAGGAGAGGCAGAATAAACAATATCCTTTCCCAGATTCAGATGTTGCGGATATATTCGACTTTCTTTTGTCTGTTAAAATGATTGAACTCCCCCCGTCAAAACGCCCACAACAAGCGAGCCGAGCGGGAGATCCAAACTTTTGTAAATATCACCGTGTTCTGGGCCATCCTATTGAGAAGTGTTTTGTCTTCAGGGAGAAGGTTATGGAACTTGCTCGAGATAACAAGATTGACTTAGGGTCGATGGTTTCTTCGAATCTGGTGGACGTAGCAAGTTTGGACGTATCCAATATTATCTCCGGGTCGTTTAGCTCTGATGAGATGGCTGCTTTCTTGTGTTCGAAAGTGAAACCAGATGATAGTCAGGACATTAAGATGTCAAGTTGTGCAATTGGCCATGAGGCGATTCATGCTGAAGAAGGTTGGACTTTGGTAACGCATAGAAGGAACCGAAGAAAGACTTTGAAGCCTCAAGAGAAGAAACCTCCTATTCGAGCAAAATATTTTAAAATAGAACATAAGAAAGCAAATTTTAAGGAGGTTGTGGATAAGCGAATTCCTAATGATGAAGTAACCTTGAAAAAGCCATCTCCAATCACGGTGTGGGATTTCTTCCCCGAAAAATTTCAAAGGCTTGCAACATTGTCCAGAAGTTGTCACCATGTTGATACGGATAAAGAACAGTCCAATTCAAACATTGGCATCCCGGAAAGTTCTACAACGATGTCAGTTGAAAAGGTGGAGGAAAATTGTCCGATTATCACGTTTTCTGATGAAGATCTTTTTGTGGGCCATAAGTCCCACAATCGACCATTATTTGTGTCTAGATATACATGCGGCACAAAGGTTAATCGCATCCTGATTGACCCAGGTTCGGCAGTCAATATCATTTCATCAAAAGCTTTGAAGGATATTGGCTTGGGAATGGATGATCTCTCAAGTAGTCGACTGATAATTCAAGGATTTAACCAAGGTGGAGAACGGGCCATTGGAAAAATTTGCCTTTCTCTCACGATAGGTGACATGGAATCTTGCACGACATTCTATGTTATTGATTCAAGGACGATCTATAATATGTTGCTAGGTCGACCATGGATGCACGAATACGGAGCCGTCGCATCAACACTTCACCAATGCTTTAAGTTTATTAAGGATGGAGTGTCGTGTACAGTATGGGCGGATGCTAAACCCTTTACAGAGGAGGAATCATACTTTGCAGATGCCAAGTTTTACTTTAATAAGGGTACGGATGCTGAAGAAAAAGTCACGAAGCTTGTACCGGTTGTAAAGGATATCATGAAGAAGTCGGACGTAGAAGTTTCACCTATCCAACAAGAGGTAACTTTAGTTAATCCGATAGTTAAAGATGAAACGACGGATTATAAGTCTAAACAGAATGTGCCAATTCTGCGCTATGTCCCAAGAGCCTTCCGAAAAGCCGGGGAACCACCTTTCGTGAGTAGCCACGCTGAAGAAATAGTGGTGCCAAAGGAACTCAACGGGCCAGTGACGAAAATGACGACAATTGCTCAACCGAGTACGCCTCTAAAAGGTTTTATCAGGCCTAAACAGGGGGCAATCATCTATCCAGATTCATTGCCTGACAAGCGCACCAACGGATTTGATCCAAATGCATTCAGGCTATTCTCTGCGGCCGGTTACACAGAAGACTTGAAGGCGCTTGGGGCTGCTTCAAAAGAGGCCAATCCAGGAGGTGATACTCAAAAGTCAAAACTCGGTCTTGGGTATGATACTCCTAAGCCCGTCAAAGAGGTGAAGAAGGCTTCAACTCAATACATTGAGGCTGATGATAAAACTACAGCCGAATCGACGAGAACTTTTGTATTTGATCGACTTGGAGCCCCGTCTGAGCGAAGGTCGGTATTTGATAGACTTGGCACTCAGAAAGAAGAAATTAAGGTTCGAAGGTCGGCGCGATCAAGATTGAGTCAAGCTCCAAGAAGTCGAATGATGTGGAAGAGAGTTAATAAAAAAGAAGATATCCCAATTATCATAGAAGATATAAAGGATCTTCGAAGCAAAGTTCCCTCTCGAATGAAGCGTCAAACGGTTGTTGAAGTAACTACTGGCGATGTACTGAAAATGAGCACGAAGACATTGGTATCTACCAATAGCAATAGGGGATCATCTCATAGCAATAGCGGAAATGATGTTGTCACTTCCCACCACATCACAATTACTGAGGCTGAGGAAAACACTTCCCCTAAAGAGGATGATGCAGAAGAGGCTCCAGAAGTATTCGAGGACAAAAAGAAGTCTACTGTTGACAAATTGAAAGAAGTCGATCTTGGGGAGAAAGGGGATCATCGTCCTACATTCCTTAGCGCAAGTTTAACCCCTGAAGAAGAGGAGTTATACATCCAATTGTTGAAGGAATACAAAGATGTCTTCGCATGGAGCTATAAAGAAATGCCCGGCCTTGATCCAAAGATAGCAGTCCATAAGTTAGCTGTTAAGCATGGAGTTCGACCCATAAAGCAAGCTCAACGACGTTTTCGCCCAGAGCTGATCCTGTTGATAGAGGCCGAAGTCAATAAGCTTATTGAAGCTGGATTTATTTGGGAGGTGAAATATCCAACATGTATTGCGAATATTGTACCTGTTAGAAAGAAGAATGGTCAACTCCGAGTTTGCGTTGATTTTCGCGATCTCAATAATGCATGTCCCAAGGACGATTTTCCTCTTCCGATTACTGAGATAATGATAGATGCGACCACTGGCTATGAAGCCCTCAGTTTTATGGATGGATCATCAGGATACAATCAAATCCGAATGGATCCGAAGGATGAGGAAATGACAGCTTTTCGTACACCAAAAGGAATATATTGTTATAAGGTGATGCCTTTTGGGTTGAAGAATGCGGAAGCAACTTATCAGCGGGCCATGCAACGAATCTTTGATGATATTCCCCACAAGAATGTAGAGTGTTACGTGGATGATCTGGTTGTCAAATCCAGACAAAGGCGCGATCATATCAACGACCTTAGAAAAATATTTGACAGATTGCGCAAATATCAACTAAAGATGAACCCATTGAAGTGTGCCTTCGGGGTTACTTTGGGAAAGTTCCTTGAATTTGTTGTTCGACATCGAGGCATTGAAGTCGATCAATCAAAGATAGATGCGATTATGAAGATGCCAGGACCAAGGAATATACATGAGTTGAAAAGCCTTAAAGGGAAACTTGCATACATTCGAAGGTTTATATCAAACTTGGCTGGACGATGCCATCCCTTTCATAGATTGATGAAGAAAGGTAATCCTTTTGAGTGGGACGAAGTGTGTGAAAATGCATTCAACAGCATAAAGGCTTATTTATCAAAGCCACCGGTCCTTAATGCGCCTATTCAAGGGAGACCCCTCATACTTTATATAGCAGCACAAGAAGCTTCACTAGGTGTTCTATTAGCTCAGGAAAACGATAATGGAAAAGAAAATGCCTTGTATTATTTAAGCAGAACTTTAACCGGAGCAGAATTGAATTACTCTCCAATTGAGAAGACCTGTCTTGCTTTAATGTTTGCCATTAAAAAATTACGACATTATCTGCAGGTACACTCTGTTCGTCTCATATCATGAGCAGATCCTCTCAAATATATAATGTCGAGGCCAGTTCTGTTTGGACGTCTCGCGAAATGGGCACTTATGCTCCAAGAGTTTGAGATCTTGTATGTTCCTCAGAAGGCTGTGAAGGGACAAGCTTTGGCTGACTTCTTGGCAGATCATCCTATACCAAATAATTGGAAAGCATCGGAAGAATTACCCGATGAGGAAGTTATGTTGGTTGACACCCCTTCTCCATGGAAAATGTTCTTTGATGGGTCAGCTACACAAAGAGGCGCGGAAGCTGGAGTTGTCATCGTCACATCCGATGGAGATATCATCCCTTATGCATATACCCTCACTCAGTTATGCTCAAATAATATGGCTGAGTATCAAGCTCTCATACTCGGGTTAGAAATGGCCATGGATAACAAAGTACATAGTTTGAGGGTATATGGAGACTCCAAACTTGTGATTAATCAACTTCTATCCACATATGAGGTTCGCAAACCAGAGCTTTTGCCTTATTATGACTATGCGGTTAAACTCGCAGGGTGGTTTCCGGATATTACAATAAGTCATATACCCAGAAAAGAAAATGCACAAGCAGATGCCTTAGCAAGTCTTGCTTCTGCACTCACTTCAGTAAATAGGGAGGTCGGCATCAGATTATGTCAAGCATGGGCGGTTCCACCGATCCTCGACGAGGAGGAAGCAAATGAGGTTAATCTCATATCAGTATATAACATAGAGGATCAAGATTGGAGACAACCACTCATCGACTTCCTCGAACATGGAAAGTTACCTAACGACCCGCGACAAAGAGTAGATGTGAGGAGGAGAGCGCCTCGATTCATATATTTTAAGAATACTCTCTATCGACGATCATTTGAATGAGTATTCTTGCGATGCCTTGGAGTGGAAAAAGCCACCAAAGCACTAGAGGAGGCGCATTCTGGAGTTTGCGGGGCTCATCAATCTGGTCCTAAACTTCACTTCCAATTGAAGAGAATGGGTTATTATTGGCCAACAATGGTAAAGGATTGTATGGAATATGCACAGAAGTGTCAAGCATGTCAATTTCATGCTAACTTCATCCATCGATCACCCGAGCCACTTCATCCAACTATAACATCTTGGCCGTTTGAGGCTTGGGGGCTAGATGTCGTAGGGTCCATCACACCCAAATCATCAGGGGGTCACTCATATATTCTGGCAGCAACTGACTATTTTTCAAAATGGGCGGAAGCTGCACCTTTTCGGGAAGTGAAGAAGGAAACAATGATCACCTTCATCAAGAATAATATTATTTTTCGTTATGGTGTGCCTCGCCATATAATCACAGATAATGGCCGGAATTTCTCTAATAAGGCCATGGATAAATTTTGCGAGCAATTTGGTTTCAAACAATATAACTCTTCCATGTATTATGCAGCCGCAAACGGGTTGGCGGAGGCGTTCAATAAAACGCTATGCAATCTTCTAAAGAAGGTGGTCGATAAAGCTAGAAAAGATTGGCATGAACGAGTCGGGGAAGCTCTATGGGCGTATCGCACGACGTATAGAACTGCGACTCAAATGACGCCATACTCGTTGGTCTATGGTGTTGAAGCGGTCCTGCCACTTGAACTGCAAATACCGTCGCTGCGAATAGCTATACAAAAGGGACTTTGTTAAGAGGATAATGCGCGGTTACGCTTACAAGAACTGGAAGCTTTGGATGAGAAACGTCTTGAAGCCCAGCAACGGATTGAATGCTATCAGGCAAGGATGTCGAAGTCTTTTAACAAAAAAGTACGACCTCGCTCCTTTCAAGTAGGTGACCTTGTTTTGGCAGTGCGAAGACCGATAATCATCACGCACAAGACCAGGAGCAAATTCACATCCAAGTGGGATGGTCCATACGTAGTCCAAGAGGCTTACACTGGGGGCGCCTACAAGATAGTTGATCAAGATGGAGTACGATTTGGACCAATCAATGGAAAGTTCCTAAAGCGATACTACGCCTAAAGAACAACGCTCCATGTCGCATGAGCCTAAACTGCACGAAAAAAAAAACAGAGAGAAGAGAGTAAAAAATAAATAAAATGTAATACTCCTGGCCCGCACGAGTATAAACTGTGAACGGCTCAATAAAATAAAAAATGTAATACTCCTGGCCCGCACGAGTATAAACTGTGAACGGCTAAATAAAATGTGATACTCCTGGCCCGCACGAGTATAAACTGTGAACGGCTAAATAAAATGTGATACTCCTGGCCCGCACGAGTATAAACTGTGAACGGCTAAATAAAATGTGATACTCCTGGCCCGCACGAGTATAAACATTGAACGGCTAAATAAAATGTGATACTCCTGGCCCGCACGAGTGTAAACTGTGAACGGCTAAATAAAATGTGATACTCCTGGCCCGCACGAGTGTAAACTGTGAACGGCTAAAGAAAATGTGATATTCCTGGCCCGCACGAGTATAAACTGTGAACGGCTAAATAAAATGTGATACTCCTGGCCCGCACCAGTATAAACTGTGAACGGCTTAAAAAAATATATATTAAAGTCGTGTTCTACGAGTATAAGTGATGGACGACTTTGAAAAGAAAGGACTTTTATTCGAAGAAATGATAGTCCTACAAAGAAGGAAAGTCCTATTCTAGAGCCTAAACAAGCTAGAAGGGTGAAATCAAGCTTCCTAGGTAAATTGGATAATCTCTTCAAGAGTCCTCTTCAGCTGCTCTCGAAGTTCATTGAAGGACAAACGATCTTCATCACGGACTATCCAGGCATTCTTCAAAGCAAACATGGCCCCTTCCAATTTGATATGTCCTCATCTGCCTTCTTAGCAATAGCAACAGTCTACTCTAGAGAATCCTCTAAGGTCGCTTTAGCCCCAATACAGTCAGACAATTATTGTCGGAGTTCTCAATCTGGGCTTTAACGGTAGCTAGTTGTTCTTCTATTGTTGTCCCTTTAACGGTGGGCAATAGATCTGAATATTTTGTCGATCCTTGCATATATTCTTCCACCGAGGCATAGGTAGGAGCCCATTCCAAATGCTCGCTTTCATTGATGAGATCGATAATATTCTTCAACTCCTCAATAATTGTGTGACCCAGAGTTTTGAAAATCTTCTTCTTGATGTCTTCCCATATATAAGCTCGAGAAGCCACAGCTGGGTCACTTAAGTCAGGGTCGATAGAAGCGTCATCAACTTCTTTATTCCCTTCGAGCTGAGCAATCCTTTCTGGAATTCGAGCTGCCGTTGATGATTATCCAGCAACTCCCGAAAATACCCTTCCCAACAAGATTCGCCAAATGTAAGCGAAGGTTTTGGCTCGGCATAGGACATCGTAAATGGAGACACTAAAGCCCAAGCCTTGAGGCGATAAGAATCATATGGAATCTCAGGCGATCAGTGTTGGATATCAAGCTTAATGTGCGGGGCACAATGGCCCATTTTGGATGGAAGACATGGTAACTTCAGCGTATCTTCATCTTGTGAGTTATCGTCCTTCGCAAGACAAAGATACTGTTGTCTCCTTGAAATAAACCACGGTTCGGATTTGTGAAATACATCATGTGTCTTACGGATCTCACTCCAATATTTACGTACTTTAATTCTAATCTCTATGCAATATATATACGCATACGAGATACGAATTAAAGTGGAGGCATTTGTAGACATTGAAATTTTATTAATGTCGAAATAATGTCATTCGGCCCAAACCATATATTATATTGGCTGAATATGATTGATTGTCTTTATATTATAAGACATCACGATATGAAATATTTTGCACTCATATCTTAGTGTAAATATAATACATGAACCTGAGATTATAAAAAAGATCAAGCCCAACCCATTTATTATTGGGTTTTAAAATTGTGGTTCAGCCCATATGCTAGCCCAATAAGCCTAACCCAATTATAAAATGAACTGGGCCTAGCCTGTATATCGGCCCAATCCAAATGTCAGCCCAATATAACCATAAGCCCACTTGCATTTGTCCCACATCGGAAAGAAACACTATCTAAGGACTTCTCAATTCCTATATAAAGGGAGTCCCTCTCCCTTATTTGGGAGATACAAAAATTCTCTATTCTCTCTTATTCTCTTAAGCCCCATTGGGTTATAAAGAGATTCTAGTTATTTTTGAAGACCCCTCAGTGGGTGGTGTGGCGAAGGCCCCTCTACGGGTGGTGCGGCGGCGAAGGCCCCTTTAGCGGGTTTATCTCCGAAGGCCCCTCTTGCGGGTATATCTCCGAAGCCCCCTTCTTGCGGGTTTATCTCCGAAGGTCCCATAGCAGGACGACGAGATTCTCGTGGTGGTATATTATCCTTGGAGTTATATTTTCCCAGCGGTCATATTCTACACACAACAATATTTTTCCCGACGGCGGCTATATTCCTCTGTCGACAACATCTCTCCCTCAAGTTTTGTTGGATAAAATCCACGGGCCTCAACGACTTCAAGAGTGAGGAGCTCCTTCGATAGCGAAGTTCTCGAGCATCTTTTCCTCACCCGATCGACGCAGTGCTGCCAAGATCAAGGTTCAAAATCAAGTATAAAGATCGAGATCAAGCCTGAAGATCAAGTTCAAGCATTCAAGATCAAAATCAAGCTTCAACAGCCTGGTGTTCTTCGCCCATCCTCAGAAACTCTCCAGATCAAGCTTCTACAACAGCCCTGGTGTTCTTCGCCCATCCTCAGAAGACTCTCCAGATCAAGCTTCTACAGCCTTGGTAATCTTCGCCACTTCTGAAGACCCGCCGGATCAAGCTCTGCAGTTCCAGTGTCTTCATCAACATATTTCCCTAAAGCTCCAGCAGATATTTGCCAGAGCCTCAACCCATCTATATTTCGGATATCTTACGAGTACAGAATCAGAGGACTCACGTGTTTTGTCCGTAACTAGAGATTGAACCTGCTATTTCTCAATATGATAATTTGTACGTTGCTTCCGGTTTATATACGGACCGTGAGATTTTTTACGTCAACACTTTCTTTTCTCTCTTTGCAAAATCACGAAATTATATATGCTTGTCTTTAAAATTAGGTTTTTGTTATAAATGAATTCTTAACCCCTGGAAAAAGGGGGAGGGGTACAAATCCACCTTCATTTACAACGGAATTTCCTTTTTTTTATTTTCCTTTTTTCACCTAATAACAATCTTTATCATTTTACACCTTTCCATTCTCTACACACCCTCATGCTCCTTTTTCTTATTTTAGTTAATAATTCCACGCAGGAGAGTCGTTTTATACCTAAGGAGGTGGAGATTTTGCATTGCATGGACCCTCATCTTCAATAATGAATTGAACTGGCAACCCGGAGGCCAGTTTTTCATCGCCAATGATCATCTATGCCACTGCTCTCCCCATACATTCATCTGCATAAAGGATTATATATCATGATTCATTTTGATGTGGTTCACACAAATGGGAAATTGCAAGTGCACTGACAGACCATGCCTTCGGGTTTTGGGGATTACATGGACAACTGCGGTCTTGTCCAAAGGGAAAAGAAGGAAAGCATGAACGTAGTAACTCATCAAACGATTTGGTTGGAAGGATAGTAATCGAGACAAAACAAGATTGGCAAGTGTCTGACCAACTTAGTAGGAGGTTTTAGGTTGCTTTTGAAACTCGATGAAGTAAGGTTTCTTAATAATATGATTTTAGTCAGACTCGAATCAGACTGCACAATGTAATTAAATATCAGCTATTTCATTAAAAAAATTGAAGACGAGGAAAATTATTGTGAACTATATCATTTTAGATGTTTTCGAGGTAAGTACTACCTTGCATCAATTTCTAACATGTCTTCTTCCGATCAAATTTAGAGATCATTTGTGGTAGTAAATCCTTGATAACGTGTTCCTAAAATTTAAACCCTAAACCATGAGCATTGAATCGAATCCTAAACCGTAAATCCTAAAACTTAAACCATAGACCCTGAACGTGATATCTTAAACCTAGACGTTCAACACTAATTACTAAATAATAAACTAAATATTAGACATTAAGTCATATAAACTATATATAATGTAATAGTTGATTTATTTATTAATATTATAAATGCCAATGTCTGCGAAATAAGTATGTAGAATTAAGTAATTTCATAATGTTAAAAATAAAAATGACCGTAGGATTAAGAAACAATAAAATGGACAATTTTCATTTTTTAATGAAATGAAGAGTATCCAAATCCATAAAAATAATGTGTTGGGAATTTTGTTTGTTTAGTTATTTCCAAAGGCGTGTTGTGTTGGTCTCTTCCGAAGGAGGAGCGTTCCTCTGTCGTTGCCTTCTTTATGGCATTTAGATCGTGGGCGGGATTCTCTTTATAGGAATTTGGACAGGGAACTTTTGCACTATTCCGCTTGACTTCTTTTTTTTAATCACATGAAAGTTGGAGATAGATCGACAAGATTAAAGTAGTTGGATGGAATCGATCTAGATTAGTGGGGAATCTAACATTAGAGATTTTTTTTTATATTTGAATAAAATGTTAGAAATATCTTTTTTTTAAAACACAAGATAAAATAAAATAACAAAAAGGCAAGAAACTCCAGCGCGGCTGAAATCGATGACAATTAGTGCACCCATTCCAATGCTAAGCACGAACCATTTAATAAAAAATATTATAAATGAGGGAATGATTATCGGGTGTACGTGCATCTCCTTGTGGTGGATTATGGGCCTGTATGCAACACAGATAGAGATTTCTTTTTTCAGTACTAGAATGTTCGTGTTTGGAAAGTGTATATAGAGGTTTCCTGTGCATATTGGGCCTATAAGGACCAACCCTCCCAAGGGATTTCTGCCCATGTAGTTTATGGACCAAAGTGGGTTTCTTATTCGGCCCCCGACGCCAGTTACTATTTTGGAATTGAATTCCCTCTTATTACTACTCATGCCTTAAAACCTGCCTTAAAATCTAAAGCTTAGCTGAACTGGTGGATGATCATCATGTTATTTTCATTTTTTTTTTACAAGCCTGTACATACCTTGAACCCTTGAAAAATTTGTCCCTTGCATCTTCGCAACCGACTTTAAACCAAAGAATCGTCCTGTGTTATGAAAGAAAACGACAGTTTGTGTTACTTCCAGGCTTAATTGACTTGCTTGGCATACGTTTACACTAACTTCTAAAAAGAAATATTGACTGTGCCTATTTAGATTATAGGTCACAACAACCACTTTGTACGTCGAGAACTAAGACTAGTAAAGTCATTTTATTCACTGAACTAAAAATGAAGCTCAGTAATGTTTTGACGTTACTAAGCTCAGTAATGTAAAGAAGGGTGTTTACATAGTAAAGTCATTTTGGGCCTTAACATTAATAAAAGCTCGTTGGATCGTTGAAGAACAACATGTTTGGATGTTATGATGGTAGATTGAAGTACGAGACGGTCGAAGGATGGGACGATCGAAGTGTGAAACAATTGAAGCATGATGCGACAAGCCGAAGGTCAATCCAGAAGTTCAATCGAAGGAAGAGGTAAGTACTCAGTCGGAGTCTGTTGCAAAATGAAGAAAGGGTTAGGCCACACCATGCTCGACTAGGAAATATCTTAATTAAACATGTGCAAAATATGTTCGACGGTTAAGTTAGCGGTTATTGTTAAGATATGATCCATCGTTAGTATAAAGAAAATGGTAATCTCTTGTAATAAGACACGACAATCATTCAAAGACCTCAAAGGGCTCATTGGTTGTCTTATGTACTTGGTGTTTCCTAGCAAGGGAAGTAAGCATTTCTTTCGGCGTGTTCTTGTCTTTCAATTCATTAGTATTTGCGACCACATATATTACATCCATTTATTGTGATGCTCGTTGAATATCGCGATGTATTGATCTACGGAAACACATTTTTTACGACCACAGTAGTAGTCGAAAACAAGTTTCTTGTGAAAAAACGCGGAATGCCAACCACCCGAAGTGCAGCTAGAATGGCCGAGAATCACGGTGAGTCTAAAACAAATTATGTGGCTGGTCGACTGTTGACATGCAACTAACGTGCAGGTCCAATCTTGGGCCTAATTCTGACAAAGCCCATAAAAGCCCATAGCTAAGTTAAGCACATCAGGTTTGCGCCCGCAGTCTACATAGTCTACGTGGCAGAGAGAAGTCTACAGGGGCAGAGTAGTAACCTTGTAATCAAGGGAAGTCTACGAGCCTGCGCCCCAAAAGACACAAAGTCTACAGGCTTGTGCCTGGAACACAAGTCTACAGGCTTGCGCCTGCAACACAAAGTCTACAGGCTTGCGCCTACAAAGGATATTAAATCTACAGGCCTGCGCCTGCAAGAGACACGTGTAAGAGGAAAACGGTTCCACGGCCCCGAAATAATTGGGACTTGCTATCCACGCATATACTAGTGCACGTCTTAAAGATAATAAATTAAACCCGAAGTCAAAGGAGCTTACGACCCACCATCAAATGAGTGGAAATCAGTTAGCTCCGAGATTCTTGGGGTAAGTTGGGACTGGAAGATCTTCAGAAGGTCGTAACAGACCGGGTATAAAAGGGAGGAGATCTCCCTCAGAGAAGATCATGATCAAATCAGCCAACAGAAGCTTATCTTGCTCGTCACCCCTTAGCGTAGTTGTTAGGATTCCCCGACCTGGGCGAAACCCTTAAGGTTTCATTGGTCTTCACTTCCACCATCAGAGTGAGCAACCGTAGCTCTGGTAACAACCCTCCGTCTTCACTTCCACCATCAGAGTGAGCAACCGTAGCTCTGGTAACAGCCCTCCGTCTTCACTTCCACCATCAGAGTGAGCAACCGTAGCTCTGGTAACAGCCCTTCACGTTCGACTCCAACGCCAGGACGAGCCACCGTAGTCCCGGTACACCTCTCCACCTTCGAAACTTCCGCCAAGGTGAGCCACCGCAACCTTGGCGTCCACGTCCGCCTCAGCACCCGACCGTACCCAGTCCATCAAGCCCAGCAGCTAAGTTCTGTCGTCCGAGGAGCGCAAGCCTGCAGCGTTCTACCACCAAGTTTACGATAACGCTCCAGTCTACGGAGCACTGTAGCCAGTCTACGGAGCTGTAAGTGTTCTTTACTTCTTGTAAAAACTATTTGCATTCAATTAAATTCTTCAATTATTTACTGGCGACCACATCTACAAAATCCCTGTGAGTCTTATTGCCAAATATCCCCTACACTCCATTATTGTGTGGTCATCAATTGAAGGATAATTTCGTCAATATCGACTGTGATAATGATGATGAAGATAGACCATCGACCTATGTTCCTCCTCGTCGATGGTGAGAGAGTTTTTATGCCAAATCAACAGTCGAAGATGTTGATAGGCCACCCCCTGTAGAAGTCCATACCATGAGTAGGAACCTGTTTGAGGAAGTTCCGAGAGATAGGCCTGGTCTTAATAAAGACCAACCCGTGTTCTACTCGAAAAGATCTCAAGTGGAGAGGGTCAGACTGTTCGATAGTGATATTCCTAGAGTTCCAATGGCCTAACCAGATTTTGATTACATGGATATTTTTGCTGGACTAGTTGAGCAGATGGTTCCATGTGTAGTACGGAGGAAAGATGTGAACTTTTATTGAACACCTTACCCTGAGTATATCGACATGGATTATCCATATCCACAAGGGTATAAGATCCCCAACTTAGTTGCTTCTTTGGTTAGGATGACATGATACAAATGGAACATGTGGCTTGATTTACTCATCAGGCTGGCGAGGCTTTCAATAATGATTTTTGGATGCTCAAGTTGTTCTCAAATTCATTGACTGGATCGACTTTCAATTGGTATATCCATCTGCATGCTAACTCAATTCAGAATTAGCAAGATATGTAGACACAATTTATGCAGACTTTCGCTACACTTGATTCGACCATCAGTCTAGTTTAATTGACTTAGATGAGGCAAAAACCTGGAGAGTTAGTCGAGACATTTTTACAATGGTTTCGAAAGGCTCGACTTAATTGCAAAACTTCTGTTGTGGACGAAGTGATCGTTAGTATAACTCAAGATGTCTTGGACATTCATATTAGATTCGATGAGTTGTGTTAGATTCCAGTTCTGTGGCTGATGCATGTAATGTTGGCCACTATGCTGAAGAAGATGAGTCGAATTTGTCTATGTTAGTTTTGGGGTCGACTGGTATTGTATCCAATCTCGACATGAATAAAACAACGTATTGTCATCAACTTGAACCTTCGACCCCTCGAGTTATACGTTGTCGCAAATGGTTTCCTATCTACTAGTTCTCTAAACCTACTTCTACGATGCAATACCACATGCATTCGCTATATAATGAGGCTGAGTTCAATAGACTTTGTCTTTTGAAAGTTTTGGTCGATAATGGTGTTACTGTAAATGTGTTTCCTCTGAGAACATTTAACTATCTCGACCTCAATCGAGAAGATGTTCAAGCTACAAACGTCGTTATATGCGATTTTATTGGCTTGATGTCTAAATGTATAGGAGTAATTCCTATTCAACAAAAAGTTGGTCGTGTGCCTATAAATACCGAAACCTCATGGTTTAAATAGGTGAGACTGTGGTCTTTTAGAGAAGATTCAATTTAGGGTTGACACAGTTGACGGTTGAAAGTGACTCGAGAAGGATATCAATGCGACAACTTTAGAATTAGAATATTGTGGAGACATTTTCTTATTTCTCTTATCTTGTTATCGATGTTGTCGTCTGTGTCATTTAAATTGTCATGTGATTTTTATTTTGTGATTATGAACTACTTCACTTTTATAGGTTTACGACAACACCTTGTGTTCCTATGTAGCTCATGAACCTTGTTTCTTAATCCGATTTGAATCTTTATAATTGTATATCCATTTTTGTTCTTAATGCATGTTAATTGACTGACTACCAATTAGCATAGATTTGATAATATAGGGAGACTCGAAAGAGTAGTCTAGGTTAGATCTTGAATTGGATAAATTAAATAGTCTATGTGTTGGAAAATCGATTTAATCATGTGACTAAGAAGAACACACTAGAATACCGTAGTTAATCAATTAGGATTGAATCATATCACCATTAGTTTCTTGCTTAGGAATAGAGTAAGGAATTCGAGAAGTGGTGATAAGTCCTCGTATGCTCGGGAGAAATACAGTGAAATATTTGAATCCTTAATTAGCAATTAAAATCGAAAAAGGAAAAATCAAATACATAGGACGCGAGGGGATGTTGGATGTCTAAAGTCTTTTTATTATTGATTATTACTTTCTACATTGTTTACTTTAATTTAGCAATTTTACTTTATTTTCTAATTGACCGCCGTGGATTGGAGAGAACGATGTTATAAGAATTTTGTTTCTATATTTCTATGTGAGAACAACACTTACTTGCCCTTGCTACTTTACTTAAGTCAAAATAAGATTTTATTTTTTTGTGTTAACGACGCTCATCATCGAGCAAGAAAAAAATAAATATTACCGAATAAAAGTTTCTTCATTTAAATTAATAAGATAATTAATAATTAATTAAATTAATTTTGGAAATATTTTATAATCACATAATTTGAGCTGATCGTTTTTTTCATGATAATTTTCCTATTTCAGGAAGTATATCCTAGCTACAGAAGGTTACTACTGTCAGGTACTGTAACGGGTCGGTTTAGCTTCTGTAAAGTCATAGCCGGTCAACAAGTTGTACGACTCATTATGAAAACCTTATCAACATATTGTTACTATTTGTTTTTTGTTTGGTGTAACAATGGCAACTACGATGGGTTGAATTAGTGCTTCGACTCAGATTAGATGTTCTACAACTAATAGAACTCTTCAACAAAAGGTTAGGATTTTTCGATCAACTAAATCTTTGGTTTATAGTAAACTCGAAGTGAACTACCTTCCATAAGCACGATGATTGGGGTTATACACTACAAATAATGATCTACTCCACAATAGCAGTGGTTGAGATTCTTCATTATAAGTGACTCACTCCACATGCTAAGGTTCTACATTGTGATCAATGACTAACTCCAAAAGGTCGACCTGGTTGGGTTTCTACACCGTCTTTATGGGAATTCTGGATGGGACAACAATCTCCTCCAGGCACCCTCGCCTGGAAGCACTTTCTTAAGACCACTCTCGCCGAAATTATTTTCACCAATACATTTTCACCCACGAGCACCCTAACCGGAAAGATTTTTTTACCACAGTCGCTTCACCAACGAGATAACTCTTATAGAAAGTTTTGACAAATATTTTCGATCAGCCTTCTATACATGAAAATTATGGATATTAATTTTCAAACGTGGTTAGCACGTGCTTTGCATTTGAAACGAGTTTACATTGAGATGATTTGTTCTTTGACGTGATTAGGAAAGTAAAAAAAATATAAAAAGATAGTTATTCCTCCAATCGATCCTCGTACATATACTTCCAAATAGGGATTAATTTTTTCTCATAATGATAAAAGCTCATCTATCTTAGAAGTAAATCATTTATCAAATGATTCTTGATCTCAATAATTTAATTAAGATACAAAGTGATACCATTAACTAGTAAAATGATTATTTAAGTAATTTATAGTAATAGTCGCGAAACAAAAGGGGTTTTAACCTAACATCCTATTATTTTTTGTTAGCTTTCTACAAAATAGTAAAAGCTTACTTTTTCCATTGTAGAAGCTTACCAATTATAAAGTAGCCATAAAAAACATAAGGCCTAATTAGCAATTATATCCTGTACTATTTTCGTTTTTTCCAATCCATCCTGTCGTTTGAAACACTTCATACCCATACCCGTACTTAAGCCGTTATCACAAAACTAGCCCCCGTTACCTCCCCATGTAATGGAATCCGACGTGGCAGCCCACCTGGCTTTAACGGCGTTAAAAAGCACGGCCTAATTAGCAATTCTAATCTGTACTATTTTCGTCTTTTTTTATCCATCCTGTCGTTTGAAAGGCTTCCTACCCATACCCGTACTTAAGTATTATCACAAAACTATCATCTGTTACCTCCCCTTGTAATGGAGTCCGACGTGGCAGCCCACCTGGCTTTCATGGTATTAAAACCCCCCGTTATATCCCCAATCCCCGAAATCGATAGAAATCGAAGAACCCTAATTCTTCTTGGAAAAAATTAGCCCAATCGAAGAACCCTAATTCCTATTACAAAAATCAACCATTTCCCCCTTCCCTCGTCCACCCCTTTTTCCCTTCCCCCTTCCACCAATCCCTCCCAAATCGACACCCCGGGCTCCCCCATAAGCCTAATTGCGTAATCGCTCCTCATCCACCAACGATAATCGCCTCCATTGTTGCAAAATCATCCGGCTTTCAAGTAAGTGTACCTTTAACAGAGTTGGTGCTATCTATGAGTAGGTATAACGTGTTTGTATTCTTACTTCTTTATATGGATGTGCAACATGGTCAGGCAATGGGTTTCAGTAAAAGCTGTTCGTCCATAAGCTCTTCCAGCACTGTCAGGACTGGCAATCGCGTTTTTTGTCATTGCGGAATTGAGTTTAATGCTAAAACAACTTCAACTGCAAGAAATTATGGTCGAAGATATAATCGTTCACTATAATCGGACTGTCATGTCGGATTCCATTACAAGGAGAGGTAACGGATGATAGTTTTGTGATAACGCCTTAAGTACGGGTATTGGTAGAAAGCGTTGCAAACGACATGAGCTAGGCACTCCACAGAAGTCTCGAATCAAATCCCTCATTTCCGTGTCGGGCAGATGGATCGGAAAAAACGAAAATAGTAAATGATAGAATTGCTAATTAGGGCGAAGCATAATATAATTTTCATATTTTATATTTATGAATATAATTAATTTAAAGAAATAAAATATCACTTTAAATTAATGAGTCAGTTCTTGAATTTCACATTTCAAAACACGATTATTGCATCCCTTGTTTGATATTTTTAAATATGCAGCCGTTGAAACACGACACATTTACAAACCCACGATGCCAAAGCCCGTCTACTTCAGTAGATGGAATATATTCCTCAGTCCCACGGGGCCCAACCCTTTGGATAATGCCGAAATTAGACACATACCTTGTAGTGTCTGCCTGCATTAATCCTCGATATTATTGATCTGTCTATTCATGCACCTGTCTTGGTCGATTAAATCATGCATGAACATTTATACGGACGGACTTGTGCTATATTGTGGCTATGGATGCCTCTGCTATTAGGCGATGACGACCTCGTATTAGTATCATGTTTTCAGCAGATTCATATTCCAGACATTTATTTTGAGCAAGGCCTATCTTAATATCCCGAGAATCTGTCAGCTTGTATCTCCGAACCAGACTTAGACTTTTATGCTCACTCTGAGTCCGGCGTAACATAATCTGCTATAGGCAAAAATTAGCTTGCTTAACTTCCATGCTTTGATTTTATTTTTCAGCTGATGTCTTACTAACACTAAAAATAATAAAGAAGATAATATCGATCTTATTGTATGTTCAGATGATGAGTAACAAGAGTAGCCTTGTGCGTCTTCAAAATTTATTCTCGTGATGGAATGACCAATTTCAACTGCACGATGGAATATGCCTCGGCCGAAGCAGCATTGATCTCGAGCCACGGAAATCCAACTAGGTCTGTAAGGTTCAACGCTCAGCATGAGGACACCGGAGAATGTTCACTAGCTAGGCAGCACCCTCCGCGATGCTCTGCAAGTTGGGTCTCCATGATTTTGGTCTGCGCCCAATTCCCACCACTGTCTGGCCATGTCTTTGGTGTCTCATCCCCTGAACGAAAAACGAGAACACGCTAGATCAGCAATGTTTCGATCCACTATGATTACCATGGGCGATTGGATTTTTCCTGCCGGTGCTGTCGTCACACAAATAGATCTAATGTATGTATCTAAAAGTTACTGTAACCTACGTTGTCGGTAAATTAAGAGTACCTGGTTGTGGCTGCCGTTGTTCTCCTTGTCAGAAGGTTTACCCTTTCCATGGTCAACACTGAATACCATCTCTGGTTTCCCCTGTTGTCGGAAGGCAAGCACCCCGTCCGGATGCTGCAGTTCTTGTTGCTGCCGCTGCGTCATCATCTTCCCATACTTCTTCGCTTTCAACACTTTCATCACCTCTGCAAGAAAGGACAACAATGTTTTCACTTAGGCGGATTCGTTTCCAAAAGCGAATCGTCAGGACGAGATTCCTCCAGATCGCTGTTCCTCACCCTGGGATGTGACAAGACGATAGGCATGGCCAAGGGAGAGCGTCTCGTGGGAACGGAGAAGCTTGATGCGAGTGAACCGGACCACCTCCCGCTTCTTTGTCTCTCCTCCTACTCCTTCCACACCCTCTAACCCTCTGCCCTTGGTCGTCAATGGAATGATGAGGGAGACGTAGTGGCCGGGGTTGGCCTTCATGACCTCACTGGCGAGGACAGGACGGAACATCCTATTGAGTCGGCCGTCCGGGTGTTGTATAACTAGGGCCGCGGCGTCGATGGCCTGGCAATTCCCCATTCGAACCACGGAACTACGTAAGCGAAGTAGAAACGGGAGAAGAAGACAAAGGGAAGGAAAAGAGAGAGGAGGATGAAGGCAAAAGGAAGAAAATTTGGCAAGGCCGAATTCATAACTTGGGTTTTAAATGACGATGAGTGTGATGCATGGGAGAAATAATTTATTTTCATGGATTAGAATAATGATAATAATTTTGGTTATATTAGTTTAGTGGGGTTTCGTTAGAATTTGGAGTAATAGATTGGGAGAGCGGCTGCAGGCCGAGAGGGGCAGGAGTCGTCAATCGATTGCCGGTCTGACACGTGTCATGCTTTGAAGAAATATTAAATCCTTACAAATCAATTCATATATCATAACCCCTAAGTGTGCACGTAATTTCTGGAGATGATATTTAGTTTGCATTTGGGAAATTGTTCAACGCGTGGGGATCTCAGGTTATGTTAAGCCGTCAATATAAAAAAATTTAATCGGGAACTCAGATCGAAACCGAAACTAAAATACAGCTCTTGGTATGTGTTTTGATTCTCCTAAGCTAATTGAATTTTCTTAGATAGTTGCACTATTATTATTATTACTACTACTATTATTATTATTCCTTCGATTTCATTTGCAAATCAAATTTTATTTTAACTCCGAAAGGGTTTCGAGAGTTATTAGAAGCAAAATTGTCAAAATTTTATTTTGTTGTTTTGTTGCCCCCAGTTCCCAATTTAATGCGTCCTGTCACTCCCTTCGTTTTCTTTGTTCGTATTTTTAATGCTTATGTTTATATTAACAACATTAACTAATTGTTGGTCGTCTAATAGGAGTTTTGCAAGATTAACCCCTGTAATAATTGTTGGTATGGCATGATTGTCCCATAACAATTTATACCAGCCGATGAGATCTCGTTGTAGGTCACATACATTGAGGTCGCATCATTTCTAGGAATTTCGCCAGGCAGACAAACCAAATCTCGATCTCTCATTCTCCAAAAGAAAGAAAACAAAAAGAACACAAGTAACAGTTAAGTTTATTATATCCTTCATGGCCCGATTAATAAAGGTCACATGGTTAGCAACATGGGGCCGCGATATCTAGGTCAAATATCATGGTACGCACGTCCACGTTGATTCTTATGAATATAAACATGGTTTATATAAGCTTTTCCCGAGGTGAAGTAGTACTACTCTATAATTTTGATGCACTCGTCCCAATATCCTGCCTAAATGAAGTGAATGTTTTCGCTCTTCCTAAGTAATTACCTTGGGCTTCCTCAAACATTATGAATCCCAATTATTGTCTTGAACCCCAAACATAAACATAATAATAATAATAATAATTGAAATTCACAGTTGAGTCAAGGTCTTAGATTAGTCCGTGATTTTGATTTAGACCAAGCAAGCTGCATCACAAGCTATAAGACAGTAAAATCAAATAAAAAAAAATTCTGCAGTGACTCCACATACGTTTCCTATCTCAACTACGTGAAATTGTGTCGTGAAAGCTCGCAAACTTCCAACTAAGCAAGACTACCACGGATGAGAAGAGGATGATCAATTGGCACGGTGTCGTTTTCGGCATTAAAAGAATGGACGTGGACAAATTCTTGCTCTGGAATGCCACTCCAAGTAGGGGACTACAAAGGAATTGGCAACAAATTTTTGATGCTGCAATCTCTGAATACTAAAGTTGTTTCTTGTTGATCCCGATCGCTAATTTCTTCTTTAATTTTCCTTTTTAAAATGAATGGAAAGCTAAACAATATAATACTTGGATAGATAATATCATTCTAACTGCCAAAAAAGTTTTCATTTTTCCTTCAAATTATAATTTTGGTAGAAAATTCCTACGAGCTTTTATTTGGTCTTCTTACTAAATTTTAATACATCATTTAGAAAACGGTCATCATTTTTTAAGTACTTTATTTTCCGTATAGCAGCGTCACGTTTTAAGTATTTCTCTATCAATCTAAAATGTTTAAATTTTAAAAAGAATTTTATTTCTCAAAATGTTCCTATTAATTGCGAAAGTTTAAAACTAACCAAAAACCTTTTATGTAAAAATTGAGTTCTGACTGTATGCATATATGTATATTATATATGCGGTCAAGCATAGACAGCACATTTTAGGGGACTATGTTTCATGTCGTTTAGCTAAGCACGGACTGCCCCAAGATGACGATTATTAGCATAATTATGATTTGTATTGTCTTGGGATTGAATTATTTATATTGGGACACATGGAAAATAAAACTTAAAAAAAATGAGGCAGTGTTGTAAAGGGGACAAGACATCATAAATAGGAGTGTCTTCTGCAATTATTTCCATTCCATTCGTTCTCTCTTATTACACAACATGGGTTACCAAATCCAGGGATGATGTCATAATTATATAGAACCCGCATTTAATACGGTCCCCCAATCTCTACTAGACGAGCCCGATTGAAACGCCTCCTTTCCTAGATACATGTCGATGATAATCATCGGAATTGCGCGATCATTTTTTAATTACTATTAGTTATTAATGTCGTTTGTAGTTCTTTCTTAGTATATGTCCGGAGTATTTTGGGATTGACTAATAGTATGGGTAATGAGAAATATTTCATTCTTGATATTGAATTATTTTGTTGGGTTCTTGCATGTGATGTAGGGACGTATGATCTCGGGTCGCGGTCAAAGATTCGGGGGACAATCGTATCTTCCTATGGGAGGATTAGTCGCCATCGATCGATTCCTTTGAAAACTCGAGTCCTACGTATTATACATTCATTTCATCGTCTCCCAGGTGAAAGGAAGATCTCCAATGTACAAATTCAAAGTCCCACATTGGATAATTAAGAGAGTCTGACCTTGTATGTAAACATAAGTTGACTACTCCTTCTATAAACGATTGTTTTCAAAGTGGAACCCCGCTAGGCTAGTATGTTGGTCTCGGCACATGGGCCGGTCTGGTATTTGCTAATATTTGCATCTACAGCAATTTACGCAAAAATTTTATATTCGAAAATTTTCATTAATTTTTGAAAATTTCGTAATTTATCCATTTCGGATTGTTGTGTTGGTACAGAAGGAAGAACTTGTTCAGCTTAGAAGGAGGTGAATAGAACACATCAGTGCATCCCACAGTCCCTCTTTGTGGCGCAAAGGTGTGTATTCTTAAAATCATAACGTCTAACCATTAAATGGAAATGGGATGTATGCTATCTCGAAACAAAGGTATGCTGATATAGTTTTAGAAAAAAAATGTGGAGTGAGTATTAGATATAAAAGGGACGAAATAACCCAAATAAGTTGGGACTAGAATCAGAAATTTTGTGGCAACATGTAGCCGATCATGCAATTAATGCTAAATTTATCCTATCAGCTCTCAACTCAATCCAATCCTTAATGAATAACTTAAAACTAAGGTAAGGAATGATGCTACCTGATTTTACTATTTTTGGAAGTATGAATGTTGGGAAACTCATCGTCGAATGAGACGACTACAAATTCACTTGTGTTAGCCTACATTTAGTCGATGTTCATGCACATTTGAGTGAGATAAAGACAAAAAAAGTATGCAAGAGTAAGTTCTAAACAACTTTGGTGAAGATCGTTAGTCGAAAAGAGAACTTACCGGGGTGATTTGCACCCATTGACCGTGAATGCATCTCGGGCATCATCCGGACCGAGACAAGTTGGTTTTCACATGCAAAAACATTAAGAAATATATGCAATTATCTAATGAAATCATGTTTTTAAAAGCTATCAGTTTCAAAAAAGAACATAACATATATAAATCATATCGAAATGCATTTATGAATATCAAAGGTAAGTGCGTTATCATGTATGAAAATAAATAAAGTTAAGATGGTAAAAGCATGAAGTGAACGATAATCCGTAAACTTCAGTGTAGTAAAGGGCATTTGAATAAACCATTGGCAAGTAAAAATTATCACAAATCATTCAATCAAACATAAAGCAAATAACCTTGTAAGAACATATGACGATAGATTTGAACAGTCGTAGTGTAACTTTCAGCTCCAAGCAAGAAATCATGTGTGCTAATACTCAAAATGAAGCTATGAAAATTACAGATACAATGGAATTAATTTCAGCTCAATCCAATTATTCTAGCTCAAGATATAAGCAAGACAAGAAAGATCCACATGCTAACTCGAGAGCTAGGGGATCCGAAATAGACCTCTAAAAGAACTTCCTCGATCTCACCCATTAGGGCCAGAAATAAGGTGTTATGAATATCAACACAAATTTCAGCTTAATGTGATGTGTAGATCTCATGTTATGAATTAAACGGTGAATGTAGGTCAGATGGGTCCCACACTCAAACATGGTAAGCATCTAAAATGGGACAAAAACAATTCACACAATAAAACATGTGCAACTCCATAAATACAAACTATAAAGTCATCAAAAGATAGGAATACATACTATGCAGGTTTGAAGCAGTTTGCAGGGCAAACGACCAATGTAAAACATGATTTACTCAAAATGGCCGAAACCAATACTTTTTAGTATTTTGATCAAGCATCTTATCTCAATAATCTAAATCATATATGGTTGGTCTCGTTAGCTCTGTATTTAAGTTACGGATCTAATGCAAGAGGTTTCATGGAGTTCCGAAAAGCGAGCGAAATGTTAGACATGAAATACTACAACTGGGACAGGTTGTCCGAGACTCACTTTCACTTACCAACATCAGTTTGTGTTCGATTCGAATCCAAATGCTCCCAACCATATGAGGGAAGATATATGACAGTTTGCGGGAACTTGTTTTCCCAATCATAGGATCTTCAAGGAGCTCAACCAAGGAAAGTTTAGTTGTGTTTGAACGAATCCCAGTTTGTCTGATTGTGTCAAATCCATATGAATGACATCATAATTACAGATTCAATGGGTGTGAAGAAATACATAACTTTTAAAACGAGAGGAATGATGTTGCTGCATAATGAAGATGAAGACCGACACGATCGGCATCCAAAAGTCAAAGTAAACAGCATCAATTATCAATACCAAAAGTAATCTTTAGAATCTTTTCTCAGAAACTAATAGAGATGGAATCGAGTGTAGCCAACACCAAATGCAAGTCAAAGTAAAGTTGAAATAATAAATGAATAACGAAGTTAAGTAGCAGTAGACTTTGAATTTGCAGCCAGAAACAACAGAGCTCAACCTCAAGCATTGTAAGAATAAAATACATACACCAACAATTCGACAAGACCAAGTAAACCTGGTAAAGAATTAATGAACCAGCAGCGAGATAGGAGTCAAAATCAGATGAATCGGCAACATGTTTCAACAAACGAGCAGCATCAATGGAAGCCTAAGAAATGGCAGCTACCAAACAGTGTATATTCGGCCGCAGATAGCAAAATCGAAACACAACAAATTACAAGAAGTGCATATATATCTGCAAATACCAGCGAACAGAGGGACAAATAAACTAGAGAACAACAAATATAGGTCAGAAAAAAAAAAAAATTGAATAAGGAATGGTAACTCTATGAAAAACGGAGTAAAGGGACCATATTTTAGACTTAATTGATGTTAGTTGATAAGTATTTTATATGAGTTAGTCTTCCTTTTCTTTGTTTTCACAATATTTTGTATATTTTCTCATCAATGTGCTTTTCGGTGTTTTGATTTAGGAAAATCACAGGAAGGAAAGCACAATTGGGGAATGAGGGCCTAGAAGCATAAAGAGCAAGAAGCAGCCAAAAATCTTACAGGAAGATGGTGTAGCTGCACGATGTGGTCAAAAATTGCACCGACAATTTATACAGCTACATGAGAATTTGATGCAGCTGCACGAGGCGCAAGAAAGGCATATGAATATACACAGAAACTTTGTGCGTGCAGCTGCACCGACGCTAGAGATAATATTTTATATCCAAGATTCACGACATTCTCTAAAGTTATTTTCTTAGGAGTACAAAAAAGATCTTCCATTATCTCTTTGAAGGGGGAGAACCTAAGAGGCTGCTAGTGACTAGGAACCGTCGACGAGAACTTTGCCGGATTTCATTTAGTTTTTTTTTATGTCGTTTTCAATGTTTAAGATTGAGTTGATTTTTTCTTTTACTTCTGTCATGAACCAAAGTTCGTGCAAGGAACATCTGCAACTTCGGCCAAAAGGGGGATGCTGATCCGCAGGCAACTTTGGAGATAATAGTGGCGCTATGAATTAATCAAGCATAGGTCAAGTCAGTGTTAAAGCGAAGGAATCCGGTTAGAGGAACACGGACCAATAGACTCCTATAGATTGGAGTTCCTCCGTTGTAGTGGTTTTCGAAACTTCCTTGAAGCTTCTCCTTGTTCATTGTACGCGCGCCTTCCGGCCTAGCACGCCGCTGCGGTTCGAATGACCTGAGGATCCGGGCCCACTCCCCAAGGCCTAACCAGTTGACGTCACGTCTCGAGCGTCAGACGCTGTGGAAGGGAGTTGGGTGATCCCTCCCTGGGTTCCTAACTGGGCCTACTCGGGCCCTCGCCGACCGTCTCTGCTTTCCTAAGAGGCGGCGGGCGAAAGGCGGAGCATAATCCGAAGAAGGAACTTTCGGGAGAAATCGGGAGCGACTCGGGTCATCCGTTCCTCCAAAGAATTTGTTTCTGTTTAACGGGTGTTGGACCCGTTCCAGGCATCACTCCGGACTCATGTCTCTATTTTACGGGGGTTAGACCCGATTCGGGCTTTTTGGGCCCGAACTCATGTTTGTTTGTTTTACAAACAACATGCGATGATAAACCTATGGGCCTAAGGCATGCGGACAGGCACAGACAATTATTGAGATCAAAGGGAGCAGGGAAGGGTGGTGATCGTGGGCCTATGCACTTGGGCCCATGACCCATTACATGTGGAAATAAAGAAAATCGGGAGGCCCGCACCTCCCTCATGTACCTGAGGCCCGGCCAGTGGAGGTGGGGCTTATGTTGGTATTGAATTCGTCATTTGGGTTTAGGGTTCATGGAATTTAAAGGATTCTGTTTTTGATTTTTACAGTAGCAAGAAAGAAATTTAGTAACCTCCGCAGTTTGTGTGCACCTACTTTATCCCTATTTTCTATGCCTGAAGGGGAGAGGAGGACCCAGGTCGTCGTGTTGCGTGGGTGTGGCAGGCTTGACCAGGGTCGTGGGCACCAAATCGGGACATGTGCAGATTTTCCTATGCCTTCAAGACACATTCAAGGACGCCGATTATGATCCCGACCTTCACAACTAAACGCATTTTTGGCGACATTGGGCTGCCCCCATCACTAAAGCCACAAACTACTGAGGTTACTATGAGTTTTTTCTTGCAAGTAATATTTATAGCTATATGATCGAGTGAGCTGTGAGGGGCAGGAACCGCATCTTGTTTCGTGCTAATTGAAGAAATGGAAATGAACAAGATCTCCCTTCTGTACCACAACAACAATCCGAGGTGTTTTTGGCCGTGGCGCATTTGCATATACATCCTTTTTTTGATGACTTGGGAGGTACACACGGTACCAAATTATACCGAAAGATGCGGCTGTACTGAAACCAAAACCTTTACGTATGTCATCACAAGTTTCTAATTAACATGACGGAGCAATATTACATGCACAATTGATCATTAAAAAAATATATATACACAAAACTCGATGACAAATATTATTACCAGATAACGTGATCGTACGTATGTTTTACCTTGTCCTGCACAATCAGATGAATATATATTATGTAGGACTCGAGTTTTCAAAGGAATCGATCAATGGGCGACAAATCCTCTCACAGGAAGATATGATTGTCCCCCGAATCTTTGACCGCGACCCAAGATCATACTTGGCATTATTTTCGGGAAAAATTAGGAACATTCAATTACTTGCATGGAAGTAGAACATCTGCATTTAATACTAGGTGATTGAGGGCGGTGGGCTCATACTTCTTGGGGTATGGTTGATTACTGCCTTTATGTGGTTTAACTTATCTTGACGGTTCCTTGTCTTGATTTGATTAGAACTCTTCCTCAAACCACTCAACATGTATGATTCTCCCATCAAAGATAAGGTAGGAAAACTTTCTTCATCTTCTTAGCTCATGATGGTGGAATCTTTATAACTGTATTTTGGAGTATGAAGAGGATTCGACCTCTTCATACTCCAAAATACAGATTTGAGGTACTTAACATTAGAAACGCGAAAGATGATAATAGAGAGACCATGGTAGAATAATATTACTTTATTATATCATTCTATTGCCATTGTTGGCGGTACAAGCCTTTCGCAGGAGTGATAACAAACTAGAATAGAAATACTTAGCGGGACTTAAGCCTAGTGCCCTACAACAAGACGAGAGGAGTCCACGCATTTATTTAGTGGATTGGTTTGGGGCTGTTGATCTGGGAATCCTCATATGCCTGCACCTCGTTAAATTAAAAAAAAACAAATTATTATAGCTAGGTAGAGCAAAGAGTAATAGTATAACAAGAACTTACCAGCACAATTTGTTCCTTGACTTATTGGTGGGAGGTCGATGTTACCGAATCCACACTTCGTGGTCACATTAGGGATCAGGTTCGGATCATATACGGCATGCTTCAGGGCATCTTTCAGGCAATTGCAGATAAGCTCTAGACCAGACTTGGTTTCGGCTAAGCCAACCAGGCCGCCCACCCCATTGCAGCACACGGACGTTGGTCCTCCGCGCCCCTTCAAATAAGGGAAGGAAGGCTGGAGCAGGTTACCACATCACTACACAAAGGTAATGCAGCTTGCAGAGGGTAACATGTGAGAGCCAAAATCAAGAAAAAGATTATCGATTTAATTTCCATGGCGCAAATTCAACTAGAATACAAAGGGATGCGTGAAAATCTGACAGCCGTCGAAAGTATTTATAGGGGGATTGTTGTTTCGTCTTTAGCTCGTCCCATGCGAAATGAGCCCCCAATTTTTGGGAGTCATGCTCTTGCCGTTGTCATGAATTTTGGTTGCCTCGTTTCGTTGATTTGTGCTCACCTAAACAGAACTGAGGAGATTCCTGGTCATGCAAAAAAAGCTTGAACTTTTTTGCGATTCCCTGGCGGGGTGTGAACCATCGACCCCTGGCTCTGATACCATTGTACAGCAGACAACGCCAACCGTCCAAAAAGCTCGAACTGCGTCATACTATATATTTTCATTTTCAACAGTTCGCACTAAAATTCTTAAAGTTGCCATTGGAGGTGAACAAAAGAAAAGCCATGATAATAAAGCCTTTGCATAGGGGTCGCAATTAAGTGGCACTGCCTGATTGGGCTTGGGAAAGAAAACCAGTTAGGCCGATGAAAAAGAATTTGGAATACATATTAAGATGTTTTTAGTTTGGCACTAAAATATTTAATTTTTCATTAAGATATAAATAGTCCAAGAAACTTCTCAAGAAATTCTTTAACAAAAAATGGCGACATCAACCGCTATTGTTAAAAAATGTTTTGGTAATTAATTTAAATCTCGCAACTTAAGATTTTTAGAATTATCTAAATTATTTTACTTTCGTCAATCATGCAATGCCAGCTTATAATCTCTTAGGTTTTGCCAACTATGTGCTCTTTTGCTGATCTAATTTTTGGTATGCATCTCAACATTCTCGTTTAGAATGATTTTGTTTTCGGGATTTGTAAATAGGTGTGATTGGGATAAGGCCATGATTCACACATGATAGGGAGATTTGGGACACTGATGAGCGGCTGATTTAAGCCGGTAAAAGATTATTATTACTCCCAGGAATGTGCTTAGAGAAAGAAGACAAGCCAAGATGTAATTTGGGACATAAATTGACAAAAAGGACGTAACCCACTTGGACGTATCAGAGCATCATCAAAGCTTACTGGGCATATCATAAGGTTAATGATCCCTTATTCTGAACTCGGCTTGTCCTCTTTGGTGCTTTATGACTTATCCCATGTACAAGAAAAAAATATTACGATATAGTAATAAAAACTATATAAAATATGAAATAATAAGTAATATATAATTTTAGTTGGAGGCGATAACCCTAATCTAAATATGTCGATATTTTCCATCCCATGGGAATCCAATTCAGACTTCTCTTTTCTTTTCTTTGCCCCTTTTTTTCTTATTTATAAGGAAAAAACAAGATTAGAAAGAGATGGAGATTTAATATGGGAATCCAACCCCAAAATAGCCAAAATGTAAAAAAAAAGGGAAAATCCCTTTTCCTTCTAGACTCGTGACTAATGTTGGGCAAAAAGAAAAAAGCGTCCAAAATTCAGGTTTCCATAAAAAAATGCTTGTGAGGTGTCAATTGCAATTCCCAACAACAATTTCTACTCTTACGCCAATAGCCAGGGACATGTAGGGTACTGAACGGCGGTATATTAAACTATTAACCCTAAAATTTAAACCCTAAACCATGAACCGAATCTAAATAAAAATGTTCAAAATAAAAATGACTGTCGGATTAAGAAACAATAAATGGACACTTTTCATTTTTTAATGAAATGAAGAGTATCCAAATCCATAAAAGTAATGTGTTGGGAATTTTGTTTGTTTTGTTATTTCCAAAAGCGTGTTGTGTTGGTCTCTTCCGAAGCGGGAGCGTTCCTTTGTTGTTGCCTTCTTTATGGCTTTTAGACCGTGGGCGGGATTAGCTTTGTAGGAATTTGGAGATGGAACTTTTGCACAATTCCACTTGAATTCTTTTTATTTAAAATCACATGAAAGTTGGAGCTAGATCGACAAGATTGAAGTAGTTGGATAGAATCGATCTAGATTAGTGGGGTGTCTAACATCAGAGATTTTTTTTTTTTATATTTGAATAAAATGTTAGAGATATCTTTTTTTTTTAAAACACAAGATAAAATAAAATAACAAAAGGGCAGGAAACTCAAGCGCGGCTGAAATCGACGACAATTAGTGCACCCATTCCAATGCTAAGCACGAACCACTTAATAAAAAATATTTTAAACGAGGGAATGATTATCGGGTGCACGTGTATCTCCTTGTGGTGGATTATGGGTCTGTATGCAACATAGATAGAGATTTCTTTTTTCAGTACAAGAATGTTCGTGTTTGGAAAGTGTATATAGAGGTTTCCTGTGCATATTGGGCCTATTAGGACCAACCGTCCCAAGGGATTTCTGCCCATTTAGTTTATGGACCAAAGTGGGTTTCTTATTCGGCCCCGAGGCCAGTTACTATCTTGGAATTGAATTCCCTCTTAACACTACTCATGCCTTAAAACCTAAAGCTTAGCTGAACTGGTAGACGATCTTCATATTACTTTCATTGGTTTTTTGTACAAGCCGGTACATACCTTGAACCCTTGAAAAATTTGTCCCTTGCGTCTTCGCAACCTACTTTAAAGCAAAGAATCGTCCTTAGTTACGAGAGGAAACGACAGTTTGTTCAACTTCCATGCTTAATTGACTTGCTTGGCATAAGTTTGCTCTAACTTCTAAAAAGAAATATTGACATTGCCTGTTTAGATGATAGGTCACAACAACCACTTTGTATGTCGAGAACTAAGACCAGTAAAGTCATTTCATTCACTGAACTGAAAACGAAGCTCGGTAATGTTTTGATGTCACTATGACTCCAAGCGGCGGAGCCAAGGGCGTTTACATAGTAAAGTCATTTTGGGCCATAACACTAATAAATGCTCGTTGGATCATTGAAGAACAACAAGTTTAGATGTTATGATGGTAGATTGAAGTACGAGACGGTCGAAGCATGGGACGATAGAAGTATGAAACAATTGAAGCATGATACGACAAGCCGAAGGTCAATCCAAAAGTCCAGTCGAAGGCAGAGGCAAGTACTCAGTCGGAATCTGCTGTAAAATGAAGAAAGGGTTAGGCCACACCATGCTCGACAAGGAAATATCTTAATTAAATATGTGCAAAATATGTTCGAAGGTTAAGTTAGCAGTTATTGTTAAGATATGATCAAGCATTAGTATAAACAGAAGGGTGATCTCTTGTAGTAAGACACGACAATCATTCAAAGTCCCCAAAGGGCTGATTGCTTGTCCTATGTACTTGGTGTTCCCTAGC
This sequence comes from Melastoma candidum, assembly GCA_023653495.1. Taxonomy (NCBI): domain Eukaryota; kingdom Viridiplantae; phylum Streptophyta; class Magnoliopsida; order Myrtales; family Melastomataceae; genus Melastoma; species Melastoma candidum. The sequence goes on from CM042891.1 coordinate 15,364,557, forward strand.
AAGGGAAGGAGGCGTTTCTTTCGGCGTGTTCTCGTCTTTCAATTCATTTCTTTATAGTATTGGCGACCGCATCTGTTACATCAATTTACTGTGATGCTCGTTGAATATCGCGATGTGTAGTTTTACGGAAACACGTTTTTTGCGACCATTGTAGGAGTCGGAAACAAGTTTCTTGTGAAAAAACGTGAAATGCCAACCACCCGAAGTGCAGCTAGAATGGCCGAGAATCGCGGTGAGTCCAAAACAAATTATGTGGCTGGTCGACATGGACTTGTTAGCGACCCTAGGAATGGGCAGTTGAATGCCCTAGAAAGGATTGACTTTGAAAATTCTTTGGCCATAATGGCTAGGAGAGCATCGATCAGGAAAGGAAAATGCAAAGTAGGTTTTGACACTAATGCTGGTCTAGGTAATTTTCAAACATTCAATGGAGGATAATTTTCAACACAGATCCGAGAGGCCCCTACACTTCATTATTGTGTGGTCATCAATCAAAGGATAATTTCGTCAATATCGACTGTGATAATGATGCTGAATATAGATCATCGACGTATGCTCCTCCTCATCGAAGGTGAGAGAGTTTTTATGCCATATCAACAGTCGAAGATGTTGATAGGCCACCCCCTGTAGAAGTCCGTGTCATGAGTAGGAACTTGTTTGAGGAAGTTCCGAGAGATAGGCCTGGTCTTAATAGAGACCAACTCGTGTTCTACTGGGAAAGATCTCAAGGGGAGAGGGTCAGCCTGTTCGATAGTGATACTCCTAGAGTTCCAATGGCCTAACCAGATTTTGATTACATGGATATTATTGCTGACTAGTTGAGCAGATGGTTCCATGTGTAGTACGGAGGAAAGATGTGAACTTCTACTGAACACCTTACCCTGAGTATATCGACATGGATTATCCATATCCGCAAGGGTATAATATCCCCAACTTACTCGCTTCTTTGGTTAGGATGACATGATACAAATGGAACATGTGGCTTGATTTACTCATCAGGCTGGTGAAGCTTTTAATAATGATTTTTGGAAGCTCAGGTTGTTCTCAAATTCATTGACTGGATCTACTTTCAATTGGTATATCCATCTGCATGCTAACTCAATTCAGAATTGGCAAGATATCTAGACACAATTTATGCAGACTTTCGCTACACTTGCTTCGAGCATCAGTCTAGTTTAACTGACTTGGATAAGGCAAAAACCTAGAGAGTTAGTCGAGACATTTTTACAATGGTTTCGAAAGGCTCGACTCAATTGCAAAACTTATGTTATGGACGAAGAGATCGTTAGTATAACTCAAGATATCCTGGACAATCATATTAGATTCGATGACTTGTGTTAGATTCCAGTTCTGTGGCTGATGCTTGTAATGTTGGCCACTATGCTGAAGAAGATGAGTCGAATTTGTCTATGATAGTTTTGGGGTCGACTGGTGTTGTATCCAATCTCGACATGAATAAAACAACGTATTGTCATCAACTTGAACCTTCGACCCCTCGAGTTATACGTTGTCGCAAATGGTTTCCTATCTACTGGTTCTCTAAACCTACTTCTACGATGCAGTACCACATTCATTCGCTATATAATGAGGCTGAGTTCAATGGACTTCGACTTTAGAAAGTTTTGGTCGATAATAGTGTTACTGTAAATGGGTTTCCTTTGAAAACATTTAACTATCTCGACCTCAATCGAGAAGATGTTCAAGCTACAAACGTTGTTATAAGTGATTTTATTTGCTTGATGTCCAAATGTATAGGAGTAATTCCTATTCATCTGAAAGTTGGTCATGTGCCTATAAATACCGAAATCTCGGGGTTTAAATAAGAGAGACTTTGGACTTTTAGAGAAGATTCAATTTAGGGTTGACACAGGTGACGGTTGAAAGTGACTCGAGAAGGATATCAACGCGACAACATTAGAATTAGAATATCGTGGAGACATTTTCTTATTTCTCTTATCTTGTTATTGATGTTGTCATCCGTGTCCTTTAAATTGCCAAGTGATTTTTATTTTGTGATTATGAACTACTTCACTTTTATAGGTTTACGACAACACCTTGTGTTCCTATGTAGCTCAAGAACCTTGTTTCTTAATCCGATTTGAATCTTTATAATTGTATATCCATTTTTGTTCTTAATGCATGTTAATTGACTAACTACCAATTAACATGGATTTGACAATATAGGGAGACTCGTAAGAGTAGTCTAGGTTAGATCTTGAATTGGATAAATTAAATAGTCTATGTGTTGGAAAATCGATTTAATCATGTGAATCATAAGAACATACTAGAATACCCTAGTGAATCAATTAGGATTGAATCATATCACCATTAGTTTCTTGCTTAGGAATAGAGTAAGGAATTCAAGAAGTGGTGATAAGTCCTCGTATGCTCGGGAGAAATACAGTGAAATATTTGAATCCTTAATTAGCAATTAAACGATTCGAGAAAGGGAAAATGAAATACATAGGACACGAGGGGAAGTTGGATGTCTAAAGTCTTTTTATTATTGATTATTACTTTCTACATTGTTTACTTTAATTTAGCAATTTTACTTTATTTTCTGATTGACCACTGTGGATTGGAGAGAACGATGTTATAAGAATTTTGTTAGTATATTTCTATGTGAGAACGACACTTACTTGCCCTTGCTACTTTAGTTAATGTCAAAATGAAATTTTATTTTTCTGTATTAACGACGCGCATCATCGAGCAAGAAAAAAAAATAATTTAAATAATATTCCAAGAAATATTCTTCATTTAAATTAATAAGATAATTAATAATTAATTATATTAATTATGGAAATATTTTATAGTAACATAATTTGATCAGATCGTTTTTTTCATGATAGTTTTCCTATTTTAGGAAGTATATCTTAGCTACAGAAGGTTACTGCTGTCAGGCTACTGTAACGGGTCGGTTTAGCTTATGTGAGGTCATAGTCGGTCAACAAGTTGTACGACTCATTATGAAAACCTTATTAACACATTGTTACTATTTGTTTTTTGTTTGGTGTAACAATGGCAACTACGATGGGTTGAATTAGTGTTTCGACTCCGATTAGATGTTCTACAACTAATAGAACTCTACAACGAATGTTCAGGATTTTTCAATCAGCTGAATCTTTGGTTTATAGTAAACTCGAAGTGAATTACCTTCCATAAGCACGATGATTGGGTTTATACATTACAAATAATTATTTACTCCACAATAGCTGTGGTTGAGATTCTTCATTATAAGAAGTGACTCACTCCACATGCTAACGGCACTCTCGCCGAAATTATTTTCACCACTACATTTTTACCCACGAGCACCCTCACCTGAAAGATTTTTTTACCACAGTCGCTTCACCCACGAGATAACTCTTATAGAAAGTTCTGACAAATATTCTCGATCAACCTTCTATACATGAAAATTATGGATATTAATTTTCAAAAGTGGTTGGCATGCGCTTTGCATTTGAAACGAGTCTACATTGAGATTATTTGTCCTTTGACGTGATTTATAGTGATTAGGAAAGTAAAAAAAATATAAAATGACAATTATTCCTCCAATCAATCCTCGTACATATACTTCCAAATAGGGATTAATTTTTTCTCAAAATGATATAAGCTCATCTATCTTAGAAGTAAAGCATTTATCAAATGATTCTTGATCTCAATAATTTAATTAAGATACAAAGTGATACCATTAACTAGTAAAATGATTATTTAAGTAATTTATAGTAATAGTCGCGTAACAAAAGGTGTTTTAACCTAACATCCTATTATTGTTGATTAGCTTTCTACAAAATAGTAAAAGCTTAGTTTTTCCATTGTAAAAGCTTACCAATTGTAAAGTAGCCACAAAAAACATAAGGCCTAATTAGCAATTCTATCATATACTATTTTCGTTTTTTCCAATCCATCATGTCATTTGAAATGCTTCATACCCATACCCGTACTTAAGCCGTTATCAAAAAATTAGCCTTCGTTACCTCCCCTTGTAATGGAATCCGACATGGCAGCCCACCTGTCTTTAACGGCGTTAAAAAGCATGGCCTAATTAGCAATTCTAATCTGTATTATTTTCGTCTTTTTCTATCCATCATGTTGTTTGAAAGGCTTCCTACCCATACTCGTACTTAAGTCATTATCACAAAACTATTATATGTTACCTCCCCTTGTAACGGAGTCCGCCGTGGCAGCCCACCTGGCTTTAACGGTGTTAAAACCCCCCGTTATATCCCCAATCCCCGAAGTCGATAGAAATCGAAGAACCCTAATTCCTCTTGGAAAATATTATCCCAATCGAAGAACCCTAATTCCTAATTCAAAAATCACCCCTTTCCCCCTTCCCTCGTCTACCCCTTTTCCCTTTCCCCCCATCCACCAATCCCTCCCAAATCGGCACCCCGGGCTCCCCTATAAACCTAATTACGTAATCGCTCCTCATCCGTGTTTTCTGTCAATACGGAATTGAGTGTAATGCTAAAACAGCTTCAACTGCAAGAAATTATGGTCGAAGATATAATCGTTCACTTAGACTGTCACGTCGGATTCCATTACAAAGGGAGGTAACGGATGATAGTTTTGTGATAATGCCTTAGGTACGGGTTTGGGTAGGAAGCGTTGCAAACGACATGGGCTAGGCACTCCAAAGAAGTCTCCGAATCAAATCCCTCATTTCCGTGCAAGGCAGATGGCTCAGAAAAAACGAAAATAGTAAATGATAGAATTGCTAATTAGGGCAAAACATAATATAATTTTCATATTTTATATTTATGAATATAATTAATTTAAAGAAATAAAATATCACTTTAAATTAAGGAGTCAGTTCTTGAATTTCACGTTTCAAAACACGATTATTGTATCCCTTGTTTGATATTTTTAAATATGCAGCCGTTGAAACACGACACATTTACAAACCCACGATGCTAAAGCCCGTCTACTTCAGTGGATGGAATATATTCCTCTGTCCCACGAGGCCCAACCCTTTGGATAATGCCGAAATTAGACACGAACCTTGTAGTGTCAGCCTGCACTAATCCTCGATATTATTGATCTGTGTATTCATGCACCTGTCTTGGTCGATTAAATCATGCATGAACACTGGGCCTTTATACGGACGGACTTGTGCTATATTGTGGCGATGGATGCCTCTGCTGTTAGGATATGACGACCTCGTATTGTATCATGTTTTCAGCAGATTCATTTTCCAGGCATTTATTTTGAGCAAGGCCTATCTTTATATCCCGAGAATCTGTCAGCTCGTGTCTCCGAACCAGACTAGACTTTTATGCTCACTCTGAGTCCGGCGTAACATAATCTGCTACAGGAAAAAATTAGCTTGCTTAACTTCCATGCTTTGATTTTATTTTTCAGCTGATGTCTTACTACACTAAAAACAATAAAGAAGATAATATCGATCTTATTGTATGTTCAGATGATGAGTAACAAGAGTAGCCTTGTGCTTCTTCAAAATTTATTCTCGTGATGGAATGACCAATTTCAACTGCCCGATGGAATATGCCTCGGCCGATGCAGCATTGATCTCGGGCCACGGAACTCCAACTAGGTCTGTAAGGTTCAACACTCAGCATGAGGACACCGGAGAATGTTCACTAGCTAGGCAGCACCCTCCGTGATGCTCCGCAAGTTGGGTCTCCATGATTTTGGTCTGCTCCCAATTCCCACCACTGTCTGGCCATGTCTTTGGTGTCTCATCCCCTGAACCAAAAACGAGAACACGCTAGATCAGTAATGTTTCGATCCACTATGATTACCATGGTCGATTGGATTTTTCCTGCCGATGCTGTCGTCACAGAAATAGATCTAATGTATGTATCTAAAAGTGACTGTAGCCTACGTTGTCGGTAAATTAAGAGTACCTGGTTGTGGCTGCCGTTGTTCTCCTTGTCAGAAGGTTGACCCTTTCCATGGTCAACACTGATTACCATCTCTGGTTTCCCCTGTTGTCGGAAGGCAAGCACCCCGTCCGGATGCTGCAGTTCTTGTTGCTGCCGCTGCGTCATCATCTTCCCATACTTCTTCGCTTTCAACACTTTCATCACCTCTGCAAGAAAGGACAACAATGTTTTCACTTAGGCGGATTCGTTTCCAAAAGCGAATCGTCAGGACGAGATTCCTCCAGATCGCTGTTCCTCACCCTGGGATGTGACAAGACGATAGGCATGGCCAAGGGAGAGCGTCTCGTGGGAACGGAGAAGCTTGATGCGAGTGAACCGGACCACCTCCCGCTTCTTTGTCTCTCCTCCTACTCCTTCCACACCCTCTAACCCTCTGCCCTTGGTCGTCAATGGAATGATGAGGGAGACGTAGTGGCCGGGGTTGGCCTTCATGACCTCACTGGCGAGGACAGGACGGAACATCCTATTGAGTCGGCCGTCCGGGTGTTGTATAACTAGGGCCGCGGCGTCGATGGCCTGGCAATTCCCCATTCGAACCACGGAACTACGTAAGCGAAGTAGAAACGGGAGAAGAAGACAAAGGGAAGGAAAAGAGAGAGGAGGATGAAGGCAAAAGGAAGAAAATTTGGCAAGGCCGAATTCATAACTTGGGTTTTAAATGACGATGAGTGTGATGCATGGGAGAAATAATTTATTTTCATGGATTAGAATAATGATAATAATTTTGGTTATATTAGTTTAGTGGGGTTTCGTTAGAATTTGGAGTAATAGATTGGGAGAGCGGCTGCAGGCCGAGAGGGGCAGGAGTCGTCAATCGATTGCCGGTCTGACACGTGTCATGCTTTGAAGAAATATTAAATCCTTACAAATCAATTCATATATCATAACCCCTAAGTGTGCACGTAATTTCTGGAGATGATATTTAGTTTGCATTTGGGAAATTGTTCAACGCGTGGGGATCTCAGGTTATGTTAAGCCGTCAATATAAAAAAATTTAATCGGGAACTCAGATCGAAACCGAAACTAAAATACAGCTCTTGGTATGTGTTTTGATTCTCCTAAGCTAATTGAATTTTCTTAGATAGTTGCACTATTATTACTATTATTATTATTCCTTCGATTTCATTTTGCAAATCAAATTTTATTTTAACTCCGACAGGGATTCGAGAGTTATTAGAAGCAAAATTGTCGAAATTTTGTTAGAAAAATGATAATTAGAAGCAAAATTGTCAAAAATTTATTAGGAAAATGATATTATTATTAATCAAGGCTTTATCAGTAATCCTCCGGGTAATAAACAAAGAGAAGAACGGGATGGCTTGAATTCATTTGTTATGATGAATAATTTGGGCGCAAGTGGGGGGAGGGGGGAACGATAGGGATGATCGGAGCCAAAGAAAAACAATAAAAATAAAGCTCAAGATGTGAACGTAAAATGGGACAAAATTCGGACAGGAACATTTACGATCACCTTATCATCGTGGGGGTTAGAGGCCAAAGTCTTCCTTGGTTTTGTTTTTTAGGGACCCTCTCGTGTTTTCTTGTTGTTTAGTTGCCCCCAGTTCCCAATTTAATGCGTCCTGTCACTCCCTTCGTCTTCCTTGTTCGTATTTTAATGCTTATGTATATATTAACAACATCAACTAATTGTTGGTAGTCTAATAGGAGTTTTGAAAGATTAACCCCTGTAATAATTGTTGGTACTCTTTTGTTTTGGCATGATTGTCCCATAACAATTTATACCAGCCGATGAGATCTCGTTGTAGGTCATATACATTGAGGTGTGGGCGCATCTTTTCTAGGAATTTCACCAGGCAGACAAACCAAATCTCGATCTCTCATTCTCCAAAAGAAAGAAAAGAAAAAGAAAACGAGTAACAGTTAATATCCTTCATGGCCCGATTAATAAAGGTGACATGGTTAGCAACATGGGGCCGCGATATCTAGGTCAAATATCATGGTACGCACGTCCACGTTGATTCTTATGAATATAAACATGGTTTATATAAGCTTTTCCCGAGGTGAAGTAGTACTACTCTATAATTTTGATGCACTCGTCCCAATATCCTGCCTAAATGAAGTGAATCTTTTGGCTCTTCTTAAGTAATTACCTTGGTCTTCCTCAAACATTATGAATCCCAATTATTGTCTTGAACCCCAAACATAAACGTAATAATAATAATAATAATAATAATAATAATAATAATAATTGAAATTCACAGTTGAGTCAAGGTCTTAGATTAGTCCGTGATTTTGATTTAGACCAAGCAAGCTGCATCACAAGGTATAAGACAGTAAAATCAAATAAAAAAAACATTCTGCCGTGACTCCACGCACGTTTCCTATCTCAACTACGTGAAATTGTGTCGTGAAAGCTCGCAAACTTCCAACTAAGCAAAACTACCACGGATGAGAAGAGGATGATCGATTGGCACGGTTTCGTTTTCGGCATTAAGTGAATGGACGTGGACAAATTCTTGCTCTGGAATGCCACTCCAAGTAGGGGACTACAAAGGAATTGGCAACAAATTTTTGATGCTGCAATCTCTGAATACTAAAATTGTTTCTTGTAGATCCCGATCGCTAATTTCTTCTTTAATTTTCCTTTTTAAAATGAATGGAAAAAGCTAAACAATATAATACTTGGATAGATAATATCATTCTAACTCCCAAAAAAGTTTCCATTTTTCCTTGAAATTATAATTTTGGTAGAAAATTCCTACGAGCTTTTATTTAGTCTTCTTACTAAATTTTAATACATCATTTAGAAAACGGTCATCATTTTTTAAGTACTTTATTTTCCCGTATAGCAGCGTCACGTTTTAAGTATTTCTCTATCAATATGAAATGTTTAAATTTTAAAAAGAAATTTTATTTCTCAAAATGTTCCTATTAATTGCGAAAGTTTAAAACTAACCAAAAACTTTTTATGTAAAAATTGAGTTCTGACTGTATACATGTATGTATATTATATATGCAGTCAAGCATATAGACAGCACATTTTAGGGGACTATGTTTCATGTCGTTTAGCTAAGCATGGACTGCCCCAAGATGACGATTATTATAATAATTATGATCTATATTGTCTTGGGATTGAATTATTTATGTTGGGACACATGGAAAATAAAACTTAAAAAAAAATGAGACATTGTTGTGAAGGGGACAAGACATCATAAATAGGAGTGTCTTCTGCAATTATTGCCATTCCATTCGTTCTCTCTTATTACACAACATGGGTTACCAAATCCAGGGATGATGTCTTAATTACATAGAACCCGCATTTAATACGGTCCCCCAATCTCTACTAGACGAGCCCGATTGGAACGCCTCCTTTCCTACATACATGTCGATGATAATCATCGGAATTGCGCGATCATTTTTTAATTAATATTAGTTATTAATGTCGTTTGTAGTTGTTTCTTAGTATATGTCCGGAGTATTTTGGAATTGACTAATAATATGGGTAATGAGAAATATTTCATTCTTGATATTGAATTATTTTGTTGGGTTCTTGCATGTGATGTAAGGACGTATGATATTGGGTCGCGGTCATAGATTGGGGACAATCATATCTTCCCGTCGGAGGATTAGTCGCCCATCGATCGATTCCTTTGAAAACTCGAGTCCTACGTATTATATATTCATTTCATCGTCTTCCATGTGAACGGAAGATCTCCTGCAGGTAAGGTAGATGTGAAAAGGGTGTATCCAATGTACAAATTGAAAGTCCCACATTGGATAATTAAGAGAGTCCGACCTTGTATATAAACATAAGTGGACTACTCCTTCTATAACCGATTGTTTTCAAAGTGAAACCCCGCTAGGCTAGTATGTTGGGCTCGGCACATGGGCTGGTCTGGTATTTGCTAATATTTGCATATACTTTCGGAGTGGTTTGAAAATTACGTAAGTTTACGAAATATTCGCGTATTTTTATAAAATTATTTAGTAAATTACTGTAAATATAGGAACTTTTTTTTATAAAACGACTTACTCTCCCATGGGAAGGAGATTAGTGGCTTCCGTAATGTGATACCGTTTGTACCTCCCAATTCATAATAAAAGGATGAATTAGTGCCGCGGCCAAAAACACCTCGGATTGTTGTGTTGGTACAGAAGGAAGAGCTTGTTCAGGTTAGAAGGAGGTGAATAGAACTCATCAGTGCATCCCACAATCCCTCTTTGTGGCGCAAAGGTGTGTATTCTAAAAATCATAACGGCTAACCATTAAATCGAAATGGGATGTATGCTATGTCGAAACAAAGATATGCTGATATAGTTTTAGAAAAAAAAATGTGGAATGAATATTAGATATAAAAAGGGACGAAATAACCCAAATAAGTTGGGACTATAATCAGAAATTTTGTGGCAACATGTAGCCGATCATGCAATTAATTCTAAATTTATCCTATCAGCTCTCAACTCAATCCAATCCTTAATGAATAACTTCAAACTAAGGTAAGGAATGATGCTACCTGATTTTACTAGTTTTGGAAGTATGAATGTTCGGAAACTCATCGTCGAATGAGACGACTACAAACTGTCCAACTTGTGTTAGCCTACATTTAGTCGATGTTCATGCACATTTGAGTGAGATAAAGACAAAAAAAGTATGCAAGAGTAAGTTCTAAACAACTTTTGTGAAGATCGTTAGTCGAAAAGAGAACTTACCAGGGTGATTTGCACCCGTTGATCGTGAATGCAGACCGATGCGAGTTGGTTTTCACATGCAAAAACATTAAGAAATATATGCAACTATCTAATGAAATCATGTTTTTAAAAGCTATCAGTTTCAAAAAAGAACATAACATATATAAATCATATCGAAATGAACTTATGAATATCAAAGGTAAGTGCGTTATCATGTATGAAAATAAAGTTAAGACGGTCAAAGAGAATGATAATCCGTAAACTTCAGTGTAGTAAAGGGCATTTGAATAAACCATTTGTAAGTAAAAATTATCATAAATCATTCAATCAAACCTAAAGCAAACAACCTTGTAAGAACATATGACGATAGATTTGAACAGTCGTAGTGTAACTTTCAGCTCCAAGCAAGAAATCATGCGTGCTAATACTCATAATGAAGCTACGAAAGTTACAGATCCAAAGGAATTAATTTCAGCTCAATCCAATTATTCTAGCTCAAGATATAAGCAAGACAAGAAAGATCGACATGCTAACTCGAGAACGAGGGGATCCGCAATAGACCTCTAAAAGAACTTCCTCGATCTCACCCATTAGGGCCAGAAATAAGGTGTTATGAATATCAACACAAATTTCAGCTTAATGTGATGTGTAGATCTCATGTTATGAATTAAATGGTGAACGTAGGTCGGATGTGTCCCACACTCAAACATGCTAAGCATCTAAAATGGGACAAAAACAATTCACACAATAAAACATGCGCAACTCCATAAATACAAACTTTTAAGTCAACAAATGATAGGAATACATACTATGCAGGTTTGATTCAGTTTGCAGGGCAAACAACCAATGTAAAACATGATTTACTCAAAATGGCCGAAACCAATACTTTTTAGTATTTTGATCAAGCATCTTATCTCAATAATCTAAATCATCTATGGTTGGTCTCGTTAGCTCTGTATTTAAGTTACGGATCTAATGCAAGAGGTTTCATGGAGTTCCGAAAAGCGAGCGAAATGTTGGACATGAAATACTACAACTGGGGCAGGTGGATCCAAGACTCACTTTCACTTACCAACATCAGTTTGTGTTCGATTCGAATCCAAATGCTCCCAACCATATGAGGAAAGGTATATGGCAGTTTGCGGGAACTTGTTTTCCCAATCATAGGATCTTCAAGGAGCTCAACCAAGGTAAGTTTAGTTGTGTTTGAACGAATCCCAGTTTGTCTGATTGTGTCAAATCCATATGAATGACATCATAATTGCAGATTCAATGGGTGTGAAGAAATACAAAATTTTTAAAACGAGAGGAATGATGTTGCTGCATAATGAAGATGAAGACCGACACGATCGGCAACCAAAAGTTAAAGTAAACAGCATCAATTATCAATACCAAAAGTAATCTTTAGAATCTTTTCACAGAAACTAATAGATATGGAATCGAGTGTAGCCAACACCAAATGCAAGTCAAAGTAAAGTTGAAATAATAAATGAATAACGAAGTTAAGTAGCAGTATACTTTGAATTTGCAGCCAGAAACAACAGAGCTCAACCTCAAGCATTGTAAGAATAAAATACATACACCAACAATTCGACAAGACCAAGTAAATCTGGTAAAGAATTAATGAACCAGCAGCGAGATAGGAGTCAAAATCAGATGAATCGGCAACATGTTTCAACAAACGAGCAGCATCAATGGAAGCCTAAGAAATGGCAGCTACCAAACAGTGTATATTCGGCCGCGGATAGCAAAATCGAAACACAACAAATTACAAGAAGTGCATATATATCTGCAAATACCAGCGAACAGAGGCACAAATAAACTAGAGAACAACAAATATAGGTCAGAAAAAAAATTGGATAAGAAATGATAACTCTATGAAAAACGGAGTAAAGCGATCATATTTTAGACTTAATTGATATTAGTTGTTAAGTATTTTATATGAGTTAGTCTTCCTTTTCTTTGTTTTCACAATATTTAGTATATTTTCTCATCAATGTGCTTTTCGGTGTTTTGATTTAGGAAAATCACAGGAAGGAAAGCACAATTGGGGATTGAGGGCCAAGAAGCAGCCAAAAATCTTACAGGAAGATGGTGTAGCTGCACGATGTGGTCAAAAATTGCACCGAGAATTTATATAGCTGCATGAGAATTTGGTGCAGCTGCACGAGACGCAAGGAAGGCAGACGAATATACACAGAAACTTTGTGAGTGCAACTGCACCGACGCTAGAGATAATATTTTATATCCAAGATTCTCGACATTCTCTAGAGTTATTTTCTTAGGAGTATAAAAAAGATCTTCCATTATCTCTTTGAAGGGGGAGAACCTAGGAGGCTGCTGGTGACAAGGAACCGTCGACGAGAACTTTGCCGGATTTCATTTAGTTTTTCTCTATGTCGTTTTCAATGTTTAAGATTGAGTTGATTTTTTCTTTTACTTTCATCATGAACCAAAGTTCGTGCAAGGAACAGCTGCAACTTCTGCAAAAAGGGGGATGCTGATCCGCAGGCAACTTTGGAGAGAATAGTGGCGTTATGAGTTTATCAAGCATAGGTCTAGTCAGTGTTAAAGCGAAGGAATCCGGTTAGAGGAACACGGACCAGTAGACTCCGATAGATTGGAGTTCCTCTGTTGTAGTCGTTTTCGAAACTTCCTCGAAGCTTCTCCTAGTTCGTCTAGGACTCGTTCGATCAATTCTGCGGCCATCTCCTGCAAACAAAAAGAACAAGAAACAAGACTCCTCACGGGTTCCTTTTGTGTCAATTGATGTGGTCGATCTTCCTTGGAGATATGTCCAGACGCGGAGGCGAGCATTGAAGTTTGGCTGGACATGAAGCAGCTAGAGCTGGCCTTGGCAGCTCCGGTGAGGGTCGGTTGACGGGTTTCCGCAAGGTATTTTCTTTACCTTGGCTGGAGAAGGATCGACGGATGGTGGCTGTAAGATGTTTGGCGAGGAGAAACTCGACCGTAGCGTCGGGTGAGACAATCGAAGGCTTGAGTTGGACTGGATGACTTGGTTCAGGGTCGGTCAAGGAGCATGAGCTACAGTCACAGCTATGTCAGCTTAAGGAGGAGCAAATGCCGGAGTAACTGAATTGAAGGTTGCCGGTGATCAAATGGTGGAACTGGAAAAAGTCGGAATGGGAACCGGATCGACTGGGGAGGATGATCACAGGCAGAGGGGATGAGCATGATGGAAGAAGGGCGGAGCAGGGGATTGGAAAAATTCTGTTGCAACCGGCCCGCGCTCAAAAAAAAAAAAAAAAATTCAAAGTGTGCCGGAAAAGCTTTTTTCTTTTTTCATTTTAAACAATAATAGTCATTACCGACTAATTGTCCAAATTTCGATCGATGAACTGAAGTAGAAAGTGATATTTTATTCTCATTTTGTTCAACTTCCGGTAATCCACGCATACCCTCCATCCCGTGACAGAGCACGTATGTACGAGTCCATTCTTCTAGATCATACAACTATCAATATAAGGAGTGCCAATCAACCGAGCCACCAGGTTTGAGAATAAGGTGGGATCCCTGGATGGTTTGGCCAGTGAATTTCACGATCCAGACAGCGCACCATCAATTGAAGTGGGAACGCCCTATGCCAATACTTTACTCAAAATCTTGGATGCTCAATGGCAATTTCTTTTTGATTGAACGAACAGAGCCCAGGGGAACCCCCACGATATCGTTATGATCAATTAATGGGACTTGGCTGGAAAGTGTTCTTGCCTCTATCCCAAGATAGAGCCCTTCGACTAATCGTTATTTTGTCGGAGAAAGTCGGGTTCTTAGTATGGAATCCAGCCAAGCCAGGTGCTCTTATTTTACGACGGTAGGGACGATTGCTTCCATTACTGATTTCTTGGGTACGCACTACATATGACTAACCCAAGAGTTGTGTACGTACGCATTCCGGCCTAATACGCGAGTGGCGGTTCAAGCGACATTAGGATGCGGGGCCGTCCGTTCGGCGCCTCGCTCGAGCATCGGGCGTTGCAGAAGAGACTATGGTGGATCCTCCATCGATTCCTAATCGGGCCTGCTGAGGGCCTCGCCGATCGTCTCCATGCTCGTTAGGAGGCGATGAGCGAAAAACAAAGCATGATCCATAAAGGAAGCTTCAAGAGAATCCAGAGCGGCTCGTGTCGCCTTTCTCCTCCATGATGGCCCCGTAAAAAGGTTAGTTTGCTTAACTTAGGCAAGCTATTACGAAGTAACTATAGATTTATTTTTATAAAATTATTTTAGTTGAAACATAGTTGGTTCGGTGATCCTTATTGACTAGCTCTTATACTTTCACACGTGAAAAAGTGACGTTTACTCAAAAAAGTTTGTTTCCAATTAACGAGTATTGGACCCGATTCGGGTTTTTGGGTCCGAACTCATGTCTGTTAATTACCAAAGAACATGCATGGGCCTAATAGCATGCGTTCGACCACAGACAAGTATTTAGATTAAAGGGAGCGGGAAAAGATGGTGACCGTTGGCCTATGCACTTGACCTACGGACTGTTACAGATCGATAAATAAGATTCGGGAGGCCCGCACCTCCTTTATGTTCCTAAGGCCCGTCGGGATGACATTTCATCCGCTAAGGCATCGTTTTTTTGGGCCGCTTTAGTGAAGTTATCCACCGTGGTTAGTCACCCACGCCCTATCCATTCTTCGAGCCTTTTCAAGAACTCTTAAGTCTTCGAGGTCTGCCTTGTCAACTTCATCGAAGTTCTCGTTTAATTTTTCATAAGAAATGGTAGAGATATCTAATAATTAGAATTTAATAAATAAGAGTGATAATTCCGAAGGCGTCGTGTAGCACGTGGAAGTCTATCTCCCGTCTTTGTTGTTGAATTTTCCATTTGGTGATGTGGGTTATGTTATTTCGAATCTTCGGCATGTCGTGATTCGTTCACGGGTGGTGGCTCCTTTAATTCAAACTAGTCGTTCCGATATTATTTCCATGTTGATTGTTAAACAAAACCTCGCATTAGAAATAATACCACAATGTGAGAATAATTGAACAAATCCACATTTCAGATTATCACGATACGTTAAATTAAAATTGTAATTTATCATACCACGAAATGACAAATATAGATAAAAAAAAGAACAAACGTCGACGAATTCCAAATTAAACGAAATTGGAAAGTTTGTTTTGATTTCAAAGATAGCAACAGATTAAGGTTTTTGCGAGATGCCACGCGCAAGCAGATAATAGATAAAGAATAATAAAAACTGAGATAAATAAAACTAAAAATAACAATAACAAGGGAGAGAAAGACTTACCAGAGATTTTCTCCGTCTCTTAGTGATGATGATGGACCCGAGCCACAGCTTGCATGACGTCATCGGTGGCGGCTGGCTCCACGAAGGCGGGGTGGTGTTCGGAGAAGAGGACATGGGTTTGGCGCTCCATGAAGGCAGCAAGGGTTTGGGGCACCAGGGCTGGCGCAACGCCGGGGATCGCTGGGAAACCTTGGCTCTTTGGCGCCGAAAAGGGGAAAGCCAAGGAGCAGATGACGGTAGCTGAGAGAGAGCCGAGGAGGCCGAGAAAAGGATGCAGCTCGATGGCGCGGTGCCCTGCATTCAACTCATGCCTGGCGGCGGACTCGCGGTGGTCTCCTTCCACAGTTTAGAGGATGGGATCATGGAACAGACTTTCATTTCCGTCTCCATAGCGAGTTGCCAAGTACTTTGATTTGTCAAGCCGTGTAAGACAAGTGACGCCACCTTCGTGTTCACAGGTGGTACGGGGAATGAATGCTGAAGATCCCAAATTATTAATTTTTGATCATGCTTCCAGTGACAGCAAAAGGAAAGCTAAAGACTCGTGTTAGAACATGTCAAACGATATATATATATATAGAAAAAGAAAGTCTTAACGTAAAACTTTCCAAGCACAATCAAGTCATTCCCTTTTTGCTGGCAATTAGGGGTATCGACACCCATGTATCTTCATTGGCCGGACGTACTCATATGAAGGGAAGGAAAGGCACGTTAATATCCTTGAAGTACAATGCAAGAAGAAAGTGCCTTGCCCATGCGTTCTTGGTGAGGCCCAAGCCCAAATGTGGAGACAAGCTCAAGCCATGGGAGAAGATTGAGCATTAGCCCAAGTTCATGTAGGGCCCTTGAATTCATGAATAGTATGGTCGTCACTATAGAAATCGTGTAAAGGAAGCTAATTTGGGGAAATTAATGAATGATGGGAATTATAATGACATCATCATGCAAATTTTATTAAATTCCTAGTGTCTTAGCTTGGTGGGCTGAAGAGGAAAATTCCCACTTCACCTTCCGAGTTGGGCGAACACATTCTGGGGAGAGACGAAAAGAAGACACCATTCTTCTTGTATCTAGGTGGCTAGACGATCACACTGGGAGGAAGATGGTTGAATGGAAGCTCTGGAGGAAGAAGGGAGTGGATTCAGAGCCAAGGTGGAGGACCACAGAGGGTCAGCCCATCGTCGTGTAAGCCAGCGGGGAGGGAAACGTTCGGCTGCTCCGGTTCGTGGGGAGATCGCGTGGAGGAGGAAAGGAGCTAGCACGTTATTGCTCTGACCGAGAAAGGTACAGCCATTGCTCCTCCTCTCCCCGCTTTCTTTCCTTGAACCGGCCATAACATTGTTGCCCTACTGAAAGGTCCTAATGGTTCGCGGATTTTAGTGGAAGGTTAATTACTGCAGGCACTTCACATCACCCGACACGTATCTCCCAATCCATGCCCGAAATCGAATTTTCGTTAAACACAATTGTAATCCAATTCACTCCAGGATCTCGTTTGAAGCATTCCTTTTAGCACTTGGGAACATCACAATTTCAACACTCTCGGCCCCTTTTTCAGCCGGCTCTTCCCAGCATTTTTAAGCATCACTGGACGGCAACTAGCGCCTCAGGACTAGGCATGGACGTTCTCGGCCAGCCCCCTATCCCGCACACAACCACTTGCACCAACTTGAACTACCACACATGCATCGAGCAATTTCCATCATTCGATAAACATTCACCTGACAGTAATCCCGAATACACTTGGTCCATCGGACCCCAAGGTTCCCAGCCCCGTTTCCTCGTGACTGAGCCGTTTTTGATCCCCCTCCCTCGAGTCATTCTTTCTTCCCATACGCACTCAAATGGGCGGGGATCCGAGTGTCGTCCCCTTTCCTCTCTAGGATCCAGCCCCACCGTCTCATCCCAAGGCTTGGGCCGCCATCATCCTTTTTCCCAAGGGAAAACAGCCAGCTCTCACACTCATGCAGTATCACAGCAAGCACAATAACACGGGTGTCCTCACTGCGAGCAGACAACGCACACTCTCAGCCAATCACGATAAGGGGATTACACAATTTCAGCGATGAACTGAAGAAACTATGATATCATTACGTAGAGGATAATCTACTTATAAAGCGTAATCATTTAAGGACGCCACACAAATAATTTTGTCTCCACCTATCAATTTCCTTAATTTATAAAAAATAAATCTTTAATTTTTCCTCATTTTAACAATTTCCTAAATTGGTTATAAAAATAATAAATTGTGGATGAGTTGGGACATCTTATTTATAGAAGAAAAAATCTTAATTAATTTTGTTTGTACTTTGGATTTATGAAAGAACAAATAGAAAAAATTAATAAAAAATTTTCTTTTATTCAAATAACTACACCGGAGGAAAGGGGCACTGTCGCTCTGCTATGCGCTATTTATGGTGCTACCCTAGAAAATACTTTATTTGACAATGGTGCTAACGTACTTGTCATTCTAATATTAGTCATAGATTTCATTTATTGAGAAGCAAATCTCGTGCTTTCTATTTGATGTATATTGTTTTTAATTCTAACAAAAAAAAATGCTAAAAAATGAGTTTCTAATTTCGTAATTAATGGAAATGATTAGAAAGATATTTGTTATTGTTGGATATTAAAAATGGTTAAGACGTGTCTTTGAGTATCACTCCGATACAAAACAAAAACTAACACCCACTTAGGGGAGTTGTGTTTGCATGAGCACTAACTAACGAGTGTTGTCACATTCTTCGTATCTAAGACCTTCATTTCCCACAAATAAGGAGTTCATTTTGCATGGGACAGAAGAGGAGAGAAAAGTCCCTCTATAAATATTAATTTCATAAAAAATTTGCCAAAAAGAATAAGTTTCGATCGATATCAAAAGCCTCGTATCTAAAATGTTTGGAAACACTTTATAGTAAATACTTCAGTTGCAGTATTTTCCGGCAGCACCCTTTATTTTTATCTAACGCGCGACAACATTTTTAAGTGTTATTTAGAATGTGGGAAATTCTTTCTATCCAAGAACCACATTCCCGAGTTAATTTTGCGTGCGACGAACGATAGTTAAACGAAAAATTCTCTTTATAAATACGTTCTTGTAAAGTAATAATTTCATTCATCCCTCTTTCCTCTACCCCTCCTGTGGAATTTGCACCTTGGAAATGAAGTCGGCAATCTTTTTCTTGGTTTTGGCTCTAATATGTGATCCTCCATAAGCTGCATTAGCTTCGTGTAGTCAAGTGGTGCAGCCACTCTTTCCTTGCTTCTCTTATTGGAAGAGGCGTGGACTAACCTCCGAGTGCTCCAGCAGGGTGGGCGGCCTTATTGGCATAGCAGGAACAAGCCTATTCTACAACTTATTTGCGAATGCTTGAAGGATGCTCCGAGGGATGCCGATTATGATCCAAACCTAATCCTAACGTGACCACAAAGTGTGGATTCCCCGATGTCGACCCATCCATAAGTCAAGCAACAAATTGTTCTTGACGATTGTTCCACAAAGCTGAGCATGTACCAATTACAAAAACTGCCTTTTTAATAGGTATGACGAAGAACGCCATGCATTGATGGGTGATGAGGGCCCATATTGACTATCATTCGAACGACCCGAGGATCCGGGTCCGCTCCTCAAGGCCCAACCAGTCGACGTCACAACTCGAGCGTCGGACGCTGTGGAAGGAAATTGGGTGATCCCTCCATGGGTTCCTAACTGGGCCTGCTCGGGCCCTCGCCGACCGTCTCTGTTTTCCTAAGAGGCGGCGGGCGAAAGGCGAAGCATGATCCGAAAAAGGAACTTTCGAGAGAAATCGGGAGCAACTCGTGTCGTCCGTTCCTCATCCAAAATGGCTCCGTAAAAAGGTTGTTGTTGTTTAACCTAGGTAAACTATACAGAGTCGCCACCGACTTTATTTATAAAAGTTGTTTAAGTCGGAAAAAACAGTTGGTTCGAGGATTACTAGTTACTAACTCTTACAGTTTAACATGCGGAAAAAGGGAGGTGGCGTTTGCTCCAAAGGACTTTCTTTTGTTTAACGGGCATTGGACCCGATCCGAGCATGACTCCGGACTCATGTCAATGTTTTACGGGCGTTGGACCCGATTCAGGCTTTGGACCCGAACTTATGTTTGTTGATAGCAAACAACATGCGACACTAAACCTATGAGACTAAGGCATGCAGGCAAGCACAAACAATTATTGAGATCAAAGGAGGCGGGGAAGGATGGTGACCGTGGGCCTATGCACTTGGGCCCACGGCCCGTTACAAGTGGATTATCTATCTTTTCGGGGAGGCCCGCACCTCCCCTTTTGTACCTCATGTGGTGGGAGCCGCTTGATGATCTTGACATTGCGGTTTTATGTACGGAAAGATTCACAAGTCTGATACACGCACCTTCGAGAGAGGTTTCGGCTGGGCCATCGAAATTTGCGCGTTCATTGTACATTCATAAACACAAAAATAAAGTGTACGTTATGCGAGAAAGTTGACCACAAGACTTCACATGTAATCATATTACAAAGAGTTACGTAATCACGAATCACAACGACCACAGATTGCGTACTGTTCAGAAAACGGATTATAACGTTGGTTAGAATTGTCCGATTTAATTGAAATTTAAATCAAAAGATCTGAAACTTAATGATGAGTATGCATGTAAAATTTTATGAAAATCAAAGGTGCAATATCTCAAAATCAAGGAACAAATGTGGCTGTCCAGAAAAGCAGAACAGTTTGCGCAGACGGTGTTGTTCCTATCATATCTTGGTCCTCAAATGTCTGATTGAAGTGAAAAAGGACTTCAAAGAAAGGTAAAACTATGAAGAATGTGTGTGAAAAATTTCACATGGATTCGACAGTTGGATCGTAAGATATATAGGTGCAAAGGTCATACTATTCTGTAGACTCAATCTGACTCCGGCCGGGTAAAGTTCCAGAAAGAAAAATAGAAAACTTGATATCCACAAAACGGAAAAATGTGTATGATATGTCAAAATTTGGCAACGCTCCAATGGTGAGATCTGCCGTTATTGAATAAAGAATATGATAGCAATACTCAGGAAATCTTACGGAGTATACAGTCTGTTCATAAGATTGTTTCATATTATGTTAGAATCTTCAACGGTTGATATATATAGAACCTTCTTGAAGTCTAGTTTAGAGCCCAAAAGTTTGAGCAAGATCCAACGGTTAGATCTCACGAAACTTCTCCGGAAGCGACAATGCAGCAGGCTGTCCTGCTGCGGCCGGTGAAAGTGGTGATCGTTTTAGGGGAAATAACTCGATCCTCGATCAACCAAAAATTAAAACAAAAATATTCCCAAGATCATCACTTATTGTAGATCATTTGACATTTTGGAATCGAGGTTCGAAAACGTCCATAACCGCATCGAAAAAATCAAAGTTTGGAGGCGTTGCCGCTGAAAATAACTTAAAAGAAGGTCGGGAGATGTCCTGACACTTCAGTGCCACAAATGAATGCAAAATCGACCCCCAAAGCTACTGTGAAGGCTTTGAGGGCTATAAGACGTACGAAAATGCGTTTCGAGAGGAGTTTAAATGATACGACCTTTTTCCGTCGTGATCTATTACCGGAGGACGGTGGCGCTTCAGTTGTCCCTTGTCTGTAACTTCGGCTGTTACGACCTTGTCCGAAGGCTTGTTCCTCACCCCATGGTATGTATGATAGGCCAAAAAAGAAAAGGAACGACGGAGTCAGCATATCGAACATGGTAGAAGCATACTGGAATTAGCAAAGTGAGAGGAAATCTCACTGAGGGGTTACCTCGCCTCGGGGAGGCCCGAGGAGGATGAACGATGCCGGGAGGGTGTCGCCTGGTAGGCTGGTCGGGAGGCTTTGGCTCATCAGCACTAGAGATGAGGAGTCCTTGGCTCCGGTTTCTGTGTGTACGTCGGGGAAGAATTGGCCTCCGGTTGTATGTGGAGGAATTTGTCTCCGATCTCGAGAGGAGTTGGCCTTCGATTTTTTCAGAGGGGGTGGAGCATGTCTGGAAGGAGAGGAATGTCTCTCTGATTGGAGATTGTCTCATCTGATAATTCTCTGAAAAGGGATAGGGAGAATCTCTGATTTGTTTTTAGGAGAAAAAAAAATGAATTTTTTTTTTTACGTCCCCCTGATCGCCTATTGATTTTTTTTTTTTAGAAACTTTGGCTGGATATGTGAAGGAGATTGTGTCTAGGTTCATCTAAGATATATTATTTAATGAGAAATGAGATATTTTTTTTGAGTGATTATAACGTGTGAAAGTGAGGAATTAGATGAAAAAAATCAAAAAATCTCCCCCTAAAATCTCGGATTGATTGAAGATTTTTTTTCAGATGTTATATTATAATTATTATCTAAAATTTGGGGTATTACATAATTTCTTTCCATTTTTTATTTAATCAGGTGCGCAGGCATGTGATGATTCCGAGACCGACATCCCACAATCCAATCCAATAAATAAATGCAATGACTCTTCCACTCTCGGCGTTGCAGCATAAGCCGGTTATTAACACTCTACATAATGCTTGTACTGTCATCAGTGGAGATAGAATGTTAAAATAAAGTGGTAGAGTTCTACTGCTATGGTTTTTTCATTATCGTCTTTCGTGTTTTTGACGGTAAGTTCCTTCAATCAATTACATTAGGAGTAAAAGGTAGGAGCCAAGGGGCCCTTAATATATTGTTATGTTAAATGAAAATTCATTTGTGACCTTTGAAGCACAAAAAGTCAATTCTCGGGAAGAAGAAACGAGACAATACTCTAAGGAATGCGATGACAGAATAATCAAATGACGATACTCCTAAAATGATATCTTAAGGGATTGACGAGGACTTTCAAAGTCTACTCCACTCTCGCCCAATTTATATATTGGTTTCGTCATTGGTTTTACCAAATAATTTATTTAAATGATGAACTTCATTGAACAAAACTTGATTTTCATTATTGAAATGAACAGGAGTCGGATGGTTGGCCAGTGCAGCTGCTGTCCGTGGTATGTTTGTCGCTAGCTGCCAAGTGGAAGAACCTCTGGTTCCCTCTCTTTTTGATCTTCAGGTCTTTGTCCGATATCCCTAATAAAATTATTCATCTGCTTTATTAATTTGGTTGTAGCTTACTCACGTTTAGTTTTTGCTTGATGGGTTCTGGTTGAAGGCGCCAAGTACGTGTTCGAGCCGAAGACAATCCAAAGGATGGAGCTCCTTGTTCTCTCCGTCCTCAACTGGGGGCTCCGATCCATCACACCATTCTCCTTCTTGGGTTTCTTCGCACTCAAGGTCGATCTGACAGGGTGCTTCATTGGCTCTGATACCAGTGTTTTAAGTATACGATGCCAACCGTCCTAAAAGTTCAAAAAATCGTGACATATTACATATTTTCAGTTTTAATAATAACAATAAGAATGAATTTCGTTTATCGGCAATCAAATGATTTTTTATGGATATGTGGATTGTTTTAAATTCTATCAAAATAAGGAAACAAGATTAAAAAAATAAGTTTGTAATTTCGTAATTAATGAAAATCGTTCGAAAGATATTTGTGATTGTTATTTTTAGCACCTTCTCCCACCATCAACTTTGCATGATCGAGAGAGTTGTCAGATTCTTTCAAACAACCCCGTTCCCAAAAATAGGGAGTTGATTAAACTCCCTCTATAAATATTAATTTGATAAAAGTTTGCTAAAAAGAATTAGTTCGATTGATATCAAAAAGCACATGTTTAAATTGTTTGGAAACATTTTATAATAATTATTTCAGTTACATTATTATCACGCAACTACGTTTGTTTTTATCTAATTAAAAACAACATTTTTAAGTGTTATTTATTATCAATATCATCTAATCCCAAACATGTGAACGGGTGCATTTTCAAATTAGCAAAATTTTTAAAACTATTTGAGAAATTTCTTTTTTTAGAAATATGCGGAAAAAAATATAAAAAAATATGCGTACATATTGATTTATGGGAAATCAAATAAAAAAAATAAACATTTTGTTTTATCCCATTTTTTTATATAAAAATTCTAATTTCATTGGCTTTGATACCAGTGTTTTAAAGTTATGTGAAAAGTTAGCTGTATAACTTGTGAAGTAATAATTTCATTCATCCCACATTCCGTGGAATTTGCGCCTTGGAAATAAAGTCAACAATCTTTTCTTTGTTTTGGTTTTAACATGCAGCCCTCTACCAGCTGCATTACCTTCGTGTAGTCTGGTGTAACCACTCTTTCCTTACTTCCCTTAGCATCATGATATTTGACTGCTGCAACGGGGGCTCGCCTGGTCTAGAGCTTTTTTGGGAAAGCTTGGAAGATGCTCGAAGGGATTTCGATTATGATTGTGCTGACAAGTTATTGTTATACATTTCATTTCTTCTATCAAGCCACAATAATTTGTTTCTTTTTTTTTTACGAAGTGCGGGCCTATGATGATCCCGAGATCGACAACCCCAATCAAATCCACTAAACAAATGAAAGGACTCCTCCCCTCTCGGCACTGCCACTTAAGCCCCGTATTATTATTTTGTGATTGTGATGTTAACTTGTATGAATGAATTCCCGTTCGAGTAAAATGTAGGAGCAAGGGGTTGTTATGTTACATGAAAAATTCGTTATGATCGTTGAAGAACACAATGTCACGTCCTCAGAAAGTAGAAACGAGACAATGCCTTAAGGTTGGTAGAAATCGCTCAGAGACAGCTTCTCGACCCGCTTCTGTGGGTCTGCAGTTCATTGGCTTAAGAGCAAAACTAATGTCCAGTGGCTTCCAATGTCCGTCTACCACTGGACAATATTTCTCACTGGTTGTCCCCAGCAACATCTCTTATGTGCTTCATCAAATCTCCACTTGTAATCTATCAAACATCTTATAATGTTACTGGTTTAGAAAGCTAAAGCTATTATATATTACACGTTTGAGAAGTTGAAACCCTATTTTCACCTTGGCTTTGCAACAAATCAAGGAAAGCCTGAAAGAGATCGAGACTAACGAAGATATTATTGGTGGTTTCTTGTTTCAAATCATCCAAGATCACGTATGAGTTGGACTCTGTCACTCTTCCGACACATTGTAGCGCCTGCAAATTCGCCACCACTATTTTCTCTAACCCCAATTCTTGCGTGTCAAGTTTTTGCCATGTTGCTTCGACAATCCAACTAATTACGTCATCACTAGATCCAGGCTAAAAGAAGAAAAATTATTATATTAAATTTGAGATGGAGGAAATATGATAAGATAATTACATACTGTGGTATTTAGGTTGCTTGGCTAGATATTCTGTATAATCTATACTGGCATTAGTAATGAGGTCAATCGAGTTTTCCAATATCCCAATAGCCCCATAATGTGATGCAGGAAGACGGCTCTAGGAAGAAAAGGCCACGGGGAAGCAGTGGGATGGATCGAGCTCATGGATCGCAAACATAAGGAAGGACCAGGCCGAGGAAGGATCTGGCAGGGAAGGGCTGCGCCGAGAGATAATCGGACAGAGGACGGAAGTGGAAGACTCGAAGATGTATAAGGACGTAGGGGACAAATATCAGTAGTGAATGATAGAAACAATAAACGGGGGAGTGAGGGGGTATAACTAAGGGGGTGGACGTTGTCTGTCAAGGGGGAAGTTGTTATGGGAATTCTGGTAGTGTGAGAGAGAATAGCGATGGGGAGTGGAGCGTGCATAGTTATGGTGGTGGACTAGCACTGGTTCGTAGCCTCCGACTTGTGGATTAACGGTGAAGAAGTGCCTGTGACTGTTGATGAATGAAATCGGAAGAATCCCAGCTGCTTGAGTTGATTGTGGAGTGAGTGTGCGAACCATAATGTTTGCTTACAACCTCCTAAAACAAGTCAATTTATCGGTCCCGGTAGCAATCACCATGAGTATGGTCCTCGACATGGTAGTGGGAATGGTGATCCTAGAGATGCCTCCAAAGTTTCCTTCATTCTCACCCATTTTATGTAATGATTTGTCATTGTTTTCGTCAAATAATTTATTTAAATGATTAACTTTACTTTACAAAATTTAATAATCATTCTTAAAATATAATGTGGCAAAACAATATTAATCAAAATTGACTTTAGAAAGTTTCTGAATTATGAGTTTTCTTTTGAAAATATTTACTCCAAAAACTATTGAAAACTTTTGTAGAAGTTTGCAGGTAAAGTTAAAAAATTTGTTGTGCTTAGGAAAATTAGAACAAAACCCAAAATATGGTAATTTCGGGCTTTACTAAGCAAAAATGTAAACGTTTTCATAAGAAGATCTTAGCAAAAATATTTT
Source organism: Melastoma candidum (assembly GCA_023653495.1). Taxonomy (NCBI): domain Eukaryota; kingdom Viridiplantae; phylum Streptophyta; class Magnoliopsida; order Myrtales; family Melastomataceae; genus Melastoma; species Melastoma candidum. The sequence continues at coordinate 15,390,678 of CM042891.1, forward strand.
TGAAGTTATTGTGGCCAATTCGTTTCCCAAATCAATTACACAAAAAATTACTCCCGCTACGGTGACCATATTTTGACTTTAAAATCGCACAGATTCACACTAATGTAGTAGTAAGATATTTTTTTTTTGACTTCTTGAATTTGTATCTGAATTTCGAAACCTTGCCGGAGCCACACCTTCGCGAATCAGCGCCGCCATCACTTCCTGATCATGGTAAGGTTCATACCACGATGGAAACCACTAACTTCAGCTCCTCATGATCATAGCTTTTTAAGCAATCGACACCTCGTTTTCTTCATCCACGGCCCCTACGGTCATCTTGGCCTCACGGATCAAATTGAACACGCGCAACTTGCAGGAGATAGCCCACAACACTTTCTTGGCATCCTTTTTCTGTCCATGGCTGCTGATGGCTGATCGGAGTGCAATAAGAGCTATAGGAGCAAATCCACCTGTCGCCCCTCGGATTCACCCTTACAAAGGCTTGATCGTGCTACAAGGATGATCTAAAACTTTAGCCATCGATAAAATTGTTCACTCCGGAAGTGATTGTGGGCAAGTCGGATTCAAACAAGTAGGAAATCACTGGCACTACGACAACTGGTGCCTGAAGAATTCGTTGAATGTGTGGTCACCGTATGAAATGAACGAAAAGAGGTAAGACAGCGGATGGGCAGTCTTAAGCGGAAGCACTAACGGACACCATCGACGATGCCTTCGGAAAGGAGCAAGAACGCATGAGCACAAAGAGAGCTTGAACGCTGGAATGCTTGAAAATATAAATTGACAATATGTCCGTATGTAGAGAGGTGTCTTTGTACAATGCCTAAGAACAAGTATTTATACTAAGCTAGACCTACGTATATACGGTAAAGAAACATTGCAGATATATTACGCTTCCTTTGCTGCCGGTCTCCATGGAATATCTCATTTCCATACGAGCAATCTTGGCAATAATCTCATTCCGAATCCTGAGATCTTGTGGAGTCTTCTTTAACAGCTAAGTTGATCAATCGCATCGCCCATTGGCTTTCGCCGTAGAGTTTCCTCGCTCGCTCAACCAACTGTTGCTTGTCGCTTACGATGTCCCTTATCGCTCTTCGCCTGGTATCCTTGCGCTTGGTGACTCTTTCGCCCAGGAAGCCTTCACCTGATGTGTTTCCGTTGTCACCTTTTTACTGGATTCTCATCTTTTGGGCCTGCATTCTGGACCATTGATCCATAGTTGAGACCAAGATCTATGGCCTAGAATTTATGTTGTTAAACATATGAGTCCCCCTCAAGGCAGACGGAGTGATCCGTCTCACCTTGAAAATAGACCAAGTAATCATTCCCTTGCAACTCGGTAACGTGTGCAAGCAAGTAATAAATCCCTGACCGTCGATATCCCTTAAGCGTATCGGTTGAGACTTCCTAGGGTAACCGTTGAAATCCCCAAAATATCTGCCATGATGTCTCCTATCAGGGTCATTTGCCCTTAATGATTTCGCTGTAAAAGGCGGTGCTCGGTTCGTCTTCCAAATCGCAAACATTGCTTCTGAAAGTGACCAAGCCATGAATCTCTTTCCTTCCTCTCAAAAACTCGCTCAGTCTTTCTGGAACCCCCCATCATTTTGACCACGAGAACGACGACTTGAAGTTCAACCCTTCGGAGCAGGTTAGCAAAGTCGCCGAGGGTCATCTCAAAGATGATAAGTGGAGGCTCCAGGAGGAGCTCGAGTTTTACTTGGAATGGCTGTCCAAGTTCATCTTTTGCAACAGGGGGAAGTGCCTTAGTCAGTTTATGGTTGGGGTAGCCATCAGCCTCGTCAAGGCTGCCAACGCAGCGAAGCCAGAACCTGTGGCATTTGCCCCCTTTTTATTGTGCCTGATTTATCGTGGGCTTTCTAAGGCGACCAATGACCAAGCCAATTTTCCTAGCTGTCCGACGGATGGCCCTCTATGCACTGTGTATTTGTGGATCGTGCTTTATTTCCCGGGTTTTACCCGTTATCTTGCCGCCATGTGTACGCGTGACGATGTTATCAGCTTGTGGGTATTAGTGATGGATGGTCTTAGTGAACGGTCGCGTCGACGACACCGTTGGTACAGTCGTTTACTGGCATCCCTTTTCTGAAGAGTGGGAAAGCCTGCTCAGAGATGACTGAGCGTTTTCAGCCGGCTTTCTATGCGAGGGACTTAGTAGCTGTGGACCCTGAGGGTCTGATCTTCGAGGTGTACAACACTCACCTTTGTGCCCATCAGCTGGGTTTCACCTGGTGTGTGGGTGTTCCTTTCTTTCAGTCCAAGAATCAGCATCTAGACACTAGTAGTGTATTCCTTTGGGGCCTCGACTGGCCGAACAGTCTCAGTCGCCGCACCTTCATTCGATGGAGGTCGAGCCTAAACTCTTAACTAGTCAGTCGCCGGAGTTTTCGGTTGCCTGATCCAGGACCTGGGAGCTGATGCAGGTTACCTCTCAACTGGGAAAGTTGATTGAAAGGGAGAAGTCAGCACCTTCCCTGGCGCTTCCCTGTCCGATCGAGGCGTCTTCCAAGAAGTGGTCGTCGGGCGATGACACACTCTCCTCGTGTATGCTAGAGTAGTTTGGTTTCTACCGTATCCGTGTCCGGTTGGTAATCCTTGTTGTTGGCAACAGGCATCAAGAAGAGTAGGTCCTCCTGTGCGGTCTCATCATCACAAGGGGCCCGCTTGAAATGGAAATCATCTCAAGGTCTTGTTCCCCCGTTGTTGCCGTCCATTCCTTCTGACCGTTCCATCGAGCAGGTGTTACCCGGGACTCTGTCAGGTGTTGCTTTCCGGCCTGAGTTCTACTTCCTGTCACGGTGTTGTCTGCTTTTCCATCAGAAGTCTTAACCTTGATATGCTTTTCCTCTGTCCAGGTTTCCTGCTTTTTACCCCATTGATGTAGATGATGCCTCTGATGACGTCCCTATCTCATCATGGCTAGGCGGCGAAGGTTGCTCGACCAGGCAGGAGTCGGGAAAGCCCTCAGTGAGGTTGAATGTGGGGTTTTTCCTGCTCTGAGTCTCGAGGCCGAGGCCTCCTCATGTAGTGTTTCAGTCGCTCAGGAACTTCCAGGCGAGGCGACAGATGTTCTTCTGCATCAGGCGATAGAGACCTCCCCGGAGCGAACAGGAGAACTGCCCTCGGACTAAGTGAGAGAAGTACATAGGGATGAGGCGACAGGAGCCCCGTAAGCGAACCGATGGAAGCCCCCTAAGGCCCGCAAGTACGTGCTCCCTTGGTGAGTATTCCGTGACTCGTGTCGCTTATCTCTTCCCTGGATTCTTATCTGAGTTAGGTGCCTTTGTGGCTACCTCTAGTCCTCCTCGAGTGTGGGGTCACCTCTGAGGAGGACTGTAACCAGCTGTTGTCTGTGGTGGCTGAGATTGACCAAGCGAGTGCACGTCATCCGGATCTGGCAATTCCGATCTCCCTCTTTTGGTAGTCCTTCTGGTGCTCATGGGGCAAGTGGTGTGAGGCTCTCGCTCTTAAGGCAAAACAAGAGGAGAGAGAGCTCGCTCTATCGTAGTCGTTCCCATCTTCTACTCAGATAGCCGAGCTCTCTGGCAAAGAGGGTGCCCTTCTAAAGCGGAGGAAGGAGTTGTAGATTGCTATCTAGCGTCTCCAAGTAGAGTTGGACGCCATTTCTACGGACCGTGCTGCGGTTGGTCCAGGTTTTGTTGCTGCCCGCACGACTTAGACAGGTGAGCATACAGCCCTTGACCATACGGGGGAGGCATATGAGCGCCATTAGGGCAACGCCCTTGATTTCGAGGCGAAGGAAACCACGGTGACCGACATAAAGGACCGGATGAAACGCTTACCGTGTTCCTTGCCTCCTGTTTGACTTGGTACATCTGTATCTGTCCCTAGATTGTGGGGAAACACTTTGAGATAATATTTTTTTACATTTCCCACATCGTAGGTTTGTACCTCTTAGGTACTTGCCGTTGATTTTGAGGTTATGCGTAGATCCATTGAGCCCCCTAGGCGATATGAATTCCCAGATGGTACTCAATTAACCAGAATGGCACTTCCCAATTCAGTGTCCACTTCCCTTGGAAGTAGTTTCGGACTCCCTCGGGCAACTTGAGTTTTCAAACTAGGTCCCCCTTGCTAAATGACCAAGGGACCACTTTCTTGTTATAGTAGCAGGCAATTTTTTTTCTTTTGTATTTCCAAATGGTTCAGCACGTTGATCCTGGTGGTTCCTAGTCCCTCCTGCTCAAGGTGCATGTCTTCCTCGTATCCCTCATGTTCGTCAAGGTGCCTGAGGAACCTAAGCGACTGGTACCACACTTCTATCGAGAGCATCGCATCGTGCCCATAGACTAGGTTGTACGGGGCGACACCTGTGCTTTCTCTTTTGGTAACCCGTAGGTTCCATAACGTCTCCTGGAGGAGGGTGTGCCATGTACACGGGTTACTGCCAATCATCCTCTGTATCAATCACTTAATGAGTTCATTAGAGGCTTCTTCTTGCCCGTTCGACTAAGCATAGTATGGAGTTGAGTCGAGTACCTTAAACCCAAATTCTTCAGCGAATTCCTCCATGAGTTCGCCGTTGAACACCTTTGCATTGTCTACCACGATACTCTGGGGTACTCCGTATCGATAAATAATGAAGTTCTTAATGAATTGTACTACGTCTTTCTGATAAATTAACTTATACATTGTCGCCTCTACCCATTTGGTGAAGTAGTCTGTAGCGATGAGTATGTAAGCATCTCCTCAGCTTGAGTGATGATGTGTAATGAACACGTCCTGAAAGGCCATGACTTTATTATGACATTCATGTTTGTTGCGCGGGTTCGCTTCACTGGTCCGCATCGCTGGCAAGCTTGGCAGGCTCGAGCCATTTCGATGCAATACTTAACCATTGACGGCCAGTAAAAATCGTGACGCTTGATCGCCCAACTCATTTTCATACCAGCCTTGTGTGCTCCGCACAGCCCTTCATGTGTTTCCATCATGATTGGGATGGCTTCGTCCCGATCAACGCATCTTAGAAGGACGTCTTCATTAGTCTTTCTATATAGGACACTATCTAGGAGCACGTAATGTCTGGCGACTACTCGGATCCTCCTTTCTAGTTTTGCAGTAGTATCCTTGAGGATATTGGTTCTCGTTAATCCTCTCTCTGCTCGAATAAGTTGGCGGTGCGAACTTCTTCAGTTGTCACCCCGTCTTTGTAGAACTATGGCTTTTTGCTCACAAACAAAGTCGTGTGGCTTCGAGATATTTTTGTGTTGCCGATCAGGCCCATTGTGCTAATAGTTGGCCTCTTGATTGTCATCACATTTTACATGAGCGATTTCAGCCCCTCGAAGTTTGGCGAAGAGTTCTTTTATTCTGCATAAGTATTTACCCAGATGAGGTGCGTAGCACTCTCTTTGGTCAAGGAGTTGTTGAATCACTAGTTGGGAGTGCCGCATATTTTTACGTTCTCCAACTTCCAGTCTAGAGAAATTCGTAGGGCCAAGATTAAGGCCTCATACTCTGCTTCATTGTTGGTTACTTTTCCATTGATGCGGCAAGCCACTCTGGTTTTTACCTTCCATGGTGTCTCAATAAAGACGCCCACGCCAGCTCCAGACATGTTAGAGGACCCGTCGAACCAGATGGTCCATCGTTCGTTTATTTGAACTTCCTCATGGGTGGCATCGAGATTGCCTTCACCATAATACGCAATGAACTCAGCTAAGGCATGGCCATTGACTGAGATTTGCGGTTTGTTGTAAATGTTATAGGCTGATAGCATTAGACTCCATTTACCTATTCTCCCGGTGAGCAAGATTGTCAAAGAATACTTTAGTTTATGGGGTCTTACGTACATATCGTTAGACCTGATGTAGTGCCTAAGTTTCATGACTGAGTAATATACTGATAGATAAATCTTCTCTGTTGAGGTATGCCTCTGTTCTGTTTCCGTGAGCAGGCACGACAAATAATAAATCGTTCTTTCTACTCCGTCTTGTCCCTGTGTTAGCATTGACCCAATAGTAAACTAGGATGCTGCTACATAAAGAATGTACGGTGCATTTATGTTTGGGGGTGCCAACACAGGGGGTTTGGTCAGATAATCCTTCAGTTCTTGGAACGCTCGCTCGTATTGTGATGTCCATTCTATTTGGCCTTTTTCCTTCCTTTTAAGAATAGTTGAGCAGGCGCTTGTCTTAGACGCCACATTGCCTATGAATCGGCGGATGTAATTTACCCCGCCGAGAAAGGCTTGAAGCTCCTTTTTGCTTCGTGGTGCTGGAAGGTTTTGGATAGCATGGGTTTTAAGACGGTCCGCTTCAATTCCGCTTTAGTGCACAAGGAAACCAAGAAATTGCCCTTTCTGCACTCCAAAAGCGCATTTCGGCGGATTAAGCTTGAGGTTGTGCTTTTGCGTCTTTTCAAACGCTTCGCTTAGATGAGAATGGTGGTCCTGTTTCTTCTTGGACTTTACCACTATATCGTCAATGTATACCTTGATTGTTTTCCCTATTAATGAGGCGAAGATCGGGTTCATTGCTCTTTTATATGTGGCCCCAGCATTCTTCAGTCCAAAGGGCATAACAACCCATTCGAATATCCCTATTAGGCATTTGAAGGCTGTCTTATGCACATCTCTTCAGCAATGAAGATCTGGTTATATCCAGAGTACCCGTCCATAAAGGATATTAGTTCGTGGCTTGCCGACTTATCTATAACATCGCCATCGACAGGCATGGGGTATTTGTCTTTAGGTGTCGCTTTGTTCAAATCGTGAAAATCTATGCAGCCCCTAATCTTGCCATTTTTCTTGACAACAAGTACTATGCTGGAAATCCAGTCGACGTATTTAGCTGTCTTTATATATCAGGCTTTGAACAGTTTCTTGATTTCGTCGTAGACCATTTGAGCTACTTACTGCGACATCCTCCTTGGAGTTTGTTTTACGGGCTTAAAACTATTGTATGTTGGGAGTCTGTGCTCGACTAATTCTCGATTAAGGCCAGGCATTTCAGCGTAGTCCCAGGCGAAGCAGTCCTTATAAGTGTGTAAGACTTCGCTTATGTCCTGAGTTTCGTCTTTTTTCATTAGCAAACTAAGATATGTAATACGTGGGAATTAAGTGGTCCCTAGGTTGATTTCCTTCAAGGGGTCATAAGGGATAACATAATTATTATGAACCTCTTTATTAATTGAATTAATAATTAGCATGTCCTGACATGCTTGAGGAGGCGCATTACATTGTGCCTCACTTATTCTGGATGTCCTGTATCAAGCTAACCTTGCTAAGACATCCAATATTTGATCAGTTTGTCAACTCTCATTTAGATGAGGACGGGTTGAGGAATCTATCGGGCTCCAAGTCCGTCTCAGTCTGTTGGATGCTACTGTCGTCTCGTATTCCAACTTAGTGCATGTCCTTCTCGAGTGGAGTTAGATCTTCTTTGACCTCGAGCTGCAGCTCATCTCCCCATCCAGTTGATATGATCAAATTTTGAGGCGATGCCAACGGTGGTCCATCGTGTGAAACCAGGAACTCATAGCCCGCTTCGCCCATAGTGCCAACATTTGGGTCTCCCATAACATGTCTCTACTTTAGTGTCTTGTCTTTGACCTATTTGACTGCCCCTACGCATTCAATTGCTTCTCCCATAACAACCTCTAAACCATGTTTCCCCCATAATAAGAGTTCCTAGTGAAGAGTAAAAGGTATGGCTCCAGCTTTGTGAGGCCAATCTCTCTCGAGTAAAGCATTGAAAGAGGGCTTCATGTCAATGACGAACAAACCCGTCTTCTTTTCATGAGTGCCTGCTCGGAGTTTAGCAGAAACAACGTCTACACAAGAGGAAGTAATCCCATTGAAACCACTGACTCTTACGTCGGTTTCCCCCAGTTCGGTTATGTCATCCCATAGGCTCGTATAAGCTTCGAGGGGGAGCAAGTTGATAGGCGCTCCATTGTCTACAAGGTCACGACGTACTGCTATGTTGTTGATCGTCTCTTGGATATAGTGGGAAAACATGTGTTTCCGTATCATTGTAGGTGGTTTAAACCACTTACTCGGAAAGTTCCGAGGTATATCAATTGAGGTAGTAAGATTGAAGGGTAGCGGTAGCCTGCCTACCTTTCGCTTGACCACTTTCCTTTTTAGCAAACTCAGCTGGTAGCATAGAACATTGCATGCAACTCCTTTCGCCTAGGGTGGAGTCCCGGATTGGATCGGGTTGTAATCGCTCAGTGAGTTAGACGCAAGGTCACTTTCGCTAGACTCTTTCATCTTCTTAACATTGGAGATAGCTGTTTTGGTGCGCTTTTCCGTAGCATGTCGAGCCCTCCTCTCTCTTCGCTTCTTGGTTTTCGCGGTGGGTATTTGGGGTAGTGCTCCCATGCCCACTTTCTGTCATGTCCCTATATTTGGGAGAACGGTACACGAACGTAGCATGAGTTTGATAGGGATTGGAGGCGATTATCAATCTGAACAAACTCCCTTTGGTGTGGGTCATAGCCAATTTTAGGTTTCCCTCCAGGCGAAGCTTCCAGGAAACTAGTAAACTCAGATTCAGATTGATTAGCTGACGGAGGATCGACCTTTTCCAGTTTGATCTTCCTTTCAGATGGCAATCCCGCTAAAAGCAGGAAGTACTGATTACAGCAGAGCTGGCACATCTGGGTGACGAGTACCTTGTGGGCTACTATTGCTTTGGACCTGTAACAGAGCATGTCAACTGTTAGAAATTGGGCTATAGATGTTCCCTTTTTCATTGCATCCTCATCACATCGGGGATAGTCTTATTGCTCTGTATTTTCTTCTGCCTGCTGAGGTCCGAGGCGATCTACAGCGCGTCGCCTGGAAGCCCTTTTGGCATGAGCCCCTTTTTGACTAGACTCACTATCACCTGTTATTCCTTGTTTCATTAGTTCCTCAGGGGTGTAGAGCCCTTTCTTCCCATTGGGTGGTGTATGGTTCCGCTCCAGTCATTTCTCTGTGCGCTAGAAAGTTTTGGGGCCACTATTGATTCTCATCGCCATCTCTTCGAGGCTGTTAAGGTCATACGACTCTGTCTTTCTCTCACCAAGAGGTACTTCCTGAAAGTATGGCAATAATCGGTGGTGTGTGACTGATCCATGTGCCAGCAACAACGGTTATGCTGCATTCCTTTGAGGTCAGCAGGGTACTGAAGGATTCCTTTGCTTACAAGCCGCTTGAACAGCATGTTGAAATTAGCGACTCGCCAGTCTCAAGCGATTGATCCCTGTCACCCTTCATCAGCTAAAGAGACGTAGTCAAACAATTGACGTCGAAGGTGTTCACATCAACCAAATCATCAAACGGATGTACTCTGTTAACACCTGATCCTGTGAACCGGGGAAACATAGTTCATTTGATTTGGTAAGATCTTGCACCAAGTTTCTAAACGTGATGCAGTCTTTAATTGCGACAGTGAATGACCCATGCCACTTACAGAAGTTCCTCGACTTCTCTCTGTCGGTGCGAGAACTCGATGTCCCGACTTTAATCGAATTCGCCCGTTTTGAGCCATGAACTCAAAGATTTCGTCAGCCTTTGACTCGTCAAAAGAGTACTTCCTAGGTCTTTGGAAACGCCTTGGCTCGGAAGTTCTTCGTTGTCAACTCGTCACGCGTTAGGGGTTGTGCCTTCACGTTGTCAACTCCTCACGCGTTAGGGGTTGTGCCAGCTCGTTCCAATCCCTGAAGACTTCTCCCTCCAATTTCTTTTAGAGTCGAAGGAGAAGTGAATCTTGGGCAATGGCTATGAGTTCGGCCTCGGATGGAGAGATTTTACATCTGAGTCGTGCTTTTCGAATTTTGTTCAAAAAGATGGCTACAGGTTCACCAGGTTGTTGTTTCATGTGAATGAGATCTTGTAAAGTCACTGCTGGGTCAGTTTGTGGAAACGCCAGCGTGAATTGGATTTGCATGTCATCCCAATTTCTCATTGAATTAGGAGGCAAGTTTATATACCACGTAAAGGCAGCTCTGGTAAGGGAGCTTGAAAAAAAAGACGAAGTTTTCAGAAACCATTGGTGGGTGCCTCTCCAGCTTGATGAGCGAAGCGGGCAATATGTGCCGCAGGCAAAATCCCTTCTTCGCCCAAAAAACGGGCAAATTCATGAACGTGATATCCCATAGGAAAAGGGTATTCCTGATCGATATTGTCAGGATACAGAGCCTGGTATAGTTATATTTCCTTTGCCTCATATGTCCAAGGGATAGCCCTTTCAACTAGTTGAGCAACGTAGTCTCTAATCTCATGTGGAACTTTTGGCAGCGTGATTACTTTCGGCAATGTCGTCTCCCTCCTACGTACCGGCTAGAGAATATACTGAGAGTGTCGTTAATCCTCCGTAAGGGGAATGAATTCGCTCTCTACATGTCTGATGAATCTTCCCTTATAAGGAATGAAGGTTGTTATGTAGCTTGATGGACTGGTTGTACAACCCTCCGCCTTCGTTTGTCACGAGTGGTGGGTTGTTCTACGCCGTCCTTCCAGGGCTTGCATGGATAGCCAACTCGACCCTTCTGTCAACGGGGCTGCTCAATGATACCCCTGACACAGCTCCAAGGTTTGGAGAGACGGCCTTCATATTGGAGTCAATTGTTTCTTTGAAGGCGTCATGCTTCTGGTCGATAGCACCGACTTTCTCCATTAAGAGCTGGAGAGTGCTCATGATGGCTGACAGTTCTCCAGCTAAGGCTAGGTTTGATCCCTGCCCACCGTGTATATTATCTCCTTCGGGGATGTTACGTACGAGGTTGTTCGAATTACCACCAGATTGAGTTGTTGGCATTGTTGTTAGTCCTTTAGTCCCACTGTGGTCGTCAAAGGCGTGTTCGTTCTGGAAGTGATTGGGAACAAGCTGGATCCAAATACGTCGGAAATCTCTGGCACTACGGGCAACTAGTGCCCGGAGGATTCGTTGAATGTGTGGTCGCATTACGAAATGATTGAAAAGAGGGAAGACGACGGCTGGGCAGCCTTAAATGGAAGCACTTACGGACGACATCGACGATGCCTTCGGAAGTGAGCAAGAATACAAGAGTACAAAGGAAGCATGAACGCCAGGATGCTTGAAAAGATAAATTGACAATATGTCCGTCTGTAGAGATGTGTCTTTGTACAATGCCTAAGAACAAGTATTTATGACCAGCATATATACGATAAAGAAATATTGCATATATATTGCGCCTGCCGGTCTCCATGGAATATCTCCTTTCCATACGAGCAATCTTGGCAATAATCTCATTTCGAATCTTGAGATCTTCTGGAGTCTTCCTTAATAGCTAAGTTGATCAATCGCATCGCCCGTTGGCCTTCGCCGTAGATTTCCTCGCTCGCTCAACCAACTGTTGCTTGTCGCTTACGTTATCCCTTGTCGCCCGTCGCCTGGTATCCTTGTCGCTTGGTGACTGCTTCGCCCAGCAAGTCTTCGCCTGGTGTGTTTTCGTTGCTACCTCCTAACTGAATTCTTGTCCTTTAGGCCTGCATTCTGGACCATTGATCCACAGATGAGACCGAGATCTATGACCAAGAATTTATGTTGTTAAATAAACATATCTTAAATAACTCTCCATCCTCTATTTTTGTTTGGTCAGTATGTCCTGAAACATGATTTGGTCGTTTAGGTTCCGAGAGCCTTTTAATTTCCCGTGGCGTCAACTATTTTTTGTTGTAACTTTGTTTTAGTCAAGTTTTCGTCAAACTTCTTTTTGTAATCGTTAGTTTTAAGTTACATTTGTTTATAGTGATTAGACAAGTCATATTTATAGACAGAGAGTTGTCACTTATATTTTCTTTTCTTCTTTCAAAACTTCTCCAATCGGCAATTTTTTTGGTTCAAGATTGAATGATTTGCATCTAATGCGACAATACTGTATGAACAAGATTGCAGTCACAGGGGTAACATGAACAAAATACACTTCTATTACTGACGATCATGTTGCAGGATTGGCGCATTTAACTAATTTCAAATATCGGCACCCTTTGTTGCATTGCTCGACAACCCGTCCTCCTCCGTTGGGTCATCCGACAACCTGTCCTCCTCCTCATCCGTTGGGTTAACCAACAACTCATCCTTCTCCTCCATTGAGTCACTCGACAAGCCCTCCTCCTCCTTCGTTACGTGCCCGAAGAGCCGTCTCCTCGTTACGTCACCTGACAAGCCGACCTCTACTGTTTTGTCGCCCTTGCTGCCCTCTACCGTAGCCTCGACCAGCGGCTCTTCCCCGTTGTCTCGACCAGTGGACCCTCTTCGTTTCCTCGACCAACAGCCTCCTTTTATGCCTCAACCAGCCGCCCGCGTGAGTTGCGTTGGGGTTGTTTGGAAAGCGGTGCTTTGCTGTATCACATGAAGGGTTAACAGAATTGTTGCGACACAACAAAGTGTTTCTAGAAATGAGGAACAAGAAAATTTGAAGAGGATATTTTAGCTAACTACGGAGCCTTCTTTCTTTTCTTACGCCTAGAATGCTTTTTGGTCTTTCTCTTACTCACATACATCATTTGGAGATTTCTATTCCTTATAAAGAGTCCGAAAGATCTAGAGCAAACATTTACTCTACCCTAATTTCTATATCAGTAACTTCCTTCTAGTTCCTAGGACATTAACACCACCCAACTTCCAATACCACTAAACACACTTAATGAAATTACAAAATACAAAATGACATTTAACACCCCCCTCTTAATTTGTAATCTTCAAAAACTTCTTGAACAACTCGAGATTCTTGAAATTCACGGCCTTAGTTAGAACGTTCGCAGGCAAGTCCTGGGTATGAATAAACTCCATAACTATCTCCTTCTTCTTCACCATTTCTCTAATAAAGTGGTGGCACAATTCGATGTGCTTTAACCTTGCATGAAACACGAGGTTCTTTGTCATAGCAATGGCTGATTGATTATCATAGAATATTGTTGCTGGATGACCAACCTTCTATTGTAACTCCAGAAATAAGCATCTTAACCATACTTCTTCACAAATTGCTTCATTTGTTGCAATGTATTCTGTTTCAGCTGATGATAACGCTACAGGAGCTTGCTTCTTCGAACTCCAAGAGACTGGTTTTGTTCCAAGACAGAAAAGACACGTAATCCCAATCACTATCAACATATCCCACAAGGTTGTTGTCTTCTTCTTTTGTGCACTTCAAGCCAACATTCGATGTTCGTTGAAGATACCGTAAGACACGCTTAGCTGCTACGAATTGAGTCTTGGTGGGATTGTTCATGAACCTTGACAGCATACTTATACTTTGAACGATATCTACCCTTGTGTGGGTGAGGTAGATAAACGAACCTACCAGGATTCTATAAATCTTTGAGTCAAATTTTTAAGCATCATCATCCAGTTGCAGCTTCTCATTAAGAGCCATTGGAGTCGCTACAGCTTTCGAGTTCTCCATGCGAAATTTCTTCAACATGTCAGCAACGTACTTCTCCTGAGAAATTATGATATCTCCTTTGCTCTGCTTCACCTACAAACCTAGAAAATACTTCATTAATCCAAGATCTGTCATCTCAAATTCATCCATCATTGCCTTTTTTGAACTTCTTCAGCAACGCCTTGCTAGTGCTATGTAGATGAGATCATCCACATAAAGACAGGCTCCTAGAAAATCAACATCGTGCACATAGAGAGACGGTTCTACCAAAGTTCTTTCGAATCCATTCTTCTGTAAATAGGAATCTATCATGAAATTTCATGCTCTTGGTGCTCGTTTTCAGTCCATAAAGAGCTATATGAAGTCGATACACTATGTCTTCTTATCCTCTAATAGTGAACCCTTGCGGTTGTTGAGCATACACTTCCTCTTCTAGTACTCCATTGAGAAAAGCTGACTTCACATCAAGTTGGAAGACTTCAAGCTCCATATGTGCGGCAAGTGCTAGCACACTTCGAATAGTCTCCATTATGGCTACAGGGGCGAACGTCTCAGTGAAATCAACTCCGGGTTGTTGTGAGTAACCCTTTCCTACCAGACGAAATTTGTGCTTCTGTACACTTTCATCATCATTGAAATTTGTTGTGAAGACCCATTTCAAGCAAATTGCTTCTTTTCCTTTGAAAGGTCTACTAGGGACCGAGTATCATTTTTTTCAATACTAAACATGGTTTCTTTCATTGTATTTCTCTATTTTTCTTCTTTTGCGGCCTCTTCGAAATTTTGTGGCTCGAACGTAGCAAGTGCAAAGTTAGCTTGCTCGTAAACTTCAGTTAATGAACGATACCTCCTTGGTTGCATATCATCATCATAATCTTCATTCTCTGAATTTACTCTTGAGGAACTAGTTGTTGCTGTATCAATGAGATTCAAGAGAGGCACTATTGTTGGTGCTTCTGTGTAAGAAAACATTAGCTGAGTCTGAGAGACTCATTCTTCCACTTCCACGGTACATTCTCATCGAAAATAACAGCTCTTGAAATAACAAAGTCTTTAGGTCAAACAACCGATAACCTTTAGACTATTAGCTATAACCAATAAAGATTAGCTTCTCACTCTTCTCATCAAACTTCTCCTTCTTCTTCATCAAATGAGCATATGTTACATATCCAAATACCTTCAAGTGATCAACCACGCGTTTCCTCTTATGCCATGCTTCGTAATGCGTTTTGTTCTGAACAGCTTTCTGAGCATATGTTACATATCCAAATACCTTCAAGTGATCAACCTCGGGTTTCCTCTTATGTCATGCTTCGTAATGCGTCTTGTTCTGAATAGCTTTCTGAGCATATGTTACATATCCAAATATCTTACTCTCTCTCAACAACGTTAGGCCATTGTGATTCAAATGTCAATATCGTAGATCCATAGTTGAGCTTTATCAACAACTTCACTCTTCAATGCAACATTCAAGAACGAATTCATCTTCAACAGAAATAAGATATTCGTCGTCATCTTCACTACAACAATCCTCTTCTCATTTTTGTCAACGATCTCACATTTACCACCAGCAAATATAACCTTATAACCTCTCTTCATCAATTTTCCCATGCTCAAAAGATTTTGATCAATGCCTAGATAATATAACACATCATTAATCCGCTTTTCTTCACCATTTGCTACTCTTACAGCAACGATTTTGTTTCCTTCATTCTTTATCTTTTTGTTGTCTCCAAGCTCTAACAATGAGTTGTTGTTGTTGTCGGTCTCCACAAAGTTTTCCTTATTTCCTGTCACATGATTTCTACAGCCACTATCCAAAAACCACATTTCATTCATATCTTGCATTACATTGAAACAAGAACAGAATACTTGCTTCGATTCTTCTTCTTTTGAAAATTTTACCGAATTTTGAGAGACATGTTGTTGTGGGTAATTGATTCTTGTTTTTAAAATAACAATCTCGTTCTGAATGATTTCGAAATTGTCATATCTTGTACCGGAAATAGGAATCCTTTGACACATGTCCAGCTTTTCTACAAATATAGCAACTACCTTCTGAATTTGCAGATCTACTCCACGAATGGTCTTCTCTACTACGGAACTGGCTTGTTGTACGTCCTCTGCCTCTTCCTCGATAACGGCCTCCTCGTCCATGACCATAAAATTCTATGTGTTGTTCACAATACGCTCCTTCTGTTTCGTTCCGACTTCTTTCGGAAACATTTAACTTCATTTGAAAAGCGTTCAACAGGAGTTGAGTATTTACTTACTCTTCTTTCGTGTGCTTCAAGAGAACCCATTAGCTCATACACATAAAATTCTACCAGATTCTTCGTTTCTTCAATCACAGCAACAAGGTGCTCAAACTTCTACGGCAAGCTTCAACACTGTCTCCACAACCTTCTTGTCAGGAACTTCATCATCGCAACATTTGATTTGATTCATCGTGATATTAAACCAGAAAAAATTTATTGCAAAAATATGATTGTGTTTGAACACGTTATCTCGATACATGTAATCATTTGTCATCGATTATTTCATTTCGTTCGTTTATTTATTTGATTACATCCAAATTCCAATTATTTATTAATAATCACATTGGCCTAAAAGCTGTGTGTTCTGTTATGTTAGTTTTGTTGATTTGGTTTTGATTACTAATCACATGAGTTACATGGAAGGTTGATCTGCGACAGTAATATTATGTGCTAGAAATATACTTCATAAAATAGGAAATATATCACGAAAGTATTTTTTACCATGACTCTTCTAATCATTTGAGATAAGATATAACAGGTGAAGATGTTTTTACAATTAGGTATTTTTAGTAATTAAGTAATAGAAATAAAGAGCATTATTTGGAATAATGAAAATTTTCAACGGATCGTGAAATTTCGTAAGTTATATATTTTTCCTTACTAAAGAAATTATACTAATTATTATGGTAGTTTCAATTGAATCTTGTTTAAAATGATACGGTTATATTTAATTATGCAAGTGAAGTGATTTGTAGCCCACTTAGTTAAAGAGCCATTACAGAATAGATGAACTCACTTTAAAATAAATTATTAATTATTTTAATTTATAGAAGTTCACTGTTATGATTAGCTAGATACCTTATATACTATGTAATCTTTGGATTGGAAGATCCGATTCATATTTAATTAATTAACGTTAATCTTTATTGGATACATGCATGACACATGTAACAAATAATCTCAAGTTGAAAATTAATTAACAATGATTTCAATCCGGATGAATGATTTGAACATTAAGAAATATGAATGATATCAAATCTTCTTGGATCGTCCCTAGTTGATACATGCATCGTGAAAATGAATGTGACCAAAAATATTGAGGAAATTATTTTTCCATTTCTATGGAAAGGTACTTAATGAAAAATAAGAAGAAATCGAGATAGACATTTTGAGCATTGTTTTTTGCAGATAGTTGTTGTGTTTTAATGTGTTTTCGTAGGAAAATCTTTTAGGCGAGGGTGTTTGCTGGAACTCAGCTTGCAAATTCATGCGAGGGTGCTCGTGGTAGGTGTAGTCGTGAGAAATCTTCCAGTCGACGAAGTCGCAAGGTGTCGATAGGCAGACAAGGTGTCGATGTGGTGGTGAAATCTTTCGGACAAGGTGCTAGTAAGACAGTGCTTCTATGTGAGGGGCTAGCAAGAAGTTGTCTGTCTCGACGAGGGTCTCATGAAGTAATGTTGTTCGGTTTCCGATGAGGTTGCTGGTAAACAAGGGTGTTCTGATCTCAGTAAATATGCAGTGAACCTTATGCGCAAGATTCAGGCAAATCCACAATGCACACTCGCAGCTCACAACTCACGCAACAGAGTAACTCGTAACCCCAACGTGATTCTCCGATCAACCTCCAATTCACACCCAAACTCAGATAAGAATCCACAACAACCTCCGATAGCCCAAGATCACAATGTCATCGTCACCTTACTCATCCACCCCACCTGCTAACAAACTCTGGATAGCTAACTGTCTACGTACTCCCTCCCCCACATCTAACTAACTCAAGGGATGGGCTTCACATATTATTAATCCCCAGCCCATCGACCCAGTCCATTACGATTCAACGTTCAATCCATTTCCAAACCCGACCCGACTTCCTATTGTCAACAATTTTAACCGGTTCCGCCTTCCGCTCCTCTCGCATCAGAACCACTAGTACAATACAACTGATTACTAGCAGGAGTAGCTTGAAGGTAGTCGAGAGAGATAAGATTTGAAGTAAAAAAATTATGAAACAAGGAGCCTTGTTCCATGAGGAGTCATATCAGTTTAATTGAACCACTTTATCCTCCCTTTTTCATTATCTTTTCGGGAAATATATTCTCTTGTGGCAACTAGTGATTTGCTTGTGAATTGTGCGTTAATGTCGTTATTGTATATTCATGATCTTTTGGATGGAAAGCCATATTATGAGCCAACAGTATGGATATTTTGTGTAAAAGAGGTTGTTGAACCTTTGGAACAAATTAATTAGTAGTTGTGGTACTTTGTTTTAATGAATTTTCTACCTTTGTCTGTTCCGTAGGTTATTATTGTATTATCTCTCTGCTTAAAATAAATGGTTGTATAACCACTGACTAGGAGAAATCAAATATTGTTGTCAGGTGGTTTCTGTTTATACAAATTATGGATTTAGGATCATACCGGAGTTCTTCAGATATAGCCGGCAAGGATCTTTCGGATTCCTCCCTTACAGCTAGACCCCACCCACGAGTTATTAAGGCATCCGGAATTATATATGATTTTGATGGCTATGGCACTAGTGAAGCAAATTCTGTTTCCACTGCATTTGATTTCAATGAACTGAAAATTTTAGTCGCAAATATGTTGTGGTTGCATGCCAAGAGGGGTTCGGAAAGTGGGAAACATAATTTCAATTTTTATAAAGATTCCATATTGTTACCACTTAAGTATGGCTTTCTCCCGGAATGTGAGATAATTTATGTCGAGTCTTTCAAGGTCGAAATCGATAAGTCCGACCCGATTAAAGTATGTTTTACATAAGATAATTTATGACCGTGTTCATTCGAATATATCACAATCGATGAGTAAAATAGAAGTTAGCCAACTGTGCCCACAAAAGATAGACAATTGTGCTCGCAGAAGACAGACGATTGTGTCTACGGAAGCCAGTTGATTTGTTCAACAGAATCTAGTTAATTTTCTTTTGTTGTTAACACGCCGACAAGGTGATCGTGGAGAGCTAGGAGATGAACATGCAATTCCCTAAAAGGTTGGTCGATCATTAGATGAGTATTCGATGAGGCTTTGAAAATTAACTCCCGAGAGTTGGATACATGAATAATGAACACACGTCACCGGATTTTGAAAATTGCCTTCCCTTTTGTGACAGAGCAGTTTGATAATTTAGTTCGGAAAATAGAAAGTTTTTATCCGATGCATGTTCTCATTCCGGCTAATGTTCTTATTGAAATCCAACAAATAACCGTTGAAGGTGAGCTAGAATTACGTGACACTTAAAAAATTTGACAATCATTTTCTAACTCCACAGACGGTCATTTAGTCGTCACTCTTGTACTTTGTAGCATGTCATTTTCTATTGAGTTTACGGGCCTCTACAATTCACACACATTCACGTCTAATCACGTCATAATCGAGACATGTTCTTATGACTTTACCCGACAACAAATTGCACGTCAGTTTTTAGAGGAGTTCAATTGTGTTGCCACATTTTTCCCTCAAGATCTTCAAAAGAAGTACTATATTGGTTTCTTCAAGTAGTAGTTGTGGTCACTATCCACTATGCTTCTTATATGTGGTGACCATTGTGAATACCCCAAAAGTTTAATGTCGTTCCATTATTCTTTCTGGAATACACGGATTTCTCGATTAATTTCAAGATCACGCATTAGAGAAATCTCGGGTTCCGAGAGATGCACTACATTTGATATTGATAGACCACGGTCTACCTTCCTCCCAGTTTTAGTCCAATCGATTCAATCACAGGGGTCCAATATATAATTCTAAACATCTCCAAGTCATCAAATTCCACAAAGCCATTCTCCATTTGATCCTGTAATGGACTAAGTCTGCCACTTGGTGAGGTCTCCGATGAAGAGCACCCCAACTGCGCTATGGTCATGGGAGAGACCGGGAAAATTTGTTGGAACCACCTTAACAACCTCGTACGACATGTTGGACACAAGGAAGAAAGAATTCTCCCGCAACAGCTCACCTCCAAACCTGCTCCTGCAGACAAAACAAAATCCACACAATCGCAACAAAGCCGGGAACACCAAACATAGAATCGGATTCACATTTCCCGAAAGCAGATGACAACTAAAATACTTAACTCCAACACCGAGCACAACTATTAATCGGAAGGGAGATTTCTGGAAACAATTATCCACAACGATTCTCCCAAATGTTTCTCCTACAAACCAAGGACAAATGCACCAAGCGCGAACGAACAAGTACAAAAAAGAGTCATTGGAATAAGCTCTTGAAGTCTGACATTCATTTTGTGAAAAGAAGAATGCAATTCACCGAGGTCACGATTCGTGGTGACTGTCAAGGTTGTGGTAGAAATCTTAAAATCAAGAAATCGAACGATGAAAAACCATGAGAAAATCTAAGATGTCATGGTAGTGGAAGAGAAAAAGAACGAGGAAGAGATGAATACAAGAAAGGTATGACAAATGGTGGGTTTATTGCTACAATTGTACAAAAAGGGGTCAATTATACCTGTAAGATCTGGTACACTAATGACGCAAACGAGAAAGTCAATCTGGGCAGGGAGAAAGAAGCGAAAGAGTTGACATTGTTGTTAGCACGCAACCAAAAAGCTAATATAGAAGAAAACCAATGATATTTCAACAACGGTACAAATAAGCATGTGCGGCGACAAATCAAAGTTTGTAGAATTAGTTCAAAAGGAAATCAAACCAAACAATTAACGACAAAAGTAAGTTTCTGAAAACTTCGACAGGAACAACCGACAAATATCGGACGAATAAACAAAGGTGCTACCTTGGGGCGAGGTTAATCTTCCTCCAACGAAAGATTCGCCTTAGTACGAAACATTGCACACTGTTTCATACTATAGTACGAAACAGATATGTTACGTACGTAAAAACAGTACAAAATCTTTTCATCAACATTGTTTCAAACCATAGTAAGAGTTCATACAAGAGTACGAAATTCAGTACAAAATAGTGTCAAGAAAATCTTCCGTTGGAGGAAGATTAGAGGCCTCGGCTACCCTGTTCGAGTTTCGACTCATTAAGAACCACTTTCCCGGTAAGTCCATCATTTCTCTCGTATGCATAGCCATAATATTAAGAGAATCCCAACACAACGGAGGCAAAAAACACATCTAGAAAGAAGGAGAATCAACCAAATCTCCTTGTCACACATGATGCTTCACAACGGGAGTTGCAACCAACCCAGATAATCGCAAACACCGGAAATAACATCACCACCAAAAAAAAGATTCAAAAATAACACCTTTAATAAAAGAATTGATTAAAATAATCGGGTGAATCAAATTATTTCGTAAAATAAATTCGTCTTCAGACGATTAGCCTAGTTAAAGTAATGTCTGTCTTTTCAAAAGTCGACTTACCTTGTTCAACAAGGTAAGTCCTTTTTTGAAAAGACGATTTTACCCTGTTCCACGAAGTCTCATTTCAAAAGACGTTGTAGTAGGGGTTATAGTTTGCTAAATATTTTTATTCCCTTATTATTTTAAGCAATGTTTTTATTAAAGATTGTATTTTAGAATTTTTTTTGGTAACGTGCTAGTGCGGACAATAACCCAAATAGAAAGAAGTTCAATTCCAGGTGTGTTGGTGCCCAATTTATATTCCCTGCAATACATATCGAATTTTACAGTGAATGTATGGTCACCGTAAAGTGAAAGTAAATTTAATACCAGAATTTAATACGACAGTATCGAGTTTACAACGTTTGGTGTCAAACACCGCAAAACAAATAAATATAAGTATAATAGATAAACACATTATCGGAATTTAATGCGACTATACCGAGCTTACAGCGTTACACTTACCGACATTACTCGAACGAAAAACAATAGAACAGGCCTGGTGACGCTTCACGACGAGAGGTGGGGGACGAGAAGCGGTCGAGGCGAACTACTCTGCTGGAATTCACCCTTGTGGAACGGAGGAGGCGTCAACGGTACCGAAATTTAATGCGATGACACCGAGGCTAGAGCTCGACATCGGAATTTATTGTACGACGTCGATGGCCGGAGTCAAAGTGATGGCAGGTCAACGATGACAGAATTTAGTGCACGTTACTGAGGATGGATGAAAATGTGTCAACAATGCCAGAATTAAATGCACGGCACTAAAGTTGGAGGTCAGGGTGCTGGTAAAAGGAAAAAAAGTTAAAAAATAAAATATTTAGAGTCTGTTTGAGTTTGTGTGTGTGTTCTTGATTGTGTTTGTTATGATACTTTTATATCCCAAGATCTTTTAACTGTGGTTAATCAGCCGCTCAAAATCCTCTCAGATTGTGTGTACGATCCGCCTCCTATTTTGTAAGAAGCACGCACGTATCTCTGTAGGCCTATCTGGATTTGCCACTTGTACTTTTCCCTGATCGTGGTTTGTCCTTGAGAGTACTTCTTAGTAGTGGCTTGTCTACACTGCTTCTCAAGCTCTGATGGCTGTTCCTGGTTTTGAGTGCTCGAGATCCGCTTCTCCAGCGAGACTGGTCCTCGGTATTCGAACAATCCCTCTAGTAGCGCCAACGTTAACTCTCGTTATCTCGAGTTCCTTTCTCATACTTCACTTGTTTGGTCCACTAAAAACGAAGCCTAGAAATTCACGTGTCGACAAGATGGAAACAAACCACAGATGGAGAGAGAGAGGAACCAGAGAAGTACGACCCAATCGATAGTTGGTCAGATTATTCCTTTGAAAATGAAGAGAGTGGGGCTCCGACGAGCAAAGAGGAAGGAGAGGCAGAAAGGAAGGGAAGAAGGAGGTAGGCGCCTACAGATGTTGAGGTTGAGGGGGAGGGCACAAACAGAATCACGTAACCGAAAGGATGTGAGAGAGAGACTGGGGGTGGAAGGTTTTACTAGGTGAGGGAACAATAGGTGGAAGACTAACAGCCCGACAGGAAGACGTTGACGTCTGGATTGAACGTTCCGGAGCTTTACTAAATTTTAGCACTTATTTGTAGAAATGCACCAAACAGTGTCAAAAATTTAGTATATTAGGCCGATGAGCTTTATTCTTTGTATATGCGCTTTTACAAAATTCCTTAATGGGTTAGGACAAGTGTATTAAATCCAAATAGTGTAATTTTAGTAACATACAACACATTGTAATTACTTCATAAATGAGCCGATGAGCTTCATAATTTCATCGTAGTATTGGCTTTTACTATATTTTTTTAATAGGATTGAAAAGATCTACTAAATAGGGATATTGATTTTTTTGACTTTATTAAACCGTGTAATTGTTTCGACTTTTTTTCGTACATTTGTAGGGGCTTTTATTTAATTTCATTAATGGCCACGGACAAATGTACTAAATTTAAATCAGTAATTTTTAATAATTTACTAAAACAATTAGTAATCTATGAAAGATTGGTTCACGAAGTTAGTATGTAAATTATTAAAATATTTTGTAATTTTATATGAAAAAATTTCATAATTTACTAATGTTTTCTTAGGTAACTCTGAATCGATACGCAAAAGCCAAATAACCTTTTTACCCCTCACCCACTCCCCTTATTCTCCTCCGAACACCAAGAAGAATAAGGGCGTTGTACACCTATTCGCTCCGGAAGTTACAGCGGACAAGTCGGATCCAAACATGTCGGAGATCTCTGGCACTACGGGTCAACTGGTGCCCAGAGGATTCGTTGAATGTATGGTCACCGTATGAAATGAAAGTAAAGAAAATGGGAAGACAACGGATGGGCAGCCTTAAGCGGAAGCGCTTAAGGATGCCATCGACGATGCCTTCGAGAGTGAGCAAGAACGCAGAAGAACAAAGGGAGCTTGAACGTCGAAAAGACAATTTGATAATATATGTCCATCTGTAGAGAGGTGTGTTTGTACAATGCCTAAGAACAAGTATTTATACTAAGCTGGACCTACGAATATACGGTAATGTAATATTGCACATATATTACGCTTCCTTTGCTGCCGGTCTCCATGGAATATCTCATTTCCATGTGAGTAAACTTGGCAACAATCTCCTTCCGGATCCCAAGAACTTCTGGAGCCTTCCTTAACAGCTGACTGATGGACCGTGTCGCCCATTGGTGTTCACCGTTGAGTTTCCTCGTTCGTCTAGTCTGACTGTCGCTTGTCTTTTCGCTGATCTGTTGTCGCCCGTCGCCTGGTAATCCCGTTGCTTGGTGATCCCTTCGCCCAGCAAGCCTTCGCCTGGTGTGTATTCGTGGTCACCTCCTTCCTGGAACTTTCTTCCTTGGGCCTGTATTCTGGACCGTCGACCAACAAATTGGGCTGAGAGCTGTACCCCGGAATTTTTGTCGCTAAACAACACCAAAGATTCTAGTTCTTTGTTGGGGTCTGGCGTTCCCCCCTATACTTATGTTTTGTTACCTGCTCACAAAAGCCGAAAACCTTGGATCACCTGCCATTTGAATAGGAATACGCAAGGTAGTTATGGAGACTCTTAATGAAGGAGCTTGAATTCACGCATTGGCCATCCACCCGGGAGGATACCTCCTCCTTTCTTAAAGCTCCAGACTCACCGGCGGCAACTATATTGGTTGAATGGAGCGAAAAAAGAGTTGGAGAGAGGTGGTTGGGCCCATGGTCCATTGTCCTGAAGGCCCCGGAACTGGTCACCCTGACGTAAGTTATGCAAGGAAGTGGAGTTGCAGTCGGAAGCGTGGCCGGGGTTGGACCTTGTTGAGGTGCTCCGATACAAGATATGCTCTTCGGAGACTCCTGGAACTACTTTTGATTGATGGACTGTAACTATCTGTTGGGGAGAGAGACGATGCCCGGAACTTGTCTTAGACCTGTGCTGAACAAACAGAAACAAACCGCACTTCGACTATGCCACAATAACCAGTCCAACAACACCAACTTCCAGAGATATATGAATCCCGACGTCCACCGAATAGCAACCAGCGCAAAAAGAATAAGAGACACCAAGATTTTACGTGGAAACCTCTCAACGTAAGAGGAAAAACCACGGCCCGAACTCCACCTTTCTCCACTATCAATAACAAGAATGGGTTACACAACAAGTCCTTCTTCTCTAGCCAAACTAGAGTATAACCATCGAGATCCTCAATCTCGGCTCACTCCAAAGCTAAACATCACCACTCAAGGGCGGATTACAACAAATAACCCGGCATCTACTTCAAGAGCACTACGGAGATAATGACAACATCTCGCAACGATTCAACCACCAAAACGACGGGCTCGTTGAGAGGATCAATACCGTGAAGTTTCGTCGAAAACGGACGACGAATCGAACTCCGATCGGCCGCGTCTTCTTCTTCTTCTTTCTCTCTTTTTTTTTTCTTTCGCTCTCTGATGTCTTTAGCTATTTATTGTATGTGGGGTGTCTCCTTTTTCAAAGCCACCGATGGGATTTCATCCCACAATTGAATTGTCAAACTTGGGTGGGGCCCACATGGGCTTGACAAAAAACCCAACAAATCTCCCCCTCAAGTCCATGTGGGGGACTCGACCATACCCGCTTTGTCTCGACACCATAAGAACTTCATTGTTGACAAAGCCTTCGTCATCATATCCGATGCATTCTCATCGGTATGGATCTTGTCAAGTCGCAAAGTCTTCATCTCCAACTCATTCCGAATCCAATGATAACGGACATCAATATGCTTCGACCGAGAGTGGAAGGTCGAGTTCTTGGCGAGATGGATAGCACTTTGACTGTCACTATGAAGAATATAACTCTCTTGCCCAATACCGAGCTCAAGTAAGAACCTCTTCAACCATATCAGTTCTTTGCCCGCTTCGGTGATAGCTATGTATTCTGCCTCTGTGGAAGATAAAGCTACACATTTTTGTAGTCTTGATTGCCATGATACTGCTCCTCCTGAAAAGATCATCAAATAACCTGACGTAGATTTCCTGGAATCAACATCACCAGCCATGTCCGCATCTGCATAACCAACTAAGATCGGCTCATCAATGCCAAAGCATAGGCAAAATCGAGAAGTACCTTTCAGATACCTCATAATCCACTTAACCGCCATCCAATGCTCTTTTCCAGGGTTTGATAGAAATCGACTCACAACACCAACTGCATGAGCAATATCTGGCCGTGTACACACCATAGCATACATCAAACTGCCCACTGCAGATGCATAAGGAACTTTACCCATGTGTTCTCTATCCCTCTCTGTCGAAGGACAATGAGAAGTACTCAACTTGAAATGGCTCGCAAGTGGAGTACTAACTGTTTTGCATCCACTCATACTGAATCTCTGCAAAACCTTTTCGATATATCTCTCCTGAGACAACCAAAGCTTCCCACTCTTCCTATCACGGGCAATCCTCATCCCAAGTATCTGCTTAGCTGGTCCCAAGTCTTTCATTGCAAAAGACTTGCTCAAATCTGCTTTCAAAGACGAAATCTTTGCAGTATCATGTCCAACAATTAACATATCATCCACATAAAGCAAGAGAATAATAAAAACATCATTAGCAAACCGCTTCACATAAACACAATGATCAGAATCTGTTCTTTCATACCCATGGTCAGTCATAAATGAGTCAAACCTTTTATACCATTGCCTCGGGGCCTGCTTAAGGCCATACAAGCTCTTCTTCAGCTTACAGACAAGATCCTCCTTTCCGCTCACTACAAATCCTTCCGGCTGATTCATGTAGATCTCTTCATCTAAATCACCGTGAAGGAATGCTGTCTTTACATCAAGTTGTTCAATTTCCAAGTTTCTACTTGCTGCCAAACCAAGAACAGCTCGGATAGAAGTCATCTTGACCACAGGAGAAAATATCTCATCAAAATCAATACCTTTCTTCTGACCAAATCCTTTCACAACTAATCGAGCCTTATATCTCTGTTGTGAACCACTCTCATCAGGCTTAAGTTTATAAACCCATTTGTTCTTCAGCGCTCTCTTGCCCTTAGGCAGCTTCACCAACTCAAATGTATTGTTCTCACGCAATGATCTCATCTCATCTTGCATGGCTCTCATCCACTGCTCCTTTTGCTCATCTAACATAGCCTCATCAAAGCATTCAGGCTCTCTCCCGTCAGTGAGCAATACATAATCATGTGGAGAATACCTCCGTGATGGTCTATGCTCTCTGTTCGATCGTCTCAAAACCACTTGAGGCTCAGCAGTGTTGTCTCCGACCTCAACTGTAGGCTCATCTGTAATAACATCATCTGTCTGATTCTCCGTCACAGTAGGAGGCATAGAAGATGATGAACTCAAATCAATAGGTGCTTCTGTAGGTAGTTTCCTCTTTTCTGACTTTTCACAGTCATCAATCATCTGGTCTTCAAGGAACACTACATCTCTGCTTCTGACAATTTTTCTTTCGGCAACGTCCCATAATCTGTAACCGAACTCTTCATGTCCGTACCCCAGAAAAATGCATTGCTTTGACTTCGGGTCCAATTTAGCTCTTTCATCTTTAGGGACATGAATGAATGCCCTGCAGCCAAATATCCTCAAATGATCATAGGATACTTCTTTTCCTGTCCACACTCTCTCTGGAATATCAAAACCAAGAGGCACTGAAGGTGAAAGGTTAATCAAATATACTGCAGTAAGCAAAGCTTCACCCCAAAAGGGTTTTGGAAGTTTAGCATGAGAAAGCATACATCGAATCCGCTCCTCTATAGTGCGGTTCATTCTTTCAGCAACTCCATTCTGCTGAGGAGTCTTCGGCACTGTCTTCTCAAGCCTAATTCCATGATCACGACAATAATGCTCAAATGGACCTCGATACTCACCACCGTTATCTGCTCGGACACATTTCAGTTTTCTGCCAGTCTGTCTCTCAACTGAAGCATGAAAACACTTGAAAGAATCAAGCACCTGATCTTTCGATCTCAAACAGTAAGCCCACACTTTCCGAGAATGATCATCAATAAATGTCACAAAATACAAAGCACCTCCAAGGGATCTATCAACCATGGAGCATACATCTGTGTGAATAAGATCAAGAATGTGCGATCTCCGAGAAGAATATGACCTCTGAAATGCAAATCTATGCAACTTGCCAGCAAGACAATCAGTACAAGTCTTCAGAGATATACCTGTAATCGGGAGTAGTTGCTTCTTCATGAGGATGCCAAGTCCCTTTTCACTCAAGTGACCAAGTCGTCTATGCCACAACTCACAAGAGGAATCTTCAGAGACATTGACCTCCCCCTTGATCAACTTGGCATGAGTCATATACAAGGTGTTGGACTTCTTCCCTTTAGCAACAATGAGGTTGCCTCGGCTCAACTTCCATTTTCCGTTGCTAAAGGTGCTAGCATAACCTTCATCATCAAGAACGCCCGTGGAGATCAACTGAAGGCGCATATCTGGGACATGTCGAACATCTTTCAACACCAATCTGCAGCCAATATCAGTTTCCAAGCAAACATCTCCCATGCCGACAACATTCACAACAGCTTCATTTCCCATCCTTACGCTACCATAATCACCAGCAGTATAGGATGCAAAAGAATCACGCATAGAAGTCACATGAAAAGAAGCGGCAGAGTCAATTACCCAAGTAGAGTCCTGACAAGTGAGATTAATAGAAGTCTCATCAGAAAGAATGGCAACATCACCATCAAGAGCAAGAGCAGCTGTCTCACTCTGTTTCTGGTTACTATCTTCACCTTTCTCTTTCAAATTCTCCCTCTTGAGTATCCTGCACTCTCTCTTAATATGACCCAACTTTCCACAATGATAGCACTTGATCTGTTTTCTGGACTTGGACCTCCTCTTAAAACCATCCTTCTTCTCAGGATGAGGAGAACCCCTGTTCCGACTCCTTCCTCGCCTTTCGGTCACAAGTGCTTCGGATCGTGGAGTAAACCCTTGCTCAGCTCTTCGCGTTTCTTCATTAAGCAAGCTTTCTGTTACTATCTTCATATTCAACTTCCCATTCGGAGCTGAATTATTGAGCGCAACAACCAAGGTTTCCCAACTCTCTGGCAGTGTACTCAACAAAAGACATGCCTGCAATTCATCGCTGATCGGAATTTCAAGGTTGGCCATCTGATTCACAAGATCTTGGAACATACTCATGTGTTCCGATATGCTCGACCCATCCTTATATCACAAATAGACAAGTCTCTTGATCAACGAAGTCTTATTCTGAGGCGTCTTCCTCTCATAAAGATTCTTGAGCTTCTCCCACAAGGCATGCGCATTTGTTTCCTCTGAAACATGGTAGAAGATGCTATTATCAATCCACTGTCGAATAAACCCGACCGTCTTCCTGTGGAGCTTCTTCCAATCCTCATCAGACATTGTACCAGGCTTGGAATTTTCAATAGGATCATATAAATCTCTACAACATAAGATGTCTTCCATTCTCGGCTTCCACATAGAGTAATTTGAAGCCGTGAGCTTTATCATAGTGTTGCTGGTCGTTGTATCCTCCATTCACTCAGCACAATAGTCTGACAATTGAGCTCTGATACCAGTTTGTTGGGGAGAGAGACGATGCCCGGAACTTGTCTTAGACCTGTGCTGAACAAACAGAAACAAACCGCACTTCGACTATGCCACAATAACCAGTCCAACAACACCAACTTCCAGAGATATATGAATCCCGACGTCCACCGAATAGCAACCAGCGCAAAAAGAATAAGAGACACCAAGATTTTACGTGGAAACCTCTCAACGTAAGAGGAAAAACCACGGCCCGAACTCCACCTTTCTCCACTATCAATAACAAGAATGGGTTACACAACAAGTCCTTCTTCTCTAGCCAAACTAGAGTATAACCATCGAGATCCTCAATCTCGGCTCACTCCAAAGCTAAACATCACCACTCAAGGGCGGATTACAACAAATAACCCGGCATCTACTTCAAGAGCACTACGGAGATAATGACAACATCTCGCAACGATTCAACCACCAAAACGACGGGCTCGTTGAGAGGATCAATACCGTGAAGTTTCGTCGAAAACGGACGACGAATCGAACTCCGATCGGCCGCGTCTTCTTCTTCTTCTTTCTCTCCTTTTTTTTTTCTTTCGCTCTCTTATGTCTTTAGCTATTTATTGTATGTGGGGTGTCTCCTTTTTCAAAGCCACCGATGGGATTTCATCCCACAATTGAATTGTCAAACTTGGGTGGGGCCCACATGGGCTTGACAAAAAACCCAACACTATCTTACCGGTCTCGTACCTTTTGAAACTTTGAAACTTCGTGTGGGCCTCACTAGCCATAGTAGTCATTTTCGCATTGCGAGTATTAGATCTTAGACGCCCTCCCCAGTAATTGACTTCTCGGTACACGGATTCATGATCACCATCTCCGTAACTAGCTTGTGGGGTGGTTTCCTCCTTATTTACTATCTCGAGCGGCGTACAAACCCGCCCAATGTGTGACTTTTTCCCTGCATCAACTTCTGTGTTTAAGGGTATTCGAGGGCTTTAACTTCTCCAACAATCTCCTCACCTGAGACATCCCTGGTCACAAGGCTCAAATCCTTGGACCAGTCGAACAACGAACACAATGGTGGATGGACTAATCGGGCAACCACTCTCCGGTCACTGATATGACCTTCCTATCTTTCCTGAACCATTCAAACAATAATCTCACGGGGCAGATACCATGAGGGAAGGAAATTAACATACCTCCATGGCAGACTTTCACCAGGGCAATGAACCGAACAAAAATCTTGAGGAGCGGTTAAGTGCTTGTGATGGAGAAAAGACGATATGGCCATTCGTTTTGTATTTTGTTCGGGAGAACGATGGGATTAAATATACGAAACAAGTTTTCGTATCTATAATTGAACTAGAATGAAAGACATGGAAGGCAAGGGACTTCGAATCCCAGCACCGACTCTTACTTATCAAAGGAAGAACGAGGCTTTTTCAGACCATGTAAATCATTGCAACCTCAATGATGTTGACGTGGGGCATCCTTAAAATCCCTGCCCCAGCCCTGCAATTCCTCCTCAGGAACCCATACAAGTAGTTTATCACCAGCTTCTTGATGAACCATGATTCCTTCCTCGCCCTCACCATCGTGTGGCTCAGGAGGTACGTGAACCCCGACTCAGTCGCCTCCCTCAGCGCTGATAGCTCGTACTCCAGCCAGGGGTCTATCTCCTCCGACCCCACCCGGCTCGATGACACCATCGACTCTCCTTCCTCTGATTCATCCTCCTCCATTGTCCCCTGCCTACCAAGTATTAGTGGCACCCTCAGCTCATCGGTTCCTGAGTCGAGGGACCTCACAGAGACGCTGCCGAGGTCAGCTGCACGTAGGTTGCTCTCAAGGGCAACGTCCTCTGCCTCCCTCCGGAGGAACTTCTCAAGGCTTTCGGCCAGGAGCTGCTCGAACACGCGGTGGTCCTCCTTCCGCACATCCTTGTAGCCATACCTCGTGATGCACCTGAACATGTGGTAGTCTTTCGGGCATATTCTCCGGAAGAGGAATCGTTCCTCCTGTGGGACGACGGGTACAGGCACGTATTTGATGCAAACGAACACAATTGTGGAATGGATCGCCGGGAGGGTCAGTAGGAATTGGCCGAAAATCGACGGTATACCCTGGACCAGCTCGTTGTAGAGCAATCCTATGCCGGGCACTCGGACTGTGCCCAGTGTCGAGCCGAGCTCGAGCATGAAGTCCATTGAGATCGTTTCTCTCACCTCACTGCGGTACTTCAACACACTGCCATAGTTCCAAATGTACATCGTGGTGAGGAAGCAGGTCGCAAAAGCAAGAGGAAGCCACCCGCCTGCCAAGAGCTTCGATAAGACTGCGCATAAGTACGTGAATTCAATGGATCCAAACACGAGAGGGAAACAAAGAGCCAAGAATATATTGGTCTGCCAGATCAGAAGCATCACGAGCGTCACCAAAGTTGTGCTCACCATCATCACACCTACTTCTGCAATACCTGATAATACAGAGTATTATGTTAATGGCTGAAAACCAAAGGAGAAAGAAGAACAAAAAAATCACTAAAATATTCGAAAAATTATACAATAGTGAATTGGAGGTCCTTCACCATAAGCGTTGGCGATGTCTGTGGTGCTCTGGAATATGGAGACGACAATTATGCACATCGTCATCAAGAAATAGTTCATCACGGGGATATAAATCTGTCCCATTCTCTTCTTAGATGTATGGATTATCTTTAGCCTCGGAAAACAACCGAGAGCCATGGACTGCTTGACACATGAGAACGTAGCGGAAATCATTGCTTGACTGGCAATTGTAGCAGCAAGAGTTGCAACCACAAAAACAGGCCAAAATAAAATACCTGCAGGTCAAAAGACCAGCAGGTTATGTGAGTTGGAGACAAGTGGATAAGAATATCATCAAGAAAACACGATAAGTCTAACTTGGAACGGAATCATAGAAGATATTGTCGGCTGAGCTAGGTTTGTTCATCAGGTATGCAGCTTGGCCAGTGTAGGCCAAGAGAAGACAAGGAAAGACAATGCAACTGAAGGCAATCTGTAGAGAAATTTCTTGTATGAGGTAACCAAGGTAGAGAAATGATGAATTCAATTTTGATAATATTCCGAACGAATCAAACCTGGATGGATCGCACAGAGAAATGACCAAGATCAGCAAACATGGCCTCAGATCCTACACAAAGGCATGCCACAAGATAGAAATATTGGGACAGGTAGGAAAATGGTCATCATTGTGTGTGCACGGAGTTCGTAGTTAATTTACAAGAACATACCTGTAATACACAGGACACAGCCACCGAGTGCCGACCACGCATTTTTATTCTTTCGGAAGAAGTAGTAGATGTAAGCAGGGTTCACTGCCCTCAAGACAGTTATATCATACTTGACAAGATTGTACAGTCCAATACATCCCAGGGAGAAAAACCACACGGCAAGAATGGGGGCAAACATGAAGGCAATTTTTCCAGTCCCAAACCTCTGTATGCCGAACAACACCAGTAGGATTGCTACTGAGACCCCAACAAGTGCACCTACGAGAAAGCGTTTTCACAAACCATCAGGAATGATTGCCAAAAACACTCTCAATCATGGAAATGGAAATCACATGATGAGCATTGCAGTAAAGCAGGCAAAAGTTTGAGCACTTGTTCCATGGGAACACGAGTAGCTACAATGGTAAGAGATTACAAGTAAAGTTTACAAATGAAAATGGCGATACACACCTGTACCAAATCCTTTTATTTCACCCTGCAGCCCACTTACAGCAGACATCACTGCGACACCAAGGCGATTTATTCAGTTAGTCCAGGAAATATATCTAGAAATCGTAAACCGAACGTGCTGACCAAGCAAGTACACGCGTTTCAATACATTGAGGTTATGGTAGATAATCATTCTAGCTAATCATTAACCTAGACATCCGAACAATGTTTTTCCTAAAATATCCCAGAATCAAATGGTTTACCAGATATGCATGGAGTGAGGATTCCATCTCCGATAACCATAGATGTTCCCATGAGAACCAACAGCAACAGTGCAGTTTTCAAATATGTCCTGCTTTCAAGAGCTTCTTTTATATTTAAGGCTCTCTCTAATTCCGGTGTCGGTAACTTGAGCCTAAAACTTGAGATCTGTTCATCGGCAGGTTGACGATTTGGTAGCATGCTCACACTGGCGTACCTGGAAATAAGCGAGTACAACGCAAATGTGCCTCCTACGAGAACATACCAGACAGCCAGTGATTGAGCTACTCCAATTAATCATTATATTAAATAAAAAATAAAGCCAGCTAGTCGGAAACCGGGGTGTTCTTACCTTCACCATTGTCATTAGCATTGAGCACTACGAAGACATACTTAGCCAAGGGAATGAAAGCAATAGTATACAGCACGAGCGATAAAGCACCTAACACCTCAACTTCCGAAGAAATGGGCACCTTGCTAAATACATCGGAGAAAACATACAACGGACTAGTGCCCAAGTTTCCATATACTACACCAAGAGTTTGGAATGCCAACCCAAGTGTTACGTTCAGAGGAAGATCCTGGAACAAGGAACAAACCAACAAACATTTGCACTTTAAGCACTGACAGAAAATCACATAATTTTATCTTTTTTCTTCACTGCTTCTGCTTGTTGCAGGATTAACACTATATTCAGCTTTACTAGGAACATCCTATTCTTCATCACAGTGTGTAATGCTCTGGAAGTATCTGAATCCTACACTTGACAATTATTCCTTCTCGAGGGGAACAAAAATTGAAACGAGAAGATTTACCTTCTTCTCTGGCATTATACCGCCATAGTGATTGGCATTATAGTCATCAAAAATTGAGTTTGATTGCCATTAAATTGAAAGAATCGGCAACATAAGGCAGGAAAACTTCGTCCAATCACATTTTCTTGAATGTTAGGATAACAAAACAAAAAATCAATTGTCCACTGCTCAGTCCCTATTCCGAAGCAAAAATTCAACTTTCCATTGTTCAACCCCTGTTCCAACCAATTCAATCAAAAAATAGTAGCATATAAACAACTGCTCTGACGGGGGGTTCACGGTCACAGTTGCAAACATCTGAAAATGACACAAAGAACATCGATAAATTGGGCAACAAAGGAGAAACCTTAGAGCGATGATGACCGGCACCAGCAACTTCCATGGCCTCAACATCGAAAGAGTCAACCCTCCTGGGCTTCTTTGCCAGCCTCTTCCTCATAAGGTCATACCCCTCCCTCGAATCGTCCTCCCGTAGGAAAGACTGCTCCGGCGACTCCAACCCAACCTCGCTGCCGTCGACCCACCTAGTCTCCCCGCCTGTGTCGACGCTACTATTTCCCTCCTCAATCTCGTCCTCATTCCCCATATCCACACCCCCACTCAGTTACTAGAACCCCAAAAATGTTCAAGCTTTGGGATACCCACTCCCTGTCTCGTGACTCGGGCAAAGTAGGAAACTTCCATTTCCTCCCATACTGATGCCTGAATTTCCCATCCTTAGATATTTGACGTCAGCCGCAATAAGCATGCGGGGATAGGGAAAGATGGCGAGGGGGACCTCCTCCTAGCTACGCTTCTGCTCAGCCGAGTCAAGGGAAAAGGTCGGAAAAAAGGACAAAATCCATGGAGGGAGTTCGAGGATTACTGGGGCAAGAGAGGGATTTGTATTTGCCTGGTAGTTCCCGGGGTGGTTGGATTCATACGCTGACCGTTTGTTGGTCCGTAAAGAGCCCGAGGGGGTTCTATTTCTATCCTTCCTCGACCACGTCTTTGATCTTAATCGGCTTTTTCGTGGGTTTGTCCGAATTCATGGTTTACTGTATAAACGATTGGAGAATGAGACTTCGTTTTTTCTCAGAGTAGATCAGGCCCCTGTTTTTGGACAATATTCGAAGCCCAAATAGTCAGGCCCGTGTCGAAGACCGAGTTGAGGCGAGGTTGCTTGCTTCATCATGGGGAAGGGTCGAAATTTCTACTGAACCATTCTGGGATTGCTTTCCTGTGGTGGGGGCTCGGGACTCCGTTGTTTTTTTCTCGTGGGGAAATTCGAAAGCCATCCGGTTGTGTTGTGACTGTGTGTGTTTGAAAATTTGGGTATGGCGAGGTGACAACCTTTCTCGTTTGCTTATGTTTATAGTGTCGGTTGGCTGTTGCGAGAAACCCTAATCCTTTGCCAATGTTATTTTAAAAGGAAAAATGTTTTTTCTTGGGGGATAGAGGGACATGGGGATGGTAGAGTTTGCGGGTTAGTCGTTGAGAGAGTGTTTGTGGTATTATATGGCTTGGATTTTGGGCGAAGTGAAGTTGGGGGCCTGGCTGTGATGATGTCATGGGGTTCTGTTTTGTTGGGGGGGGGGGGGGGGTGGAAGAAAGTTTGTGGTTTTGGACTTTCTGTTGATGGGTTTTGTTCCGGGGTTGTAAGTTGTAATCTTGCTGCAGGATACAATGTCTAGGGTTTATGTGGGGAACCTTGACCCGCGGGTTTCGGAGAGAGATCTTGAAGATGAATTCCGTGTCTTTGGAGTTCTGAAAAGGTGATTGTTCTATGCATGTGATCGTTCTAGGTTTCCACCGGGCCTTTTGTTTTGTAGAGTTTTTTTTTATCTCATTTGGGATTGGCCCATTGGATTGAGGTGATTGCAGTGTCTGGGTAGCACGGAGGCCGCCAGGCTATGCGTTTATTGAGTTTGATGATCGCAGGGATGCTCTGGATGCTATTCGCTCCTTGGACGGTTAGTATTTGGTCGATTATGACTGCCACTATGATTTTGAAATTAGATTTGAACAATTTTGTTAACTTTCATGAAGTCCTATGTAATCAGTTGGGTTTGTCTAAAGGCCTTAGGACCCCCAAAAGAGAAAGCTTTTGAGGAGCTATTGTTTTATGTTGCCGTCCGTGTACATTTCTTCTATTGATAATCTTACTGGTGGGTGAAGAATTTTATTGACAAGATGGGATGACAGTGATCATGATTTGTATCTGTTTGCCTGATGTTCAGGAAAGAATGGATGGCGTGTGGAGCTGTCCCATAACTCAAAGGGTGGCGGTGGAGGTCGTGGGGTTGCTCGTGGTTATGGTGGGGGTGATGATTCCAAGTGCTATGAGTGTGGTGAGCCAGGTCATTTTGCACGAGAATGTAATAGGCGTGGTGGTTCTAGGGGTATAGGTGGTGACCGTGAACGACGTCGTAGCCCTAGTCCTCGCTACCGCAGAAGTCCAAGTTACGGCAACGATCGGAGGTTTGTTTTTGTGGTTCAAGTTTTCGATAATAAGCTGGATTTTTTTGTATGCCTGGTGAAAGATCACCGTTTTCACAATGATCATTTGCTTGTGTGCTTCAATCCAATCATCATATTCCATGTTGTTTCCCACAGTTTGTCTCAGCTGATAGTATTTCCATGCCCATGCTTAATTCTTTCATTCTTTTAAAATTTCTTGCGTTGCATATACTGGTAGGAGCTACAGTCCTCGTGGGAAGCGCTCTCCCCATCGACGCAGCATCACCCCTCCACGATGCAGTGTTTCGCCTCCGCGACGCAGTCGAGACTACAGCCCATCTCATACTTATCATCGTGCAAATGGGTATGTTACGCTTTATCTTTCCAAATTGTCTACCCTGTTGAGATCTTTTATCTTGTTTTATGGCCAGGCTTTTATCTTTTTGTTATGTACTTATGTTGACAGAAGGAATATGTATGTGCATTTAGCTATGGGTAACTGAAGATAATTATTGTCTATTGACAGATATTAATGCTGGACCCAGAAAAAAAAATGGCGTGTTGGATTTCTCGGTTCGCTGGTCAGGCGGATGAAATTTTATAGCAGTGATGGGACGTGATGTGGAGATGTGTTCGTGTTTGCTAAAATGGTGGAGTTTAGTCAGAAACCCGGATCTTATGACTTCTTCAAGTGTCTTAGTATGGTTCCGTGTTGGAGGCATCACTGAATCTTTGAGGTCCTTTTCTTACTTAGCAGAAGTTTATGGTCTTACATTAACTGCAGTACCATGCTTTTAGGCTTTGTTTTTTTCATGTGTTGAGTGATTCTAAGACCTCTACTTGTTTCTCTTTTTGAGGTTCATGATCATTCGAACGGCATCACCTTCTCCACTGTTCCTCTGTTAACTCCGTTGCGTCTAGGACCCAATCATGCCACTTCCGTATCTCTGCTTCTGTGTTGTTATGCTACATCAACTCAACATGCTTCTGCTTTTGGGGAACAAAAGCACCTGTGCACCTGGCATGAAGCTTTGCAATCTAGTCTTAAGCCCGATAGCCCCTGCTGGCTGGTTTTGGAGGATGAAGCGAGCAGTTTGTGCCTCATCTCCTGTGTTCATGCTTCTTGTGTTCTAATTTCATTGCGTGGGTTGGCTTGGGGTGTTTGGCTTCCCGTTGTTTTGCCTCAATCTATCTTCGACTTCTTTAACCCTACCGTACCAAAAGAAGATGCTAATCATCAACCGTGATTAGTTTACTTAATTGGGTGCCCATGAAGCTCACTGAGGTAAACCCTGAATCATTTCATTTTGAGATAGCTTAACATGCTAGAAAGTCGATGGAATTTGCAATGATGACTCTTCTGACCAGTTAGATGCGTTCATTAGACCTGCATCTTGTGTTACGAAGACCCTGCTTTGGAGATTTGCTGATATATTTTATCTTTAGTTGTTTCATCTGAATTTGTAATGTGATGTGAATTCTTTGTTTTTCTCTGTGACTTGTTGTATTCTCGAGATGTTCGATCATCTGTCCCCGGGTTCTTGGTTGCACAATCAGATGAAACACTTAATGGTTCACCTGTTGTGGCCAACTTCGAAGACAAAGGCTGCAAATAGAATTGCAATACTGGGGGTAGAAATTCAATGTAACAAAGGATTGTCCAGAACTAGATAAAAGGAGTACAGAATAATTTGAACATCAATTTGGAAAAGGCTCCTACAACAGATCATGACAAAACCTCAATCAAAAAACTTGAAACTCGATCCCAGATATTCATAAAACCATCTGCCCAAAACTTAGGGAGTTCAAACTTGTCAGAGGATATTGCCAACCTCGGCTCAACTGCCAGAGAGTTTACTGGTACTATGGTTTCAAGTCGAGCACCTTCTTCGCAAAGGACGGCAAACAGAACGCTGCAGTGTGAATCTGGAAAATGTTGCACAGACATCAGTAAGACTGCCGAACAAGGAAAAAAGACTTTAACTGATGCACAACTGTGAAAAGAGAGAGGACCTCTGAGTTGTAAAATTTCAAAGGGCGTCTAAACTTCCTGATATTCTCATCAGTATCGATGGGGTTCACTGGATGCTTGAAGTCCACAGGAGGTCCTTCAGTTGAGCAGAGCATGAAACCAATCACACCACTGCAATAAACACAGGGCAAAGTGAAACCATTTCATTCCTGAAGAATCCCCACAGCTATAACAACCAAAAAATCGATCACAAACCTTGGGTATGTGGGCACTGTAGTCCATGCGTAGTTTACGGAGCCTTTAAAGACCTGGCGGCAGTTTGCGGCAATGTCCTCGATAATGTGCATATGAAGCCATATGCTCTCTGCTTGAGTGCATATGACTCCACCAGGGCGAAGAGCCTTTGCCAATGACTCAAAAAAGGGCTTCTCAAAGAGCTCTTGTGCAGGACCTATGAAGCAACACAGCAGGCAGGATCATCTATGTCCCAGAAAAACAGACGATGAAGTGGCAGAGTAATGAATATGGGACTTGATATTTACCAATTGGATCCGAGGAATCAACTATGATCGCATCGTATTTTCCTTCTGGAACAGCTTTCAAGAAAGCAACTCCTAAAAACAGAAGGCAGATTGAATAAAGACAGAGATGTCCGGCGAGTACAAAAAGAACAATCTGAAGAAGCAAATCATACCATCGCCAATATGCAGAGTGACACGTGGGTCATCGAATCCAATAGCAACATCAGGAAAGAATTGTTTTGAAACCTGTTGGGGAACAAAGGGAAAGCAGGCTCATTGGCTACTGATGAATTACCTTTGTTTATATGTATCATTTCACTTCGTGCTAAACCATTGATGGTGTAAATCAATAAAGTGAGGACAAGACTACTAACCTCAACCACCATCTTATCTATCTCGCAAATTTCAATAGTTTCAACAGAAGAATGGCGGGCCACTTCACGAAGAACACCGCCATCTCCACCACCAATAACTAGCACCTAGAAAATCAAATTACATGGTTAAGCTGATGGTGTCAGCCTAGAGCAAAGAGAGGGGGATATTATAACCAAATGTTCAACTTCTGCACTGAAATCATTCCAAGTAAGAAATTATTATTAAAGGTCAACAAGAAGTGGACTGGAATTAAATTAATCCATGGATCAAAGAAGGAGCAGTTCCATCTGGACTGTAAAGCAGCCCCTTGGATCTCTGCTCAATAGAAGTCCAAGGAACCTCCATTACAGGAAGTATCAAGTGAAAGAAACCGGAGCATGCAGAGTAATTGAACTCGGGGAACTCTCGGCATATGTAAACATATAATGAGATTCATAACTCTGTCATATAACCAACCTTCTTGGGGCTAGGAATAGAGCAAAGCGGGAGATGGGTGATCATTTCTTGGTAAGCGCATTCATCTCTCTCAGTAAGTTGGATCACCCCATCCAAAACAAGAACTTTTCCATACGTTGCCGACTGAGACAATAAAAAATGAATGTCTCAGCCATGAAATCAAAATGAAGGATCAGACAAGTTTAATCAAGAACTTTACATACCTGGAAAACCACGACATCCTGGTAATCAGACTTCCCTCGAAACAATACCTTTTCCACCTTAAGGGAGTGCGCTTCCCCTGGACGACAGATTGCAAGTAATTGTGGCTTGCATCAGTACTGGCAGAAGCATTTCGAGCAACTAGGTGCGAGAAATCGTTAAGAACTCTTCCCCAGGATGATTTATAGCATGTAAACGCATTGTACTACGAACTCTCATTTCATCAAGGAACCAACCCCACCATCAATGATACAACTTCATCTCTATCATGCATTTCTTCGGAAAAACGATTACAACTAAATTTCGTACAGCGAACTTTCACAAAAAATAAAAAGAACTAAACCAGAATCACCCAATAACAATCTCCGAAGCACAAGCAAATCCCCCAAACAGAACCCCCCAAAATGACTCTCAAAATCACAAGAAAAAACACCCAGACGCAGAATTTTCTCGACCATAAACAAATAAAAAGGAAAATAAACCGAGATTAAAGCAAGAAAGTGGGGGAAACAGACCGGGCCACATGGGGTTAATCTCGGAGAACCACCCGGGGATAACAGAGGGCAAGGAGGCGTAGGAATCCGTAGTCGGGGGAACCCCGTTAACTCCTCCGCCCTCCTCCGCAGCCATAACTCAGAGCAGAGAAGTCGGCCCTCCCCCACGCACGAACCCACGGGTGTTACAGGGGGGGGGGGGGGGGGGGGGGGCGGAATAGGACAGCGAGGTTTGGTTTGGTGATAATTCACAGGGACCTATTTTTCAGTTTTGGTAGGATTTTGTGTCAGGAGGATTCCGTTCTCATTAAATTTGACATGACATCAACTTGATAAATAAATATGTACAAGTCACGACAATTAATTGTATTACGACTTCTACTTTCTGATGAGCGGGAATGCATCCCAAAGTAGTAGGTGAATTTTTGGATGTCTTATCATTCATTGGGAACGAGATGATTTAAGTCTAATGCCCAGGCCACTAAATTTTATTGGGAAATGAGAAAATAAAAGAAAATGATTTAATATTTATTTAATTATTGAAGGGGGTTGGTGGTAGCTTTTTGACATGGAAATTATCGCTGAATTGTTTAACTCGGAGAAAAAAACAAGTGGTTTATTATTACTATTACTTGAATAAAATAACATTAACATATTTTTTAATAATAAACTAACGGATGGTGGTGGGATATTCCATCCATACTCGATAATTCACAAATTACGAGAGAGTCGAGACATTGTCTGCCTAGGATATCCCAATACTGTGGGCGGGAAATTATTGTATGACCAGATGAAGATGTGTTTAACAATAGAAATTCTGGACCATAGATCTTAGTTTCATCTGTAAATCAACGGTTCAGAATGTAGTCCAAAGAACGGGAATCTAATAAGGAGGTAACAATAGAATCACACCAGGTGAAGACTTGCTGGGCGAAGCAGTCACCAAGCGACAAGGATACCAGGTAACGGGCGACAAGAGGAAGCGACAAGCGACAGTTGGTTGAGCGAGCGAGGAAACTCTACGGCAAAGGCTAATGGACGATGCGATTGATCAACTTAACAGTTAAGAAGACTCCAGAAGATCTCACGATTCAGAAGGAGATTCCTTCCAAGATTACTCGTATGGAAATGAGATATTCTGTGGAGACCGGCAGCAAATGAATTGTAATATATGTGCAACATTTCTTTACCGTATATACGTAGGTCTAGCTTAGTATAAATACGTGTTCTTAGGCATTGTACAAAGACACCTACCTGTCTACAGACGAACATATTGTCAATTTATCTTTTCAAGCATTCCAGCGCTCAAGCTCTCTTTGTGCTCCTGCGTTCTTGCTCACTTCCGAAGGCATCGTCGATGGTGTCTGTAAGTGCTTCCACTTAAGGCTGCCCATCCGCTGTCTTTTCTGTTTTCTTTCATTTCATACGACAACCACACATTCAACGTATCCTCTGGGCACCAGTTTTCCATAGTGCCAGAAATTTCCGACGTGTTTGGATCCGGCTTGTCCGCAGTCACTTCCGGAGCGAACATGCCTTTGGCGGCCACGGTGGGAGTAAAGGGCTAACACAATGCCAACGACTCGATCTGGTGGTAATTCAAATAACATTGGAGGTAAAAACCCCAAAGAACATAATACCAACGGTGAACATGGGTCAAACCCAGCCTTAGTTGGAGAACTATCAGCCATCATGAGCATTCTCCAGCTCTTAATGGAGAAAGTCAGTGCTATCGACCAGAAGCACGACTACTTCAAGGAAACAATCGACTCCAATATAGAGGCTGTCTTTCAGAACCTTGGATATGTGTCAGGGGTACCATTGAGCAGCCCCGTTGACAGAAGGGTCGAATCAGCTACCAGGTATTAGCCTGAAAATTCTTCCCAGAGGGCAGTAATTGCCGAAGGGAAAATGAAGGTTGATACTGAAGATGTCCCTATCTATGCAAGTCTTGGGAGGATGACGTATAACAACCCACTACTCGTGATAAATGAAGGCAAAAGGGTTGTGCAACTAGTCTACCAAGCTGCCTACCGACCTCCATTCCGGAGAAGGGAAGACTTCGTCCGGCCTGTAGAGAGCGAATTCATTCGCCCTACAGAGGATCAACGACACTCTGAATATATTCTCCAGCCAGTACGTAGGAGGGACACGGCCATGCCTGAGGTAATCGCGCCACCAGAGATTGCGCCTGAGATCAGAGACAACGCTGTTCAACTAGTTGAAAGGGCAATTCCTGGGACTGACGAGGCAAACGAAATTCAACTATACCGGGCTCCGTATCCTGACAATAACGATCAGGACTACCCTTTTCTTAGGGGATATCGTGTTCCTGAATTGGCCCGTTTTTTTGCGAAGAAGGGATTTCGCCGGCGGAACATATTGCCTGCTTCACTCATCAAGGTGGAAAGGCTGCCACTAATGGTTTTTGGAACGTTCGCCTGTTTCCAAGCTGGCTTACGGCAGCCGCCTTTACGTGGTATATAAACCTGCCTCATAATTCAGTGAGAAATTGGGATGACATGCAAGTCCAATTCACGCTGGCGTTTGCACAAACCGACCCAGCCGTGACGTTGCAAGATCTCACTCAGATGAAATAACAACCTGGTGAACATGTAGCCGTCTTTTTGAACAAGCTTCGAAAAGTACGGCACGGATGTAAAACCTCTGGATCCGAGGCCGAGCTCATCGCCATCGCACAAGACTCCCTTCTTCTTCGACTTAGGAAGAAATTGGAACAAGAAGTCTTCAGGGATTGAGACGAGTTGGCCAGGAAGAAAGGAAGTTTGATAACGGGACCTGTGGTAACCTATCAAGCAGAACCAATCATCGACGTTGACATCGTAAAATATGTGAAGGGACAACCCCTAACATGCAAGGAGTTGATAAAGAAAAACTTCCGAGCCAAGGCGTCTCTAGAAACTCAAGAAGAAAGAAAATATTCCTTTGACGAGTCGAATGCTGAAGAAATCTGTGAATTCATGCTCCAAAACGGGTGAATTCGATTAAAGTCGGGTCATCGAGTTCCTCGTTCTGACAGGGAGAAGTCAAGGAACATCTGTAAGTGGCATGGGTCATTCATCCACGCTACTAAAGACTGCATCATGTTTAGAAACTTGGTGCAAGATCTTATCGAATCAAAGGAACTACGCTTCCTAGATTCACAAGATTAGGCGTTAACAGAGTCACATCCTTTTGATGATTTGGTTTATGTGACCACCTTTGACGTCAATTGCCCGACTACTTCTCTTTCGCCGATGCAGGATGACAGATATCAATCGGTTGAGACCAGCGAGACGCTCATTGCCAACATGCTGTTCAAGCGGCTTGTAAGCAATGGAATCCTTCAGTGCCTTGCTGACCTCAAAGGAATGCAGCATAATCGTTGTCGTTGGCATATGGATCAGTCACATACCACTGATCTTTGCCATACTTTCAGGAAGTACCTTCTCGGTGAGAGAAAGATAGAGTGGTATGACCTTAACCGCCTCGAAGAGATGGCGATGGGAATCAACAGTTGCCCTAGAGCATCCCACCGCATAGAGAAACGTCTGGAGAGGAATGATACTCCACCAAATAGAAATAAATGGCTCTACACCCCTGAGGAACTCATGAGACAAGGACTTACAGGCGAGAGTGAGTCTAGTAAAAAAGGGTCTTACACCAAAAAGACTTCTAGGCGACGCACTGCGGATCGCCTCGAACCTCAGCAGGCAGAAGAAGCGTTGGTTTACTTTCTGGGCTCTTGTTGACAAAGACATAAGGAAAGTGGGAGAG
The DNA here is from genome assembly GCA_023653495.1 of Melastoma candidum. Lineage (NCBI taxonomy): Eukaryota > Viridiplantae > Streptophyta > Magnoliopsida > Myrtales > Melastomataceae > Melastoma > Melastoma candidum. The sequence goes on from CM042891.1 coordinate 15,434,707, forward strand.
CAAACGGACTACCCTCGGGGCGATGAGGATACGATGAAAGGGGAACATCTATAACCCAATTTATAACAGCTGGCATACTTTGTTACAGGTGCAAACCAATAGTAGCCCACAAGGTGATTATCACCTAGATGTGCCAGCTCCGATGTAATCAATACTTCCTACTTTTAGCGGGATTGGCATCTAAAGGGAAGAGCAAACTGGAAAAGGCCGACCCTCCGTCAGGTAATCAATCTGAATATGAGTTTACTAGTTTCCCGGAAGCTTCGCCTGGAGGGAAACCTAAAAAGGGCTATGATCCACACTAGAGGGAGTTTGTTCAGGTTGATAATCGCCAGCAACCTCTCATAAACTCACGCTTTGTTCATGTACCTGTCCTTCCAAATATAGGGACATGGCATAAAGTGGGCATGGGAGCACAACTCTAGATACCCACCGAGAAAACTAATAAATGAATAGAGAGGAGGGCTCGATGTGCTGCAGAAACGCACACCAAAATAGTAATATCTGATGTTAAGCAAGCGAAGGAGTCAAGCCAAAGTGACCTTGCGTTTAACTCGCTGAGCGACTACAACCCAATTCAATCCGGGACTCCACCCGAGGCGAAAGAAGTTGCATGCAACATTCTCATGCTACCAACTGAGTTTGCTAAAAAGGAAAATGGTCAGACGAAAGGTAGGGTAGCTCTACCCTTCAATCTTAATACCTCAACTGATATACCTCGGAACTTTCCGAGTAGATGGTTTAAAGAACCGCCTACAACGTTACAAAAACACATGTTTCCCCTCCATATCCAAGCGACGATCAACAACGTAGTAATACGGTGTGCCCTTACTGACAATGGAGCGATTATCAACTTGCTTCCCCTCGAAGCTTATAAGAGCCTAGGGAATGACAAAGCTGAACTCGGGGGAAACTGATATAAGAGTCAGTGGTTTCAGTGGGGTTACTTCTTCCTGTGTAGGCGTGGTTTCTGCTAAACTCCAAGTAGGCACGAATGAAAAGAGGACGGCTTTCTTCGTCATTGACATAAAGCCCTCTTTCAATGCTTTACTCGGGAGATATTGGCTTCACAAAACTGGAGCCATACCTTCTACTCTTCACCAGGAACTCTTATTATGTGGGAAACATGGTTAGAGGTTGTTATGGGAGAAGCAAATGAAGATGCTGACTTACCTTATGTCTGCGTACGGGCAATCAAACATATCAAAGATATGACACTAAAGAAGAGGTATGCGATGGGGGACCTAAATGTTGGCACTTTGGGTAAAACAGGCTACGAGTTTCTAGTTTCATACGATGGACCACTATAGGCACCGCCTCAAATCTCGATAATCCCAACTAGATGGGGAGATGAGCTGCAGCTCGAGGTAAAAGAAGATCTAACTCCACTCGAGAAGGACATGCATGAAGCTGGAATAAGAGACGACATCAGCATCCAACAAACTGAGACGGACATGGAACCCGATAGACTCATCAACCCATCCTTGTCTAATGGACGGTGAACAACCTGATCCAATACTGGATGTCTTAGAAAGATTAGCTACATACAAGACATCCAGAATAAGTGAGGCACAGTATAATGCGTCTCCTCAAGCATGCCGAGACATGCTAACTATTTCTTCAAATAATAAAGAGATTCCCAACACTTCTATCGTTCCTTGAGATCTACTGAATTCCCACGTATTACTTACCTTAGTTCGCTAATGAACGAAGTCGAAACTCAGGATATAAGTGAAGTCCTACACGTTTATAAGGATTGCTTCGCTTGGGACTACACCGAAATGCCCCGTTTGAATCGAGAATTAGTCGAGCACTGACTCTCGACATACAATAATTTAAAACCCATAAAACAAATTCCAAGGAGGATGTCACGGGAAGTAGCCCAAATAGTCTACGACGAAATTAAGAAATTGTTCAAAGTTGGATACATATGGACGGCTAAGTACGTTGACTGGATTTCTAGCATAGTGCCTATTGTCAAGAAACATGGCAAGAACATGGTGTGCATAGATTTCCGCGATTTGAACAAAGCGACACCTAAAGAAGAATACCCTATTCCTATCGCTGACGATCTTATAAATAAGTCGGCAGGCCACGAAATAATGTCCTTTATGGACGGGTATTCTGGGTATAACCAGATCTTCATTGCCGAAGAAGATGTGCATAAGATAACATTCAGATGCCCAATATAGGGATCTTCGAGTGGGTTATTATGCCTTTCCGGTAGAAGAATGCTGGAGCCACATATCAAAGAGTAATGAACCTGATCTTCACCTCGTTAATCGGAAAGACAGTTAATGTATATATCGACGATGTGGTGGTAAAGTTCAAGAGGAGATAAGATCACCATCATCATCTAAGCGAAGCATTTGAGAAGATGCGAAAGCACAAGCTCAAGCTTAATCCACTAAAATGCGCCTTTGGAGTACATAAAGAGCAATTCCTTGGGTTCCTTGTACACCAACGAGGAATAAAAGTAGACCCTCTAAAAACTCGCACTATTCAAAACCTTTCAGCGCCACATAGCAAAAGAGAACTCCGATTCATAGGCAATGTGACATCTAAGTGCTTTCGCTTAATGGTGTCCATCCGCTGTCTTTCTTCTTTTCTTTCATTTCATACGGCGACCACACATTCAACGAATCCTCTAGGTATCAATTGTCCATAATGCAAGAGATTTCCGACGTGTTTAAATCCGGCTTGTCCGCGGTCACTTCCGAAGCGAACAAGATGAATCATCAATTTACGATAATAATTTTACGTATTTGTTCATTCATTTTTTTCCCGTAAAGTAATGCGTTTTGAGGAGCTTCAAATTTAATTTAATCTGTTTGTCTTTTTTGGGGGGGGCTGCTCGCTCTTTATGCTTTCGGTCAAGACGTCAATTTTAGACTACCTCCACTTGCTAAGCCTTTTACTTTTGTCATCATTATGAAATTATGTGCCATGCCATAACGTGTTCAACTTGGATGCCCCGAGTATTACGAACAAAAAGGTAAACGACAGAAACACGATCGTACTGTCAGAATTCCAAAATAAATAAATAAATAAAATCTCGTTTTTTATCCCCGAAGCCACCACCAAGTAGAGCCAAAGATACTCTCAAAGTGGCATCACGGTTGGTTTAAGGTCTCTTATTTAATAATATATTAGACCTTATTTTTCTTTTGCATTTTGAATTTTCACCACGTGACCCCCAAGTGTGAATTTGGCGGAGGAGCATGTTGGCCTAAATTTCTGGCGGACGCCAAGAGAACAGTAAAAAAATGAAAAAGAAATTTTGTAAGTCGTCGGATGAATAGTAGCAATGACAATAATAATATTAATAATTATTATTATGGGATTGGGGGAATGTTTTCTTTCTTTTTTTTTTTTCTTGTCATCTTCTTGCCCTTTTCTGGTAACCCCTTAAATGCATTTAACGGGCATGTGGGTGGTGGCGTTGCGGGTATTGTCAACATATTAAAAAGGAAAGCCAATTCCAACTTTGTCGTTGACGTGTTCAAAACCTTCACGGCCCCCCGTCCCCACCCCACAAAAAACATGATTTAACTAATCAAACATGAAGCGCTTTTCTGATGATTGAGGACTCTGATGATTGAAGACTTCACTATTATTGATCAAATAAGTATCGCCAAAATTTTATTACCTTTGGTTCTTTTTAGTTAGTGTTACGCCCTGTCCGTGAATACTCTCAAACAATCTAACCAATAGAAAAAGCCTTTCATAATTTACAAAGTTCGCCTGCTCATAGCATAAATTATATCAGGTAACTGGTTTCGAGGTTCGTATTGAAATGCGATTCACTTTTTCATAAAAAACATATGGAATACGGTCTTTATAATTTGTAAAATTCTCAAGATACTACTTCAATATACCTACCCTGTATGTTGACAATAATGCTATATTACCATTTCATGGTGCATAGATAAGCTCAAGTCATTCGAAATCGCGACAGTATGCTAACCATGAAAATAACGATTTAATGGTGTATAGATGAATTTGACTTTAAGAATACTTTATCTTTCAAAACAGTGATATAACTTTTGGGAAAGATATCGTCGTTTCTTGAAAAATCGACTCCAGAGTCATGCTTCCAAACTGCGATTTGTTGCATTTTATCTACCATTCTTGTCATTTCATACCAAACTGCAAGTCTAGTGGGTAATGAAGTTGCCATATATTCAACTTGATTGGGCATTGATCAGTACATTGGTTAATAGGTGGATACCGAAGACACATACATTCTACATGGTTCATGGTTAAAGCAGTGTTGCTAAAAGCATCACAGGTGCTCGCCTAGGCGCTTGGGCCGAGGCCATGGCACCCTATCCCTCTATTTGCGTGAGCCATGGTAAAGGCGCCATTGGTGAGTGCTTTAGATGAGGCATTTCAGGCGCCCATGCGCTATAAAGATCAAGCTCCCTAACCTAAAAAACCTTTGTTACCCAACTTCCCGACCTCTTCTTTTATTTTTCCTCCCTAATAGCGAACAACAATATACATTTTCATTTTCCTACCCCACCGCGACCTCTTATGCCCTCCCCCGTCTTTATCTGCGCCAACCACTTCTTTCATTTCCCTCTTCCACCACTACCAATTCTTTGCTCTCCCTTCCTGCAACAACTTCCTCTTTCATTTTCATTCTTTATCGGGACCTCCTTTATCCTCTTCCCCTCCCTTTTCCAAATATGTTGTACAGGAGGTAACACGGTAAGTGTTCTCTCCTTGTTCAATGAACTTCATTAGTGGCGTGTTTCTTGAATTACCTCTACCGGAATTTGATTGTTTCTGGTAAATGTTTTTGTTGCCTGCCTATAAGTTTTTCTATTGGTTTCTGAAATTACCTCTGTTGGAATTTGTTTGTCGCTGGTAAGTATTACTGCTAGAATTTGATTGCTGTATAAGTAATTCTATTGTTATATTTCATTTTGAATCCATTGATCACTCATTCTCATTCTTTGGATTGACGTAATTTTGTTGTAATTTACCAGATATCAAACTAAAGAAAGGTTAGCAAACCTTGATTGCATAGGTGGGTTTCGATTGATTTCTTGTTCCCTTTCTTTGATAATTGATCATTTACAAGAATGGATTCATCATATACATCGGTTTGCATAATAGCAAATTGTATAAGAGAAGAAAGCAACTTTGACGCCCCAAAACTCTCAAAAATACGAAGTATAACAACTTGTAAGATCCAAAATATTTGAATGAGATCACTTATAATTTTTGTGGATTTGTGTCTAGAAAGAATATTCATCGCGCTAATCAGTATCAAGTAGGGTCATTCAATGATGCATAATCATGTACTAAATGTCCTTCATAAGTGAGGGACGAGCTATGAAGCTAGAGGAAAGGCGAAACAAGACCGACCATAAGCAATTATTAGTATTGCATCATTTCCAATAAATATGCATGATGTAGATATTAGCTTCGACGTCCAAATAGAAGATGATGTTTCCTTTCTGTATCTAAAAAGATGCATAGCATCGAGCATGGAAATACATCTGAAAAGACGTAAGGGAAATGATCTTATGGATTTGTTCTTCACGGAGAAGGGGAAGAAGATAACAATAGATTGGAGTGGATGCATGTAAGAAAGAAGTACAAAATAGGACCATTTATGACATTATGAGATGGATTTATAAAGCATTCATATTTGTTCTATCAAGCTTCGGGAAGATCGGGGAAGAAACTATTGGAAGTTATGGTCAATAACTTTAAATCACCGAGTCATCATGAGATGCATGTTACAACTTTTGAACAAGGAGTACTCTCACATGAAGGGCTTGACGAAAGACCATCTCGTGAGTTTGCCCAAATATGGATTGGATATAAAGAAGAGGAATACTTTTGACTAACTTCTTAGATATTTCCATGAAGGGCCGCCTATTTACGTATTTATTGATGTTTCTACTTATGCAAAGATGGTGGAAAAGTTATTTGAACTGCTAGATAGGTTTGTGGATGAGATTAGAGAGAAAAATATGGTACATGTGACCAATGAAAATGAAAACAACTATGGCTGGTTAGGTGCAATTTTCATTATAAACTCTTGTTTGCGTATGATTAAAATACCTTCAATTTTTAATAATAGGAAAGTTGCTTGAGAATTTTGAGTGGAGGGAATGTAACTAGGGAAGTACGTGTCTTGCCTAGTTATGTAGGAGTTTCTGTAAAGTTGAACATCAAAAGGCATTGCAGGTTTCGAATGTGCTTATTTTACTACAGATTCCCGCATCTTTGACTTCATAGGTATTGAACGATATGCATAGATGGAATGCCCTAGAGTTACCGATAAATAGTAAAGTTTCATGTTCGCATGGAACTCACATATTTTCTACCTGCTTACAAAGATGCATTCAATGGACAGAACAATGATCAATAGAACTTTCTAATGTCTTATAGTTGCATGTGGTGATATTAGAATTCTTCACTTCATGTTATTTGGCATCCCGATATGGAAGATGTCCTAATAGGCTTCGCCGTATTGTTTTGGCTGGTCAGGAGTGTTAGTGTGTTTGAGTGCCGCTCAAAATATTTCCTCAATGTGGAGTGTCATTTTTCGAACATGATTATAAGTAAATTTAGAGCTATTCTGGTCACGTGGGGCTTGAAGACACGAACAAGAGCCTACATCGGATTGACTTAAGTGACAAGTTCATGAACAACTAGTTAAAGATACATCAAATTACGTTAAGTTGTGGAATGACATCATGAATCACATTGTTTCGCTCATGTGAAAGACAAACATGGTATATTCGAGATGGTATTCTAGGTACAACAAGAAACACATTTCACATATTGGTGATATGTTAGGAACCATGATAAGTCTTATTATGATTTATTTTCATACTTTGCAACTAACTTGTATAGCAACATATTTCCTTCCATATCATAGAGATATAGTTGCAGAAATTTAAACTTCAAGCATCTCAACTAGAAGAAGTGGTGACTCTCGCCAAAGAATCCATGGACATCTTGATGATTATGCACTACTTCAACTACATAGTTGATCGCTAACTTCACACACCGCAAGTATATAGATAGCAACAAGTAATATATAGATGAGTGAATTACCGTTCCTATGAGGATAACAAATATAACATTTTAGCGTACACAATCACAATTTTTATGTAGCCAAGCAAATAGGAAAAATGGGTTTCTAAATCTAAAATCTAAACTAATGAGAAACAAAGATCAAAGCAAAGAATCGGAATTCAATCACTCGAAAAAACCTAGGATCACGTATCCCCTCCTTGTTTCGTTAAATCCCTTCACTCGCTTTTTCCAAATTCGAACTAATTTTGTTTACTAACTGGATTCTAAGGTCTCTAAGTACCTCTCCCTAGTTTATAAAGGATTATTCCAAACCATCATAAAACCTATATCCCGATAGTGAATTACGAAGGTAAGAAACACATTAAGTTTCAATCCTTTAATGGTTGCCTATAAGTATATCTCCCGATACTACTTACTAGCTATTCGGTCCCGCGATATTAACCAAGGTTATTTCGTTCTCGTTCTCTTTAAAAATTCCTCTCTCGAGTTTAAATTAGTATAACAAATTAATACAATTCGTTGATAAGAAAATTGCATTCATTAAGATCAAACGAAATAAGTAAACATCCAAAACACGAATTTGTTCTAAAATGAGTTTATGAAATTTAACTACGCAATTCGGTTCAACATAATCCTAGCAAATGAAATTTAGCCAAGCATCGTTTTAGGAACACAAAATCAAAGAAAAGAAAAGCATCCTAAACGATAGTCTAACTCCCTTGCTCTCCTTCTTAGAATTCGTCTTCCTCTAGCAAGAGGTGAGTAAATAACTTTTATAAAGCCTAAAAATAAAACCTAGAGAATCTAGAATAAATCTTAAATAAAATCTTCTTTCTCCCGCTCGTGCAGCTGCACGACTTTCTGGTGCAGCTACACCAAGTATTTATCAACTTCTGACCACATCGTGCAGTTGCAACATCTTCCAGCGCAGCTACACCAAGTATTTATCAACTTCTGACCACATCGTGCAGTTGCAACATCTTCCAGCGTAGCTACACCAAGTTTCGGGGATAATTTGCATCCTTTCTCCCCATGCAGCGGCACCAAATTCCTTTGCAGAGGTACCAAATCTTTTTAGATACGCCAAAATCTTTTTGTTTCCGCTTTTACCCTGAAATAAGCCGAAAATTAGGCAGTATCCAAACTTGTTGGGAATAATGTGAAATAACAAGAAGTATTATGCAATGAATGTAGTATTTCACAATTCTAACATAATCTAGGTATGAAATTGGCCTAAATAACTCTGCTTTCATAGAATTATCGTACCCCTAAACCTAAATTTTGCTAGTCCCGAGCAAAGATAAGAAAAATAAAATTTAAAAGACACTCCTCAGCAAACCCGAGTCACTCAAACGTGGAAACACCTTTTAGAGCATTCTCAAAAATGGTCGCATCCTTCCCTTGGATCTAGATTATATTCACTACTTAGTATCCTCACTTAAATGCATTAAAACATAATATCTTTATCCCAGCAAGTTACACACTCAACATTAACAAGCCTACAGTCCAAATAGCTCATGTCCACCAGTAACTTACAAAGATTAACCTAAACATCTCTCTTTACTCATCAAAGGTTTTCCGACTTTTTACAACTACATTAATTCTTTTGTTTTTCAGGTTGCACGACTCTAAATGTTTTATCTAATTCCTGCAAGAACTCATGTAACAAGCTCTCGATCAATGACTCCCGGTTCAGTTTTGATAAGGCACCCATCGAATCAATAACTCGAGCTAGTACGGAAGACTCATACCAAGCACATAATTAGGCAATCTTTTGTTTTTTTTTTGTTTTTTGTTAACACCTGAACATTGGTACTCAGAGCCTTAGCAGCCTCATTTTCTTTTTACTTTTCTTTTTACTTTTTTTTCAGCACATACACGAAAGACTTCATTTCAAGAGATAATTCAAGCTACTCCACTAGTCACTGATACCATGCACTCTAAGGAGATGTAACCTGTTGCTGCTAAGCACGCTTCATACTGGGAGATCTTTTCAAAATTCGACAAAACAAATTCAGCACACTAGGCAAAGAGTTTCATCTTTCCACACGTTAAAAATGTAAACCTTAAGCTCATCATCAAATAAAGACATTTCACATCAAATTCCTAGGGTCACGTTGAGGAGTAATGACTCAAAAGATGAAAAAAAATTAACCTAAGCAGGATTTACCCTAGGTAGACACTACTTCCAAACTCAACACAACACAACACACACCCCCAAACCTAAATAGAGCAACGTCCTCGGTGTGAAATAAAATAAACGACAAGAAGGAGAGAACAAACGGAAGAAGGTTAACCTTTATGCTGAATCCTCAGAATCGTTGTCCCCATCAAACCAGGATGGTGAAGGTGCTTGCTCGCCAAGATCCGACAAATCAATGTTCAATGCAGCAGCTATTCTCTCTGGTTTTTTTCGGACCTTTGATGGCACGCAATTGAATACTTCATAAATTCCTCCATTTGCGTCCATTGGTCTGGCGTAGGAGTGTTCATTGATGGGATGGAAGACCCAATGCCTGTGCACCCCCTTTTATTCATGCCATCTTCAGCCATCTCCTTGTTAAAATCCTCACGGTCTCTTTTCCACCTTGTGGCCTTGTTGATTCGTTTCTGGGGATGGGCAATTTCCTCTGTCGTATCCCATTGCACCCCAGCCTTCACCGATATTCATTCCTTTCAATATGCAGAATACCAATGCTGCCCGTTCCTTTATCACATTGGTGGTGTTCGTTCCTGGAATGAGTCGTGCCGATACAAACTAGAGCCACATTTTAGCTTTAACGGTGAGATCCTTGCCCGATAATGCCAGAGGATCTTCTTCCTCGACTTCTTTCATGTTGCCCCTGGTTAGGATGTCGAGTTATGGGGGTTGCGTGGCGGTGGAGAATGGTAATCCGGCTGGCGATTCGAAAATGAAGACGCTTTGGGGGTCGGATTTCGCCTTGGTGTTGCCATTTGGTGAATTGGGGATAGGGCCGGCTCCACCAGTAAAACCGATAAGAGAGATTAGGGTAAAAATAAAAGTTGCGTCTGGGTGTCTTTGTAGTTTTTTTATTTATATTTTTTTATTTAATGTGTTGCAGCTGCACGAGACTTCCATGTAACTGCACAAGGTTTCGGTGAACTTTAGGTTGCCAAGGTGCAACTGCACGAAATTTTCGTACAGCTGCACAAAGTTTTTGTGCTTCAGTGTTCTCGGCTATGCAGCTGTATCAGGTGTCAGTGCTTTTTGTTTCTCCACGGTGCATCTGCATGATATTCTTATGCAGCTGGACAAAGTTTCTATTCTTCTTGTCCGTCTACGGTGCAGCTACACAAAATTTCTCACAGTTGCACATACTTTCTGCTTGAAGTAGTCTTGCCTGTCATCCCTAAACATGGCGATTGAAGAAATTAGAAATGAAATAGTAAATAAAATAAAAGGAATTAAACCGAAGAAAACGAAAAATGAAAAGGGACTTGAGTTGCCTTCCAGGAAGTGCTTGGTTTTATGTTCTCGGCTTGATGTTCCCGAGTGATCAGGTAACAGTTCGTCTGGCTTTGATCGGTACTTCCTCCCAAATAGTGCTTCACTCTGCATGCATTTACTTTGAACTTACCTTGATTATTCTGCCTCTCCAATTCAAGAGCACCATATGGAAGCACTTGAGTAATCTTAAACGGCCCTGACCAACGAGATTTCAACTTGCAAGGAAAGAATTTTAAAGGCGAGTTAAAAAGTAAAACGAGCTAGCCTGGTTTGAACTGTCAACCCTAGATGCGTCGGTCATGCCATTTCTTCGTTTTGTCTTTATAGATCCCAGAACTCTCATATGCATCCAGCCGGAATTCTTCAAGTTCATCGAGTTGAAGTATTCTTTGTTCCCCAGCGGTTTGAAGGTCAAGATTAAGGTTTTGGACAGCTTAAAATGCTTTGTGCTTCAATTCAACGGGTAAGTGACAAGCTTTCCCATAAACCAATCGGTATGGTGAGGTTCCAATTGGTGTCTTGTGTGCCGTCCGATAAGCCCATAAGGCGTCATCCAACTTTCTCGACCAATCCTTCCGGTTTAGGCTGACTGTTTTTTCCAAAATCGTTTTAATTTCTCTGTTGGGTACCTCGACTTGGCCACTCGTCTGAGGAGCATAGGCCAAGGCTACCTTGTTATTCACACCATATTTCTTCATGAGGGCATTGATCTTGGCATTATAAATGTGTTAACCTACGTCACTAACAATGGTACGTGGTGTCCCGAATCGTGTGAATATCTGCTTTAGAAACTTCAAAACTCCACTAGCATCGTTAGTAGGCAAAGCAATTTCTTCTACCCATTTAGACACATAATCCATCGTTACAAGAATATATCGGTTTCTAAACGATTCAACTAATGATCCCATTAAATCAATCCCCCATACGTAAAAAAAATTCGACCTCTAAAATATTTTTCATAGGTAACTCATCACGACGAGATATATTTCCCACACGTTGACAACGACCATAGTGAGCAACAAATTGATGTGCATCTTTAAATAATGAATACCAGAAAAAACCTGATTGGATGACCTTTACCGCAGTTCTGTGGCCACCGTGGTGTCCCCCATAAGGCGAGGCATGGCATTTTTACAAGGTCTACTTCATTTCTTCGTCTGGCACACATCTTTGTATGATTTGATCTCCACACTTTTTGAACAAAAGAGGTTCATCCCAAAAGTAATATATAACATCATGTAAAAATCTCTTCCATTGCTGGTATGACTGATCCGGTGGTAGAGTATTGGCCACGACGTAGTTCACGTAGTCTGCATACCATAATGTGGCCACTTCAACCCCAAACAATTGTTCGTAAGGAAATGTGTCATATATAAGTGTTCCATCCAGGATTCTGTTCTCATTTTCCAGCCTTGATAAATGGTCTGCCACTTGATTCTCCGCTCCTTTCCTATCCACAATCTCAAGATCGAATTAGTCGCTATTTTACATTAGCCTTTGAAATTAAGTATGTTATTATTGCATGGTCAGTGTGTACAAAGACTTTCAATCCAATAAGATAAGATTTGAATTTATCAAAAGCGTGAACAGTGACCAACATCCCTTTTTCATTAGTTCTGTAATTTACTTGTGCATCACACCTTACCTGTGCATCACACCTTGGATAGTTGTTGCACTATCCAAGGTTTGGCTTGAATAGTAAATTACATGAAATACCTTCTCTTTCTTTTGGCCAAGCACAGCTCCCATGGTAAAGTCACATGTATCACATATTAGCTCAAAGGGCATTGACCAATTATGTGCAACAATAATTGGTGCAGAAACTAACCTCTTTTTAAGCTCGAGAAATGTCTCCATGCATTTGCCATCAAAGCCGAATGGCATATCCTTCTCCAACAGGCTGCAAAGTGCCTTCGTTATCTTGGAGAAATCCTTAATAAACCCCTTCTATAAAAACCCGCATGGCCAAGAAAACTCCACACTCCCTACACAAATGAAAGCGATGGCAAGCGTTCAATTGTTTCCACATTATCTTTGTCGACTTCAATTCCACTTTCTGAAATTAGGTGGCCTTAAACAATTCCTTCACGAACCATAAAGTGACATTTCTCCCAACTAAGAACAAGAATAGTTTCTTCGCTTTGAGTAAGCACCGCAGACAAATTATCAAGGCAATTCTTGAAGATAATCCAAAAACAGAGAAATAGTCCATAAATACCTCAATACTTTGTTCAATCACATCAGAAAAATTGCGGTCATGCACCTTTGGAATGTGACAGGGGCGTTACACAATCCGAACAGCATTCGGTAGATGGTGAAGGTTCCATACGGGCACGTGAACGTTGTCTTTTCTTGGTCATCTGGTGCATTTGCGATTGTAACCTGAGTAGCCGTCAAGAAAACAATAAAAACTTTTTCTAGCCAAACGATCAAGCATCTAATCAATAAATGGTAAATGAAAGTGATCCTTGCAAGTGGCTGCATTTATTTTGCGATAATCCATCCAAACTCTCCAACCAGTGACTGTCCGCATCAGGATGAGCTCATTCTTTTCGTTCTCCACCACATGCCACCTTTCTTTGGAACGCACTGAACATGGCTCACCCACGAACTGTCTGAGATGGGATATATGATTCCTGCATTCAACCACTTTATTGTTTCTTTTCTTACCACCTCTTTCATAATTGGGTTGATCATCCTCAACTGCTCGATGGAAGCCTTTTTGTTATCTTCAAGCCTGATTTTGTGCATGCACATCGCGGGACTTATTCCCTTAATGTCTTCAATGCTCCATCCAAGAACTATTTTATGTTCCCGAAGTACTCGCAGCAGTCTCTCTTCCCATTGGTTAGATAGTGTAGTCGAAATAATAACCAGAAGAGTACTAGATTTACCTAAGAATGAATACCTTAGGTGTTCAGGTAGCAGTTTGAGTTCTAAATTGGGGGACTCTTCTATTGATGGTTTTGCTACAACGATGTGGCATTCAAGTGATTCAGCCCTTGGCACATGATGCATATACGGCATGTTCTGTCTCAGATTCGTCGTTCAGCGCTACTTCGCATTCTGGTGCATCCTCTTGTAGCCACGATTCGATTGATGCTACAACATATTTTTCAAACAAGTCTCCAAATAAGATTAAATGTTACCTCCTGATCATTGACACGCATGGTTAGCTCGCCCTTTCGTATGTCAATCAAAGTTCGTTCTGTGGCTAAGAAAGGTCTTCCTAATATGATCAGAATTTCTCGATCTTCTTCATAATCTAGAATGACGAAGTTAGCTGGGAAAATAAACTTATTTACCTTGATCAACACATTTTCAATTACATCCTTTGGATAAGTGGAAGACCGATCAACTAATTACAAAGTTAAGGATGTCGGTTTTTTCTCCTCGATGTTCAACTTCTCAAATACCGAAAATGGCATCAAATTGATACTTGCACCTAAATCACAGAGGGCATGACATGAAAATTCAATTCCAATGCGACAGAGGATGGTAAACTTACTTGGGTCTTTTAACTTCAGCGGCAGTTTCTTTTTTCAAAATAGCACTACACTCCTCAGTAAGTGCAATAGTCTCATGCTCACCGATTTTTCTCTTTTTTGGCAACATCTCCTTCATGAATTTGGCATATTTGAGCATTTTCTCCAAAGCTTCTACAAAGGGAATATTAATCTGCAACTGCTTAAAAGCATCTAGAAACTTTCTGAATTGTTGCTCGTCAGTAGATTTTTTAAGCCTTTGCAGAGAAGGAATTTTGAGTACAAATGGGGGTGTTGAGGTATGTATCTTTGGGGCTATGACGTTGTCTGGCTGCTTATCACTTTTCTCGCCTCCTTTTTTGCTTCTTTTCTGCTTGCGACATTTCTCTCTGGCTTGTTCCTTCTCCACCTCCACCTTCTCGAAGGCTTCTTCGAAGTCACAACCATTGCGAAGGGTGACGGCGTTGCAATGTTCTCGTTTTGTATTTATCTCGGGGTTGCTCGGTAGAGTTCTGTGTGGCCATCTTGTTATTGACTTGCAATCTGCCAAATTTGCACTTCCAGCTGTTGGACGTGGCATGGTCCTTCAGAATTATCTCTTGACGCTTTTGAACCTCTTCTTGTTGCTTCCGGGTATCCTCCTGACTAGTAAGCAACCGGGTTAGTAATTCATCAACGTTAGGTCTATTCTCACCTATAGGTGGCTATTAGTCATAAAACCAGGATGCTGGTTTATCCTCGGTTGACTTGGTTCTTATTGGGCCGCGTTATTCCTCCATGAGAAGTTTGGGTGATTTCTATATCCGGGATTGTAGGCGTTGGAATATGGTTGTTCCGTGGATTGGATCCTACATAATTTATCTCCGACGGTTCTCCCTGGTCCTCATCTACCTCCACATCAGAATATATGCTATTAGATACCGATTTTGTAGTTCGGAGAGCAGCGACTTCCCTAGTCAGCTTCTCAAGCCGAGTGTTTATAAATGTCATTGTGTCCATTTGGTGTAGCCTGGTGACTCCTCTTATTAATGTTTTTCGCTGTCCATTGTTAGCGATTTGTCCAAATAATTGCAAGGATTCCTCAGGTGCTTATTCATCAAAGTTCCTTCTACCGCGGAATCCACCATGGATTGAAGCTGATCTACCAAGCCATCGTAGAAGCTTTGCTCGAGGATCCACTGCAGGATCTCATTATGCGGACATAGATGTAGCAATTCTTTGAAACGCTTCCAAGTTTCATACATGGACTCAGTTGAATGTTGATGGAAGGTTGTGACCTCGTTCTTGATCCTTACAGTTCGGCTCGGTGTGAAATATTTGGCCAAGAATAGCTTTAAAAGTTCCTCCCATGATCTGATCGCATCTTCTGGTAAGAATAAAGCCAAGATCGGGCCATGTCCCGTAATGAAAACGGAGACAATCTCATACGGACTGCCTTGGCTGATATTCCAAACAATCTAAACGTGTCGCATAAATCCTCAAAACCAATGAGGTGCTAGTGAGAGTCTTTGTTTGTCAAGCCTACAAAACTTGAGTTCTCAATTATGTGGAGTAAGGACGGCTTGATCTCAAAATTCTGAGCCTGAATTGTCGGACGAATAAATCTGGTGGGCACATGGGGAGTAGGTTGAGCAAAATCCTGCATTGTCCGTCTCGGAGCTCATAGATTACCTTCTCAAATCTCATTGTTATTGCCATTGTTGTGATTTTTGTCTACCATCGTGCTCCGTTGACTATTTCTGAGTACTTGAAATGCCCTCTTAATTTCAGGATCGAACGCAAAGAAATCTTCGCTACGCGTCCGGTGCATACACTTGAAAAAGAAAGAAAGAATAAAAAAATAAACGACTTAGTCAACACAAATTGCTTTCCTCGCAAGTAAAAGAATCTAAAATCTATCCTCCGCAGCGGCGCCCAAAACTTGATCGATAAATTCGTACACCGCAAGTATACGGATCGTAACAAGTAATATGGAGATGAAAGAGTTATGCGAGAATTGCAAATAGAACATTTTAACATACAAAATCGTAATTTTTATGTAGCCAAGCAAATAGGAAAAATGGTTTTCTATATCTGAAAGCTAAACTAATGAGAAACAAAGATCAAAGCAAAGAATCAGAATTCAATAAGTCGGAAAAACCTAGAATCACATATCCCCTCTTTGTTTCATTAAATCCATTCACTAGCTTATCCCAAATTCGAACTAATTCTGTTTACTAACCGGATTCTAAGGTCCCTGAGTACCTTTCCCGAGTTTACAAAGGATTATTCCAAACCATCATGAGACCTATATCCCTATAGTGAATTACGAAGGTAAGAAACGCATTAAGATTCAAATGCTCTTACAGAAATAATAGATTTTATTGATACCCTTATTTTAAGATGCTCATATCAACCTTTTTTAAGATGCTCATATGACCAATATTTAAGATGCCCTTATATAAGTTGCTCATATATTATATATGTGCATTTAATAATAATAATTTCATATAAAAAACCAATATTATATAAAATATATAAGATGCTCATATTATATTAGATGCACTAATTATATTATATGCCCATATAATATTTGATGCTCTAATTATATTATATGCCCATATAATATTAGATGCTCATATTATTTAATGCCCTTTATCTCCTAATACTGCTTATTAGCTAATTTGCTCCCATGATATTAGCCAAGGTTGTTTCGTTCTTGTTCTCTCCTAAAATTCCTCTCTCGAGTTTAATTTAGGATAACAAATCAATTCAATTCGTTGATCAGACGAATCGCATACATTAAGATCAAACGAAATAAGTAAATATCCAAAGCATGAGTTTTTTTTATAACGAGTTCATGAAATTCAACTACGCAATTCGGTTCAACATAATCCTAGTAAAGGAAATTTAGCCAAGCATCGATTTAGGAATACAAATCATAGAAAAGAAAAGTATCCTAAAGATAGTCTAACTCCCTTGCTCGCCTTCTTAGGATTCGTCCTCCTCTATCAAGAGGTGAATAAATAACTTTTATAAAGCCTAAAAATAAAACCTAGATAATCTAATAAAATCTAGAATAAATCTTGAATAAAATCTTCTTTCTCCCACTCGTGCAGCTGCACGTCTGGACCAAGTCTCTATCCAACTTCTATAGATACACCAAAATCTTCTTGTTTTCGCTTTTACCATGAAATAAACCCAAAATCCTGCAGTATTCAAACTTTTTGGAACTAATGTGAAATAACAAGAAATATTATGTAAATCTAGGTATTTAATTGGCCTAAATAACTCTACTTTCATAGAGTTATCAATAGTCGTCATGGAGGCTTTGATGACCGGCCGGCAAATGAGAAGCACACAATAGGAGAAAATAACGGTGAAGATGGCACAAAGCATCAGGATGATGAAGATGTACAATACAACGTGGTATAATGTGTATATGAGGGCGAATAAGATGAACACCATATTCCAACAGGATTGGACTCTAAAGAAGAGGCGGGTGATGATCCCTCAGCTGATACAACTCATAGCTATACACATAGGATACAACTATAACACGCCTTTTGTTGATCGACTATCAAGTTCAACTCCTCAAGTACCTTCAAGGCTGCAAAAGACTTCTAATTTCCTAATCAAAACTTGGGAGAACTAGTTTCATAGCTCACGCAACTCATTGCAAGCCTTTCGTCGTAGTTTAATGTACTGGAACGACAACAATTGCCGTAGTTTACTTGTTCTTTTCTTTTTCCTATCGACGAACATCATTTCTTTTATGTTTATGGCTTATCATGCTTCTTTAAATTATGAAGTTGGATTTTGTTTATTTTATGATTTGGGATTCGTTGAATGACCACATTAATGCTATTCGAATATCGTGTTGTGGGAAAATACAAAATAGTTTGTTTCTTTTAGTTGGGTTCTCGAACCGGTGTCCTTATTTCAAAAAGTACGACGGGGGTTTATCAATGCACGAGCATCAAGCTGGGTTTATCAATGCACGAGAGCTAATGGGTTACGAGGATCCAAATAATCCCTTTAGTATAAAAATACTGCTGCTTTTTTTCTCGAGAGCATCAAGCGAGGCGCATGCCTTGGTTGTCCTCTACTAGAAGGCACTACTGGGATATCTCCCGCTGCCGAAGAGGGTAAAGGGTGACCGGGTTCAAGTGGGCATTAATCAATGTACGCAAGAGAGGATAGCGTTGAGGAGGAGAACTGTTAAGATGACACTCGTTGATTATAATAAAATTGAGGAATAAGGATACCATATTCTTTTCTACTTGTCATCCGTTTTTTTTTTAATTGATGCAACGCCTCAAACGTTTGTCTGGGTGGACTTGGTCAACTTTCTTGTCGTTCTTCTTTCACTCCACAAGCTAAGTTCGAGTTCTTATAGATATGGTCATAGGTTTATGGCTCGACTTGACTTCGATATTGATGCGCTACTACCGCGGAAACCGGAAATATCCACGACGACGACGAAAATGCACTGAACGGGAATGACGTAAACAAGTCGAAGAAACGAAAGGGATAGGACACGGACCGTCACGGATACAGCCTAACCACCACCGGGACTCGCACGAGGGTTGAACGCCACACAAACAGATACAGAAACACCACCAACTATGGGGTCGCTATGATAAAATCTCGTCACGCCTGGAATCCACCTAAAAATAAGAGAAGTTGCACAAAGTTCATGCAAGAACTTGATGGCTTCCAAATTTTAGAAAATAATTAAAAAGGTTCTTAAAGTTCTATCTAACCCTAATCACAAAGGTCCTATTTATCGATGACCTAAAGTGGGCTAACTCTAAATCCCAATTAGGTCCAAAATAAAAAAGCCAACAATAGTTAAAAATAAAGTCCAAAAGTTAAAAACTAATGAAGCTGGGCCGGTCGTCATGGGCCTTCTTTCAAACAATTTCCAACTTGAAGAGACCTCGAGTTCCCAGGTTTCGAATTCCCATTGAATGAGTTGAAGCTGATCTCGGGATGGACATCGTCCTCCTATTCTCGAGATGGGCCTCGTACTCTTGATCTCGAGACATATCTCGATACAAACTGTTATCTTCTCGTGGTGACGAAGCCTTCTTAATCTGGAGACGAATTCCTGTCTTCTCGAGTTGGTGGCTCAAATAGACCTCTTCAATACCGTCATGGTAGTCCCCATCTCGATCGCTCCTCTTTATTCGTTCTCGACTTGGTCAAATCGCATCACATTCATTCGAGAGATACTGGTGTCCTCTGGGTTCCAATCTCGATCAATCAGACAGTTGTGAGGAAGGTAATACTACCTCCATCTGCTTCGAATGGAAGTATTTGGAGTTGGTCCTATTTCGCATTAGATATTGTTGGTGAAAAGAAAAACAATACAAATGGCGAGGACGACAAGTTTCAGCTTGGGGTTAGTTTTTACAAAGGTTGAGAAATTGACTACCTTGTGATGGAAGATTAGAAATCGTAAGGATCCATCTCTTTTTCCGTAAACATCTTCTTCTCACAAAAAATGTTTGTCCCTTTATGCATCTTTTTATGATTTTCTTAAAGGGCAAGGTTTTTAATTTTTTGTTAAGATTATATTTACTTTTATTTATTCATCTTTTCATTCATATTGTTTCCAATAGTTTTTTAAGATTTTTTTTAATGATTTTTATGAGTTTATGTTTTATGATTTTTATGTTTTTTTTTTATCTTTTGGATGATTTCGTTTTTCAAAGTTTGGGAATAAAAAATTGCCATCTTTTTACGACTGATAGGATGCTTGAACAAAGAATTAACGATAGTCCAATTTTTGTATAATTTTTATGCATGAATGAGATTGCCTTTGAATAATTAGAAATATTATCGCATTTGGAGAGACGCTTAACCGAGATGTGATGTTGCATTTGGAGAACACTTAACCAAGATGCAGTGTTGGGTTTGGGTCAGAACTTAACCGAAAGGTGGTGAAAAGTAGTGTCGTATTTGTTCGAATGCTTAACTAAGAACTGATGTCACGTTTGTTCGAAAGCTTGATTGAGGACTGGTGTAGCGTTTGTTCAAATGCTTAATCGAAGAGTGCCATCGCATTTGCTCGAACTCTTGAAGTGATGTTGTTGTTGTTGAACATTTAATCGGGAAGTACTGAAAAGCGGTGTTGTGTTTGTTTGAATGCTTAATTGGAGAGTACTGAAAAGTGGGGTCACGTGTGTTCGGACACTTAATCGGAAAGTACTGCAAAATGACATTGCATTTGTTCGAATGCTTAGCCGGAAAGTACTGAAAAGTAGCATCGTGTGTGTTCGAATGCTTTACCAAGAGATACTTTGTAGCATAAAAGCAAACCCGGAGGAAAACATACCTTATAATGAGGGTATTGATTTTATCTGTCTTGAAATAATGGGATTGACCTGAGATTTTATGAGATTCCCATGAGCATTTCTTGTCGAACATGTTCAAATAATGTGATATGAATGCACTATATTTCATATGCATGCGAGAAAATTACATTATCTCGAAAAGAGGAAAACTTGTGCAATAAAGAATAAAGAAAGGTCTTCCTTTCATCTCTAATGTCTCACTCAAATATTCTTTCTTTGTAATTGGAGTGGGAATGTCAATTTCATTGGTTGTAATACAAATTTGGTGTAAGACCGTATTTAAAGGAATGCTCAATCCATTTAAGAAAGAAAGCAAGTCAAAGAATCTCATCGAGAAAGACTTAAAATGTGATTGCATAACCTTTTAGTGTGGTTCTCCCAATGTGGATTTGCTCATCAACAACTTTTGAGGGAAATGGACCATGCTAGGTTGCTAATTTGCCTTAACGAGGACAAGAGTGGATAATTTCTTCTTCTTTTGTTGAAGAATTTGATGATTTTTAAGTTGAAGCGATTTGCCCTGGATCAACAATTTTATAAGACCTTTATTTTATTATGATTTGAAACTTTTGGCACTTTGCTTTTATAACCGTCATATTTTTGCCCATGTGTCGAACTTGCTCTTTTTAGCTATGATTAAGTCCTTTTGCTCCTTGTATTAGTTTTCGATGTTTAACAAATCGAACTTCTTTGATATAGTTTACAGGATGCACTTTAATGGTGGAAAGATGGATGGAGTATTGTGTCGACCCGTAAAATTCACTACGAATAAACCACTCAAGCATGAGGAAGGGACTCATCCACATCTGAGCAATTCTCGAAAGCTGATAATTCCAAAAATCTTTTGCCTCGATGTGACGTGATGATTTGACTTGAAAGAGTAATAATTATTTTTGAGAAGTTTCCATTTTAGCTATGAATGCTAGAAATGGTCAGTGCAAATTATTTGATAATAGGAACGAACGTCCAATGTAGTCCTAGCTAGAGCACTTTTGTCAAAGGGATTCCTTTTCCATCCTAATGTAATCTTGTATGACTTCCGCTCGTTTTCACTCAACTCTCAATAGGGTATGTGTTTGATAGTGTGAACCTTGGTTTTGACGATCTGCTTGAAAAGCTATGATATTAAATAGTAGTATGATGATATTGTAATACAATGCTTATCTTTAATGATAAGTTTGACGAGTGTATTGCTGATTTACAGTAAGATATTATTGTATTACAACGATTATCATCTCCAAACATGGAAACTCTTTTATTCATATATTAAGTTCACTTATGGATTTATTCGATGTATATTATACATATATAAAAATTATAATTCTTGATTTCAATTAGAATGATGACTCCTCTTGAGATGGCTTGCTGGATAATATATGGGTCATCGTAATTAAGGTTGTCTCGAGGGTCCTTCACAGAATCAATTTCAAAACCATATCACCAGGCTAGTACTCGTCTGCAGTGAACTCGTGACGATTTATCCACTAAGCCTACAGTGAACTCGTGACCCCACAGTGCTGCCAAGTCCTCAAGCCTCACTCACATTAAGCACAGCGTACACCCGGGCACCAACCTTCTACAAATAAATACTCATCCTCAAAAAACGAAAGATCACAAACTATACAACTCTTACAATAGTCTCAAATATCCTCTTATCACCTTATATTCTAACTAACGAGAAGTCATATCTTACCGAATTACAAAACATATTTATAGAAGGCAAAACTGTCAGATGGAAGGTTCTACAAAATAATGAAACAATTGATCCTCGAGATACTATGTTTCCACATTATGACAAATTTTTCATATCAATTGAAGATCAATCATGTCATATGGTCATGATTGTGTTCACAATCCCAAGAAATAAGGTTGGCAGAAAATTCTAATGGACAAGAGCTTTGTCCGGCTTCTTTGCGTGAAAATAATAGATATAGTTTCCATAAATAGGTGGGGACTCTCTGTATACAAATACGTACAAATGCGTTCATATTCAGATTGTTTGTCCTTTGTCATGATTCATTTTGAATCTAGACGTGACTACAAAAGATAAGGTTGATCTACGACAATCTTAAATCAATCTGCTGACCTTTCACAAATAATTTACATATAATAGTGATTTATTTCCTTAAAGAAAAGAGATTAACTCCGAATTAAACCGTCAATCAAAGAATTTTATATCACTTTGATTTACATAATACACCAAAGGAATATGTTTATCTGATCATGTGATTGATTAAATAATTCATGCTAATAATTCGGTAACAAAAGGTATACTTAATCTGACATATCAAACTGTCCTTCTAAATTAAACTTCTACAAAATAATAGAAGATTACATTCTACATTGCATAATTTTACGTATGTATGGTCATAATAAAAGAGCATATCAACAGTAATCCAAAAGGTTATCTTCGTCTGGAGTTTATGCAAAAGTAGTTAAAATTCCTTGAACTTGAGCTGTAGTTCATACACTCTTACGGCTTCTCGAGGGGGCAAGATTACTTTTCCTTTTTTAATAGTTATCTTTTTATCGGTAGTACGTTTTTGTGTTGACGGATCGTTCCTGGATTATTTCTCATAAGTGAATCGTTGTCGTGTTAGATATTTTTAGGCTCTTTGTTGGAACTAATTCATTAGGACGTGAAATCTATTGTGCGGGTCCCATTCGGTTCATACTCACCCATAATTAATATTACGCGCATTTCTAGGAAATATGTCTTGCCGATCGGGGCCTCAAGCAAAATTATTTTCTATGACTTGTGAAATGGAAGTACTGAAGATGGAAAACTTATACATGATATTAATACAACTGTTTTAGTAATAATATGTCCACCTATACCTTGTTTGATAGTTCGACTCCAGCATCTGAATGTTCTTCTCCGCTGGCAACTTTAGTTGCTGCTACTTGACGGACCTCGATCAGCTTGAATGTGTAGAACTTCGCTGCACAGATGTAGTATATTATGTTGATGACCTGCAGCATTGTCAATAACCAGTAGAAATACTCCAACTTCCCGATATTAAGGTTATTATCCGGCAGCCAATTCGAGCCATTTGGCCCGGCACTATACTTATGCACCAGCGACACGACCAAGGTACTCAGGTAATTTCCTGCTGAGATCGATGTGCAAAACAGTGCGGTGGCGGTGCTTCTCATGCTCTCAGGCGCCTGGTCGTAGAAGAACTCGAGATGCCCTATAGACATGAAGGCCTCTGCCATCCCGTGGAGACCATATTGCGGCAAGAGCCAGAAGACAGAGATTGGAATCATTGCTTTAGGTGAGTTCGTCAAGCCATGGGCTGCTGCGACTGACTTCCTTTTGACTTCCACAAAGCCAGCAATGAGTGTGGCGAGAATTGAGATGAAGAACCCTATCCCCATTCGTTGGAGGAAGGTGATGCCCCGGTCGAGGCCAGTGAATCGGCGAGCAATGCGTACAAGGAAGCGATCATAGATAGCGATGGTGGCCATCATGGGGATCAGCCCAAAAACGGTCATTGACCCAGCTGGAATCTCGAACGATGGGGATAGGTGCCGGTTCATAGTCTTGGCCTGCAGGAGGGTGAAGGTGCCCTGTTGGGCATAGGCTGTGTAGAGAAGGATTCCAGAGGCCCAGATCGGTCCCATTCGGATGATGGTCTTCAGCTCCTCAACCCGGTGGATGGTGTTTAGCCTCCACAGGTTTGGCGCTTTGGGATTATCCTCGTTGGTCACGACTGCTGCATTGTCGAGGAATCTGAATTGCTTTCCGAACAAATAAATTAATTACTTGTTTTAGCTATGTTAATCTTATTAAAGTATAGCGAGGAAGGAGTAGAGAGAGAGCTTGCCTCAGCTGATCGGTGTGAACAAGGGTCCCACCTAGGGAAATCGATGCATCGAGCTGTTCATTCTCATACAACAACCACTTTTCGGACATCATTGGCAGGTTTCTCTTCCTGAAGCAGGCCGCGGAGACCTGAAAAAGCCTTGTGAACGGACTTCCGGCCGGATCCAACATCCGGTACATCCTATACCCTGCTATCAGGGCTATAACCGAAACGAACATGAGGACGGTCGGGACACCGAGCCCCCAACCCCACCCGACATGATCCTGGACGTACACAAGCACCGTGACCGATAGCAGTACCGATGCCCCCATCACGAAGTAGTACCAGTTAAAGTAGTTCCACGTTTTGGCAGACTGTTTCTGGTCCCCGTCATCGAACTGGTCGGCACCGAACGCCACTACGCAGGGCCTGATCCCTCCAGCTCCTAGCGCACCAAGTAGGAGGGCAACATAGAGGATGGCGAGTTGAGTGCTGTTGGCTTCCTGACATATCTGATCCCCGGCGCAAGGCGGTGGCCTTAGTTGTGGGAGGGAAGCAGATACGGTTAAGCATGTCATTCCCTGAAGAAGAAACACCGGAAATATTATAATCCTATTATTGAATTGTTGAAGCTCAATTCCTTCGTAGTGATGGCGGCTAAATTTGTGCTAAGTGACATGAATTAATAAACTATTTTGTCGGGCGAATGATTTAATTCCAACGCTAAACTTGTCGTTTTCCTGACCATCCATCCTTGTGGGAGGGGCAAAAAACAGGAAGAAGGATGAAGAATCCATTCCCCGGACAAACAATTAATTTGGCCAAACGTCGATGCTCTATGAAAAGAGCCGAGCTTACTAAATGAGAGATGGTTATATATCCCTCAATTATAATCTGCATGTCGTAAATAAATCAAGCTACATTTATTTGTTATTATTGATTAGGAAATACCATTACGTTATACACTGAATCCATAAATGAATTTCTGTATATCTTTTGGTGGCAGGCCTATTGGTTACTTCAGAAGAAAGAAAAGGAACACGATTGTTATAGTGTTCGTTCTGCAAGTTATAGAAACTTACCAGTGATAAAGATCTCGTTCTTAGCACTATTTCTAATATCCCCTATAGATGAACCACAATAATACCCGCAAGCTAGAGTTGTCTAAATTGAGCTTCTTCTTGCAAATACGGTCCACTGAAAATCCACCCTCCTCCTATTTTGCCATTCTAATTTTATTTTTTAAAAAGTTAGTTCCTTAGTGATATATCCAAATGCATATATAACCACAGCCAGGAGGGGTATATTGAGATTTATCAAATACTGGGCCTAAGCGTGTTCTACGGTAAGGTCACAAAGGGAATATAAGGGAAAGAGTCAATGTTTTAATAATATCCGATAATCAAAATAAACCATCATTTGTTTTTTCAAGACTAGTCTTTGTTTATTATTATTTTTTTTTTTATCAATTTTTCAGCTGTCGTTTTAGATACTGTTCATGCCTCGAGAGGCAAGCGGTTGTCACTTCTTTATCCCTTCTCTTCGTTCGAATGTCTTTTTACCCCAAAAAATAAGTAATGTTTGAATTAAGGACGTGGTGAAGTCTTCGAGTTAAGTCCACCAACTCTATTATGACGTGGCCAATCGAGTTGAAATTCATTGGAAACCTCATAACATATTTCACAAGCGAAAACAACAATTTTAGGCGAACTTCTTCGTGAGAAAACGTTCAGAAATTAGGATGACGAATCCAATGTTTCTAGGAATTATGTTCCATCATCATTGGTGTTCTTTTTAACTGTAAGCAGTAAAAACGAAATATATGAAATTTAATTTTGCCAAGTGCAGGATAAAAGACAAAACAACAGCCTAATGGGGGAATAGATAAACTAATCTTAACAAAAAATGGGTGGAGAAGAAATCTGCCGGAAGAAAGGGAGTATGTAAATCTGCCTGACATGGGATTATGATTACAAAAAAAAATCCAATACCTTTTGCTTTAATCAGTAAATAAGCTTTAGATACTATTTTCGTGAATGGAGCAACTCATCAAGAAAAGGCTTTATATTTTATGCATTAATAAGTTTTTTATTTTATTCTAATAAATTAGGGGGTTAGACACTCAGTTGTTATGATTGTTTTATATATTGTTTTTAAAAGCGTGTGGGAAAGATCATGATCAAGCATTGTATCGTACAAAAAACAAAAAATAGGCAGAGAAGATAGACAGGTCGGACACAAATGAGGAAAATGGCCAAAGTAAGCCCTGTACCAGAACATATATCAGGGAAGCCACGATGATCGTCCAGAATCGGCCAGCGTAGGAATCAGCGACGAAGGCCCCAAGCAATGGTGTGAGACTGGCCGTCCCCCCGAAGTTAGTGAGGGTGTTGGCCGCCTTTGTTAGTGGCAGGTGGAGTTGGGTCGTCAAGTAAGTTATCATGTTCGCATGGAAACCCACAACCGCCAGCTTATCACAAGCCTCGCTTCCTGCTCCGCCAGATCAAAGGCAGGAAATTCAGGAATTTCAATTCATGTCGTTCTTGGTTCGTAAGAGCGAGCTTCGATGAAGCTTACCTAAGATGAAGGGCATCGTTACCATGCCACCCTTTTCGTGTCTGCTGCTGTAGTTGTTGCTCTCTGGTTTCTCCCCCATATTTCCTCTTGCAGTTCCGATATTTTTGTTTTCCATCAGTGGTATGTGGGTTTGTGCAATGGTTCTTTGCATTTATAAGCTTTTGGTTTTCGTTTTGTAGGACCTGTATTTCTTAAATTACTAGAAAAATGACCTTTTGTCGAGTATATATGTATGTATGCATATACCACACATTACTACAAGAAGGTAGGCTTCGATAATTACAAGAGAACATAGCTGGGATGGCACGTAATGCTCAAATAAGACAGACCGCAGATGATTCTTTATCGTTACAAAAATACCTGGACGCGAAACAAGAAAATAAACATTTTTAGGGGCCTAAACATTTTTCCTCTAACATTCGGGCATAGAAAAAAATAATTCATATATGAGGCCATAATTGGTTTATATCATTGAAAAGATATAAGTAGAGCATTAATGTCATGGTAATGAATAGTAGTAAATAGTGTTATAATAGTTAAAGTTATCGTTTGAATTTCTTACTTATCCCTGTATATAGAGGATCGTGTAATCATTTGAAGAGAATAAAAAAAAGTACTTTGTTGCATAAACAATTGAACTCCACCAAATATCCTTCCCTCGTAGGAGCAACAAACAGAAGTTTTATTTATCCTACGTCGGCAATATCAAATGTACGTTCTAGTATCATCTTTTCTCTTTATCCAATCATTTCACACATAACCGTCAACGTATATTACACATATCATTTATATATTTTGATCAACACGGATTAGGGGCTCGGTCAATTAGGCAAATACCAAACATCGATGGCTGTGGGTTGACTCGTCCATTCCAACAGAGTGCAGACCATCCCTTGCTTGGCCGCCTTGCTCGAATTGAACCAAGTGCCAAAACAGATGTTAGCTCGTTGCATATCTTGTCATATTTTCATGCCATTTTAAAATATAATATTGCATGCATATTGGCGACGTCTTGGAGAGTGTTATGCAATAAATGGGCGAACCATATGAAGTGATTGATACAATTACATAGGGCACACTCTATGAGTAGTAATACATTAATAGAAAGAGCGTAGAGAAGCACAGGAAATAATTAAGAGTTATTACTAAAATAGTGGGATATTGTACTTGAGTGACTCGAGCAAATTAGGAAAGGTCACATTCTAGACTTCTCCACCAATGATTGTAGATCGATTTGAGAAAATCAAGTAAATTATATGTCTCTTTATATTTCATCAATTTTTTTTATTGCGGACTAGATCCATTTCAATATGTTTTTTAGGGCTTCCGTCTCTGGCAGTTTGCATCAAAGCATAGTTATGTGAAACACTGATATATATGGTAGCATGCAAGTTCAAGATCACAAAGTTAGATGAAAGTGTGAATGTTAGCTTGTGGTAAGTCAAGATGAATGTGTTTTAGTTGAATACTAGATTGGAGAAGGCACTTGGAGATTAGTCGAAGAGCAATTAGGAGTTAATGACTAACTAGTGTGAGCAAATGGAGGCTAAAGCAGTTATGGACGTACTCAAGGAGACAACAATGATCAGACTATGGAGTATGTTGAAGAGTAACTACATAATGAGGACTCTGAACAGCAAGTTTCTTATCAACAAAGATCCTTCATGCTAAGAATGACGAAATGTTTATTCATTAAATTCTATCTAATTAACTCGCTGTATACATCTTTGGATTTGGAAATGATCAATGACAACCTGAGGAGGATATCTTGGAAAGGTTGCTTTTATTTCACTGTAAGTATCATTACAAAGCTTTGACGAGATGCTCTTATATAAGAGAGGCATTATCACCATGGATGAGATATAGTTTGCCCTTTTTTTTTGAAGATTTGATCGATAAAAAGTTAATAAGTGAAACAAGGCAGCCCATGACAAAGCGATTGACAGTAAGCCATATTAGACTCAAAGGTAGCGATGATGTAAAATGCTTTTATTGCGGTAAGAAGGGATATAAAGAAAAACTCCACAAAGATGATATGAAATGATGAAGAGTTGCAAGCATCAATGGAGGTTGATCTTTTTACCAATTATAGTGAGCCCGGAGATGTTCTTGTGGCTAACGAGGTGCAAGCTACTAAAAGCAACTCAAATAAACCATCATACAAGGACTAGAAAATTTCCCGCATGATTCCTCATTTGGCGATGTTTACAACATACTGTTTCATTGTAGGTGGTGCATTGTACTCACAAGTAGTGGATTGAAGATGTGGAAACGATTTGACCTATGATGAGATATGGAGCAATGAGAGAGTTGACTTGTGTTTGAAATGTACATGACGGAATATAGTTTTCACATGATACAAATTTTATGTTTCAAGTGGAGCCCTCAATATTTGTCAATGGAGACATCTTTAATTAACTTGGAGTCAATTAAAGGACATGTTCACATGATACATGTATTGATCGCCGTAACCAGTTGCTAACCCATCGGCATGGTGCCATTCTTGTTGTGTCTTTTTGCCGGAACCGACTGAGTTTGAGCAGTTAGACACGCACTTATGAGTGCACGCCTGAAGTATCGTGCCTGCAAGGTAGAGCAAAAGTTGGGAACGCCGTCGGAGTACAAAGAGGTCCTCCTTAGCACAGGGGTATTGTGCAGAAGTCTCGACCTCTTGATATAAAGGGACAGTATAACAGGTTGCATGGGGGCTGCCGCAGCTGAAAATTCCACCCTAGCCACTAGGTGGGAAATGCAATTAGTCACGGCTATGATAACCGTGCACGTCCGAACTGAGTGTGGGACGGATACCCCAACGTCGCTGTGTGAGAAGTTAGGTTCGTTGTGTGAGGAACCAACCCATTTTTATCTCTTATGTTCTCTCTTGTGCTTACAGATAGAATCTATTTGAGAGGAGACAAAAGCTATGGGAAAATCCTTTGAGCAATCAACTACTGAATGTAAGCATCATTCTTTTAAAAACGGGAAGACATCCACTATGTGAGGAGATGATCATTGCCTAGAAGTGAAGTTTGAATTTTTCACGGAAGCCGGCTATTCCTTTAAAAAGTATTTTAACTCTCACTTGTTAAGATACAGAAAACCTAGTGCAAAAGGCTCATTTGCATCCATTATATTTATATAGTGGCATCACCTCTATGATGAAAAGTGAACGTAGGTCGATTAAGGACGAGCCACTATAAAACTATTATGTCCCTTACGATCGTGCTTACATCCATACAATATCTAACTATGAAAATCGTAACGCTTACTTATCAGAAAAAAATCGTAACGCTTACAGCGAGCCGACCTCACTTCGGAGTAACGCTTTTCGGTGACACAGTACGCTTCTGCATACCCTGAAAATGGACGAAAAAGTGATAAACACTAATTCACTCCCCTCTTAGTGTATATAAACGATGCAACAATCTTATTTTCCATCCGTGAATGTTAATCAATGATTGAAACACGTAAATTTTTTCTCAATTTTTATCAGTGATTGGATTCGTTCCAAGGCTTCAGCGAACCGGGGTCTTTCTTTCTAGTGTTGTTACACGATGAAGTTAACTTATTTCAGATGAGATATGTGTAGTGTGAAGATGAATTATATCATAAAAGGTTGTGCTGCATATGTTTTCGTAAAATGCATTTTAGAAGGAAATATGTTTTCCATATTTAAAAGGAAATATTGCAACAAATTGCAAGATGCGTGGACAATTTAACTTTCCAAATATATGAATCATTCGTTTCAGTCAATTTCGACGGAAAAAATCTTGAAAATCTGTATCCTAAATACATAAAAGGAATTGTCAAATTTAGAAGAAAATTATTTTATGTAACAAAGAAGAAGCGTATATCCACCAACAGTTTGTTATCAGATGGTGACTACTAAAGAAATATTAAAATAAAATCATTTTAAATTTATAAATATTACTGTATATTCTGTGCAATCTATAAGCATTTCCCTCGGGCCAAATATCATACCACATCATCTCACAATAAATTTGTGGAGTTACTCGGTGAAGGCGGCCACAAGTAGACCTATGAGAAAATAATGGCACCAATGTTGATTTTTTGCCTTGTCATTTTCTCTAATGTTCTTAAAGATAATTGACAAATATGTCTCTATCTGGCTTTCTATTTATCGAATTCTTTTAAATTTTAGCAAGCCATGAAAGCTTGCCGGCCAGCCAAATATGAATGGACTTGATGACAGGGGGGTGGGTCAAACTCAGCATAGGTGTGACCCGCTTTGGACTCATTCCCATGCAATTGTTGTTGGGGTTGTTTGGAAAGCGATGATTTATTGTATTTCTTCTTTTTCAAAAGAAGAAGAATCGATGCAAGTATCCTATTCTTGTTTCAATGCAATGCAAGATATGAATGATGTGTGGTTTTGGATGGTGGCTGTAGCAATCATGTGACATGAAATAAGAAAAACTTTGTGGAGATCGACAACAACTACAACTCGCTGTTAGAGATTGGAGACAGCAAAAAGATAAAAATTGAAGGAAAGGGAATTGTTGTTATGAGAGCAACAAATGGTGAAGAAAAGTGGATTATTAATGTGTTATATTCTCCAGGCATTTCTCGGAATCTCTTGAGTGTAGGACAAATGATGATGGCAGGTTATAAGGTTATCTTTGCTAATGGTCAATGTGAGATCGTTGACAAAAAATGAGAAGACGATCGTTGTAGTGAAGATGACGTCTAATAACTTATTTTCGTTGAAGATGAATTCATTCATGAATGTTGCATTGAAGAGTGAAGTTGTTGATAAAGCTCAGTTATGGCATCTGCGATGTGGACATTTGAATCACAAAGGCCTAATGTTATTGAGAGCGAGCAATATGGTCATAAGTCTTCCAAAAATCCAATCAACAACAACTTGCGTCTGTGAAGGATGTGTGTATGGGAAGCAACATCGTCTTCATTTTCTCAATACCACTTGGAGAGCTAAAGCACCTCTTGAGTTGGTGCATGCTGACATCTGTGGTCCAACTCAAACTCCAACGATCGATAACAGGAGATACTTTCTCTTATTTGTTGATGATTACACTCGTATGATATGGGTATACTTTCTTAAAAAGAAATCGGAGACTTTCACTACTTTTTTGGGTTTCAAAACCAATGCAGAGAAGCAAAGTGGATATTAAATATCTTTGAGGACATATCATAGAGGATCATTCATTTACAAGCCGTTTCTAAATTATTGCAAACAGCAAGGCATACAGCGACAACTTACTGTGAAGTACTCACCTCAGTAAAATGGCATTGTTGAGAGGACGAATAGGACTATTGTTGAGATGGCTCGAAGTATGCTCAAATGAAAGGGTCTTCCGAATTCATTGTGGCCGAAGCTGTGAATACAACGGCTTACATTCTCAATTGATTACCGATGAAAGCTGTTAGAAAAAAGACGCCTTACGAAGCAGTGGTTGATCACTTGAAGGTATTTGGATGTGTAGCATATGCTCGTTTGACAAAGAAGAAGGAGAAGTTTGATGAGAAGAGTGACAAGCTAATTTTTATTGGTTATAGTGAGGAATCTAAAGATTATCGATTGTTTGACCTAACGACTAACAATCTTGTGATTTCAAGAGATGTTATTTTCGATGAAAATGCAGCGTGGAAGTGGGTGAACGAGTCTTCTCAGACTCAACCAAAATTTTCTTACCAAGAAGCACCGGCAGTAGTGCCTTCCTCAAATCTCACTGATACAACAACTAATTTCTTAAGAGTAAATTCAGAGAATGAAGATCATGACGATGATATGCAATCAAAGAGGTATCGTTCATTAACTGAAGTTTACGAGCAAGTTAACTTTGCAATTGCTACGTTTGAGCTGCAGAATTCGAAGAGGCCGCAAAAGAAGAAAGTTGGAGAAATGCAATGAAAGAAGAGATGTTTAGTATTGAGAAGAATGATACTTGGTCCCTAGTAGACGTTCTTAAAGGAAAAGCAGCAATTGACTTGAAATTGGCGTTCGAAACAAAGTTCAATGACGATGGAAGTGTGTGGAAGCACAAAACTCGTCTCGTAACAAAGGGTTACTCACAACAGCCCGGAATTGATTTCACTGAGAAGTTCTCTCTTGCAGCAAGAGTTAATGAAGCAAAATTGATGCGTAAGGATTGCCCAATAGCTAAACCTCGCTCAAGTTTGCGAAGTACTGGAATGGCAGGAAGTATTGATGATCGAAGAAGCACGTCGGGATATCTTTTCTGTCCTGGAACGAAACTCATCTCTTGGAGTTCGAAGAAACAAGCTACTGTAACGTTATCATCAACTGAAGCAGAGTACATTACACCAAATGAAGCAATTCGTGAAGTAGTATGGTTAAGAAGGTTACTGGTGCAGTTAAAGCAGAAGGTTGCTCATCCGACAACAATATTCTGTGATAATCATTCAGCCATTGTTATGACAAAGAATCTCGTATTTTATGTAAGGTCGAAGCATATTGAATTACGCCACCATTTCATCAAAGAAATGGTGATGAAAGGAGATACTTATAAAGTTTACTCATACCCTGAACCAGCCCGCTGATGTTTTAACAAATGCCATGAATTTCGAGCAGCTCGAGTTGTTCAAGAAGTTTCTGAAGATTATAAATTAAGAGGGGATATTAAATGTCATTTTGTAACTTATAATCTCATTAAATATGTTAGTGGTCTTGGAAATTGGTTGATGTTAATGGCCTAGGAACTAGAAGGGAGTTAATGTCATACGAACTAGGGTAGAGTAAATGCTTGCTCTAAATCATTCCTGGAACTCTATATAAGAAGTAGCAATCTCCAAATGATGTAAAAGCGAGAAAGAAGAGAGAAAAGTGTGTAAGAGAAAGACCAATAAAGCATTCTGATTGTAAGAAATGAAATAAGGCTCCGTAGTTTGCCACAATATCCTCTCCAAATTTCCTTGTTCTTTATTTCCAGAAACACTTCGTTGTGCCGCAGCAGTTCCGCAAACGCTTCCTATGATACAACAAATCATCACTTTCCAAACAACCCCAATAGTTTTCTCACTCAATTAAACCATGGTTTATATGCTTTATTATGAAATTTTTCTTTCGTAAACTCGGTGTAAGTCACTTTTCAACTGAAAAAAATGTGTGAAAGTTAAGACATTTCAATTGTGTTTGGAATGTCTTCATCATATTGTTAGGTACTTCATACTGTAGAGGCCGGCTCAAGATTATATTCCTTCACCAACGAGACAAAATCGTCATAAACAAAACTTCCAACATCGCAAGTTTTATATTAAAGGATATACTTGGTTTACTAAAAAAACAAGCACACACATTGAGCAAGTATTGGTTTTGCTCGCAATAACGTTTATGCCGGACAAATACCTCAAAGATTCGATGATTTTCGTGTTCATACGTTTACAATCTCTCGACGCATGACATGATAAACAATAAATTCCCCCTGTTATTATCAGCTCAGAGAACAAGATATCATCAAAGATCAATTTTTTAGGTCAGAGAAGGGTCCAAAAGGAACGTCAAAATGCAATTCACTTTGTCTATTATTATAAGGAGGCGGGGCCACAAGTACATCGATGAGGTTCCCTTACTTCTAGAATTAAAAAAAAAAGAATGACTTGTGTCCAAACAAAGTAGTCCTCGGCGGACTAATAATTCAAAGAAGAAAGATCACAGTGTCGGCTTTCCGTGTCACTATGATGGTTGATCATGACTTGTTCTTGGTTTACCACGTGTCATTTTCTTTGATCATGACTTGTTCTTGAGAGTACTTCTTAGTCGTGGTTTGTTTGCACTCTCGAATAGTAGAGATCAGCACTGATTCTCAAGCTCTGATGGTTGTTCCTGGTTTTGAGTGCTTGAGATCCGCTTCTCGAGCGAGACTAGTCCTCAGTGTCCGAACAGTATCTCGAGTAGTGCCAACGTTAACTCATTAATGGAAGCTTTGGGTTGATAGATCGAGTTTGAATACATCAAAATCTAAGGGTCCATAACTTGTGAACATCTAGGTCAGAACACTTATGGGGGCAACGAGTTGGGGGATTTTGATGATCAAGACTACTGAAAAAAATGATGCAATCTGGATGTCGTCCGTGTTGGAAAGCTGCGGGGAGCTTAACCATGCGTCATTAGCGACTGACGAAACATGAACGTGCATTCCAATTCGTGCTGACATAGCTAATTTTCCCAGATGAAAGTGCCAGCCAGCCATTCAAGGACGACATGTATGTTTCCCAAATAAGGTTAGTGGAAAAAAATATTTCGTGGAATTGATTGTAAGTTGAAAACACCAAGTTCGATTTTTTAAAAAACTCGGTATTTCTAATACTGAATTTACCGGATCAAAGTCGTTTATGCGGTGTTTCAAATTAAGTCTAAATTAGAGTTACTTGTCAATAATATAAAATATTTGATCTAATTTGATCATTCTCATTGTTTTTCTTTATTTGTCAGGAATTGTGGATCATGAAAACGGACTATTTTGATATTTTCTCATAAGCTTTAGAAGCACTAGAGGGATTTGATTAGTGAGTAATTTAATCAGTAAAAAATTTACAAAAAAAAACATAATTATTTCGTTCATAAGACTTGAAAGGAATATTTTATAAATAAGACATCGTACCCTCTAACCTAGTTTCATATTATTTAAGCTCATGGACTTTTCTATTAGATTAACAAATATAACTTAGCGGAGAGAATTTAGAATTATGCTTCATAGTTATGAAGTAAAAATATTATATGTCACAAATCCACTTAAATGCAAATACGAACCATTTTTTATAATGTTATTAAGAGAAAGCTTGAATTCGAACATCACGATACGAGAAAACTCGTGCTAAAAAGTTTTATTACGGCCGTCCATTTCAAAATGAATTACAATTCACAATTTCCCTTAAAATGAGTTAGTTTACCGCTACAGAAAATTATGGGACATAGATTTTTGTGTCATCTATGGATCAACAGTCTAAAATGCGAGCCTGAGTGGGGTAAACCTCATAGCAAGGTATTTGTGGAAACACTTCAGGCGATGACTTGCCGGCGAAACGGTTGCTGAGCGACAGAGGTTTTTAGGAGACGAGGGTTATCAGGCGATACAGGAGGATGAAGCGACAATCACCTGGGCGAGCGAGGAAACTCTGTAGTGAAGGCTAGTGGGCGATACAGTCGATCAGTGGCTGTCATGGGAAGATTTGGAGAATCTCGAGACATGAAAGGGAATAATTGCCAAGAATACTCGTATTGAGAGGGGATATTACGAAGACCGGCAACATGGCTACTAAATATATGCATAATATTTTGTTTCCGTATTCACATAGGACTAGCGTAGGATATTCAACACAGACAGCTCTACAGATAGACAAATGTGGTCTGTTACGTATCTTAAGCATTCTAGCGTTCTGGTGTTCAAGCGTTCTTGCCATCTTGTTTCCGCCGAACGCATTATCAATGGCATCCGTAAGTATTTCTATTTAGGTTGTCATTTCTTGTTCTTCCTTTTCACTCAATGACGACCACACACATACAAAAGGCCCTCTGAATACCAGTTACTCGTAACACCAAACATTTCCGACGTGCTCGAATCCGGTTGTCTCAATGGTCACTTCCAGAGCGAGCATGTCTTTGGTGACCACAATGGGCTGATACTGCCAATATCCAAGAGTGGTAAAAAATGGAACAACAACATGAGGGACAATTCCGATAGAGAAAACAATATGGGGATAAAATCCAAACCTTGACATGACTGGGGAACTGTTTGCCATCTATCATGAGTACCCTCCAACTCTTAATGGAGAGGGTCAGTGCTATCAATGAGAAGCACGATGCTTTCAAGGAAAAAATCGACTTTAGAATGGATGCTGTTGTCCAGGACTTGGAGACCATCTCGGGTATACCAGGAGGCAACCTTGTCAAAATGCAGGGTGAATCAGCGATCAATCTCCCATCAGACTATGATGCCCATAAGGCGTCAATAGCCGAAAGGAAGAAGGAAGTTGGCGTCGATGACACTCCCAATATCTCAACAGGTCTCAAAGGAGCTGTACACGTTCACTCTCCACTTATGATCAACAAGAGGAGAATGATTGAACGACAGGACTATCGGGCTAGATATGAACCTCCGTCCATACGAAGGAGAGCTTTTACAGGCCGATAGAAGTTGATGACTTTTACAAGCCGATATAATTGCCATCTTGAATATGTCTCATAGCCTCCGTGTAGAGGAAGAATGATACATAGGAGGTGAGGGCTCCGGCTGGCCTTATTCCCGAGATAAGGGAGTATGTTGCAAGGCTGGTCGAACCCAGGGATAAATGACTCAAGCAAGGTCAAGCTATATAATGCTCCCTACATTGAAAATATTGACCGAGACCATCCTTCCAGAGAGGATACCGAGTACCTCAATTCGCATGTTTCTTGGGTGAATAAGGCATATCTCTTGCAGAGCATATTGCTCACTTCACTCACCAAATTGGAGAGGCTGCCATTATCGGATTCTAGAAACTTGGTTTGTTTTCTGGCGCTCTTACCGGAGCCACCTTTATGTGGTACGTCAATTTACCTACAAACTCTGTGCGAAGCTGGGAGGAGATGCAAGTGTAATTCAGGCTTGCATTCGCCCAAACTAACCCGACGGTGACTTTGTAGGACCTCACTCACATGAAACAATAGCTTGGCGAACCTATGGCAGTTTTCTTAAACAAGCTTCGAAAGGCAAGGCTAAGGTGTAAGACTTCTGCATATGCGGCAGAACTTATCGCCATTGCCCAAGACTCCATTCTCCGACTTAAGAAGAAGTTAAAAGGGGAAGTTTTATGGACTGGAACGAGCTCGTCAAGAGGGCCGTTTGTTACGAAGACCTGGCTAAAGAAAATCCTCAGGCAAAAGGGAGCTTAATCACACGACCCTTGGTAACCAACTAGGCTGACCCTGTACTTGACATCGACGTCGCTGAATATGTGAAGGGACACCCCCTATCCTGCGATGATCTAACCAAGAAAAACTTAAGGGCCAAGGCTTGATCTGAGATGAGCCGACCAAAAAAAACTTTAGGGCCAAGGCTTCTCAAAAAACAAAGCAGGAGACGAAGTACTCTTTCGATGAGGAGAAGACCGATGAGATTTTTGAATTCATGCTCCAAACGAACGGATTCAATTGAAAACAAGTCCAACTCCATCATACTAATAGAAAGAAGTTGCGGAACTTTTGTAAGTAGCAAGGGTCCTTTACTCAAGCCACTAAGGACCGCATCACATTTAGGAACTTTCCTAACTCGGGAGACCAGACACTTATCGAATTACAACCCTTTGGCGATCAAGTTGAGATTAACATTTTCTACGTTAATTGCTTGACTATTGTGCCTTTGGTGATGCAGTGGGATTAGAACCAAGCAACTGAAACAAATGAGACATTCATCGCGAGCATGTTGTTCAAGCGACTGGCTAACAAAGGAATTCTCTATGCCCTGCTGATCTCAAAACCATGCGACATGATCGTTGTCGCTGGCACATGGATGCATCACATACTACAAATCAATGTCACACCTTCAGGAAGTATTGGCTTGGTGAGAGAAAGACGGAGTGGCACGATCTTAACCGTCTTGAAAAAATGGCCATAGGAATCACCGCTGGCCCATCCAAGTGCCACCCACGAGCGGCTCGACGCTTGATGAAACACCGAGAGCAGAAAGATGCTTTAACTGCTGAGGCGAAAGAGTGACATGCCCCTAGGGAACTCCTGAGGCATGGTTTTACGGGCGAAGACAAATATGTCCTGAATGGCCCTCGAAGTGAAAAACTTCCCAAACGACGTGCAGTCGATCGCCTAGGACCTCAACAGGCCAGATGACATTCGGAGCGACAAACGAACTCGCCAAACCGTCCTAGTGACAACAAGGACGTTGTAAAAATGGGACTTCGCTGGTGTAATTTTTGATAGTTGACATGCTTTGTTACAAGTAAACCCATGGTGGCGCACAAAATTCTCATCATCCAGATGTGTCAATCCTACTGTAACCAATACTTCCAATTACTGGATAAGATTTGCTGAAGGAAAGATCAAGATAGAGACCGTCAAACCCCCATCAAGTAACATGTCAGACCTTGATTTAGACTAATCCTCGAAGTCTCCTCAAATGGAGAGGCACCGACAGGGTTTTGACCCACATAAACAAGACTATACCAGTAAATACCCATGGAATATCTCTCAAGCATTCACGCTTTATCCATGTTCCTGAAATACCAGCGGGCACGTGGCAGAAAGCCGTTGCAACGCCGTAC
Organism: Melastoma candidum; assembly: GCA_023653495.1. Taxonomy (NCBI): domain Eukaryota; kingdom Viridiplantae; phylum Streptophyta; class Magnoliopsida; order Myrtales; family Melastomataceae; genus Melastoma; species Melastoma candidum. The sequence continues at coordinate 15,473,708 of CM042891.1, forward strand.
CTTCGATCGCCCAATTGGGGGACAAAAAGGAAGAATGAAAGGAGATCAAGACGTGCAGTGGAGAAGCACTCAAAATAGACGTCTTCTGACATCTAGAAAGCTAAGCGCCTAGCGAGACTGATCTCGGGTATAATACGCTAACCGACTACAACCCTTTCAGCTCGGAATTCCACCTGAAGTGAATGGAACTAGTTGCAACGTCTTCATGCTCCCAGCATATGATACCACGTAAGGTAATTCTATGTTTGCCTTTTATCAATGTAACTTCACTAAAGTGCCATGAAATTACCCGGGCGGATGGCTAAAAGAGCCTCTTACATCCCTCCGGGGACATGTTTCTGCAACATATTCAGAAGATGTGGCGATACATCATATTCTTATTGATAACGGAGCTACTATCAACGTACTTCCTTTGGAGGCTAGAAGCGCCAAGGGAACGATGTAGCCAAGTTAGAAAAGACTCACGTAAGCGACAACAGTGTCAATGGAACTACCTCATCATGCTTGGGGGTAGTATATGTCCGACTTCATGTTGGCATTCACGAGAAAAAACGGCTTTCTTTGTCATCGACATAAACCCATCCTTTGACGCACTTCTTGGGACAGACTTGCTAAACAAAGCTAGCGCCATCACTTCCACTCTCCCCCAAGAACTTCTGCTTTGGGGAAAAAACGGTTTGGTGGTCGTTACAGGGGAAGTGGTTAAAAACAGTAACCTGTGCTATGTATGTGCAGGGGGGTTGTAACGCAGGTCAGAGATATGACGCTCAAGCAAAGGAACGTGCTCGGAGATCTGATTGCCATGCCCCTAAGAGAAACAGGATATGAATTCCTAGTGTCATACGATGGACCACCCCCTGGAACACTACAACAACCGATCATTCCAACTATTTGGGGTGATGAGCAACAATATTATGGAGATGAAGATCTGACCCCACTTGAGAAAGACATGCGCGATGCAGGCCTAGAAGGCGACAATGCAAGCCAGCGAGTAAAAACGGATTTGGAGACCAGTCATCGACCTCCCATAACGATGGAGAGCTCGACGCCTGACCCAATATTAGACGTCCTAAAATGCCTAGATAGAAATAGGGCATCTGGAATAAACATGGGACATCATAGTTTGCTTCCCCAGGAATGCTAAGACATGTCAATTATTTATTCAATTGATAAAAAAGCCCTTAATATTTCTATTATCACTTGTGATCCTTTGAATGAAATCAATTAGGAATTACCAAAGAACCACGTATCACTTACTTTTGCTCGCTTCTAAACAAAACGGAATCGGAGGCTATCAAAAGAGTCTTACGTGCATACAAAAACTACTTCGCATGTGATTACACCGAAACGCCTGGCCTTGACCGAAACTTGGTCGAACACAGGCTCCCAGTGGACAGTAACTTTAGACTGGAAAAACAAACCCCAAGGAGGATGTTACGAAATGTAGCCCAGATGGTCTACGATGAGATTAAAAAGCCGTGCAAAGCCGGTTACATAAGAACGACAAAGTACGAAGGCTGGATATCTAGCATTGTCCCTGTCATAAAAAATGAACAAAGATCGGAGGATACATAGATTTCCGTGACTTAAACAAAGCGACGCCCAGAGACGAATATCCAATGCCAATTGTCGACTACTTGATAGATAAGGCGACGGGGTATGAACTAATGTCCTTCATGAACGGGTACTCTAATTACAACCAAATCTTCATTGCTGAGGAATACGTACACAAGACGGCGTTCAGATGTCCCATAGGGATCTTCGAATAGGTCGTCGTGCCATTCGGGCTAAGGAACGTCGGCACCACCTATCAAAGGCCAATGAATCTCATTTTCGGCCCTCTAATAGGGAAAGTAGTAGAGATGTACATCAACGACGTGATAGTGAAATCCAGGCAAAGCCAGGATCATCACATCCATCTGAGCGAAGCTTTTGAGAATATGCAAATACACTACCTAAAGCTCAATACTCAAAGTGCACTTTTGGTGTCCGAAAGGAACAATTTCTTAGGTTACTAGTACACCAGCAAGAGATCGAAGTCGACCCCCTTAAAACACACGCTATCCGAAATCTACCTTCCCTCTAGACTAAGAAAGAGTTCTAGGCCTTCCTCGGGAGAGTCAACTAGATACGCCGTTTCATTGGGTACATAGCCTCCAAAACCAACATCTTCTCAACGATCCTCAGACACAAAGGGAAAGGATAGGTAACGTGGATGCTGCAACATGAGCGAGCCTTCTGGGATATTAAAGATTACCAGACAAGTCTTCCCATGCTAGTACCACCAGATACAAGAGTTCCTTGTATCCTATACGTGGCTGCGTCACAGTTTAGTATCGGATCTATGTTGGCAGAGGAGCAAAACCTCTATGTTGGCACAGGAGCAAAACGGGGTAGATAGAGAGTTGATTACTACCTGTCTCGACACCTTACAGAGATAAGCAATGGTACACTCCCACTGAGAAGATATGTCTTGCTTTATACTATGCGGTGATTAAGCTCGGAAATTACATCAGATCTAATTATGTGTATGTCATATCTAAGACACACATAATCCAGTTATTCTTCGATAACCCCCTACTTATGGGCAGAATTGACAGATGAAGCTTAATATTCTCTGCATATAATCCATACCACAAGCTACAAACCTCAGTTAAGGGACATGCCCTACCTCACACATTACGACGAGGACAGTATTGACTCTTCATTTGGGTGGACAACCCACTCAGACAATGGCCCATTTAGTTTAATGGGTCTTGCTTAAATCATTGTGGGGAACCGATACTAGGATGGCTTGTCAACTCGATGATGAAGTCACTAACAACATCGTTGAATACGAGGCATTGATCTTGGCATTACAACTTGTTGTCGATTAGAAACTGGAACGAGTAAGCATACACGGCGACTCCCAGTAGGTAATCTAACAGCTTTTAGGCCGGAGTGAATCACGCCTCTCACCTAGTCCCATATCTGGGCAAGAGGAAAGAACTCATTGCAAAGATTGGTTCAACAGAAGTAATTCATGTGAAAAGAGAGGAGAACCAAGAAGCCAACTAGTTAGCAAAAATGGCCTCAGGGTTGTTGAATGATGTAAGATTGTCTAGAACGGACGATATGTTGTTCATACACAAATGTTCGTGTTCCCATGCGAAACCGGATGAACATTCCCAAAATGGGCATGACGAAGTACAAGACAAATAGATATGTACTGCAGACCTATTGAATCCACAAAAGGATTGGCGGGAACTGATAACGACGGTTCCTTGCCTATCCCAACACAAAGGTCGAGATGAAGAGCTGAGTAACTTCTAGGCATTACGTACTCCTGGATCAAATCCTGTACAGAAAGACTAATGAAAATGTCCTCCTGAGATGCATCGAGCTGGACGACCGTCATTTTGGAGACACATGACGGTTTATGCGACCCTCATCAAGATGGAATCAAAATGAGTTGGTCAATCAAGCGATATGGGCTTTACTGGCCTTCAATGGTCAAGAATTGCATTGAGATGGCCCAAGCATATCAAGCTTGCCAACGATGCGGACCGTGAAACGAAACCCTATTACGGACATGCACGTTATAGTGAAACCATGGGGGAAATCCATGGGGGGAAATCCACCCACATTCAAGCAGGGGAGACGCATATATACTTATTGCCACAGACTACTTTACCAAATGGGTAGAGGCAGCAAGCTATAAAGAGATCAAACAGAAAAACGTAATCGAGTTCATAAAGAACACTATATCTACCTGTACGGAAAAGAGTATCGTATTCAACATTACAAAGGTGTTCAATGGAGAACTCATGGATGAATTCACTGAAGACTTCGGGTTCAAGATACCCAATTCATCCTCATATTACGCTCAGTCTAACAGGCAAGCAGAAGCTGCCAACAAGCAAAAAAACGGATTTTACAGAGAATGATCGAGAACAACCCGCGCACGTGGCACGCTCTGCTTCAAGATACGCTGTGGGTACTAAGGGAAACAAAAAGGAAGACTATAGGCGTCACCCCATTCAGCTTGGTATATGAACACAACACTATGCTGCTTATAAAAGTATGATACCGATTGCTCATATTCCCCAAACACCTCGGAGGGCACGAGGGATATGAAGAGGACATGCACATTGAATTGGAAGAGTTAGAAGCTGTCAGGATCAACATGGAAGAATTAGAAGCTGTCAGGATCAACATGCTGAACCATCTAGAGGCTCACAACAAGCATGTCGCCAGCTACTACAACGAGAAAATGATTCCCCAATCATTCGACAAGGGGGACCTGGTCTAAAACTTAAGGCTACCATAGGGCGTGCATGACTACTTTCACGAAAAGTGGACCTCGAACTGGGAAGGGCCCTTCCAGGTAAATGAGACCCATCTCGGGAACTTATATCGCCTGGTGGAACTCGATGTCTGTGCACGACCTCAAGATCAACGCCAGGTATTTGAAGAAGTATAAATCGTCGATATGGGAAGCGCATTAAAACACAATTATTAAAATATTTCTCGAAATATGGAAAAACTACTACCAACACAGTACTAATCAGAAGGCAAATATTATAACAAACGCTTCGTCCGGCTCAATACTGCAGCCGCAATAACCTCCTTAGCTTCCACATCTATGAATCTGTCCCACTCCACCTCATACTGCTCTGGCTCCAAACTGTGTCCGCTCGGATACTTCCGTCATCCTAGAGATGTCAAGGAACTACTCGTTCATAGCTATTCGCGCAGCCACAACGTCCTGCTCTCCCTGGAGGTGATGGATGGAGGCACCTAGCTCTTCATGCTCTCTCCAGAGCCGAACCTTGCGAGAGACATTTCCTCTGCTCGAGCAGCAAAAGGGAGCGGTAAAAATTACGCTCGCTCTTTCTTTTCTAGCCTCATCATGGTCTCGAAGCCCTCCTGTCTCTCGCTCCATGAGCGCCAGGACTTCCGAATAAGCGAGAGCATGACAATCAACTCAGTCAAATTGGAGCCTATTCGCTTCGACTCTTTTGGGGCTAGCATCAGGTCGATGAAGTCGTCTTCGGTACTCACACCACACTCGACGATGTTGACAAATGAAGCAAGGAGCGAGCGCAAAGACTGTCACAAACATGCTTTAGTTAGCCACGAATTGAAGCAAAAGACACATTAACTCACAAAGTGAAGTTCATCCACTTACCATGGTGGCCTGGACTTGGGAGCCTTAGGGGGCTTCTATAACGACCCAACTTTTTATGAATAAGAAATGTATGCGTGAGTTGTGAATGAAGATCAAATGGGCATGACAAGTGAGTTCATAAACGTAAACCACATTAAGTTGGGGCATGCACGGTGTGTTAGGGGTGGACCGAACGTGGAGGTTTGGACGCTCAAAATTTGAGGTTTTCGGATCGACATGGAATGGTTAAGGGCTGCAGGGAGGCCGCCTTCAAGGGCAGAGGTTGCGCAGCAAAAGCGAGAGCTCGCCCGGTTCTGCGCGGAAGCAACTGGAAGGTATACTTCATGCCCTTCTCCGACTTCCATTCCATTTTGTACCCTTATTGTTGAGTGATTCGCTGTGGTATTTTAGAGTGGAAAAAGGTGGTTTGGTGGGGGTTTAGGGGGTGGCCGGCCTTGGGAGGAAGCGAAAGCCACCCCGGACCCCTCTAGCTCGCTGTCGTGGTAGTGGATGGTAGAACGTCTAAATGTCGGAACCTTGTGTCGGATGGTTACAAGTGGACCCGAGAGGGTCGTACTCAGCCATTGAGGCTGGAAGGTTTTGGGGAAGATTATGAGGAAAAGGGGAGCGTGAGACCCCGTAGGGGTCATGCTCCGCCACCGCGCTCTAGGAGCGGAATCGCGAGGCATGTGCCTCAGAACTCAATCGGCCTAGATGCTGGAATTTAAGGACGGAATGGAATCCTAAGGCGAGTCTATAGAGGATTGGCTGTCGTGCGGATCATGGCACAAAATTCTATGCTCGAGGGTAGTTGGGAGGTTGAGACCGAACTAGACGATGTTCAGTTGAAACGAGCACGAACGATGCGGACATTTCGGTTAAGGTTGGGCTGCCCATGTAGGATGTCTACGTGGGGCTTAGGGAGCTAAATCGCTGCCTCGATGGAGGTCGAGTGGACAGCCAGGATAGGCTGGGATGATGCCGAAAGGGGCTGGCTACGGAGTGCCGATTGTGTAGCGGATGAATGCGGTAGATGTGCTACAATGCGCACAATGATGCGACGGTCCAAATTTGAGGAATTCTTCTCGTAAGGCTGCATGTTTCGACTTGTCTTAACGAATGTGGGTCTCTTGCAGGTTGTAGAGCATCCGCATGTATGGGTGCCACATAGATGAGTAGGATTAGGGGTACATGTCTACATATGAGACTCTAATGTAACCGTAATGTACCGAACATTCCTAACTATCGAGTAAAGGAAACTTTTCTTTTAAATTCGTGAAATTCATGATCCTTTCAGCTTCCCTTGGTCCACCAAGAGAATCCTGGACGACACGAACACTACTACTTGGAAGTGTGGAGTCTACAACCATAACCTCCGGGATTGCAATAAGGGCACTAGCTCCAACTCCGCTAGGGGACTCCTTCGTTCCCACATCCTTCTCATGGCCAGGGCGACTGTGACTGTCTAGACAAGAGGCAACTGGGATGCAGCCGAGATATTCCTCATCACTGGTAGCCTCGATCAAAGGGAAGGGACCAACGAAACCTATATTGGAAGCAAGGTGTTACACATTTAAACACTTCCTCACGAAAATAGGGGAAGGTGGGATGATCGCGTACCTAATCCACCGACAACCGCCTCAACTATACTCTCTGACATTGATGGAGGGTAGGAAGGCGCGCGAGAAGGCCCATGAGATACTATCACTTTCATGTGGCCTCCTCATGAAGCTGTTGTAGCAGAGGATTCCTCAACTCCATCAAGTTTCAAATTCACCTTCTTGGTCCCTTCCAGAAGAGGAAGATAATATGTTATGACAACTAACTATGGGCAAGAAGTTTAGGTTCCTAATGACCTACAACATACCCGAAGAGGATGACCCATCACCTAATGGCCGCTTCACGAATTCTCCGCATAATTGGGAGTGTCCCTTCGAAGGAACCGAGCTTCTCTCTTCAGCTCCAAACATCAAACCATAACCTAGAATATGCGAGCGAAAGGCCACGGTATACCCCTTTTCAAATGGTTTCCCTAGGGAAGTTTTGTGACTGAAGCCGTTTGGCCAACCCAGGGTCAATAGGAATCACAACGACACGCTTGTCTAATGGGTAGTTCATAGACTCGAAGAACAGAATTGTCAGAGACTGTGCAAAACCCAACTGACGAGCATAGAGCTGAGGATTATAAACCTCGAAGATCAGGCTGACCAAATCCACTCCAACTAAGTCACGAGTGGTGAAAGCTAGCCAGAAGCGATCTAAGTTCTCCAAGCGAAATTCTTCCCATCTTGGGGGAAAGGACGCCAGCTGGAGACTACCCCTAGGGTGTCTTTTTTGTAACCATCCATTAGTGCCCGAATGTAGCCATTGACGCGGAACGAAGACCAGTACTAAGAAGAAATGGTCGTAATCACATCGCGCGGCTCATGCATTGGCCGATCAAACTTGGTAAATCCTGGGAAATAACGATGATCCAAAGATAGACTATCCACAAAAGACCGTCCGCCGGGCACCCAGAGAAACTGTCTGAATTCGTTGTGGCTAGGTAAAGGCCACGATAAACCAGGCTCAGGAGTAGGGGATAAAGGGGGTATTCCAAAAAGGTGGCATCCTATTAGAAAGCCGACGTCTTCTAAGGTGATCCACATGGGTCCCCTTGGAAGATAAAAGCAATTGACGATAGGGTTCCAAAATGACAGGAATCCAACGCACACCTGAGAGTTAGGATCTAGCAAGGAGCGCGAGACGCTGATTCGGGTTCTTATCCTGATCACCTTCCATGCATCACGTTTCTTGGCCATCCATGCAAACATCCAGGAATCAAAGTTAGCCTTGCTCCTCTAGGACGGGAAGCAACGGAGACTTGAACATACTGCAAGGTTACTCCATCCCGTGAGCGAAGATATTGTGCAGCCTATTGGTGTACAAGAATGACCTTTCGACCTCTAAGAGGAGGTTGAGTCTAAACTCGGGGATGAAAGGGCCCAGAGTTTGTTGGTTACTCATCGATAGGCCATGGTCCGACTCCGCGTCATGGCTAACGAAGACCTAATGCTTTGTGGCTTTGGTGTACACGTGTCAGAATATCGAATCGTCGTCGTTGGGACGATGGGACATCAGGAGCCGTGAAGTTCGTAGGGTCGCTAGGGTTTCGAGGAGTTCAATAAAGAAGAAGGATGATTTATGAACGGGCGAGCGGGAAACCGTACCTCTGCTTGGGCTTTATAACCCGAAAATCGACAAAATATTCGAAGACCAAAGGACCTCAATTCGCCACGAAACTGAGAGTGGCAAGCATGTCCCTTGGAGACGGTAGACGGGCGAAGAGATTTAAAACGTACATCAATTTTCATTCAAATTCATGGTAATTACATAGGTTTGTTTGATAATTGGTGTATCAGACAATTGGGAGGAAATACAAGCAATAAAGTGAACGACACATTTTTTCCAGGGATGATGTATCGCTTGCTATAGAATTCGAAAAGAAAACCCTTAAGCACTCCGGGCTGACATAAGGGTTTATCCCAAGAAGGTGAAGAGGAAGGTGCAAGGTACCTTTTGAAAGGATCATAAATTTCACGAATTTAAAAGAAAATTTTCCTTTACTCGATAGTTAGGAAAGTTCAGTGCATTACAGTTACATTAGAGTCTCATATGTAGACATGTACCCCTAGTCCTACTCATCTACGTGGCTCGCATACATGCGGATGCTCTACGACCCGCAAGAGACTTACATTCGTTAAGACAAGTCGAAACATGTAGCCTTATGAGAAGAATTCCACAAATTTGGACCGTCGCATCGTTGTGCGCATTGCAGCACATCTACCGCATTCTTTCGCTACGCAATCGGCACTCCATAGCCAGCCCTTTTCGACATCATCCCAGCCTATCCCGGCTGTCCACTCGACCTCCACCGAGGCAGGGACTTAGCTCCCTATGCCCCACGAAGACATCCTACACAGGCAGCCCGACCTTAACCGAAATGTCCGTCTCGTTCGTGCTCGTTTCAACCGAGCAACGTCTAGTTCGGTCTCAACCTCCCAACCACCCCCGAGCATGCATTCTGTATCTTCCATCGCACGAGAGACAAGCCACTTAAGGCTCGCACAGGACCCCATTCCGGTCCTCACATTCCAGCCTCAAGGCCGATTTGGTTCCGAGACGTACGTCTCGCGGTTCCGCTCTTAGAGCGCGCTGGTTGAGCGTGACCTCTACGGGGTCCAACACTCCCCCATTCCTTATGGTTTCCCTACAGTTTTCCAGCCCCAAGGGCCGAGTTACGACCCTCCCGGGTCCGTTTATAATCATTCAAGCGAAATGTTCCGTCATCAAGACGTTTTACCACCCACCACTACAACGCCGAGCTAGAGGGGTCCGGGGTGGCTTCCCCTTCCTCTCAAGGTCGGCCACCCCCTAAACCCCTACCAAAACACCCCTTTCAACCCCAAAATACCACAGCGAACCACTCAACAATAAGGGTACAAAACAAAATACAAATCGGAGAAGAGCGTGAGGTATATCTTCCGGTCGCCTCCGCGCAAAATCGGGCGAGCTCTCGCCTTTGCTGCGCGACCTCCGCCCTTGAAGGCAGCCTTCCCCCGGCCCTCAACCGTAGGCTGGCGCGGCGTCAAGATCTCCTCGCACGGGGATCCACGATGCCGGCCTTGCTTCCTTCCTCCTCGCTCCGGCCGACCGTCCCCTTCCTTCTCCTCCTTCCTTCTTCTTTTTCTCCCCCTCCCCACTAAGTGTTTGCTTGTGTGTACTTCTGTGTGGAGGAGCTTTCGGATGGGGAGATGAAATTCGAAGCTTCATGGGGTTGGGGGGTTTCTTAATTCCCCTTATTTTATTGAGTCCCATCTCTCTTTTCATGAGTCAACAATCAATTCTCCTTTAATCATGAAATCACCCAATCAATTTCACTTTTCCTTGATTAGGGGGAATGTGTTCCCTTGTCCTCACTCCACTCGATCCAAGGGCTAGGATTCGAGCGTGAACCCCGGTCTTACAAGTCATCTAATCCGACGTTGGAAATGACTATGGGGCCAACTAAGCCTCGCCCATTGGAGTTGGCGGTTTCCCTTCCATGACCCTTGGGCGGGTGTGGGTCGATGATTGTCGCCCCCTGGGCGTCCCCTGGGTAGTGGCCATCGCCCCTGGGGTCAGCGGCCATTGACCCCAGTTCAATCCGTATCGACCCTCACATGCCCCTACCGCTACCGCCTTCGGTCGCGATTAACTTACAAACTAAGAGTCATCTCCAAAATCTAATCCATACTATACACCTCCTAATGACCTAATTAAGACCTCCAAGGTGTTTAATTTTAATTCCTGGTCGGGCCATTTTTCGGCCGAAACGACTCCCGAGGCTGCCCTCCGGGGCGCCTTGGGCGTGTCTGAGGTCGGCGACCATCGCCCACTCACCGACCCCTCATCGCCCACCTGAAAGCCTCCGTGATCGAGTTCCTCTCTCTTCACGGTTTGAGGTCTGGGTGTGCCAGGGGCAGCGGCTGTCGCCCACCCATCAACCCCTGGGCTAGTGGCCCTCGTCCACACCCCTGCTCACGCAGACCCTCGGGCAACCCGATCTAGGACCTATCTCCGAATTCCGACACCCACTTTGGGCTTCATTTTTCATTCTCTACCACGCTCGGTCCGCCCCCTAATCTTGAACGTCCGAACCTCCACGCTCGGTCCGCCCCCTAACACCTCGCGCAAACCCCAATTTAACGTGGTTTACTTTTATGAACTCGCTCGTCATGCCCATTTGATCCTCATTCACAACTCGCGCATATATTTCTTATTCATAAAAAGTTGGGTCGTTACACCTTGCTTACTCCTGGAGGTAGGGACGACTCTCGGCTGCAGCCGGAAACTTCATCCAACGGTGAAGACTTTGCTACCGCTAAAGCCTTTGGACAAGGGGACCCTGATATTCGCCTGCGAGCCTAGATCTGATCTTCGAAAGGCTATAAGATAATGGACATAGATTCCAAGGGGGGCTTCATGGTGCTTTCTCCTAGGGTGGTAGTGCCCATGACTGGGTGATTTGAAAACGCGAAGGAACCCCAAGACCAAAACGGTCGCATTTATAATGAGGATCAATATCGTGTCCAAGGAATACTGTAGCTAGACATGGGCATTACTATTTACAAAGGGTGTTTGAGAGCACCACAAGACCGGAAGGGTTGATCCAGTCAGAGTCCATCCCAGGGCTGAAGACTGTCTTACAACGGCTCGCCCGATACCACTACAATTCCAGAAGGAGCTCATTGTGAAGGAGATGGGAGACTTTGGAGGGGGCGAAACCAGTCATATAAGGTGGTGGACATAAACTCTCGAGCAGGGTAAGGTGGTGGACATAGGTCCTGGTTGGGAAATGAAAAGGCTGAAGGCTCATAACCTTAATGTTTTTAAAAGTGACGGATTGTGGTGGGGAAGCCAATCTGACCGTCACTTTTTATAGCGGGGGATATAAGGAAAATAAAATCTTTGACAAGAGGTATTATTACGAAGATCTCAGGGATACCGACAGACGGATTTTGGAGATCTCAACATATATGCCTCAAGGATATCAACGGTCAGAGATTAATTCACCACCTGCACACTTTACCAGGAAGCAAGGAAGAATAATTGTTGGGTCTTTTTCAAGAAGAGATGGATTACATTACTGATTCTAACTTCCTTGAGGGGAGCTTATATGTTTAACAATGAAAATTCTGGGCCACAGATCCCAGTGTCATATGTGGATCAACGGTCTAGAATGCGGGCTCGAGTGGGGCAAGGCCTTTTAGCAAGACATCATCAACTTGCAACTTGCCTTAAGATGATTTTTATTAAGCCAAAAGACATTAGAACATAACTAAGTACGATAACCCAACATTCGAACCCATATCCTTAAACAGAGCGCTCATTTCGCAATTTCTTCTCACACTATAGTCCATGCCAAATTCTCATATCTCCACCTATTCATTTTGGGTTTCACACCATTATGTATAGGATTGGATCCTTTCATCCGCCCTCACGCACTCTTGAGCATCATGGATCCACCTTGGTCTCTTAATTCATTCCCATCACAGATTTCTAACATTAGATCTCATATGCGACCTCATAACGGATCCTCGCATCCATATCTCCCAATCATTCACGCCACAAGTCCTCACATCCGGTATCATATTCATTCTCACAACGGATCCTCACATCCGGTCTCATTATCATTCACATCACGGATCCTCACATCCGGTCTCATATTCATTGTCACAACGGATCCTCACATCCAGTCTCATACTCATTCACATAACGGATCCTCACATCTGGTCTCATAATCATTCCCATCAAGGATCCTCGCATCAGGTCTCCTATTCATTCTCACAATGGATCCTCACATCCGGTCTCATAGTCATTCACATTATGGATCCTCACATCAAGTCTCATACTCATTCACATCATGGATCCTCACATCCGGTCTCATATTCATTACGCGCGTAAAGTCAATTCATTTCATTATTATCATCATCATCATCGCAAATGCGAGGATACAGTCACTTCATTTCATCATTATCATCATCATCAATGTACACATGCACATAAAATCACTTCCTCTCATCATTAACATTGCTAAAAACTCACGTACTCACTTGAAGTCGTTTCCTTTCCATATCATCATCATCAATAATTCATGTACATATGTGATACAAGGATGGTCGTCGGTTCGCCCACATCTCAGCCAACGTCGCCTAATAGAGGCCTCAACTAGCTGATCATCGAGTAAGCGAGGCGACGAGGAGCACCGAGTGACAAGTCTCTCAGGCGACGAAAGACAACCAGGCGACGAGCAGCCCAAAGGACGGTTACGATATGACGGCTCGGGTCTGACAACTTGCACCCCAAGAGTCGCGCCTGCTCCACTACCTTGCTCCATTATCTTTCCAGATCTTGTCGGGAGAAAATAATATATTTCATTTCCTCATCTTCTGATCATATCCTTTATTTTATTTCCCTTAGCTTTTATTTCGTTTCCTTTATTGTCTTTCCATGGGCAGCCTTCAAAATCCCCTGCATTGTAAGAGTTGAAGATTAGATTATTCAGACTTTTAAAACTCATATTAGACTTTTGTCTATCTATCTGAAGGAGTGGATTCTCTTTCAAACCTCGTTCTTCATTTGATGGATTTCAAGTGTAGATTGAGTAGAGCGTATCAACCAGTGGTGGTGTGCCTGCATCCTCTGTGTTGTTCCTCACCCTCATTCTTGTTCACGGTAGTGTGTCTGTATCCGTGTGACAGGTGAGTTCTATCCGAGTCTTCTTTCACGGTGGTGTATATGTATCTGTGGAGGTTGATCTCAACCTATCCTTTCATACCATTCCGTTCAGCCATCCCGCCTCATCTTCTACCCTTTCGACCATTCCCACGTCACTCCATTCCGTACCCATAGTGACGTTCCCATCATTTCAGTATTGGAATAATCTATTCCTTGTCGTTCCCCGCATCATCTTGGTATCTGAGCGTTAGTCTCCGGTGCCATACCCGTATCAATATGTAAAGTAACTTTCTTTCTTCATCATCACCCAAAACTCACGCACACACGTTAATCCCATCTTTTCCTCATCATCAGTCATCACGCATGTCAAGCACGTACATGACATCATAAAATCACAAGGCTAAATGTAATATGGCCGGTAAACACAAGAAAGGGGAACTTTATGCCAATCCATGATTGCAGTACGACCCTTCGACTGGCCAACATTCCCCATGGTTTAGTTCCTCGAAAAATTCTTCAAACTCCAAGAAGTGTCCATATTTTTGGGCATTATCGTAGTCCTTGTGATTACTCGAGATTGGAGTTCTCGAGGACGAACTCGAGATTGGTCTCGTGGATAAACTAGCTTGCCTCACATAGGTGGCCTCATAACTAAAAGGAGTGTTTCTCATAGTTGGCCTCACAAGCATGCTCCTAGCTGGTTGCTTACGCTCACTCGAGTTAAGGCTTACGGACTTAGGCATGGGATTCATTCTTGTGGATGAATTCCCCTTGTTGAAAGGAGTCGTCTTCACAAACGACGGCTTCTGGTTCATCCTCCTCGACTGTTGTTTCTTGACATCGTGCGCGAGTTCACGCACGTTGGCAAAACTCCAGTAATGTTGTATCTCGGCCGCCTCAGCAACTTGGGGCTTCAATCCCCTGATATATCGAGGGATTGTCTCCTCCAAGGGCTCAATGATATCACATTGTAGCATCAACTAGTCGAACTCTCTAGTATACTTAGAAACACTCGAGGATTGCTGATGTAGAGTGCTCAATCTAAGAAATAAATCTTGCCGATATCGCTCGAGTAGAAATCGCTTCTTCATCTCTCTTTTCATTTTATCTAGCGAGCGAATCTTCTCCTTCCCTTATCGACGACGCGGTTGGATCAAGTTATCCCACCATAAACTCTCGTATTTGCGTAGTTGAAGGGCTGCCATCTTAACTTGTCTATTCTCCGGAATCTATTCATACTCGAAGACTCTTTCAATTGAATGGAGCCAATCGAGAAACTCCTCGGGATCTAATTTTTCCTCAAACTCAGGAATATCCACTCGCATGTTAATAGTACGTGTGGACTGGCGTTCTCAGGTTTGTTTCCTGGGACTATCTTCGTCCCGAATTGGTCTCCTATGACTCTTTTCACCCTCAAATCTTTCTACGAACAGGTTTTCCTCTCCTTCGCTATCTAATTTATTGTTGGATGGCGACGTGCTATGAAAAACTCCGCTTGACTGGGCTAATAGTTTTCATTGCCCATATCATGGAAAAGCCTTTTCGCTCCCTTAGTCCTATCCCCCTTTAGGGATATTTTAGTGATAGGTTCTATAGGAACTGGACAATCCTATTTGGTAACATACCTTTCGGCAAACTCCTATGTTCCTTTCATTACAGTATTTCTGAACAAGTTTCTGGATAACAACCCTAAAGGTTCCCACCTTGATGCTTAGTTAGGTGTTTGGAAAGAAGAGAACCAAAGTAAAATGGAGAAATTTTGTGACATAAATAAGAATTAGCGGGTCCCTCCATCCCACCTCCTTACCCCTTCCCTTGAGCATGGAACGAGGGCATTTTGCTCAGAAAAAAAAAGTAAAGAGGGAGAAAAGATAGGAGAGATATGGGAGGAAGAAGAGAGCTCGACCGAGGAAAATAATCCACTCGTGAGCACTTAGTTGCAAGGACGAGGACTTGAGTGCTTCAAGGACGGAAGGACACCCTTGGAGCTGAGAAAAGAGAAGCGGAAGAGATTGTGGTAGAAGGGTGACGAAGGGAATAGGGGCTTGAATTGAGGTATGAACATTCCCACCCCTTCTAGTCTCCACTCATGTTTATGAATACATAGTTTAAGTGGTGATATTCTTGTTGTGTGATTATATTGGACTCGTAGAATGTTTGAGACTATAAATGTAGTGTATGAATTGACTGTGATTGAAAGAAATAAAGAGATGTGACGATTTGAGAAGCGGTAAGAGATAAGCGCAAGTATGAGGCACAATAATGTTGTATGAGTCGTACGTGTGTTTGCATTCCTTTGAGGGTTGTGAATTGTTGTCGAGTGACGACATTAAGGTGTCTAGGGATGTGTGAGACATTGAACTCGAGGGACTACATGGAGGTGGTCATTATGTGATGTACTGATAACTCTATGAAGATAGAGTTAAAGGATCACACTTTAGACTTAATTGATGTTATTTGTTAAGCATTTTATATGATTTAGTCTTCCATTTCTTTCTTTTTGCAATATTTTGTTCATTGTCTCATCAATGTGCTTTTCGATATTTTGATTTAGGAAAAATAGAGGAAGGAAAGAACAATAAAGGAATGAGGGCGAAGAAGTAGGAGCATGAAGGGCAAGAAGTGGCCGAAATCTTACAGCAAGATGGTGCAGCTGCATTGGAAAGTGTTGCAGCCGCACTATGTGGTTAGAAATTGCTCAGACTTTATGTAGCTGCACGAGACGCAAGGAAAAGACAAAGTTTCACAAAAACTTTGTGCAGTTGCATGAGAATTTGGTGTACCTGCATCAACGGTGGAGAGAATATTTTCTTTTCAAGATTCTCGAGATTCCCTAGGGTTATTTTCTTATGATATGAAAAGGTCTTCTACCATCTCTTTTAAGGGGGAAAGTCGACGGAGACTTCTCCGACTTTCTTTTAGTTTTTCTTTATGTTATTTTTTATGTTTAGGATTGAATTGATGCTTTCATTTACTTCCATTATGAACTAATTTTCTTTGCCAAGGGTTAAGATGGATCTTAACAATTAATCAAGAGTCTATCTCTTTTGACACTCTTGGATGATTTATGTTTGATTATTTCTATTAATTCTTAATGCTTTTTTTTTTTACATATCACTGATAAGATTGAATAGTGACTTTACGTGCACTCAGAAGGGGAAGCCTAAGTTAAGCACGAGAATAGGAATAACCTAAGTTAATCATGGTCGGAAGATGGGATTATTGACGAGCGGGATAAGAATCTACCTAATCGTCTTAGGTAATCAAATTGGAATTGATTCTTAAAGGACTCTCGATAGTTAATCTACCTATGAATAGAGTGATTATTAGTTGCAGAGTGGTACGTTCTTATCACCACGGAAGGGGCGTGATGAGATAGATAACCAAATTTCATATTATCAAATGAATCATTTCAGTGTGGTGATTGAGATATGATTTGTGATTAATTGTAAGGTGAAATTATTACCCTAGGTATTTTCTCCTTCCGAACTTTAATTCATTAGAACTCTCTTTTTCCTTAATTCAATATTTAGTTGCGTGGTTGAATAAAAGAGATTTGGAGTATTTTAATACTTGGTAGATGTTAAGAACAATCCTCGAGGGAACGATATCTTACTTATACTCTAATACTTGTACGATCGCGTGCACTTACGTTGTGGACACGTTTCGACTTGACAATATTTTGGCGCCGTTGCCGGAAACTTTTCTTAGATTTTAGCCAATATTAATTATAATCATATCTTTATTAGTTAAATTTCAGCTCAGTCCCAATCAAGAATCCCCAAGGAATTCCAAGAATTTGTTGTATCTACGTTTTCCAACCCACAATTCTTTTTTGTAGGTTCATTGAAGCAATTGAACGCACTTCTAAGATTTAATTTGGTTTTCGATTTACTTGTAGGAAAAATCTTCAAGTTGAGAGAACTCTTTATAGACATCGAAGAGAACAGAGGGTAGAGATACATCAACAAACAATGGAGAACGACGATCAAGAATTAAAACCGAGAACCATGAGTGATATGAACAACCGCATGTGGATGAACGCTCCGGCATAGTGACTCCAACTATCAAAACCAACAACTTTGAGATGAAACCAACGGGCATCACCATGTTGCAAAACTCAAGTTTCAAGGGATCTCCATAAGAGAATCCACATGGGCACATCACTAATTTTCTAAAAATTTACGACACCTTTCGTTACAATGGAGTGTCATGCGAGGTAATTCAGATGAGACTCTTCTCATTTTTATTAAGGAATAAGGCACAGACATAGCTCTATTCATTGCAAGAAGGGTCGATCAGTAATACGGAGGAGATGTCTAAGAAATTTTTGTCAAAATACTTCCCGCCGAACAAAACCATTAAGATGAGGAACAACATTACTTAGTTTCGTCAGCATGGGATGGAGTCACTTTTTGAGGCATGAGAGCGATTAATGGATATTCTAAGAATGTGTCCCCATCACGAAGCACCACATTGGTTGTTGTTCCAAATCTTTTACGACGGGATGACGAATGCACTTCGCTTGATGATAGATACAGCTGTTAGGGGGAACAATATTTAACAAGCAGCCAGATGAAGCACTAGACCTATTTGAACAAATGGCTAATAATGGTTGTGGAGTATTGCGCACCCGAGCAGTAGTCAGAATACACGATGTTGATGAAGTTGCAGCTCTCAATGCTAAGGTGGATGCATTGACTCGAGAGTTGAATGCATTAAAAGGTCCTATTAATCCCATTCATTATCATTGTGAGAGGTGTGGAGAGAATCATGCTCCGGGTCAATGCTTAATGGACGCTGAGTCAGCTAACTATTTAGAAGCCAACTCGGTGAACAACCCCTTCATATACACTTACAATTCGGTTTGGAGGAATCACCCAAACTTCTTATGGGGAAATCAACAATTGGTAAAATCGACTCCACCGCCTGAATTTCAACAGCAAAAGCTACAACCACAAGAAAAAATGTCAGGTTTTGAAGAGTTACTGGTTAAATATATTTCTAAAACTGACACTCTTTGGCAGAATCAATCAGTCTCACGTCGAAGTTTGGAGGCTCACGTTAGAAAACTAGCTCAAGCAATTAACAACAGACTTCAAGGTGTTCTTTTGAGCAACACGAAGGTGATCCAAGGAATGAAGGGCATGAAAAAGTCCAATCCATTACCTTTTCCGGAATGGGAGAATGCTTCCACAAGCCTCAAAGATAAAGGACATCAATGCAGCTGCACCAAAAAAAAAAAACAGCGTAGAAGCGTCAGAAGTGGATAGACCAAATTACTCCAGAACTGTCGTGAAGCCACGACAAACCTTTTGTCCAGCTCAGTCGGCAAACTACTGAGCCTAAAGAAGGTAATCAAGATGCTTCTATTGGAATGGATAAACTCATTTATCCACCTCTTCCTTTTCCACAGACCAGTCTTATAAGCAAAATAATGTGAAGGACTTCTAGAAATTCTTGGACGTCTTCAAACAGCTACATATAAATATTCCATTCGCTGAAGCATTGGAGAATATGTCGAGCTACGTAAAATTCATGAAAGATATTTGTTAGTATGGTTTTGATGACGCCATACAGAAGGTAAGCTTCTGTTGTGTAGAAGATAAGCTTCTACTACTTTGTTGAAGGTTAACCTACAGGGATAGTCTGATTCGTACCTTCTGTCACCCAATCATTACACAAAATTATTTAAATTAATCATCTGATTATTTAAATACATTCATATGGTATTTTATGTTAATTAAATGGTTTTAAATCATTTTGATTATGATTTATTTTTATGTGAGTTGATATACTCTCTTTAAATGAATAAATCACTCTATATATGGAAAGTATTGATACAAGGTTTTACCGATTGATCTGGAACTATCCAACGGTCAATTAATCCTTCCTCATGCATCTAAATACGTCCAGATTCTTTATGAATCATGGCAAAGGATAACCCGCCGAGATAATGGTATACTTCTTCACATCCACCGTGCAATTAATGCAGTTATTGATAGACAGAAAAATCATGGTATGCACTTTCGTGTACTAGCTAAAGCGTTATGTATGTCTGGTGGAGATCATATTCACGTGGCTGAATATGAATTCACACGTGTCTATATCCAGAAGGTCTACCAACGACTTATGGAAACCAAGATTATCTTATGTCCATTTACAGAAGCCTGACGGATCTTATGTGTCTGAGTCTTCTACAAGTCCTATCACCTAGGATTGTGAACAAAATCTTGAGTGATTGATCCTCAAGTAATATGGAGCATATTTCCCAATGGAGGAATGTTTTATTTGGCTAATATTTTGTTTCCTTATTTTGTAGAGACTTCCGTCAACCACTGTAACTTCTGTAAAATTGTCATTTGTATTTTGTATAAAAAAAGGATCAATTGTTAGGAAAAAAGTGGAGGTCTTACGTGTATTGTGAGTGTATTGTAGCTTGAGAGACTTACGAGTTTTCGTTCTCTTTGGAGTTGAGCATTCGGTTGCAGAAGGCTGGTGCCCAGGGTACAAGCTAGACCGAACGTGAGTGAGGCTGCGAATGATCTGGCTGTACAGTGGCGTGGCGGACGTGCATCAGGCTTCGGGAGAAGTCGAGGTGTATACGTGCCAGGGCAGTGATAAGAAGAAGGGACGCTTCTGGAGGAATCTGATGAGGTACTGGTATCGGTTATTTGGTAACTGGTTTGCTCATGTGTGCAGAAAGCAGGTGTCCAGGTCGTAAGCTGTGCCCGGCGTGAGTGAGGTCGCGAAGGATCTGGTTGCACTGTGGCGTGGCGGACATGCATCAAGCTTAGCGAGAAGTCGGGATGTATAGGTGTCAGGGCAGTGAGGAGAAGACGGGCTGCATCTGGGAGATTCACGGGGAAAGGCACTGACATTTGTGTTTCTACGGAAGGGAAGTACTTGCTGTAGGCTTTGGAGAAGCCCATGGGTGTTGTCTACTTCTGGAAGTCTTGGTGAGGAGCTAAGCATCGGGGAAGCCATGGTGAGGACCTAAGCAAGTCGTGGAACCGCTAGAGGAAAAAACACCCTTGGAGGAGCTGATTGCCTGTGTAGGGCCGCTACGCGCTTGCATGGAACTGCTACGTTCTAAGAACCCCAACCACAGGGATTGTGATGTGAGTCACCCTCGTCAGTGCAGAACCTCAACAAGAGAGAATATGGAGTTAGTCACAGATCTCTGTGCACGAGCCAAAGGGTTACTGATCACAACCCATCGGGTTCTATGAGTAGAAAAGCCGAAGGGCTATCTACATCACCTTCTACATTACAGAAGTGGCCTAGTACCTTCTACTAGTACATCCTTTGTGAAAAGCCGAAGGGCTATCTACAATACCCTATGCAGGAGTATTTTATTTCTTCTGTCAGTCTCTTATTCACTATAAGTATTCAATAGTAAATCCTATCCAATAAGGGTGAAGAGTGGAGTAGGTAATTGTCGAACCACTATAAACCTTCTGTATCTCATTTACTTTCTGCACAAACGGAAAAGCAAATTAACAAACACAACGCGAACGTCTAAGCAGAGACTCCAAATGTCCTACATCAAACATCTTACGCTACATAAACCAATCAGGTTCTGGAGTTGTTTTTAACGATCTAGCTTTCGTGGATCACCTCTTGGTAGTGCAGAAACCTACAAGGATCTGGAACAACCTTCTGCTACTATAATTTCTTTCAGATCTTGGAGTCGACCTTGCGGATCATACTTAAGGTGGTCGAATCTGTAGAACCTTAATAGCAGAAGCATCAACCTTCTGCATCAACCTTCTGCATCAACCTTCTGCTACTGCAGAAACCTTATCAATACTGCAGAGTCACATTCTAGATCAGACTTTGGCTGGTCGTTCTCTCATAAAGTAGTTCACTTTGGGATCTACTGTGTACAGGGGTTCTGTAACCTACAGAAACCTAACCTTCCGCTGTTATGGTACTATTAGTTGTAAAACGGCTAAAAAGAGATGTCTCGGTGAGTCGAAACTGTCGCTTTAACTAAGGAGTGTAGTGCCATCTTACAGAAAAAGCTGTCTCCGAAGCTCAAGGATCTAGGTAGTTTCACTATGCCATGTTCTATTGGCTCGACTTCAATGATAAGGCCATGTGTGATCTTGGTGCTAGCATTAATTTAATACCTTTATCAATATATCGAGAATTGGGCTTGGGGGAAGTTAAACCAACTTCAGTACATTGCAATTAGTCGATCGATCTATTACTTTTCCGTGGGGAATCATTGAGGATATTTTGGTGGTTAAGGCAGATAAATGTGTGTTTCCTATGTATGTTATTGTGCTTGATTTTCAAGATGATCGTGAGATACCAATAATTCTTGAGAGGCCATTCTTAGCCACAGGTAGGCCTTTAATTGATGTTCAAAAAAGAGAGTAACCATGAGGGGAAACGATGAGAAGTTACATTTAATATTCTCTGTGTTATGAAATGCCCAAATGAACCTAATGATTATTTTTCTATCGATATCATTGACAGGTTAGAAGCCGAAGAAGTTACCATTTTGAAGTCAACTGATGTTCTTGAGCTAGCATTAATGTATGAGGAAGCAAAAATCAAGGAAGAAATAAAAGAAGTGGTGAATTAGACGGAAAGTGTGTCTTACATGCCGAGAGACCTGAAAGCTTTCGATCCATTGAAGATGCCCGAAAAGACCATCAAGCCATCAGTTTTGGAAGTAACCAAACAGAACTCAAACCTCTACCGACGCACTTGAGGTATTCATTCCTTCATAACTCCACTAAACTCCCTATGATTATCTCTACAGATTTAACAAAGTTGTAGGAGAAGAAGTTATAACGAGTCTTGAGAGACAAAGAGATACTAGGATGGAATATTGTAGATACCCGAGCAATTACTCTGGTAATATGCATCCATAAAATCCTCCTCAAGGAAGATCACAAACCATCGATAGAGAATCAACGGAGATTGAACCCAAATATGAAGGATGTCGGAAAGAAGGAGATCATCAAGTGGCTCGATGCAGGTATCATTTACTCAATTTCTGACGGCTCATGGGTTAGTCATATACAGTTTACCCAGGAAAGGTGATATGACAGTTGTGACCAATGAGAAGAATGAACTCATTCCGACTCGCACTGTAACAGGATAGAAAGTACGCATGGATTACCGGAAGCCAAACAAAGAAACAAGAAAAGGTCTCTTCCCACTCTCATTTATCGATCCAATGTTGGATCAATTAGCAGGTAAGGAATATCATTGTTTTCTTGACGTTTATTTAGGATATAATCAGATTACCTTTGCACCAGAAAATTAGGAGCAAACAACTTTCACATGTCCTTACGGTCCGTTCGCCTTTCGTGGAATGTCATTTGGATTATGTAATGCACCTGCCACATTTCAAAGATGCATAACATCCATCTTTACATACATGATAGAATGATATCTCGAGATTTTTATGAATGATTTTTCTATGTTGGGTGACTCATTCGATAATTGCTTGTATAACCTTGCATGTGTACTCGGGCATTAGGAGAAGACTAACCTAGTCTTGAACTGGGAAAAGTGTCATTTTATGGTTCGGAAAGGTATTGTCCTTTGTCACAAGGTGTCAAGTAACGGTATTGAAGTTAACAAAGCTAAGATCGAGACCATCGAGAAGCTATCCCCACCAACATCAGTGAAAGCAATTAGAAGTTTTCTTGGTCATGCTGACTTTTACAAGCGATTCATCAAGGATTTCTCCAAGATCTCGAAACCGTTATGCAACCTCTTGAAGAAAGACAAGCCCTTCACATTTGATGAAGCATGCATAGAGGCATTCACTAAGCTAAAAGAGAGGCCACTAATTGCACCTATCATAATTGAACTTTACCTTTTGAATTGATGTGCGATGCAAGTGATATGCCTTAGGAGCAGTGCTTGGACAATGTAAGAATAAGGTCTTTCATGCGATTTACTATGCAAGTAGAACCCTGGACGATGCACAGGTAAATTTCACTACCATTGAAAAGGAGTTATTAGTAGTCATATTTGCCTAGGAATAGAGTGGTTATTAGTTTTGGAGAGGTACATTCTTATGACCTCGGAAGGGACTTAAGGAGATAACCGAATTTCAGATTATCAGACAAATCATTTGGGTGTGTTGATTGAGTTATGACTTGCGATTAACTATTAGGTGAAATAATTACCCTAGGTGTTTTCTCATTCGGAATTTTAATTCGTTAGAACTCTCATTTTTCTTAATTCAATATTTAGTTACGTGGTTGAATAATAGAGATTTGGCATATTTTAATACTTGGTAGAAGTTTAGAACCATCCTCGAGGGAACAATATCTTACCTACACTCTATTACTTTTACGATCGCCTGCTCTTGCGTGGTGAACACGTTTTCGATGTGACATGTACCGTGAAGCAACATTGGTCGCGAGGGAGCCCATGAGAAGGGAATGGATTTATATGTATGCGTGTGCGGTCCTCTGAGGACCATGTGATTGAAGTGGTGCCTTTAAGGACCACGATTGACTGAATAAGGCCTTTCTTTTGCTGAAAGAAATGGTTGAGAGATAATACAATAATACAGATGGAAGAGGTCATGAGGTCCTCAAAATTGAAATAGTCCAGAAGTGGACTTAGATGATCCCATTTTGTTCGGAATGGAAATGATGATAGTTTGTGGAAACGATTGATAGATCATGAGATATAAACCTCGAGCAAAATGGGCTGAGAGGGATGAAAAAATGAAAGTGCTTGTATGTGATTATGATCAATACCATTGTGTTCGGGGCGGAAAATAAGTGAATCGAAAAGAGGATGGATTAATGGTGGTATCGATTGCTCTTCATAGACTTGACCTGGGTTCATTTTTCTCGTAGTCCCATGAGGGGTTCATTCCTTATCGACTGGGTATGAGTTCTTTTTAGACTTGCAGTAAGCTTATTTCTCATTGACTTGCCCAGAGGACTTACTGTGGGTTCCCTTCTAGCAGATTTCATTGCATGCTATAGCCGTAGACTGGAGTCTCATAGAATTGACCTCCTGACTTGATGGGGATGTGTGTTCATATTTATCTCGTAGACTTGAATATCATAAAATTGACTTTGTATACTTGAGGTGGATGTGTGTTCGTACTTAGTGTTTTGCTAACGTCTTTCTCCTTGTGTTTCCCTGTTTGAATGTGCATTCAGGTGAAGGATAGGATAATCTTTTGGAGTATGGGCAAGTTGAGCTGGATTAGCACTCGATAGATTCATAAGCTTGAATTTGTAACAAATTTTAAGGACATGTGAATGTAATAAATTTTGTATGGCCCCAATTAATGAATGCAAGTTGTTTCCGAGTTTAAAATGAATAAAAATTGAGAATGTTACATCAACTTTCCTCGATACCTTCCGATCAGCTTCTCGACTTAAGCATCGAGGAACTATAAAGGAACCGAGGTCGACCCTCCCATAGTTCTTAGGCGGGCCTACACAAGGCCCTCAATTGATCATCCCCAATTCATCATCTAAGAGTAGGAGGCGACGAACGAAAGGCTGTGCATGATCCGCTATGGAACGTAGGAGAGGATTGGAGTGACTCATGTCGCTTCCACCATCCTTAATGGATGTGTAGAAAATGTTGTTATTACTTAACCTAGGAAAACTATTATGGATTCACCTCAAACTTAATTTTTAAAACTTTGCTTAAGTCGGAAAATTAGAATTAGGTTTGGGGATTCCAACTTACTCATCTCTTAGGCTCACACAAATGGCAACGTTTACTCCAAAAAAAGTCCCCGGTTACTTATGTTGGACCCAATCCGAGTGTCGCATCTGAACTCATGATATTTAGTTACTGATGTTGGATCCAAAGTAGTGTCTACTTTTTAACATATATCACACCAACACCCACAATCAATTAATAAGATGAAAGTTGACATAGATGGGTTGGCACTGTATGTCCGTGCACTTGGATCTAAGGCCCATTACATGTGCATAGTAAATTTCAAATAGGTTCGTACCTCCCCTCAATTACTTACCTTAGGCCCGTCGAGATAGCTACACATTGACTGAGATTCGTCAATTCGAGTCACTCTAGTGAAGCGTTTTCACCTTTGTTCGTTTCCTTCTCATCATCTAGTCTGAGCACCATCATCTTAAGGTATTCTTTCTCGGGTGTGTTGAGGTTGATGCCGAGGTCCATTCGCCTTGCCTAATCCTCGAAATCCTTGGTTGACATTTATATAAATCAAACAAATAGTTAGAAACTTTTTGTTAACAATCGCTAACTTAGTTAGAATAAACTAAGTAAGAGCGGCACGTACGAGTCGTTGTATGACTCACTGAGGTTGATCCTCCGCGATGAGTTAGGAAAATGTTAGTGCTACGAACTCTCTGCTAGCACATGTTACTTGCATTTAATCGGAGTCATCGACTATAGTTACATACAAAAAAGAGGAGTATAAGTGCATTAGTATCAGTTAAATTTGAATTAAATTCAATCGATTTAAGAAAGTAAGACTTGTCATACCATAACAAAATAATCAAATTGGATTTCGATTCTTTAAATAAGTCTAAATTTTCTCTTGTTTTCCATACAAAACAGACAAAATGAACAGAAAATGCAAAATTTCAGATGCTCTGATAATTTAGAATGGAAAAATTAGAAAGGGTGAAGGAAGTCTCACCGTGCTTTGGTCGGAGTTGGAATTGTTCGCTGCAATTGAAATTGAACTCCGAAAGTCACTGCAGTCGAAACCGAGTCTTGGAACACTATTACAACCTATTGGGGAACAGCTGGGAAATTGTCGGAATGCGTATGAAGTGTTCTTTGGGCTATTATTGGGATTGTTTATGTAAGTACTCTTGTTATCGAGTTGCATTATCATCGGATAACATTTATAAGTTCAATCTTCATTACTTGGAAGTGTCTTGATATTCCTAATCCCAATGTCTTTTATTCACTTGGGCGAAGAGAAACCCCTCGTTTGACTGGGACGTGGATTTCCACGCGCTATCTTCAAGGGCGAATGTCTTTACCTCCTCTGAAGGGAATCATTTCTCTCTAAGTTCCTACTACAGGCGAACGGGAACGTCCTCTTGCATGAACTATGAGTGTAAATATTTTTTTACGCGCGCTTGGCTCGACTAAGATTTTACATGCTAGATATGGGGCTCGAGCTTGATAATATTTCAAATTGTTGGGTTCGGGCTCGGTTTCATTTATTTACATGGAGCTCAAGTTCGCTCATTCTCAGTTCGAGTTCAAGTTTGGGATATAATGTTTTTAAAATTATTACAAGTCTGACCTCAAGCTCAAATTCGGGATGTAATATAAGTTCGAACTCAAATTTGAGTTATAATACAAATTCGAGCTCAAGCTCAAGTTGTAAACTATTCGAGCAGTTAATTTTTAGGATCAGGCTCGTTTCTTAAAGAAACGGCTCGAGATCAGCTGGTTTATAATCAATTCGAACTTTAACTTTCCACGAAGCTAGCTAGAATCATTCATGAACGATTGTGCACCTTTCGGAGGAATCTCTTTTCTACTTTTTTTTTTATGGATTTTCAGTGACAAAGTCGGAGGACAACCATTTTTAGGATCTAAAAACTCAACATTCGCTTAATCAAATAATTTCAATATATTTGTGCGGTCCACCGGGGACAAAAGCTATATATATGAAATGTCGTGATAAAAAGATATAATAAAATGCATATTTTTTATTATAGAATTAATGTGCATATCAAATTCATGGGGTCTGTGGCTTGTGGCTTGGTAGGGCGTATTTATTGCTATCTTAACAACGCTGCATTTTTATCTAAACTTTGCATCAAAATCCTATTAAATTTAAATGGCAAAATATCAAATTATGGCATTAACTATAGACCAACTTTCTGTTTTGGCCTAGACTTTGTTTGTTATATGATTTTGACCCGAACTTCTAATTTAACCTATTTTTTGGCCTGACGTTGACGACGTTACTGAGCCTACCGACGTGGACTTAACGGGATCCGATGTGGCAAAATTTTGCCCCTCCACGTCACTCATACGTGGCGACACATGGGTGGCATCTGCAACCTATTATGGTTGCACCCTAAAGGACTTCGAATTAAAATTACTGAACCCTAATCCCCTTTTCTTCCCCCTTTCCACATGCCTCCGAACTTTACCCATTTCTTCCCCCCATCTCGTCTCCTGCCTCCGTCCCTTTGTGGTTGTTGTTTTGGCTTTCCTTGTCGTTAAGGCCGAGTTGGGATGACATGAGGGCGAGCAATCCCTGACGGTAGAGGGCGAACCTAAGGCAAGAGCCCAGGAAAGTGATCGTGGTCGACGGCTCCGGGTACGGAGGGGACTCCTTCTTCACCTTAGGTTGAATCCTAATCCCCTTTCTTCCCCCCTTTCGTCACCTGCCTCCGATCCCTTTGGAGGCAGTGGAGTGTTTCATTAGGAGGAGGACGCCCCTAAGAGTTGTGTTTTGGGCCTCTCTGCAAGTTTCTGATTCTTCATTCTTAGCTGTCCCTATCAGAATTTAGGAATTGTTCTCTAGGGTTGGTCATCCTGTTAGAATGTTGCAGCTCGGCAGCTGTCCTGGAATGCAAATTCGTTGTTGCATGTTTTCAGCTTTTCCATCCAGGTTTCTTAACCATCAATGTGATTTTCCATTACCCTGTCGGTAGTTGTCCACTGTGGTATAGATGCTTGTTCAGTTAGAATTCTAGTGATTTTCCAGTGTGGTGTAGATGCTTTTCCATTACCCTGTCGGTAGTTGATTTCTAGTAACTTGGCGTCATGTTCAGTTAGAATTGCTCGTTACGTGGTATTTGCAATTAGTATTGATTGTTGCTCAGTGCTAGTTTTCATGGAAATATGAAGATGAAACATGAGGCTGTGAGTTGTGCCTTTTATCAGATCTTTACGTTGTAATATGGTTCTTTTTAACTATGAACAGGTAATTAAGCCTGAGTCTTCCAAGGTCCGGTTGATGTCACTGACTCCAAATGACTTACTTGGTCCTTTGTAGCATCACTTTGTTTATATCTTCTTTGTTATTCAGATATGGCATAATGCGATTGTGGTTAACCTCATTTTTGTGTTATTTATTACAGAATTAAACCATGAAGAGACTCGACTTAGAGATATATGTTGGAGGATCGATGCCTTTAGCTAGGATTGTAACTTATGAAAGTGGGAGAAGAAAAAAATTTGGGAATGTAGATAGTGACATCTTAGGATACTTTACTATTGTTGCTCTCGCTAAAGATTCTGGGTTTATGATCCAAAGATTGTGGTATGTTCATGTCGGTCATAATCTATCTTTGGCGAAGGAAATATTGGGGGATAAAGAAGTGATGCAGATGATTGAAGAATGTGACGATGGTGTAAGATGTTGTTGTACTGTGAGGGTGTGGAGGAGAATGATGAACGTATTGATGATTCTATTGGTGGTGATCTTTCAGAGGGTCACAACAAGAGGACATGTAGTCGAAGAAACGAAGGCACGACTTCAACTGCCCCAAACTGAAGACCCAGGAATAGTTTATGTTGTTTTTTGGTTGGATATTTTGTGGAACCTAAGTTCCTTGTATATATGTGGAAGGCTGATAACCTAGTGAATGTTTACAGCTAGACTCTGTAGATGTGAAGGTCAGCCAGACTCTGTTTTTTTGTTCTATTAGACGTAAGTATTACAGACTGTACATATAGAACATATTCTCTGTATAAAGTCAGCCAGATGTGAAAGTGCAAAAGTGCAAATGTTCCTCTGATGTTTAATTCCAAGATTTCTTTCTCAAGATGTAATTACAAGAAGATACATATATACAGAATTTATACCGAAGTTCCTCTAATGTTTAATTCCAAGATTTCTTTCTCAAGAAATCTTGTAATTACAGAAGATACATAATTCCAAGATTACAAGTTTACAAGATTCTTTCTCTGAAGATACATAATTTCCAAGATTACAGAAGATACATAATTTCTTTCTCTGATGTTTAATTCCAAGATTCCAAGTATTTCAGTTTATACAGAATTTCATGTACAGTTAGGATACATATAAAGGTAAAAACAACCAAACACCATAATCTCCGAACTATCTTCTCCATTTTCTCCATTTTCGCTTTGCTGGTTCTAACTTCATGAAGTTGAGCATCGTTGCCCTTTCCAACCATCTCTTCGAGCTTGGCAATGTAATCCGTCGTACTTTGCTCTTTCTTATGCATTACTTCAATCTTGTCTTCTAACATTTTCTTCATATGGACAAGATATAGGATTATTTCTTTTTGTCTGAAAGGGAAGTCATCATCCACCCACTTAAAATAGCCACGGTCATCTTCTTATTAAGAGCAACAAGAATAAAATGTATAAGAGCCACAGTCATCTTCATAGTTACCTTCCATGACGGGCAACGCAAGAATCGATGACCGAGGTTCTTCGTGCTCCATGATGTGTATAGGGCCACCCTTTTACCATGCTTACAGAGACGCACACCTTCGCTTGAGCTCATAATCGTTGAACCTCCAGACATTTCGTGACTTTCTCCGTCACTCATGGTTATATACCTGTCGTTAATATGACATTAACAACACAACTTCAAATCAATCATTAAACTCTGGTTTTGCCTACCACCAAACAAAGACCTCCTCCAAATTCAACAAGCCAATTCCATATCCTAGAGGGAAACATACAGCAGCATTGTAAAGACAAGACAAGTGATTTATCACTGTCAACTGAAAATAGACCACACTCACGCAAGGAACACCAAAGGCTCACAACACGAGGAAAACTTGTCCCACTAGTATCTCTTGGAAGGACTTCTCGAGCGCGGCCCTCTTGGTTCCCTGCATATTACAGCAACAAAGCTTTAGCCAATAGAAAAGCAAACCAAGTTGAAATCCAACCAAAACAACAAAGGACATGATGAAGGGATGAGAGGCATCGAGACACGCTCGAGGCACGCGTGAGACACGCAGCGAACCAAATCAGAGGACACAACACACGAACACAGATTCCGGACGACGAGCTTAGATTCCGGACAAAAAGAAGAAGAAGAAGAAGAGGAGGACATACGGGTGAAGTTGCGGAGTTTGAGGTTAGCCTGAGTGTGGTCAGCAACTATGACGAAAGGGGGGAAGAAAGGGGATTAGGGTCCCCTCCGTACCCGGAGCCATCGACCACGATCACCTACCTGGGCTCCTGCCTTAGGTTCGCCCTCTACCGTCGGGGATTGTTCACCCTCATGTCATCCCAACTCGACCTCAACGACAAGGGAAGCCAAAACAACAACCACAAAGGGACGGAGGCAGGTGACGAGATGGGGGGAAGAAATGGGTAAAGTTCGGAAGCAGTTGGATAGGGAGAAGAAAAGGGGGATTAGGGTTCAGTAATTTTAATTCGAAGTCCTTTAGGGTGCAACCATAATAGGTTGCAGATACCACCCACGTGTCGCCACGTATGAGTGACGTGGAGAGACAAAATTTTGTCACATCGGATCCCGTTAAGTCCACGTCGGTAGGCTCACTAACGCCGTCGACGTCAGGCCATAAAATAGGTTAAATTCGAAGTTCGGGTCAAAATTATATAACAAACAAAGCTTAGGCTAAAATAGAAAGTTGGTCA
Source organism: Melastoma candidum (assembly GCA_023653495.1). Classification (NCBI taxonomy): domain Eukaryota; kingdom Viridiplantae; phylum Streptophyta; class Magnoliopsida; order Myrtales; family Melastomataceae; genus Melastoma; species Melastoma candidum. Next base: position 15,504,681 of record CM042891.1, read on the forward strand.
ATAGTTGAAGCCATAATTTGATATTTTGCCAATTTAAATTATAATTGCCATTAGTATGTGTATCAGGTAAACAGAATCAAGTGTATTCATTTTATACTTAATAAATAAATAAAAATAAAATGAGGTTGATTTGATTCCCCAGACGACATCTTATTTATTGATTTATTTTAGTTACAAGGTTCGAATATAAATTTGAATTTAAATTTATTTTGTGCAATGTCCTACAAGGTACGGTGATTCACACGAGATTTATTTTAAATAAAGTAATTGATCAGGCATTTTCGTTTTTCGTATATTTATTTATTTTTTCACTCGGAATTTTTACTTACCAGAACAAGATCTCGGCCATAGATCTCGGCCATAGATTTGTAATCCAAACCTTTGGGTTTCGGGGTTTCTTTCGGGGTTTCATCTTCCCTCCCCCCCCCCCCCCCCAACTCCGCTTCTTCCTCGGGGAAGGCAAATTTTTTCTCCGAGGAGAAAAGCGGTGTGGGAGTGTGCCACTTTATTTATGTTGGCCGGATTACTTCTATCTTTGACCGGGGCTCTGTCGAAGCTCCGTCGCTTGGAATCAGTCGAGTCATCCTCCTCTGCCTGCATCGGCCGCCGTTGTTGTCGTGACCTTGTGGTTCTGGGTATTGAAATCCGGAAGGTGGTGGCTGTGGTGGTGGTCCCCTGCTTGATGATCTTGCGGTTCCCCCTGCAGAGGTCGAATCTGGGTTCTTCAGCTGCTTCGATGACTTTGAGACCCAAAAGGTGAGTGATTCTTTGGGCTCTTTAACTCGAATTGCTCGTTGTTCGATTTTTTGGGATGATCGGTTTGTGTGTTCTTTTTCTGGGTTTCTGATTTGCAGGACTTGTTCTGGACTCGTTTGTTCTGGGGGATTTCACACACAGAGATTCGTCGCCCTGTTCTTGTTCTTGAGAGGGGACCTCACCGGATACCATTTCCTCCGGTCTGTTGCTTTCTTCCTATCGCTGCATAGTATTTATTAATTTATTATTTATTATTGTTTCGGACATTTCTCGTTGAGGGTATTGGGTGGGGGAGGGAAGAGTAATGGTTTCCGGAAAATTCCTGTTTGGGACGGGAGGTAACTTCTCGAGAAAGCCCGTCCTGGGCAGAAGACCTGCCATCGAGAAGCCGAAACACCTTCGGAAGGTTCGCGTCTTCTGCCGCGACCCTGATGCTACCGATTACTCATCCAGCGAGGAAGAATCCGAGGTTTTGAAGGCTCCGCAAAAGGTTTTCCTGAAGGTCATTAGCTTCCCTGTTGTTCCTGGGCGTACGAACCCTGGGTTGGAGGGTGAGAACTCCTCTCGAGGGAGCAGAAATACTGGTATGAGAGGAAAGACGAATCCTTTGTTGAAGGCAGAGGAGGGAGTTCCGAAGAGGAGACCTTCAAATTCGCCTTACAAGGGGGTTAGACAAAGGAAGTGGGGGAAATGGGCGGCTGAGATCCGGGATCCCTTCCGGAAGGGCACAAGGGTTTGGCTAGGGACTTTTGATACCCCGGAGGAAGCTGCCAGGGCATACGAGGCTAAGAAGATGGAGTTTGAGGCACAATCCACGTCGACTCCTTGCAAGATTGAGGATGTATCCTCTGTTCTCAAGTATAAGACTGCTGCTGCCACTTCTTTGGAGGACTCGGACAGCACGGTCTCGCACACCTCACCTACATCTGTTCTTGATTCGGACGCCTCTGCAGATCAAGATAATTGGCTGCTGGATTCAGTGTTTGTGGAGGAAGAAGGGGTGATGATGCTGGCAGATGAGGTGCAGGGCTTTGATATCGGGAAGGAGTTTGACTCGCTGTTCGAGGACAAGTTTGGGGACTTTGCTGATGACTTGTATGCTGTCGGTGATGACTTGCCGATGTTCTGCAGATTGGACACAGATGAGGGTGGCAAGCTGCCGGAGTTTGATTTTGAGCTCGGGAATGAAGACATTGGCCGATGGATAGAGGAACCTGCCCTCAAAGTTGCAATATACCCATAAGTTTTGCAGTGTCTTAGGATGGTAGTAATAGTAAAAATTGAGTCAGTTTTCATGCCATGCCTGAAAGCTCCTAATATTAGCAATGCGTGAGTTGTGAGTGGAATTGAGTGTGATGGAGATGAATTTTGTTTTGTGGGATCCTTTCTTTTGGGTTTTTCTTGTTCTGCAACAGCCGTCCGAAAGGAAGGTGCCTTTGTTTGGTTTGATTGATGTTGGGTGGGGAGGGGGCGCTTTCCTTTCTATGGTCTTCAAATTGTTTCAAAATTCTGAAAATCTTCTGTAGTTTCTGAAACGAAATCGGGCTTGTATGTTTCTCACCACCACAATCACAGTAACATCACATTTCACTGTCTATCACATTGGCAAGAAGGATAAGAGAATAGGTGTGTTGTCTGGTTCGTTTACAGAAAAATACCAAGAAAACACTGTTGTATTTGCACTGCAAAAAATCAATTGGGTGGGTACACGTCGCGTGGTTGCCGAGTAAAAATAAAAGTAGAGTGTAAAAGAGGAAACTCACTTTTGCTCCTACTGTAGTAGTCAAAAACGTGTTCGCATGTGAAATATGTCGTGATATATCGGGGACTCAAAGTGTTAAAAAGAAATATGGTTCCCAGTAAAAGTAAAAATGAAAGAAGGACAAACCAAAGATTCATTAAGTGTAAAAGAGGAAACTTACAGTCATCATACAACAACACTTGAAACGAACAGATAGGTTGACAATTAAATAGCCTTTCGGGGTCATAGAATGATTGTCGTGTGTTTTCAATTGACCAAGGCTGACTTATTTATAGACTACTAACTAATAACTGTCAACAGACGCACATTTAACACGTGCTCAACAACCCAAGACTAACTACTACTTATCTACTAAGACTAATCTATCATCGATGCTACACAAGTCATGGCTTCGGTTCTTCATGTCCGGTCTTCGAAAGTGGAGTCATTCGACGACACCTTTCCTTCGAGTGCCCTTTCCATCGAGCTGCATCTCTTCGAACAATGCTCGGCTCGATTATCGACCTTCACCTTGATTTGTTGATTGAAGATTTTTCAAAGAGCGTCGATCCCGGCATCCATCATAGCCCATCGAAAAAGCCCAAAATGTCATTTGCCACGTAAACAGTTGGGGGGTTGAAGCTTTGTTGTTATTTTTGGTTGGATGACATTATCCATGTATATCTTCATCCTCATTTGTGCGGCCCCAATTGAAAAGGATGACACAGAAGTGTAGGAAGAAGCCAAAGTGGGCATACATCATTGCCACCCTCGTCAATCTCCCCACCCAATTGTGATTATTGTGAGCCCCAATCATGAAACTGGGAAAGAGAGAGGGAGATGGGTTGTGTAATACATGAATGACAAGGCCTTTTTTGAGTGAGGACACCCATTTTGGTTGGGATAAGTTATTAAGCATCCATCATGATCTAACTAATTGTTAGGGGGATGATGAGAAGTACATGTTACGCTTAGGCCGTGTCTTATTGACAAGAACCAATCCGAGTTCCGAATGGGGGAAAATAATTAGCTAATTACTTTAAGCTCGTAATTGTTTAAATTAAATTAATAATAAAATGTAGTGAAAAAAAGAGAGAAGACTAAGGGAGTTATGTTGATCAGCAACCAGAAAACATTGAGCGAAGAATCCCTAATTCAATTATTAAGCGAGGGGGATTCTTCTAGGAGATCCTTCTGTCTGTGGGAGGGTGGGGATGGGACAAGTGTCGGGGGATCCTTCCTTTTTTCTCATTTTACGCTTTCTTTATTCGTCAGATTGATTAAATCTAATCATCTCAGTCAGATTGATTTTGGTGTGCAAGACAAGCCAGGAGGAGGGATCAGGTAATAACATGATTAGCTCATTAAAATCTAATAAATCTACAAAGTGTTGGTGTTAATGCTGCGTGAAGGGAATGGGAAGATCGAAGCAAGGAAATTAAAGTAAAAATAGAAAATGAAAGCAGATGAGATTAGTTGAGTGATGATGGGACACTCCCCATCTTTGCTTCAAGCTTCATCAAATATCCATCCATTATTTTGCTTTTGTTTTTGTTTCCCATCAAAACCAATCATTCCTGACACTATTTCGTGCATAACCACCCACCCACCCAGTGGCCATGCAGGGACGCCCATGACCATGGCCATGCCTGACAATATTCAGAATGGGAGTGAACAAGTAGTGTATGAAATCTATCCCCCACCCCAGCAGCTGTTCCTACATGATGAGGGATATTGGTTTGGATTCTGCTTTCCCATTTGAGAAAGATAAAATGAATAAAGCTGTCCCCGGAGGGGATCCTGTGGAGTGAGTAAATTTCAGTTTGACAGTTTCAAAAACATCTATCTTTTGAGACAATAGGAGGACAACAATGGGAAGAGACAAGTCCCCCATCACATGTTATGTTCCGAAACTCTTTCCTGCTGTTAACTCCATATTCGTTTCTGCCTTTCGGCAAAAAGAAAGAAAGAGAATTTGTACTTTTCCTTTAATTATTTTGTATTATTGTGATCGGGCTCCATTGCTGTCATTTCCGAAAGAAATAAAACAAGAGGTGCATCTTTATAATGTTTTTGTTTTTTTTCTTGGGTATCGTCCTAACGCTAGTTCTACAAAATTGAGAAATTACTTGAGTAGATATTAAAATGGCGGAATAATGTCGTTCAGTTTATACCATATTTTATCTACCGGCTATAATTATTCCTTTTTATAATATAATGTGCCTTCAAATTGTAAATATGGTCATGGACAATTTTAATTCTTCGGATTAAAATATATGCTACCCCATTCCGTGATAATGATATGTTTTTTTTTTTTTAGATTGGGCAACCCATTTGCATGTGGTTAATTATGTCTCTTTGATGGCATGTTGATATTATTCATAATTTTACTTGTACCCTAGCCCAATTGATTTTTTGGCTCATATTCATAGTATAATAATAAAATGATCTATAAATTATTGGTTGATCGGAATTAACATTAAATTATAAATTATTTAACTTGATAATTTTATCTATATAATATAATTTATGAATATTTATGTCGTGTTCGAGTGGTACCCATGTCCTAAATTTTTTAAGTATTGAGTTGTTGACTCATCGTCGAGTCAGATCGTGTATTCCCGCACCCGCACCCTCTCCTGACCCGGGCATCGTGGTGTTCGAAAAACAACTTTGAAACTGTTTATCAAAATTTTCTCAAATTCCCTCGAGTATCGTCCAAAAACGGAGCGTCAACTAAAAAAAAAAAATCCTCGCGGTATTCAATACGTGATAAAATCGAAGATTTTAATGAAACTTAATCGATCAAATGTTTAGGGACTTTCGTAGTCAATGTAGTTGAAAAATGTGATTATTTCTTATAGAAACAAGATTAACGAGCTTATAATGAACTTAACAAAATCCAACTAGTATTTTGGACGGTCTGAATTTTAGATAAGCTAAAGTTTCGTGCAGCTTGCAACAATAAATCCAACCAGGCCAGACATACAATTGTAATTTTGACATGTGAAATCAACTTAATGTGAGGCCGCCATAGGACAATTATTAATACAAGTTCAACCTCTCCACATGCTGGGCTTTGTATCCTTACGGGGGTTTTGGGAGTAATGTCTGTGCGGACTGTTTGTTTTTAAGAATTTGGCAAAATAGACGGGAGGTTTTATAATTCGTCCGTTACATTCCTTATTATTTGAAGTAGCGAATTTACGGTATATCATAAAAGATCATTATTTCAACAGGTGACTTTCAATTTAATAAGAAGAAGTTGCTATTCAACTAGCGACTCTCTCATAGAAAGAATGAGCAAATAAAAGAGGAAGAAAATTATAAGGGGTTCATCTTAAAAAAAAAAAAGGAATGTTCGGCTAAAATAAAGTGATAAATAAAATTAGAAGAAAATATTCCAAGGTTTATCGTTAATTAATGGACAAATCAAATTGAAAGTAAATATGTTAAGGATTATGATTATTCTTTTGAAAGAAGTATGTAGCTGACTTTTTTCTTAACATATTTCTATTCTATGTAACAATGATTGATAATCGCTACTTGAAGTAGGGATGTAAAAAAAAAAAACATACATCCTAATTTAATTAGCGATTTTGACTCGCTCTCTGTATTTTGAAAAAAAAAAAATTTAATAACAAAAGGACGGACTAACATTCCTCGGGTTTTCCGTAGCAATAAGTAATTATGTTATCTTTGTAGGAAATTCATCCAGTGATTAAAAATTCCAATTATGGCACCTCTCCCCCTCCAAACCTTAGAATTTTTTTTTAAATTACATTACAAAATAAACTATTAAATTATTAGTTTTAAAAATATTTTAAAATACTACCATAAATAAAAAATTTGTACTTTTGGTCAAACAGAAGAATTTAGAAATTTCATTTCTATTGTAACAATTTCCATTCTAATCTACTTGCGATTCTATTCCATTCCTTGGCATTGGAATAGCAGCTGAATCTAGGTGTCTATATCAATGAGAAGACGGGTAAGAAACAGAAACACAGAGGCGGTCTCTGTGATCAAGACGTTCCTTGTCTAATCTTCCTAAGATTCATCAACAGAAAGATGTAACATTGCATGGACAGATCAGAACTTAATGGGTCTCCAGACAACTATATCCCGCATATAAACAGGCAAAATGGTTTTCAAGTTCAGGGCCCGGCAGATTGAATACACAGCAGAAGATACACAGTCACGAAAAGAACATCCAGGCTGTACAAGAATTCAAAGTCCCTTCACAATGCATCAAAAACCACTGACCTTTTACTTATGCCGGGTTCCTTTTGCGTGGCCGAGCCGTCAACCTACCCCGTCGTCTGCGCTTGCGAACATATGTCTTGGCTGTTGAAGTCGTTCTCTTATTTGAGGCTTCCAGATGTGAAGGGCCCTCAGCTGGTGTGTCAAATCTAATACCTGAAGCAGAAGCAGCAGCAGCAGCAGCTTCACGTCTTTCTGGTCGTTCACTTAACTTCTCCAAGGATGTTGTCATTGCCACATCCTCATCGATGATTTCTTCATTGACTACTTCTCTCTCTGTCATATTATCAATTTTCACCTGCGAGCATATGCACTCGTAGTTATCTCATAGTCAAGGTTCGTTTTAATGAGCTCAAAGGGTGACCATGATGCAATCGTTTCTGAATGCCATACCCTTTTCAGATACCCTCCGCCACATTGCAGATTGGAGCTTTCGATGGCATGATGCGAAGTAATTGGCTCCTTCAGATCAGGACCCACAATGGCATGTTCAAGTGATTCTCCCTGACTGCCGCTTACAACTTTCTTTGAGGTGATATGAATCGAACTTATGGGTAACTGGAGGTTGCCATCTGGAGGTGAAGTGTTACCATCACAGAAGGTTCCTGACAGTGGATCTCTCGGACCCATGCTCAAGCTGTTTAAAGAAGCAAACTTCACCGGATTCTCGCCAATCACTTTTCCAATTCGTTCTTTCACCTTACGTATGTGCATATGCGCCATTTCAACCTTGGCAAGGAGTTGTTCTAGGGAACTCAAGCCACTCCAAAAATCAAGACACTCCTCTAGGCCTGTCATATGAACATTACAATACATTCAGGAGGCAATAAGTTGAAAACCCGATATGCTCTTACAAGAAAGACAACAACCAGGTCGCTGACCCATCCATTCCACATATTATCAAAAGGACAGCATTCAAAAGCTAAAATACAGTATCTCATTAGATGTCTAAATTACTCACTTTCCAATTCCGCACTTCTGAAAGGACTCCTATAAACTTGAAAGTGTCCACAATCCTTCGACAATTTAGGTTAAGCAGTAGGAATTAAGAACTATGCTAAGGGCTAAAACTAATCTGCAGACAGTGCATAACGAGTTGTGATCATCAGAAGCAACAAGAATGACATATATGGATGAAACTATGAGAGGTCAATTTCCCTATTCTCTAAATAAAGATTTTCGAATAATAGACGAAATAAACTATATTTCACCAATCCTGCAATCTGTATACAAGGAGCCGTGTTAGAAGTCAAACATAACAGAAAAATAGAGTCGTTGAAACTGTTTACAATACTATTACCAATCTATAAATAACATAGAAACCGTTGGCCCTTTGGACCAATTAAATATAAAGCCGATAAATGTTCGGCTTTCTAGTGATAGTAATTGCGAACATCCCTCCTTTTCTCAACGTATACGGATGGTTTGCTAGCCAACAGAAAAAGAATGAGGAGGATACTAACAATATTTAATTTTTGGCAACAGCACAAACGTGCGAAAGGATTATGCATCATGAGGGCAAAATCTATTTCAATCTGAAAAAAAAGGAACATCTAGCATGCCACAATGCCATCTACAATTATGCATCCATATCTTCGGCATGCCAAACATGGTGAAAGCTGATTTAACATCCTACCAAGATTGCCAGAACAAGCTTCCATCGGACGAACATCAGAGTGTGGCTTCTTATCTGCAAAAGAAGGAAAGATTAAGCTCTGACAGTCCTCAAGAAAATGAGTTAAAGTTAGAGCGAAGACAATACCATAAAAAGAGAACAGATTATGGTGGGACATGTAAGACGCAAGATCCATTGCATCTTCATTTTTTTTCCGTTTTCTTCTCTTCATAAGTTTTTCTCTCTTATCTTGATCAAGAATGGGAGCAGATTTAGAGTCGATGTTCCCACCATGAAGACTTTCCAAACCAAGCTGCTTCCTTTGCTCATACTTTGCGATGGCATTATCATACTTTGTTGCTTGAGCATTCAACTCCTTCATTTGCAGTTCAAGCCACTTACAGTGCCACCGGAGAGGCTGGATGAACAATCTCCAATGATCAGTCAGCTTCTTCTTCCTTCAAAATCATTAAAAATCTCATTATCAAGATAAATGAAAACGACAGATATGCATAAAGAAGGAACATGAATCTGCAGATAAAAGGTCACAGGCGAATGAGTATGTACCTCAAAGCGAACACATCACCATATCCATTGTTCAATGACCATGATATACCACCACCAGCATAAGTCGACTCAACTTCACCATCACTCACACCCGAGTTGTATTCTGTACCAGATTCTGTCTCACCAAAGGAACTGGAATACTCACCCACGTCTTCTGGACGATCCTCTACCTGCACAACACTAGATGGATCCCGGCAATCCGATATATCAACCTCAAAGCTGTCACCCGAATGCATAGATTGGCCTTCACAAGGATTTTCCATCTCAAAGTCATTGTCCTCGCAATTGTTTATGCATTGCATAAGTTTGGATTCTGAATGCTGTGGAACAAAGCCGAATTCACTCTTCTTATTCGCATCCGTAGCAGCCTCCGACATGTCTTGTTCTGCAAATGCACACACTACCTTTTTTCTCCAAAGTCAGAATACATCTGTTTCAACCCCACTAATCAACCCATTTAACTCCCAACAAGACTTGAGATCCAACACGCCAACGACTTTCAAGCCTTCAAATCGGTGGTGTGGCTTCTCCGCTGCAATCGACAGGACTGATGGTTGCACGAGCAGCTATCGACCCAGCCACCACACATGCAAAAAGTTCCCATAAAGTTTACTCAACCCTTTCAATACAAAATAGAAATCGAAATGGACGCCAAACAACTAGTAAAACTGTCGAAAACCCGTCGGACGAAATTTTCTGATTATGAAAATTTTTCAATCAAAATCTCAAATCTAAGAAACATAAAATACTGCGATAAGAACAACAAGAACGCGCTATGCGAATCGAAATTCGACCCAACAGAGACTGATTTCGCTAGCAAAATCCCCAAAAATAAGCAACCGATCAGGGCACATCAAACCAACAAAAGTTCATCCAATCAAGGACATAAAAAATAACAACAAGCAAAGCAAAGACATCCAATCCGACAATCAACACCTAGTAATCCAGTTAACGAGAATCGAAAGGCGACGATGTCTGGGACCGAATAATTGGGATTGCTAAATCAAAATCAAAGAGCGGGTGGACTGTTCTCTCTTTGATTTTATTTTTTTTTTTCACTTTCACGTTTTTATAATTTATTTTATTTTATATAATAAATTTCATAACCTCAAATTTTGGAAAATGCATCCTACCTGAAATAAAAAATTTAAAAATCATCGAATTTTTTTAATTTATCAATCTAAAAGTATCAAAAAGTAGAATAAATTATTCAGAATTTAAATTTTAGACTTAGAGAAAATAATATAAATAAATAAAATATATAAAAGGTCTTAAATGTAACTTTTAATCATAGAGTAAATACCATTTATAATTATTTTATTCATTAAATATTGAATTGAGTTAGAAATTCTTTCAATATGGACCCAGGATTATACGGCCTTTATTTTGATATGAAAAAAAAAATTAAATATTAGTTGTTAATGGTTTTGTTGAGCTATAAAAAATACTATTGAATTCCTCTTTAAGTAGATTATAAATAATTAATAACAAGTTGTTACATTTTAAAATGGATTTTCTACTGATTAATATAAATTCTCAAATTTAAAATGTCTCAGTTTTTTTAATATATAATTTCTTTTAAAACCTAGAACCTAGAATGTGAATCAAACCCTACTAGATACCGGATTTAGTTTTGATTTAAGTTTCGAAATATTATCGTTTAATATTATCTTTCTCATTTATTCAGTATCTTCGTCCCTTTGCTTTGTATATCAGTCTTTGTTTGTATGACTTGTCTTTACAGTCTTCTTGCGATTAGAATCGGTTAACGATTTTGTCATCACCACAGTTGGCGACTTGTCGCAATAGTTCTTGAAAAGAGTTCTCATCATGAAAAGAGCCAGATGAATCATATCCTGTTTCACCACTATTGTTGTTGGCACTTGACATGGAGGGATAATTAGAGTTGTCAAGTTTTGAGAGGGGTGGACCAAGGAATTATTCTGACAAGGTATCGCGAAGGTGATGAGCCATGCGTAGTCAAGTTCTTCCATGGTAGACGAGGATAGGAGTTCATTGTGATGCTTTCACAAGATCTGGTGTTGGATCGTTCATGTGCATTAAGAGGGGAGTAAATTAGTGATTTTAACTTTTTCGCCATTTCTCAATGTAAGCGGAATGATACTATATCACAACAAAATATTTCTTACATGATGAGATCTGTTCGTCGTAAGCGTTGCGATTTGGTCGAGTAGACTTCCGTACAAGTGTTTGCGTGATCGTAATGGACACAATAGTTTATAGTGGTTCAGCATTAATCGACCTACGTCTGCTTTTCACCAACGAGGTGATTCCACTATATAATATAATTGGTGCAAAATGCCTTTGCATTCGGCTTTCAGTTTCTAACAAAGTGAGATTTACAATCCTAAAGAAATTGAAGATCCATCTGGGGCAACGATCAGCTCCTAATTCAGTGGACACCGCCTCGTTTCCAGCAGATGAATGCTCACGCTTAGCAGTTGGTAGCTCAAAGGATTCTCACACAACACGTTGTCGCTTTAGCGTAGGCCTGCCTATCAAATCACAAAAACAACGTTGAAGTTAGAATATAAATCCTCACAAAATGATTCCTTATAGTGACAGAACGACTTCTCAAAGAGCAGCCTTCGTGTCTTTCGAGGTTAGGCTCGAAACAACTTCCATCTTTGTCGTTGCCCCAGAGTTTGTATCGTACTATGTGGTTGCTCGTATACCTATAGTTGACAACAAACGTAGATGGAGTTAGCTCAAGTATTTCGACTCTCGCTTGGGGAAATATTGATAAGGTCAAGTATCGACTGGGGAGATGAGAAGAGAATGTTCATCTCAATTGTCGTTGGGGAAGAATATGCTCGCATATCCCACTCGTGTTGGGGGATTCGGTGTGCTCATGTAACCGATTCCGGCCTGGGGAAATGAAAGTGTTACTCCAGCTGAGGAATGATAGAAAACTTGTTAGGGACTAGATGCTCATGTACCTACAAACGCTAAAGGGCGGAGAGCAAATGGGCTCATGTAACTTGTCTTGATGCAGAAAGTATTGGATTAATACTCCCCTTTCCTGTTGCTTCATCAGTGCGTCTTCGTCCGATGTAATCAAAAGTTTGGCGAAGTGCTACTCCTGCCAAATGTTTTTGTGAGGGTTGAACTTGGACCTAGCAAACAATGGTGAGAAAATAAGTGAGTTTGTGTGACTTGATTCTTTTAGAGTAGAAACGAAATTTGCTCATATAATTTCACAAATTTGAAAGGAAAGGTAGTCTTGATACTTCCTTTTTTTGTTTCGCTATTGTGTCTTCGTTCGATGGAATCGAAGGATTAACGAAACTGCAATAAGTCTTTAGCTTGCAGCTTTGCCACCCTGCCAACCTCGCCTTCGTCACGGGAGTTTTGTACCTTTCGTGTGAGGAGCTCTTGTACCTGCCCACGGGACGTAGGACATAAACGATATAAGCTCATGTAATCCCGTTTAATTTGATGAAGGGAGTAGTAATTATATGATTCTCCGTTTCTCATGAATATTGTCAGCCTTCCTTGCCCTAGTTAACTCATTAGGGATATGAAGAATTTTGCTTATGAAGTTCGTTCCGAAGCTCGAGCTCAAAACCTTGACACCATTTAGGAGTTAACTCTAGAGCCCCTGTCGATGAGCACCTTGGAAACAATAATATCGCGACACTTGAGTGTGATGAACAATGTGCTGTTGTGGTCCCGTCCTCCTTCTGGCAGGACATCTTCCGAGAAGGTGGTGACATTGTTTGCCAACATGCCGTTCATGTACGAATCCAGCGTGTTGACCTCAATCTGTTCTGGTACGTGTACCTCCGCCAGAAATTTCTGCAACATCTCTATGTGCTTGTCGAAGGAATGGATCAAGTCGAAGAGGGAGATATGGGCGGGTTGCTTCTTCGGCTGCTCCACAATGTTGTAGTCACTTTCTTTCACTGACCTTATGAATTTGTTCATTCGAAAGCGCCTTGGGCTTTGAAGACTCCGGCTGCGGTTGAGGTTCTAGAGCCGGTACCACTCTTCCAGAGCGGGTGATGAGCTTGACTTCTGGGCTAGGTGTCGTGCCACTTGAACCAATGACAATTGGACTCCTTGGTTCCATCTGCATCAGTGCAGATGCTTGAGGCAGTATCTCCGGTTGTGCTGGCCACATTGGGAAGTAGATATATGGTTGTACGCGCGCCTTCCAACCTAGCACGCGCGCGGCGGTTCGGAGGACCCGAGGATCCGGGCCCGCTCCCCAAAGCCCAACCGGTCGACGTCACGACTCGAGCGTCGGACGCTGCGGAAGGGAATCGGGTGACTCCTTGGATTCCTAACTAGGCCTGCTCGGGCCCTCGCCAACCGTCTCTGTTTTTGTAAGAGGCGGCGAGCGAAAGGCAGAGCATGATCCGAAGAAGGAATTTTCGGGAGAAATCAGGAGTGGCTCGTCTCGCCAGTCCCTCATCCAAAATGGCTTCGTAAAAATGTTGTTTAACTTAGGTAAACGATTACGGAGTCGCCACCGACTTATTTTTGAAAATTGGTCTAAGTCGGAAAACTAGAGTAGGATTCGGAGATCCCTAATTACTAACTCTTACATTTAAACATGCGAAAAGGTGGTGTTTGCTCTAAAAGTTTGCTTTTGGTTAACGGATGTTAGACCCGATTCGGGCATCACTCCGGACTCATGTCAATGTTTAACGGGTGTTTGGCAAACAGCATGCGACGATAAACCTAGGGGGACTAAGGCATGCGGACAAGCACAAATAATTATTGAGATCAAAGGGAGCGGGGAAAGGCGGTGACTGCGGGCCTATACACTTGGGCCCACAGCCCGTTACAAGTGGATTTGAAATGTTTCGGGGAGGCCCGCACCTCCCCTTGTACCTTAGATGACGGTTGAAATCGCTTTATCGTCTTGACATCGCGGTTTTTACATATGCGGAAAGATCCACGCGGTTTGACACATGCGCCTTCGAGTAATTCTTCAAAAAAAATTTGGCGTCGATCCTTCCTTCCAAAGTCGCATGCTCAGTGTACATGCAAAAATAAAATGCAAGTGTGCAAGTAGAATATTCGAGAAAATAGAAAAGCAATTCAATCAATTCTATGCAATTTTCTCAAACTTCAATAAGACGACGAAAGTGAGAAAAATCTTAACATTTCATATGCTTTTCCAAAAATCATAAAATTTTACCAGGGAATAAAAAAAGAACTTAATGTAGTTTTCGCATGCAAAATTTTAGGAAAAAAAAGAATGTACTTTAATGTCAATAAAAGAATGAATTTGGTCATTCAAACTACAATTGGACTGCACCTTATAGCAAGTTTGACCGCCATTTAACACTGGCTAACATTGATCAAAATGGAAAGTGCAGAACATAAAAGTTGTAGGTAAGTAAAAGATAAAGCTAACACAATTAGTTTTAGGTTAAACAAAGCTATGTAGCCCAAGTTATGCTCTGAAAACTGAATCAGCGTTTCTGCACATGTACAGAATGCAACATAACTTTCAACTTGTAAAAGGTCGACCAAAAATGCTTCGAATGAGAAAGTTCAAAACATAAAAATTGTAGATTGACTAGAGAGAAAACTAACCCAATTGATTTTAAGTTAATTGACCAAAAATGCTTCGAATGAAAAAGTTCAAAACATAAAAATTGTAGATTGACTAGAGAGAAAACTAACCCAATTGATTTTAAGTTGATTGAAGTTCTGTAGACAAAATTATGCTGAATTGATCAAAGTAGTATTGCTACTCGAGTGCAGAACGGTTGCGTCCCGCAGCTGATCATTTGACCGACAAAAGCTCGACTAAAATTACTTCGAATCAAAATGTTCAAAACGTAAAAGTTGTAGAAAACTTGAAGGATCATCCAACCAAATTGCTTTTAGGTCGAAAAAGACTTTGGTGTTCAAGTTATGTTCAAGAAACAGAAGCAGCAATTCTGCTCTTGAACATAAATGTATTGTCCTGCAATGTCGGCAAAACTCAACCGAAATGGCATCAAATGGAAAAGTTTAAAAACACAAAAGTTGTAGACAAGTTGAAGAGGGAGTGATCCCAAGTAGTTTCAGGTAATTCCAAGTTACACGGACCAAGTTAAGTCTGATTTAATGTAGCTGCTCGCTTTGCGGATGCACGAAACAGAGCAGCTTCATTCCTCAAATTTTAATGACCAAAAACTTCATGTAAATGCATTCGTCTGGAAATGTTGTCAACAGAAAAATTGTTCCCCGTTAAGAAAGGAAACTGAAGAGCTAAAATTCAACTCGTTCCGTGCAATGAGCAAGAAATTATACATAAAAATATCAAGTAACGACAGCAGCGAAGTTCCAGCACGCATATGTCCCAAAAATTAGTCATAACTCGGGCTACGCATGCTCGATTTAAACGCATAAGCTATCCACACAACCATGAGAGAGAGAGGAAGAGGATGGACCTGACTAAGCTTGATTTCTTCACTGGACGGATGAGCAGCGGGCCCCAGAAGTGAACTATGACGTCATACTTCGCGATTTCCAGCCTTCGAGGGGTTGCCTCGCCTCGAAATGGCTCGAGGAGAAAAGGGACTTTGAGGAGTCTGCGAAGGGGGGTTACCTTGGAGCACCATGCTTGGATTGTGGCTGTTGTAGGAGGCGGTGTCATCGGAGAGAAAAGTGTCGGCTGATCTAGAGGCTTTGGCTCGTCAGCACTGGAGACGGGGAGTCCTTGGCTCCGGTTTCTGTGTGTACGTCGGGAGGAGTTGGCCTCCGGAAATGATGTGTAAAGAGGAGGAGTTGGCCTCCGATTCCCAGTGAAGCCTCCGGTTCCCCAGAGGAGAGGACAAACGTCTGGGAGGAGGGACGTCTCTCTGATTGGAGATTGTCTGATGGGGACGGGGAGGCTTTGGCTCTTAGGATTTCAGAGATTCTCTGATGGGGAATCTCTGATTTCTTTTTTATTTACGTCTGTGATTATCTGATTGAGATTGTGTGAAGGGCATGAAAAATGTCTAGGTTCGTCCTCTACTTGATGGAAACCATCGTTTCTTTCCCAAATCTCCACTTTTGATTTCCTTCTTTTTTTTTTAAATTTTGATGAATTAATTTTTTAATTTTTTCTAATTGCCCGATTGCCAAATTTATTGATTGCCCTAATTTATTATTATTTTTTCCAATTTGGGGTATTACAATGGTACTCGAGGGAATACTTGGGAGAAAATGTCTGGTATAGCGGCATGCATCTGTAGAGGGTGTGCACCCCCTCCGTAGCGTCCACGTCCACGTCCTGGGCGTCGGCCTCGACCTCAACCACGATTGGACTCAGCCATGTTGACATATTCTTCTCCTTCAAACTCATGTGCCTTAACCTCCATATCATTTAGCTTCTCAACATCAGACTTCTTTTGCATTCTCGGAGGTCGTACTTCGGTTGTAGGAGGGACAGGAACAATTGGAATACAAAAGTGCGGTTTCCTGGCCTGTCTAATATATTTCGGTATGAGGTTCAGATGTATGGCCACATTAGGTGGTATATAGTCAGTGCGCATGAGGGGTCGGCGTCTCCAACCTCGTTCCCGATCGAGCTCAGCTCCATTGACATGTTCGATGATCTCTTGCTCCACCTTTGTAAATGAACATCTCTTCATGATCAGTCAGCGGCGCAAAGGGGTTTGTCCCGACATAGTTTGACGTGCTCGGGCAATGGGTTGCTCACGACATTTGGAGTTGTGGTTGGTGTCGCGAACGTAATGACGCCGTTGACCAACAAGTTCTGAATCTTAAATTTGAGCGTGATTCAATCCTTGGTGTCGTGCCCTAGTGCTCCAGAATGATATTGACAACTCGCCTTGGGGTTGTAGCCAAAATATGAAGGGTTGGTCGGTTTGGGATCCACGGGTGTAATAAAGCCCATGTCCTTCAGTCGGGTCAACATGACATCTAATGATCGGGAGTCGGAACCAGGCCCTCTAATCTGCGTGGAGGACGCTCTTATTATGCAGGCCTTGGTGCTGGTGTATCATCAGGGGAGGGGCAATCTGGGACTGGCCGCCACAGGCACAGTGGTTCTAATGGTAGCTGCGGCGTACAACCTCGGCGCATACGAAGTTGGCGATGTTGCTGTCTTCATTAACCGTTTATTGTGTTCCACAGCCACGACGAGCTCCTTGGGCTTTGGTTTGACTGCCGATTTCACTGAAGGGGAAGGAATTAACCCCTCTCGGCTTACTCCATCGAATTTGTCGGCGTTGATGACTGCTTGGGCGAAGGTTGAGATGGTCTGCCCGATCATGTAGGGTAAGTACTCGCGCGAGAGGAGTTGGAAGAACTCGTTTGTCAGCTCTTTTTCTTTCAGAGCGGGCTTAATCTGTGAAGCCATCTGCCTGAACCGATAAGCAAACCGTTTGATG
This sequence comes from Melastoma candidum, assembly GCA_023653495.1. NCBI lineage: Eukaryota > Viridiplantae > Streptophyta > Magnoliopsida > Myrtales > Melastomataceae > Melastoma > Melastoma candidum. The sequence goes on from CM042891.1 coordinate 15,521,989, forward strand.
TCCTCGGTGTAGTACCTCTTCAGCTTTCGCAAGTATGATATTGTGGGTGCCTTCTCTACATTGAAACTGTAGTAATTGAGGAAGTCGAGGGCCAACTCCTTGAATGTTGCATACTGGCTCACATCCTTGGTATAATACCAGTGTAGTGCCGACTCCGCCAAGCTCTCTTGGAACATGGCGATGCAAAACTTATCATCTACCGGGTACACAGCCCATCTTGTGGTAGAAGTGCTTTAGATGTAACTCCAGACAGCCGTTCCCACGAAACATCTCAAATTAAGGCATTTTAAACTTCGGCAGGACTTGAATCTAGGGGACATGGTAGTTGGCATACTCCCAGTTGTGAGCTCGGTGCCCCTGAATGGCATTGAGGCGCTCTTCCATCCTCTCCATACTACGCGCTTCTTCTTCTTGCATAGAGGCAATCCTAGCCTCGAGTCTTGTCTCAAAAGCATCGGCCTGCTGCTGTTCACCGGATAACTCATCCACAATGGCCGCATTACAGTTTATTGGGTTTAGCACAATCGATTTCACATGTGGAGCCGGGGTGTTGTGATCTGTTTGGGAGTCCCGAAGCCAACAGTTGTAGTGGCGACATGAACATATGGAGTTGGCCCAAGTGGCACCGACTGGTAGGGAGTTGGCTCGAACGTCGCTGGCAAGTAGGGAGTTGGCCCTGGTGCCAATGATTGTGGGTAGTACGGCGACATAAAAGGACGTGTTTCGTTAGATGATCCGTCCATGTCCGGAGGTGTGTACGGGTTGAAGGTTGGTGCGTGCACGGCTCTCACTCCGCTGATGGGGGTGAAGTAGGAGTTAAATGCGGACGGTGCGTTGGTCGGCACTGAGGACCTTGGCATGTAGGGTGGCAGGTGCGGGTTCTGTGCAACAGGTGGTGTGACCATCAGTTGTCGTTGTAGTACCTCAGCCATCATTGTCTTCAAAGATGACAGCTCTGCAGAAAGGGATTCCACCTGTTCCATAGGGAGTTGTCAGTGTTCCGGGCTAGTGCAGGTGGAATGGGCACAGATGGCACAATGGTTGGCATTGTTAAACTCTGCATCTCCGGAGCGGTGAATACCGAAACTTGAGAAGATAGCGGGGGAAAAGTTTTCACGGAAACCGTGGATGTTGCTATTGACGTAGACCTGATGGCAATTGGAGCCGAATGGATGGTCGTCGCGGACGCTCCAGTGTTGGGTATTGTCAAATCAGAAGAGGAGACTCGTGAGCAAGCCATCTGTACCGTCCGGCTTCGCAGCTCGAACATGATATGTAGTGAGAATTGAATTAGCTTGGGAAATGGAAATGAGAACTGAATTAGCTTCAGTTGTAAGTTCATCTTGGATGCATGATATGTAGTGATGCATGATCGTGTCTAATGTAGGGACTAGATTAACGTCACAAAGAAATTGACCCAAAGGAAATAAAGCGAATTAGATAAATTCTACTCTGTCATAGAAATCAAAGTATAATTCATCAAAGGAAAAGATAGGATGGGCTCGCAGGCCCAATAAAGATGCCCATAATCAAACGCGGTCCCACGGGGCGTTGCGCTTCTTCCAAAAACGATGAGACTGAGCAGAATGATCGTCTGCCTTGGGCTCTGGGGGAAGCTCGCATGGTTCTTATGTGAGGGTCATTCGTACTTGAGAAATGTGTACGATTATCCTCTGAATTGATGTCTTCGATTCCTTATCATCAAGGCTGACTGGAAGCCGTTGCAGAGATGATATGATCCTTGGGATTCCTCCTAGCTGATGTCGGACTCGAGCTGGGGCATAGTACGAAGTACTTCCGATCCCCATTATTGGAATAAAGTTTCCGTCTGTGGAGGTGATGATGGCGTAGTCTGTGTCAAAGCACGCGACCCTCTGGTAGAAGTTAGCGGGTTCTCATGAGCGGATTAGCGCATTGACTCCGGCGAAAGTACGTGCTGGTAGACGGGCGCACTTCACGATACGGGAAAGTAGCCTCGGACTATGCTCCCTTGTGAATGCTTCTCCTATGATTCCAAGATTTGTGTAAAACCAAACTTGTAAAAATGCAAGACTAAAGGTTACCCGATGTTGTTGGATTCCTCGTCTGGCTCTCCGAACTATATTGGTGAGATTGAAGTTAATTTCCCCAATCAAATTGGTAGGAAAGGGCCATCTTCCAGTATGGTTTTGGTGATGTAAATAGCCCACCGATGTATTGCCTTCTTTTTGTAAGGACAAAATCGTCCCAACGAATAGTAGGATGAATGACCGCGCCGTCATTGGCCTTCACCCACGCGGGGGATGGCGGTACTGTCTGAAGATCAGTGAGGACGTTGATGCTGATATCACCTTGGGAGGTGAACAGGTCGGGACGCTTGCTGAGGAAATTCGGAGGAGTTTTGCTATGTACTCTTTCAGTTTGTCAAGTCGAGGAAGATGCAGTATCCCGGTGCGATGATGCATCTCGGCCAAATGCTCATACTCTTCGTAAAATGGCGCCAACTCTAGATCTCTGAAATGAAAGGTGTAAGAATTTGGATCCCATCATGCAATAGGGTTTTGAAATAGGGCCCAATCCACCTCGAGGTAGATGAGATGAAACAATCCTTTGAGTTTGGACTGGAAATATTCTTTCTTTGAGGACCTCAAAAGAGTGAGCCAACCGCGAGATCGTGGAGATTCGGAAATTCTGGGCATAAAGAAATCGACTCCATGAAGTTAACCTACCTACTTTGGTGTCATTCGAAAGTGACGACCTTCCAATCCCTGATCCTAGCATGATATGATGCCACATGTGATTTGTACAAATATACTTTTGAAAAGGGAACGAAATAAGATATTTGTTGTGCAAATAAAATAACAATTATAAGTTGACAGAGGATCATGAAGCAATGAATGCATATGGATGCAATAAAGCAGTAAAAGGAAGTAGGGAAAGGAGAAAAGAATTAAAGAAACCCTCCGCAACCAACCCAAACTGCTGCAAAACGAACAGAGTTAGTGTTGCAACTTATCACATACAAAACATACCTGACACCTGTCCCTGCGCATGTAGCAGACACTTAATAACAAACATAAGCACATACAGTGTTTGGTACCTGTAGTGGGGATACAATTCTAGACTCGGAAGAGGTTTCTAAGACCTCCCTCGGACAAAGGGAGGCAGGCCCCGGTCCATAGCCTACTAGTCGCAAAAAGCAGCGAGGTCGTGCCGTTCGGCGACCCCCTAAAATTCTAGTCCCGGGTATAGGGACACAGTTTAAGTCGGAAAAACAGTTAGTTCGGGGATCCCTACTTACTAACTTTTACATTCTAACGTGTGAAACGGTGGCGTTGCTCCAAAAATGTCTTTGTTTATGTGCGTTGGACCCGATTGGGGCTTTTAGGCCCGAACTCGTGTTTGATTAATAATATCACATGCGACAGAAAACCTAAGGGCTTAACGCATGCAAACACCCACAAATCAATTATTTAGATCAAAGGAGGCGGGGAAGGATGGTGACCGTGGGCTTATGGACTTGGGTCCACAGCCCGTTACAGGTGAAAAAGAAAGAAATTCAGAGGGCCTGTACCTCTCTCATGTACCTGAGGCTACCGGGCTAGCACCTCGTCGGCTGAAAATTGACAGTCGGGGCCACTCTAGTAAAGCCTTCCCCCGTGCCTCATGTCTTGTGCTCTGCCTTCTCCGGTCTTCAGGATTCATATTGTCGAATTCCTCGAAGTTCTCCTTCGATTTTCATACAAAATAAACGAAAATAAGTGGTCAGAAAATTCTAATTAAAGCACGTTTAATAATTAGAATTTAATGAATGAGTGCGATACTTACGGGGGCGTTGTGTAGCCCGTTGAAGTCAATCTCTTAGTTTGTCGCGGCTGTGGTCATGTCGTCAGATAGCCGTCGTTTGATGATTCCTCCCATCTCTGTTCCTAGGTAGATTGATTAGAACACGAAACGACTTCTCGTGGTGCTAAAGTACAACCATGAGACGTTTCAGGCATTAGTACTCGTCAACGATGGAGAACGAGATCAGCTAGGCTTGAGGTTTGTCCTTATCGCTGGTATGGGCTCTACTACTGTCCATCGTGACCGGAGAATTGTTGTTGTAGGAACTTTGGTCGCTTGCAGCTACCGTCATGAAGGAAAGTCTGGGTTGCTGGTCGGGTTAGCGTTGGGGAGTTTCCAAGTCGTCACTGGACCTACCTTGGCGTTGTCGGCAGGGAAAGGAGCAAGATCTCCGGAAGGATGAAAAAAACTTGGGTGTGTGTGTGGGAGGCTGAATCTTTGTCTGTGTCCCCATACCTGTGTGAGGGTTGAATGTACTTATTTGGTAGCCAATAATGCCTGATTTAGTGTGATTTTTTTAGATTTTTCCCATTTTTTGTGATTTTCCGAATTTTGCATGATATTTGATCACATTTTTTTGAATTTGTTTCCTAGGATCAAGGCTTTGGAGATCCTAGTTTTTTTTTATAAGAGAAATCAAATTTGGAATATTTTTTTTCTTCTCCTAAGATATTTTTGAAGATTTGTAAATTTGGGGTATTACAATAGGCACGAGACTTCTGGTGTGCATCCGCAAGTGTGTGTCTAACTGCAAAAACTTCGTAGATTCGTGACTTCCCTTTGAAAAGGCAAAACAAGAATGACTTCACGTCGATAGGTTAGCAACTTGTTGCTATAATCAAAACGGGTATTCACTTGTCTTCCCTTAGACGATTTGTCAGTCGCTCATTGAATGCACCGAGAACACACAGTACCTCTCAAGACGACCAAGCTAGCACACACAACCCTTGGCACTCTCTCACACGCAGTTGCAAGAGGTAAGAGCCAGGCGATCACTTAGCACCTTCCGTTCTTCGCCAAATCACACATATCACAAAGACTTAGAGTTTCACACAGATTACATAGACTTTGGAGAAAGACACTTTGATCGTGTAACCACGGCTGAGATATATGGAGGAGAACATTAAGGGAGTGTATTCATTTGGCAATCCCATTGATTTATTTTCAATTTTCAGCGGATCAGACCAATCTCAGCGTATACCTACTCAATGGTCGCTTCAACAGGGATGGAAAGTTCTTAAACGGTAACTTCCTTTAGTTAATTTATTTCATCCGAATTAGATAATTAAAATACCATAAATGTAGATAATTGGCCTTGAAGTCAAATGATAATTTATTGCTATTTGATATTATTAGTTTCCATAATAAAAATATATGGTTTCCAAATCTTTACTTGGAAAAATAATATCTTGATTTTGAGTTACCTCATAAAAGGATTTGATAAATCCAAAATATGTTCAATATATTTTGACATCTGAATATTTATTTTAAATATAAATTACAAAATAATTCAAAATATATTTCAACATAAAAAAGGTAATGTTATTTTCCATATTTTCATTGAGGAAACGTAACAAAACAGGAACGATTTACTGTAGAGTAGCAACATATAGCTCACTCTAGCTATGAGTCAACAACACTTTGTTCAAGCTCATCATTAAAGATAAGCATACAAATTATAAAACCATATGAAATACGTTACTTCGGTGCATTTTCAAAACCAAAAGTTAACATCTTGATGTGTCGCTCTTATATAGAATGAAATTGTAATATAGAATGAATACAATTATGATTTGTTTGGAAAGGAAGGAAAGAAAAGAAAAGAAAAGAAAAGAAGAGAAAAAAATTTTAATGTTAAGAGAGTGAGATTTTGGGAAGCGTATTTTCCCATCTTTTCCTTTCCTTTCCTCCATTCCCAAACAGAGCGTTATAGTTGAAGTTTAGTAAAATTTTGCTCACCACAACTCGGACAAGTAGACATGCCCAATAGCAATGCCAACTTCAAGTCTACATTAGTCAGTTTACAAGTTCTCCAGGTTAGTTTCGAGGTAAGAACCCGAACGTCTCGCGGTACCAACGATTCTAAAAAATTTATAACATAAAACATACTCAGTTTTGTTGAGAACTTGTCTTGATACTAACCCTATAGTATCCATTCTAGGTTTTACCCATATTCGATGTTTACCCATCATTTGAAAATAGAGAGAATTTTTTTTATGACAAAAAAATTTGCACGTCTAAATTTCTCGTTAAATTTAAAAATCATTTTAAATAATTGTTTATAAAATAATGATTCGTAATTTTATCACATAAATTTATGTTTGCCTAGTAATTTCTTACTAAATAACCTACTTGTTTAAACATATTACTAGTCATATTTTTTTCATATCAATATATTTAAAGAGTAAAATTTTTTATTCTGAAAAATAAATTATAAAACCTTTATTTTTATTGACTATAAATTGAGCCTGAATAGAACATATAAAATAAACTTAAATTTTTATATACCTCATTATTTTCCAAATAATTTTAAATTTTTGTTTAAAAGTATGATTACTCATGTAATCCCATGAAACAATTGAAATAATAAATTGCTTAAAACCTTTTCACAACGTTACATATTTTTTTTCACTCCTTAAAATATGTGCGTATTTTTTAATTTTATAAATATTTGAAAAAATGTTTTGTCTAGGTATCATTATCATTTTAAATTCAATTGACCAAATAAACCTTCATCTACAAACATGAAAATGAAAATATACAGTATCTCACGCTTTTACCTAACTGCTCGAGCTGAGTCAGAGGTCGAGCGTTCACGCCTCTTCAGACACAAATTAAAAAGGAATTAATAAAATGAAACGAGGTCACAGAAACCTTTAGTATTCCATGAATTTTTTTAATAATTTTCTATTATGATTTTGCCGAAACAAAACAAATTCTAAAGCATAAACTCAACATACCGTCTGTAATCCAAGTATATGAAATGGTGAGGACATTATTTTATTCATGTACTTTTGGGTTAACTCCAAAAATCCATATCTATTCAATGTTTTGGATTAGATTTTCTTATATGTTGATATTAATCCATAATGGAAAGTAGCTTCTAGTACAAAAAAAAATGTGTTATAGCAAACCAATTGTCTTGAACAAAAATAAGTTATATTTAAAAGATTATATATAATTGAATTTTAATGGATAAAAAAATTTCTATTGATTTGACTAAACATTTATCAATTTTAAAAAGTCACGTATAGTTTCAACTTCCGGAGATTTGCTCTTGCGAGTGAGCGTGGCATAGATTATATCTTTCCCTTGATATTCTTTGGTAGTGGCAATTTTATTGAGATAATGATGTGTGGGGCGGGAAGCGCCGGCGCCGATGACGAAATCGAAAAATAACGGGATGATGTTCGACGCACAGATTTACGTTGTTCGGCCAAAACCGGCCTACGTCCACGGGGAGGTCTTCCTTGAGATTCTACTATAATCAATGAGTTACACGATTATAAGCCATGAGAAAGTTTCACCCCGAGTCCTCGTAGAAAACCCTTTACCCAACTCTCTGAACATTCTCACCGCTCACCTTGTATCTCTCGTTCCAAGTATGACTCACCAGAGACCTCGGAGCGCGACAACCCGTCACCTCCCTTACCCTAGTTACAGATTCTACATCGCACTAACCCGTGGATCTCACTTTGAGTCGATCTCACATTCCTGTTTCGTAGCTCTGGACAATCTGTTTATTTATAATAGAGAATAAAATCTAGGGCAATATCTTTTCAATATCCCATAATATCACAAGAAATATTATATGATATTATTTACCAGATTTTCCAAGATTTCAATTTCGGATCAGATCCCAACAATCTCCACCTTTAGCCGAAGTCCTTGAAATCTTCGAAATCTCCTCCTAAATCTCCCAAGTCTCCGAAAAAGCTCTATGATCAAAATATTTGTTGTGCTTCCACGAGCCTTGACTTCGACTCTGAACTTCGCATAAACAACGCACTTGAGCAATCACTACACTATGATATCCACTCTCTATGCGTCCCACACCATTGGTCACAAACCGATGAACTTCACGATCATCACTAGAAGTCACACCTTTCATAGGCCTTCGACTTCTCCACCTGAAGCTACAAACAAGCTTCAACTCACTTGATCAAATTATTTTGCCCTTTAGAGCCTTGCCAACTCCCATGACTCCGACCCTAAATTCCACATGAACCTGCACTTGCGCTATCACTCACGTGGCTTTCACTATCCGCACACCACACACCTGATCATTAATCGGTGAACTCCACCTCACCGCAAGAAGCTTAGACTCTCATTCAGACCTCAAACTTCTTCACTAGGAACTAAGGAATCGTTCCCCCTTATTCTCAACACGTCCGTCAATCCCAAAAGTATCCACGTCGAACCCAGTGCACTAACTCCCATCGACGTCGTTTCTTGGCTCAAAATCCATGAGCAGATGCACACCTCTATGCATATGTGCTTCTTCCAAGCACTCTTATTACCAATCTGCATTCTCATCGACATTTAGTCCACTGCATCGTCATCCTTCGCCTATTAAGGCTCGCCCCCACTGAACTTCCGTCAAGAAAATCCATCGATTTTCATGACCTCGCTCTGATACCAATTGTTGGGCGGGAGCCGCCGGTGCCGATGACGAAATCGAAAAATAACGGGATGATGTTCGACGCACAAATTTACGTGATTCGGCCCAAACTGGCATACGTCCACGGGGAGGTCCTCCTTGAGATTCCACTATAACCAACGAGTTACACGATTACATGCCCTCATAAAGTTTCACTTCGAGTCCTCGTAGAAAATCCTCAACCCGACTCTCCAAACATTCTCACCGCTCACCGTGTATCACTTACTCCAAGTACAACGACTCACCAGAGACCTCGGAGCGCGACAACCTGTCACCTCCTTTATCCTAGTTACATAGTCTACATCGCACTAACCCTTGAATCTCCCGTTTCGTAGCTCTGGATAATCCGTCTATTTATAATAGATAATAAAATCTAGGACAATATATTTTCAATATCTCATAATATCACAAGAAATCTTACGTGATATTATTTATCAAATTTTTCAAGATTTCAACTTCAGATCTTAACAGGTACAGTGAATCTATTTATTTTGGGAGATAATGATGCGTATAGTGAATCTAATATTATTTTCGAGATTGTAATGAGATCATAACACGTTTATTGGCATTCCTCCTCATTTCATTCCCCCTTTCAATCGATCCCACAATCGCTTTTATTTTAGTGATTTGGAATAAGTAGTTGTTTTTAATCGCTGTCACAGCCAAACGCACCCTAAAAGGGGTTGGAAGAATTCAAGGGTGGGTGGGGGTGACCACCAACCCCGCCACAGCTTTCAAAGTGAATGGATGACCAACATAAACAGCAACAGTCTTTGACGTGTAATCCAAAACGATCAGAGACAACCAACCCTCAAAAGGTCTTGTTTTTTCTTTAAAATAAACAGCTTTTATGAAGGTTAATTTTGTACTTGTACGCGAACAGTAGCATTATTTATGAAAAAGAAGAATACAAGAGAACATGAAAGGAAGATAATATTAGAGTGTAACCTCCTGTTCTGGCTTATATATATATATATATGTGAAAAAGAGACGCATAATAGATTGAAATTGTTTGTATTTTTCTAGAAGTCTCTTTTTGAATGCATAACGAATTTCAATTTTTAAAGGCGGTGGGGGTGCGCCTCCCCGTCATCCCGCCTGGGAATTCTCCCAAAGTCAACGACAACAACAACAGCCTGGTCATTCATCCAGATCTATTCTTCCTAGATTTTCCCAACGACATCCCATAAAACCCTCAAAATGTAAGGTAGATTTACTTTTAATTTATCCTATTTTATTACCGGACACCAATTTAATTTCGGTGTCCTCTTTTGCCGGCGTTAACATCCATTATGTTATGTTATCTGAGTTGTCTTCCATCCCATCCAATGCTTTCTCTTGGGTTATCAAATTTGTGTTTTTTCCTTTCTTTCTTGTAACCAAATCTCATGTGATCTTGGTTATGAACTGCTGAGTTTTTTTTAACGATCTTAAGAGAGAGAAAGAAAAAATGTGTCTTAGCTGTGTAATCTTGATATAAAAAGGATCATCCTAATTTAATTTCTGTTTTTTTTTTAATCTAAGAGTTGGAAATAGGTAAATAAATAATTTGAAATATTTTTTCCATCCATAAAAGCAAACCACTTGTATTCCGTTTACCTTTTCTTTCCTTGTTTTAGAATATATGTATCGGGTGGTTGAATTTGTTGGTGAAGGAGAAATAAAGGATGAATCAAGAAATCCTATAAACGTGCCTCAATATTCGTTGGGTCTAAATCGAAGATGGTTAAGTGCAAGTACCTGTTCTCGTTTTTATTTATGACGATGAAGTTAAATCCCAAACCATCCTCGTCATGGTGGAGCAGAGGTTATGTGTCCGAAAAACGAATTGGAGTTTTTTTCCGAAATGGCTTGCAATTCATTTTAATCGAAGGAAAATAATTCCTTTTTGTTTTCCGGAAAAGTAGGTAACGTCGAATTAAGAAAGAAATTTCATGCGAGGCACGTCAACACACACATAACCCAAAAAGAAAGTCGAGTCGTAAAGGTTAAATAAAAATGTTGAGGTTGCTCCAGATGCCCCTTACGATTTTCATTCGAACTTTTATTATAGAAATAAAGGATTACCATCAATGAAATTTTCTAAAAAAAGAAAATTATTATAAAAAATTGGCAATTGACTAATAACTTGTATGTACAAAACCACACCAAACCACAAAATATTGATGAACGTGGACTTATGGGGATACTTACCAAGTCACAGGGGGGGATTAGAAAATGAACAGGGGACGCGGATTGTGTCCACATTCAAACCTCAACAACCAAACTCACCAACATCCCCAACTCAATCTCCCCTTGACCAAGGCATAAATATGACAACCACCTTCCAACAATCTATCCCTACCCAAATTCCATCCCCTTCCTCTGGATAATACATACAGGAGGCGCACAGAGCCGAATAGGGGTGGCGGTGTGATGGGGGTTGGAAGGGATGACAACACTAGGGGATCCCCCCTCCTTGATTTGATTGAGAATGCCGGAGGCTGCGCGGTCGTCGACGGTGGTTTGGCTACCCAGTTGGAGAAGCACGGTGCCTCCATTAATGACCCCTTGTGGAGCGCCCTTTGCCTCATCAACGAACCCCACATCATCAAACAGGTTGGTGTTCTAATGCCCTTCGCATGGAGATCACAGAACATGTTCCGGCTTTGTTCCTTTTATTAAATTAAAAGCCATACTGCTAAGGGTTTTGTTTGGGTTGTAGGTTCATATGGAGTATCTGGAGGCCGGTGCGGACATCATCATCACCTGTTCTTATCAGGTATGATTAGAATATGCACGTTTGTGACTCTGTTTCTCTGTTTCTCTGTTTCCCTTTCTTGATATTGGTTCGATTATGAGTTTGTGGATACAACGAACAGCATCATTGTAGTTCGTGAAGTCCACTGTTCTGTGGTTTGTCATTTAATTCTTGAATCTTGATTAGTTTTGGCCTTTTATGTCCGTTTTCCGCTGCATTAGCAGGCCACGGAATCATAGCGTGATCTCGACCAAATTTCATTTACAGGCTATAAAGTCGGCTGCCTATTAATATTGTTTGAGAAAGGTAAAGAATCCAAAATCTGTTGGCTGATTTGATTGTGTCAACTATGTTACGACAGGCAACGCTTCCGGGTTTTATTTCAAAAGGACTTTCAATGGAAGAAGGGGAGGCCTTACTAGTAAAGAGTGTGAAACTGGCTGTCGAAGGCCGTGATAAGTTCTGGGAATCTTTGAAAGCAACTCCTCTGCATAGCTACAACCGGGCATTAGTTGCAGCATCGATTGGAAGCTATGGAGCATATCTTGCCGATGGTTCAGAATACAGGTCGATTTCAAGTCTTTTAGTAAAAAATCCCACTAATGGATGGGATATAAATCATACTTTTCTATTCCTTCGTAGTCGAGCTAACATAATATTTTCCCTTTGGTTTGGTGCTTGCAGTGGATATTATGGACCCGATATCGATGTCAACAAGCTGAAGGATTTTCACCGGCGCAGGCTGCAAGTCCTTGTCAGTGCCGGGCCGGATTTACTAGCTTTTGAGACCATTCCTAACAAACTAGAAGCTCAGGTACTTTCTCGAAGTTCGAAGATTTGGACTCACATTCCGATTATGTTAATTGAATGCTTTTGTGACTAAACATGCTACTTTGGCAGCTTTTCCAGCTCCTGCAATACGAATAAATATTCCACTATCGAATTGGACATCCTGAACTTTTAACCCCTGAAATTATTTCAGGCTTGTGTTGAATTGCTTGAAGAAGAGAACATAGAGATTCCATCATTGTTATGCTTCAGTTCTGTAGACGGCGAAAATGCATCATCAGGAGACAGCTTCAAGGAGTGTCTGCAGATTTTGAATGGAAGCGATAGAATACAAGGGGTTGGTATCAACTGTGCGCCGCCACAATTTATTGAGAGCCTGATTCACAAGTTTAAGGGGGTATGATTATCTGAACTTCGCTCTGAATGGCACATGATAATTTGCATTGTTGCTGATCTGGGATTCCATTTCCTTAACCAGTTGACGAGTAAGGCAATTGTCGTGTACCCCAACAGCGGTGAGGTCTGGGACGGCAGGGCTAAGAGATGGCTGGTGAGTCATTGGAGATTGTCCATAAGCCCACTGCATTGGCCCTGTTGTAGATGATAACTGTATCCACCCTGTTTTTTATCAGCCGTCCCAGTGCTTAGGAGATGAAAAGTTTGAGAATTTTGCCATAAGGTGGAGAGATTCCGGGGCACAACTTATCGGTGGCTGTTGCCGGACAACGCCCACCACAATCAGTGCGGTTTCGAAGGTTTTGAAGCACCCAAAAGGCGCTGTTGGCTCCTGCCGGAGGTAGCCTTGGAAACGCCTCATCCAATTCATTATTCCCAGCGCGGCGTTCTTGGTGTTCACTGATTATAATAGAGGATGTAATTTAAGTTGATATAAAAATTTTTGAGTTATTTATTCATCATCTCTTACATATATGCATTTGTTTGTCTGTGTCTTCATGTACTGTGTGGAAATAGAGATTACCCAAAGCCTTTCGCATTATGCCTTTTGAACCATTCCACATTTGTTGTTTACTTTTGCGTGACAAAAGGCAGATAGTTTGAGGCATGTCTAGGACTTGATTCCGCTGGATGAAATTTACTTCAAAAAATTTAAAAACACAGCAACAGCTTTTAATTATTAAGAGAAATAATGGTGCACGCAAATTACCCTGAACTATCTCACTTTTACTAAAAAATTTACGGCATAACCATATGACTTTTACTAATTATTAATTCGTGCAACTTTCCCATATTTGCAATTTCAAATCATTTCTACTTTACTCCTTAAGCATTTTTCATCTTGTTTACTAGCAAACACGTAGGAGATACACGGATTCGGATGGTTCGTGAATATGAGAACCATATAACAAACAATCAAATAAAAGACACTTCAAACGAACGAAGAAAAACTTATGAATGTCATTAATGAAATTCCAAAAACAAGATTACAAATGTGTTTCGAAGATAAAAGCAAGATGGCAACCTCAATGTCTCTAATTTTGATAGTGTGCCTTTAAATAAAAACGATTTTACTCATAAAGCTAACCCTCTCAACCCACGTTTTCGGATCTTCTTCTTGTCCCGTGTACACTCGATATCTTGTTGTCTTTCGCTAGACACTCATTTCGCTTTGATTGATTAACATAACTCGCTTGCCTTGTTATTCTTTGTTATCGATCAGTCCGCCTATCAGTTTGATAACTCCGATCAAAAGTATTGTATCGCTCAGGCTCACTCACTTACTGGGCCTAACATTTGGCCTCCGGTTGATATCTTCATAGGCACCCCAAAATTTTGTTATTTAAACACGTCCCCTTATCTTAATGGTTGCAATGGATTGGATTCCTCTTACTTTCTAGCTCTAGGACACCATCTCCTCTTTAGATCCTTTGACATTTCTTAAACTAACACGTATCACCCATTCTACTTTGTTTGTTTAGATTTATGAATCCGTCCTTGTGAATAGCATAAAAGAGAGAACTAAAGTCAGTAAATTTACGGGTGTCTCACACGACTGGTTCAAATTATTCAATAATTGCTTTTCCTGAATGATATTTTGAACTAATTCAAGATCCGAGAAAATGTTGGCGCAGAATTGCGTTATCCGCAACACGTATCAAAGTTTACAATAATTTGTGGCCACCATAAAGCAAGTGAACAAAGATGGAAGAGGAAAGCAAATACTTGAATTGATAAAATAGTGCTGAATTACAAAGTTCAAGATTCTATACACTTACAGACATGACGTGAACGGAAATATAACAAAAGGGACTTGAAAACGACGACGGGGTGCTCCAAACGGACGCCATTGGACGAATGACAGGTACGGAGATCATTTTAGTGGAATCTACCTTGGTGGATCGGTGGTCGGATGTAGTGAAGTAATGGTAGTTTTAGGACGTTGTTTCATGACGCTTTCCGGAAGCTGTGGGGAGAGCAAAAGTTGTTGACCAACTAAGACAAATTCTGGGTTTGTGTTGAGTTGATCGTCCAATTCTCATCGCTCTTTCTGCCTTTTATGTTCCCTGAATCTTGTAGATGCGGTTATTCTGTTGATACGTGATCTCTCTAGATCGTGTGCTCGATTTGATCCCTATTTTATAAGAGCCATGCACATCATATCTCAGATAGCTTCTCTAAACTTGCCACGTGTCATGTTCCATCTTCATGGCCAGACGTTGTTTAAAGTGAATCCGCTCGAGACAATATGGATTCTTGAGCAAGTGAACAAAGATGGAAGAGGAAAGCAAATACTTGAATTGATAAAATAGTGCTGAATTACAAAGTTCAGGATTCTATACACTTACAGACATGACGTGAACGGAAATATAACAAAAGGGACTTGAAAACGACGACGGGGTGCTCCAAACGGACGACGTTGGACGAATGACAGGTACGGAGATCCTTTTAGTGGAATCTACCTTGGTAGATCGGTGGTCGGATGTAGTGAAGTAATGGTGGTTTTAGGACGTTGTTTCATGACGCTTTCCGGAAGCTGTGGGGAGAGCAAAAGTTATTAACCAACTTAGACAAATTCTGGGTTTGTGTTGAGTTGATCGTCCCATTCTCATCGCTCTTTCTGCCTTTTATGTTCCCTGAATCTTGTAGATGCGGTTATTCAGTTGATACGTGATCTCCCTAGATCGTGTGCTCGATTTGATCCCTATTTTATAAGAGCCATGCAGATCATATCTCAGATAGCTTCTCTAAACTTGCCACGTGTCATGTTCCATCTTCATGGCCAGACGTTGTTTAAAGTGAATCCGCTCGAGACAATACGGATTCTTGAGCACTGTCCAGCTATCCTGGTTTTCGAGTTGTGTTAAACCGTCTACAACCTTCTCGAGAAACACTTCTCGTGTAATGTTAATCTTACGCCCATGCTCGAAAGGCATTTCTCAAGTAGTGCCCATACAGAGTTTTACCTCTTCGGCCACTTAAAGATGAAGCCCAAAATTCATGTGTCAACAGTAAGCTCCCCCTTTGTTAAACATAATGTGGGGAACCTTATGTTTATCCTATCATAAAGATTTTATTTTCAAGTCATCAAAACGTTTACATTTTAACATTGTACTGTGTTTTAGACTTATCGAGCAAGAAACTCCTTTCCCACCCATTTATTATCAGGTTTCCAGGAACACCAATCGTTTTCCCTCTTTCAGAACCCTTGTTTCTTTTCGACTTCTAGAAAAGTTCTTCTATAAAAGTTCGGTTCTTTCTTCGACCAACCTTCGCCCCCTGTCCATCTTCTTCCCAAAGTTCTGAACTTTTCCTCATCGGCACGAGATACACGAGCAATGTCTCCTCAGAAGATGTCCGACCAGGTTCGATTCAACCGGTACTATAATTTTGCTGACCCACAAGTGGTCATCCCCATTCCAGATTGTGATCATCCGCCTATGACGTTGGGCCCCTATTGCTATTGACTGCTCTCAAGAGCATGAAATTCCTCAAACCTATCTCCTGACCACATCAACTATTCCGGTATGTTGCTTTGAATTTTCCACTCCTGTCAACTGGCTCAATGTGAAATAGCATGTAGGGTTTCCTCCGACCGATGCTTCCACTGTGAAGTGGTTTAAACAATGGGAAGAAAAGTTAGATGAAAAGCTACGTTGTTTGGGTTTAAAGGATTTGGTAACGATCTCGAGGAGGATGAGATTTTGTGATCCCAAAGTCTGCTCTAGTTTGATCCATTTTTGGAATTCAAGATTGAATGCTTGCTTCCTTCCCGAGGGACCTATGACCGTTACTATAGAAGATGCCTATTTGCTGACGGGTTCATCTGCCTCGGATAATAATGCCCATCTTCATAAAGCAGAGGAAGATAAGTTTTTAGACAACAGTCATAAGATCCACAACACGGTCAACATTCATATGGAACTATTCCACGGTGAAGGAGGAAAAACTACTAAATGAGAAGCAGAACAAGAATTTGACTTTTATCTCGAATGACTCAGCAAGTATATTTTATGTAGTCTTGGAAAGCAAGCTGCTACCTACATGTCTTGGATCGACAACTTTTTAGTTTAGATTGATGAGACTGTAGCCTTCGCTCCTGTCCTTCTCCAATTGCTGTATAGAAGTCTTCGGAGTGCTTTGTTCTTGGGAAAGATAAGGGTTTCCCGAACCATCCATCTAGGGGTCCGATATGGTTACTTCATTTATGGACACGTCTTTTACCCTTTATTGACTTCCTTTGACAAATCAGTACTCAAGGGTGAGAGGTGTTTTGGACTTGATATAACTCTTCACATGTGTAGTGACCCAAGCATTTCGTCTCCTAAAATTGTATCTTTCCTGATGAATGAGTTGGCTGATCCCAAGAAGGAACGAGAATGGGAACCATATCCCAAGAATGATCCCAATAAGTTCTATGAAGCTGGAGACAGCTTCCTTGAGTGGTCTTATCGGGACAATGCCTTGACACTTCGAGACTTAGTGGGAGTCTGCCCAGGAGATAAGTTTACATTTGAGATGTATAACCCCCAGCTATGCGCTGACAACTCCGTTTTCTTCAAGATATCAATGTTCCTTTCTCGAGATCATACAACAGTTTCGTCCACGGGAAGACTGCGACCAGATATCTTAAGTAAGCAGACGAGGTGTTATCTCGAACTGCCTTGTCTTCAGTCAAGTTCCCATTCCAGAGGAACGATGGGATTTATGCATCCGAACTTTTCCAAGTCTACTGGACCATGACGTGGTCTGAACTACGAGGTTTCATGACTATCTTAGATCGCAACTTGGATGATCTTTATATACCCAATCTCGATCCAGAAACTTAAACTTATATCATCGACTATTATTAACTTGAATCTGTTTGTTTTGTAGCTATTGTTAAGATTGAGACTAGAATCTTGCCCAAGGCAATTTCTGATCAGGAGCCTTTAGAGCCAAAGAAGAAGCGCAAAGTCCGAACATTGAAGTCTCTTGAAGAAGAAAACCTTGGGGAAGAACGATCTAAAGCTCTAGAGGATCGTCCATCACAGTAGAGTGAGGAAATAGATCATGAGAGAGCACCTTCTCTTAAGCAGCAGAAACACAGCTTCATGAGACAGGTAAAGCTTGTCCTTGAAGATGAGGTTCCTCCTCCTATTCCTGATGATGAGGTATTTTCTTACCTTTTCTCCCTTCTCATTTCTTGAATTAATTTATTTTCTTCAGATTCTTTACTCCTAAGAATGAAACTGGCTGATCTCCACGTTAGAGCAACTGAGGGGGGAACTCCAGAACTTCCCTTGTCTTCTCGAAATTCTTTGGAAACTCAAGGTGTTTCGTCTCTCCAGGACATTGGGGTAACTCAAGATAGTGCACCAACTGTGAAAACTCTAGATACCTCACTCCTTAGGGATGATGAGACAAACAATGACAACGTCGAGATGGAAATGGAGCCTTCTGCCATTCCTCCCGTTGTCACAGAGAAAGCCACATGCACAGCAGAGCTGTCTTCTGAAGAACTCCCTCAAGAGGATATTCCATCTAGTGTAAGTCAAATGTTTTTCCTCCAAACTTCAAGTCCCAAAGTTTTTCTTTTCTAACAGTTCACTTATTCCTTTAGCAGAGCTTTAATCTTCAGGCTCCAGCAGCAAGTCTTCCTGACGATGGCGTTAATGAAGAGCTTAAGGACGCAACTTCATTCCTGAGGAAGTGGCCAATGGAGAACTATTGGATGATGTTAAACAATTTTGGGTGGACTTCCAGTTCGTAATTGACTTCCTCTACACTGCTATCATCTACACGGAGGACAGTTTTCGAACAATACAAAGCTGCATTGAAAGGGATTGCTCTTCCTCCTCTAGCGACAGCGGACCAAATCATTGCCTACATCCGTTTTCAACGACGTTATTGGCTTCACTGGCATGACCAAATCGTTGCCTGCAACCAAGTTACTAGACACAAGGCTCTAGAGATTAGGGCTCAATAAGAGTTGGCAGAAGCTCAAGTACAACATGAGCTCAACCTCTTGAATGCGAAGATTGGACGTAAAAGTCATCGTCTAAACGTTGTTCGGGAGAAGATGCAGGAACTTGCCAAGTAGGAAAAAGCTCTCTTAAAATCCTTATCTGAACTCGAAAAGACTCGAGTAATGAAGTCAGCTGCTGCAGAGCCAAATGAAACTTTAAGGCGAGAAGCCGTGTTGGCTGAGGCTGTATTGAAGGAAGACAAGATTCGAGAAGAACAACGCTTATAACTTATTAAGCGTTTCATTGATTCCAGCCTAAGCCATAATGAATCTTCTTTTGTCTTTAATGACATTTAATGACATTCAAAGCCTTGATTACTACTAATCTTCTTTGCATACTATGCTTTCAACTTTTTCGAGACGTTTCGCTGCAACATTTACTCTCTTTTCCATCGAACATTTTTAATACTGTAAAATAAGGCTGCTAGGATTCTCTATAAAGCAACAGTTTCTAAGATTCTCTACAGTTTCTTCACGGGTCTTACAGGACTCTTCTTCATTGTGCCTTTTAATTGGCTATGAATAGACTCGATTTCTATGTGAAAAGCACATACCTTCACATTGAATAATGTCTTGTCGAGATGTCGTTCTTCTCTCGTTTCTCTGTTTTCAAGGCGTATGTTCACAACCTTTAGTTCCTTGAAAGCCTAGGTTCACAAACTTTAGTTCCTTGAGGCTCAGAGGCTTCATTTGAGCCATGTGAGCGAGTGTTCATTGAGAGACTTCTCCGAGTTTCTCATTTTCTTGCACTCTACCCTGGGAAAGAGGAAATAAACTCGAGAGCGCTCTTTTTCGATTTTCACTGCCTAGATGTATCGTTACTCGATTCCTCCTCTTCGTCCATCGACCTTGGAGAGGGAAGGAGACCACTAGTTAGGCACCGGGGACTTGGCTTGTCAGATGACCCGTGGACACATAGGAACTCGTGGCGACTCTTTTCTTTGCTTTGGCTTTCCACTAGAGGAGCTGGAGAATGAGAGGAGTTTTTTTGCAAAATTTCAGTCTGGGTGTTGGTAGAACTCAGTCCCATGACTGGATGACGCACAAGGAGAAGTGCCTATTTACTGTCTTGACTAACAGCGCCGATGGATTTGACTAGAAGAGCTTGCGAACCAGACGATGCTTATGGATCAAATATCATGTATTTCTTTTCTAAACATTACTCTATCCTCTATAGTGATGATTATAATATGTTATAAACTTTATTTCTAAAGAATTGTCTTACTTCCATTTGCTTCCACAAACTCGAGAATCTCCTCTTTAAGACTTCTCTGTGAGTTTCCCAAATAGTTGGTTTGTAAGATTTTAAATATTTCCCATTAATTTTCAACTCATGTGGATGACCTTCGAGGTCAGCTAAATGATACAAGTCCTTTGGGAACAGTTCTTTAACCTTGAACGGACCTTTCTAATTAGGTGACCACTTCCTCAGGAAGTAATCCCAAGTGCCAATTGGGAGAATCATTTTCCATACCAACTCCCCTTCCTTGAAGATTTTGGAATGGACCTTCTTGTTATAATACCTCATTATTCTCCTTGTTTGAACTTCCATTCTGTTTGCTGCTCTTGCACACAGGTCCTCGAGATACTCAAGTTCTCGAGGATTGTTTTCTCGACTTGTGTTTTGTTCCGCTTGATTAACCCGAATGGGTACAATGGCTTCTTGCCCATTCACCAAGTTGTAAGGCGCCTCCCTAGTAATATCTCTTTTGGTGACTCTCAAACTCCATAATGTCTTGAGGAGTACTTCGTGCCACCTCCTAGGGTTATTCTAAATCATTTTCTGGACGACATTCTTAATAAGCTTATTTGTAGATTCTGCTTAGCCATTAGACTGTGGATAATACGGTGAGGAGGAGTTGATGATAAAATCGAATTCTCTCGTGAATTGCCGCATCTGTTCTCAATCAAACACGGTTCCATTATCCACTACTACATTGAATTGGGAATCCCAATTCACAATTCACAAGTCGACCCATCAAACCAGGCTTCCCATAGTTCTTGCATTTCTTCTTCTTGATCCACTGAAGTCTCACTCGAGTACTCTGCTAAGAAATCTGCAAGGACTTGTTCTTTGAAGACCTTTTGAGGTCTGAATTTCAAGTCATACGTAAAGAGTACTAGACTCCACTTACTAACCCTTCCAGCAAGTAGAGGACTCTCAAAGAATGTTTTTAAAACTTGTGCTTTTGAGACCACATATACTTTGCTACTCCCTATGTAGTGTCTCAGCTTAGTAAATGCGTAATATACTGACAGGCACAGTCTTTCCGGAGCTGTATACCTTGTCTCAACAGGATTCAAAAGTTAAGATAAATAAAACAAGGCTCCTTATCTCTTCTGGTCATCTTCTTGAGCCAGGAGTGCACCTATCGTGGTGGCATTTTCTACTACGTATAAAATAGAAGGCTTCCCGAGTTGGGGTGACGCTAAAACTAGAGGCTTTGTTAAATAGGCCTTGATCTTCTCGAATGCTTGTTCATGTTTATCTGTCCAAATATATCTATTATTTCCTCTCAATAATATTGTGAAAGCATATATTGTTTCCTGCCAGATTCCCAATAAATCTCCTCACAAGATTAACTCACCTGAGAAAAACCTGTAACTTTTTCTTATTCCTCGAGGGTTGCAATTCTTGTATTTCTTTGATTTTACCTGGATCAATTTGAATCCCTTTCTGATGTACTAAAAATCCAAGAAATTGTCTAGCTTGAACCCAAAGCACGTACTTCAATGATTTAATCTCAAATGATGGTTTCTCATTTGGAGAAATGCAGCTCGGGGGTCCTCAACATGTGAATCATTCATTCTCGACTTTACAACTATGTCGTCAGTATAAACTTCTACCGTCTTTTCTATTAAAGAGTCAAAAAATGGCATTCATGGCCCTCTGATATGTTGCTCCGACATTTTTTAATCCAAATGGCATTACTACCCACTCAAAGATACCAATTGGACATCGGAAGGCTATTTTGTAAACATTCTCCTCGGCGATGAAGATTTGATCATATCCAAAGTAGCCATCCATGAATGACATAATGATATTTCTTACTGTCTTATCAATGAATTCATTAGCTATTGGCATCGGATATTCATCTTTTGGAGTTGTTTTGTTCAGATCTCGAAAATCTATGTACACTCGAATCTTACCATTTTTCTTCACTACAGGGACAATGTTCGAGATCCATTCCGTATATCTGGATTCCTAATATATCCGGCTTGAAAGAGCTTTCTTACATCTTCGTCCCCGACCTTACTTACTTCGCCCGCCATTCTCCATGGAGCTTGTTGTACAGGTTTAAAGTTTTCTTGAATCGGGACTTTATGTTCCACCAGGCTTCAATCCAGTCCTGGAATTTCCGTGTAATCCCAAGCGAAACAGTCTCGAAATTCGCATAACAACTCTATTAAGGCAGACACTAGTTTATTATCTAGAATAGCACTCATATACGTGAGTCTGGGATTCTTTTCTGAACCAAGATTAATACTAATCAAAGGGTCTGATGCTGAAAACAAAGTTTCTCGACAATGATTGTCGAGTTGCAAAGAAATAACACCTAGAAATTGTCTATAACTGAAAGAAATTGACAACGGTGCGATGCAACGCACTTTTTCATCACAATCTAAACACCCTAAGGGATGTGCTTCTTGGTGCACATCAACTAGATCTTCTTCTTCTTCTTCTTCTTCTTTAATTTTTGTAAGTGCCCTCTCGCAGGAGTCTATCGGGCACTAACTCCGCGTCACCAACTTGATCTTGATTTCTTTCCTCATTCTGTCCTGGGTGATTCTTGATTTCAACTTCCATTTCTCCAACCCTGATCCCATCTTGGGTCAAGACGATTTCTCCTTCCGGCATTCCTTGAGGCTTCTCGCCCATCCAAGTAATAGGGATCCCTTCTTCAGGCACGAACATCCCTAGGTTGTCCTCGAGCTCTTCATCCCCTGGAGCTAATACAGTAAAGCTGAACAGTGGAGTGAAACCTCTAGCTCGAGGAGTGTCATCTTCTTCATTTCCCCATCCAGTTAGGATTATGGGAGGCTCGGCTCTCATTACCTAAGCCTGACAGACTATGACCTTCTCGATTTCAGGGTTCTCATGATCATCCTTCTCTTGCTTCTCCCTCTCGAGTTTTGCAATGAAATATAGAGACTTAGTTTCACAAGAACAATGGTTCTTATCAACCCGCACAAGTTCTATTTCATCATCAAGTCGTATCATCAACTCTTTATGTAGAGTCGAAGGTATGTCAACCGCTTTATGGAGCCAATCTTGACCCAAGAGAGCGTTGAAAGTCGAGGCAATGTCCAACACAAAAAAGCCGTCTCCATCTCGTGTCTCTCGACTTGGAGGTTTACCGAGAACACTCCCATGCATTCTGACCTCTTCCCATTAAAGGCGGTGATCGACATCCTTGTATCTGTCAACTGCCACCTTTCTTTACCCACTGTAAGAAAATTTACAAAAGGAAGGATGTTGACCGTAGCTCCATTGTCGACTAACACCTTATTCATCCTTACTCCATCGAAATCTGCAGTGATGTACATGGAATGAATATGTTGCCTCATCCCGAGAGAAGGCTTCTCAAACCAGTGAAGTGGCGATCCTTTTGAATACTTAGGGTTTGACCTAGGAACCTTACGCATTGTGCCATTAACGAGAATGACTCTTTTACCTTCTCTCGAGAAGCAGGCGGGTAACTCCACCACGTTACAAGCCACTATGGGATCTTCACTTTCTTGGTGTTAACAAGGGGATCCCTCTTGTATTGGCGTGTAATCCACATATTCATCATAGTGTTTCTCTTCTTCGCCTTTTGCTTGTTCATGTTTATCTGTCCAAATATATCTATTATTTCCTCTCAATAATATTGTGAAAGCATATATTGTTTCCTGCCAGATTCCCAATAAATCTCCTCACAAGATTAACTCACCTGAGAAAAACCTGTAACTTTTTCTTATTCCTCGAGGGTTGCAATTCTTGTATTTCTTTGATTTTACCTGGATCAATTTGAATCCCTTTCTGATGTACTAAAAATCCAAGAAATTGTCTAGCTTGAACCCAAAGCACGTACTTCAATGATTTAATCTCAAATGATGGTTTCTCATTTGGAGAAATGCAGCTCGGGGGTCCTCAACATGTGAATCATTCATTCTCGACTTTACAACTATGTCGTCAGTATAAACTTCTACCGTCTTTTCTATTAAAGAGTCAAAAAATGGCATTCATGGCCCTCTGATATGTTGCTCCGACATTTTTTAATCCAAATGGCATTACTACCCACTCAAAGATACCAATTGGACATCGGAAGGCTATTTTGTAAACATTCTCCTCGGCGATGAAGATTTGATCATATCCAAAGTAGCCATCCATGAATGACATAATGATATTTCTTACTGTCTTATCAATGAATTCATTAGCTATTGGCATCGGATATTCATCTTTTGGAGTTGTTTTGTTCAGATCTCGAAAATCTATGTACACTCGAATCTTACCATTTTTCTTCACTACAGGGACAATGTTCGAGATCCATTCCGTATATCTGGATTCCTAATATATCCGGCTTGAAAGAGCTTTCTTACATCTTCGTCCCCGACCTTACTTACTTCGCCCGCCATTCTCCATGGAGCTTGTTGTACAGGTTTAAAGTTTTCTTGAATCGGGACTTTATGTTCCACCAGGCTTCAATCCAGTCCTGGAATTTCCGTGTAATCCCAAGCGAAACAGTCTCGAAATTCGCATAACAACTCTATTAAGGCAGACACTAGTTTATTATCTAGAATAGCACTCATATACGTGAGTCTGGGATTCTTTTCTGAACCAAGATTAATACTAATCAAAGGGTCTGATGCTGAAAACAAAGTTTCTCGACAATGATTGTCGAGTTGCAAAGAAATAACACCTAGAAATTGTCTATAACTGAAAGAAATTGACAACGGTGCGATGCAACGCACTTTTTCATCACAATCTAAACACCCTAAGGGATGTGCTTCTTGGTGCACATCAACTAGATCTTCTTCTTCTTCTTCTTCTTCTTTAATTTTTGTAAGTGCCCTCTCGCAGGAGTCTATCGGGCACTAACTCCGCGTCACCAACTTGATCTTGATTTCTTTCCTCATTCTGTCCTGGGTGATTCTTGATTTCAACTTCCATTTCTCCAACCCTGATCCCATCTTGGGTCAAGACGATTTCTCCTTCCGGCATTCCTTGAGGCTTCTCGCCCATCCAAGTAATAGGGATCCCTTCTTCAGGCACGAACATCCCTAGGTTGTCCTCGAGCTCTTCATCCCCTGGAGCTAATACAGTAAAGCTGAACAGTGGAGTGAAACCTCTAGCTCGAGGAGTGTCATCTTCTTCATTTCCCCATCCAGTTAGGATTATGGGAGGCTCGGCTCTCATTACCTAAGCCTGACAGACTATGACCTTCTCGATTTCAGGGTTCTCATGATCATCCTTCTCTTGCTTCTCCCTCTCGAGTTTTGCAATGAAATATAGAGACTTAGTTTCACAAGAACAATGGTTCTTATCAACCCGCACAAGTTCTATTTCATCATCAAGTCGTATCATCAACTCTTTATGTAGAGTCGAAGGTATGTCAACCGCTTTATGGAGCCAATCTTGACCCAAGAGAGCGTTGAAAGTCGAGGCAATGTCCAACACAAAAAAGCCGTCTCCATCTCGTGTCTCTCGACTTGGAGGTTTACCGAGAACACTCCCATGCATTCTGACCTCTTCCCATTAAAGGCGGTGATCGACATCCTTGTATCTGTCAACTGCCACCTTTCTTTACCCACTGTAAGAAAATTTACAAAAGGAAGGATGTTGACCGTAGCTCCATTGTCGACTAACACCTTATTCATCCTTACTCCATCGAAATCTGCAGTGATGTACATGGAATGAATATGTTGCCTCATCCCGAGAGAAGGCTTCTCAAACCAGTGAAGTGGCGATCCTTTTGAATACTTAGGGTTTGACCTAGGAACCTTACGCATTGTGCCATTAACGAGAATGACTCTTTTACCTTCTCTCGAGAAGCAGGCGGGTAACTCCACCACGTTACAAGCCACTATGGGATCTTCACTTTCTTGGTGTTAACAAGGGGATCCCTCTTGTATTGGCGTGTAATCCACATATTCATCATAGTGTTTCTCTTCTTCGCCTTTTGCTTGTTGTACCCCATCTCGAGGCTCACTTACCTCTCTTGGCGAAACACTTTTTCTCCTTTTGATTTCCCTCTGAGTACGTCTTAGAATTCTCTTACGTAACGACTTTGGAATCACTATTTTCCTATAGACTTATTGCCATTCTGATTGTGGCTCCTTCATGGGCTTTTCTACAATTCGCCCAAGATTTTTAACAAGGCGTTTTACATAAACAAAATCTCTCTTTTCGGGGTCATAGCCCCGAATTTACTGCATGTTAGGTTCAATCACCATAGCATTAATAAATTTTGTAGTAAGATTACCTGTGATCTCATATTTGAGCTTGATGTCAATCTCTTCGTTGGTTGAGATCCGAACCAACTTCAAGAAGTACACCACACATCACTTGGTGCAATCAGCTTGCACTTCTCACAGAGCATCCCTTCCTCGAGAAAACATGCAATTTGTGGACCTTCTTGAATTAACTTTGGATTGACCTAGATCACTTCCTTTCCTTTTGTTTCAACATATGTCTTCTCGACTTTGGCAACTTCGAGAGCTGGGACATCCTTTTTTGGGTGCTTGTTTGGTGTTTGTTCTCTAACGACACGCCCAGTCTTCTCATGATCATCCATCTGTTTGCGCGTACGGGACTTGTTGACCTGATCACCCTCATCATAATGCCTTTGTCGGTATTCACGCCCGAGAGATCCAGACGAAGACCTCCTGAAGTATATTTTGGGCAAAGCGAGAGTATGACGACACCATTCTCATTGCCACCTCCTCGAGCTGAGTTAAACCATACCATAGGCTGTCTTTGTTCATCTGCAGGAACCTATGGAAATTGCGACATTTGTCCGTAGTGTGGGTGGAATCTAAGTGCCAGTGGTAATGTCCATCATGAATATCTCGAATAGGACAATTCACCACCTTCTTCTCGACCAGGTGCTTGAAAAGCCAATTGGCGACATTAGTCTCTCCGGACACCTTGATTCCCTAAGACATTATGAACATCAGTCTCGGGATAAAATGCAGAGGTATCTTCATCAACACTACATTTAACGCACTTATTTTCAGATTCTAGCGAATACATATGAATTATAGGCTCTTCACTAAAGGGATTATCATTTACAACACTCGATCAAGTCTTGAATCAGATTTCTAAAATGTATACACTTGAGTTGCATGAGTAATGTTCCAAGCCATTTACAATACTTCCTACGTTTTTCTCGATCATTCTGCGGCAATTTATGCCCCAGGCCTAAATTTTATACGCCCTTTCTGGTGCAACTAATCAAATATTTTATCCATATGATCTATGTCAAAGGAGAATTTTCTTTCCTCATCAGTTTTTTGAGAAATTCGAGCTTTAGAATTTTTCTTTACTAAGGGCTCGCATACTGTTGGTTCCCCTTTTATGAAGTCGGCTACATCAATCTCCGCCCAGGGTTTTACTTGATAGTTTCTAACTGAATGAAATTCTTCTAACAAGAGATTATGATACTTAGTTGCTCGCCTCGAAAGATCATGAGTCTCCAAAACGCTCTCCCTAGAGTTTCTTCCTTATCTCTAGTGACAGGGTGTTCTGTGCTATCTCGAGTTGATCTCTTTCAGCTAATGTTGTTGGGCATTTTAGTAGGTTCATCTTAAATTTAACTAAAAACAAAGCCGGACTTTCTCCAGGTAACAGTTTCATTCTCATGATCTCTGCTAAAGAGATTACTAAATCAAGTTTATCAAATGCCTTAAGAAACTAAGTCTGCATCTCAATCCAATTTGGAATGGAATTCAGGAAAAATCTCGAATACCAGCCAAACGCATCTCCAATTAGGGAATTTGGGAACATTTGAGCTTTAACATATCATCGTTCGACATTTTCCCTATATGATGAGTAAATCTAGCTATATTTTCCCAAGAACAAAGTAAAGCTGGGAATCCTATATCCTCGAGGTATCTCTATCCCCCATTCTATATAATCGGGAATCAGACTCCTATACAAACACACTTCTTCAATTCTTGCACCTGGGACCATATGAGCTACAATTCGAGCAATTTGTCCGCTCAAGTCAGGGGCAGGGTTAGAATACGTTTTTAGATTGATGTCACCATCCTTAGGTTTATAATAAAAAGTTTCAGTTTGCCATACATTATGTTCAAGGTCTACATATGTTGGATTGACATTCTTGCTAGGCTCAGGCTTTGGGCTTTTTGAACTACCCACACTAACTTCGAACAATCCATTAAAATTCCCAGGATGCGGGTCAGTACGCTCGTTGCAAGGACTCCCATTGACCTTCTACTTTCCAGCAGCTCTAGCATCTCCCATGAATGATTTTCTCCAAAGGATTCATTCTTTTTCTCACACCTATCACCCCTAAGGAGACTTATGATATCTGTTAGTTCGTGATGCATTTCATCCATTCGAATTTCTAGTTCTCTATGACTCTCTGCTAACTCCAATTTTAATTCTCTTATAGGACTACCAAACTCTTGTTTGGTTACGAAGTCAGCAGGAGAATAGAAAAGCCAAGGGTTGTTCGGAGGCCCTATGAGCACATCCTGATTTCCCTCAATTTGGTTTTCAATGATTTTCCCTATATCAATAGGGGTCAATCTCTGTAGGATTTTTCCCATTTTTAGCTCGAGGCATCCTTTCAAGAAGCTTTCTGAATTCTTAAAAATTTTCTCCCACTGTGGTCGCTAAAAACGTGTCGGCGCGGAATTGAGTACCCCGCAACACATATCGAATTTTACAGTGATTTGTTGTCGTCGCAAAGTAAGTGAACAAAGAAGGAAAAGGAAAACGAATACTTGAATTGATAAAATAATGCTGAATTACCAAGTTCAAGATTCTACACAGTTACAGACATGACGTGAACGAAATTACAACAAAAGGGAGGAAATCATGATGTGTTTCTTACATATGTAGACCTACAGTGCTGAATTACAAAGATCAAGATTCTACACTTTCATCCGATGTGTTTCCCTTATAACTCCAATCACAAGTACAGTATCGCTCAGGCCCACTCACTTACTGGGCCTACTATTTGGCCTCCAGTTGATATCTTCATAAGCTCCTTAAAAGCTTATGACCCAAAATTTTGTTATCTAAACACGTCCCCTTATATTTTTAACTTGTAATTGGTAAGGATCTTTGTCATTGGAAAGCCAAAATTCCCCACCTTCCTCATTTCAACCATTTGAAAGGTTGCAATGGATTTGATTCCTCTTACTTTCTAGCTCTAGAACACCATCTCCTCCTTAGATCCTTTGACATTTCTTAAACTAACACGTACCACCCTTTCTACTTTGTTTGCTTAGAGTTATGAATCCATCCTTCTGAATAGCATAAAAGAGAGAACTAAAGTCAGTAAATTGCCCGGTGTCTCACACGATTGGTTCAAATTATTCAATAATTGCTTTTTTTTGAGTGAGATTCTCAACTAATTCAAGATCGGAGAAAATGTTGGCGCGGAATTGCGTTCCCCGCAACACGTATTGAATTTTACAATGATTTGTGGTTAGCATAAAGTATATGAACAAAGATGGAAAAGGAAAGCGAATACTTGAATTGATAAGACAATGTTGAATTACAAAGTTCAAGATTCTATACACTTACAGTTATGACGTGAACGAAAATACAATAAAAGGGACTTGAAAACGACGACATAGTGCTCCAAACGGGCGACGGTGGATGAATGGCAGCTACGACAGATCCCTTCAGTGAAATCTACCTTGGTGAATCTGTGGTCGGATGTAGTGAAGTGATGGTGGTTTAAGGACACTGTTTCAGGACGCTTTCAAGACACTATGGGGAGAGCAAAAGCTCTAGTCCAAGTTAGACAAATTCTGGGTTTGTGTTGAGTTGAACGTCCTATTCTCATTGCTCTTTCCACCTTTTATGTTCTCTGAAACTTGTAGTTGCGGTTATTTAGTTGATATGTAAACTCTCTAGATCGTGTGCACGATCTGATCTCTATTTTGTTGGAGCCATGTACATTGTATCTCAGATGGCTTCTCTAAACTTGCCACGTGTCATGTTCCATCATCGTTGCCAGACGGGGTTTAAAGTGAATCCGCTCGAGACAATACGGATTTTCGAGTACTGACCAGCTATCTGGGTCTCGAGTTGTGTTAATCCGTCTACAACCATCTTGAGAAATACTTCTCGAGTAACACTAATCTTAGGTACATGCCCATAAAGAGTTTTACCTCTTCGGCCCATTAAAGATGAAGCCAACAATTCATATGTCAACAGAAAAATATCGTGGTGAAAGCTGCTTTACATCTTAATACGATCTTATGTTTTTATTTGCACATAGAATTTTCAAGAGATTGGGCTTATTCAAGAGAGGCCCATTTATTCAGAAAAGTCCATACATTCGGTCAACTCATGCAGCGGATGTCGAGTTCCTTGAGATTTTAACAAGCAGCAAGGGTTGCAAGGAAATGCGTACTCGGGGAAAGCATTAAATACTCAAGATGAGCGTTCACTAGAAGAGCTTGAGAAGAAGACCAAGTGCTCGAGATGGACCGATAACTAATGTTGTAGGACTAGAAGAGAAATGCTTATAACGCTCGAGATGGACAAGTGGCAGCTAGTGGGAGAACTCGAGAAGAAGTATCCACAAGAAAGAGCAGTTGGGGCGTGATCTCCATCAACGAAAAAAAAATCACCTAGCCATCATTTACACTACCTCAACAAACGAGGAATTTGACTATACGGAGTGTAACATGCAACATATCCAACGGCTGTTGATATGGCAGAAATCTTGAGTCTAATTATGAGAAGCTCATAAATCTAGACCCATTTTATGAGAAACCCGCAAAGCTATTTCGTTGATCCACAACAAGTCATACTAAGACAATTATAGAAATTTTAGGCCCATTATACGGGAAGCCCATAAGTCCAGAGGTCTGTAAGAGTGTTTGTAAGCTCACCGTTATACGCGCCCGTCAGGGAAAGTGATACGTCTACGAAGGCAAAACCGGGAAAGATCTTGACTCCGAGATTTTCGGAAAAGTACTTATGGGGCCACGTTCCCATTATTTGAAACAATATTCTGATGGAGAAAAATCTGGGAAACGTGGCGCATATCCTGAGCGCATCAGAAGGCCAAAAGAACATTGTTTGTCTAAGAACTCTCAGTTCACAATGCCCCAACGCTTCGTTTCTAGTTTTCTATTCCCAAACCTGCATTTGAATCATCGTTCCATGAAGTCTTCGTCCACATCCACATCCACATCCTCATCCATCACACCACCGGAGATCAGTTTTTACTGTGTTAGTTTGCAAGTCCACGGCAGCAGCAAGTCTACGGCGTCCCCACAATCCAAGTTTTCATTTCTTTTACGTATTCATGGCTGTAAGCTTGTCCGTTTAATTGTAGACATTATTTGTTAATACAATTCATCTGTATTTCAGCACCGACGACCACATCCGAACCCATGTGTTGTTCATACCAAATATTTCCTACGTGATATGTTTCCGACGCGAACATTGACCCACATTTCTGATCATCCAATTGTCCCTGTAAATACATAAAGGCTCAGTTTCACACATGAAAAAACATGATCATTCAAATGTACAAATTGACTAATGATTGTAACTGCCCGTTTCCTTGTTCCCTTTTCTGCTCCTGCCAAATCATGGGCGCCGAGACACCTTCGACCCATTATACCCTCGTTGCCCCAAGGTAGCTTTCAATAAGGGAAGCTGTTGTTGCCGCAGTTGTCATCCCTATTCCCCCGCATCGTTGTTTATGCCTTTTTTCGCTTTTGCAATGGTTGTAAGTGCTTGTTTATGCATGTAAACAATGATATCTTGTCTATTTATACAAACAGTTATTTGTCTTCCCTTTTTTTAAAATTCTTATGGCGACCATAACACATGTCCCCGTCACACAATTCAATGCATGTAATGTGTGAAACATTTCATGTCTAACATTTCTTAATTAGCTTAGCCCCAAAATGTTTTGTACCATATATTCACTCGAAAAGTTTATCCCTATGAAAGGGACGGTGTGACTATTAATGTGATGTGTTAGTATGTGGGAATCTGTTTTCCTGGAACAATAAATAAATTTGTTGATTATCATTTGAATTTGAAATATTCTTGTTTAATTCCCATTAGTTATCAAGCTATATTGTAGTTTTAATTGAAAGGACGTTTTAGTCTTCACTAAACATGAAGAGTTCATAATTTATTTTTCACTAAAATATTTGAAAACATAAAATCTTATAATCACTTTTGTAGATTTTCTGTTTCACTATACTAACTTTCCAATTCCGGACATTTTCATATCTATAGACAAAACATTACAATTGGTAATAAAATTTCACATGTATCAATGAGTTTAGGGGTTGGGTAGTTATACCTTGGGATACTTGACAACATTTTATTATTATGATGAGGGAACTAGCTTATCTAGTTGAGCATAATGTCTTTATTTTGTCTACCCTTTCTATATAATTAGAGAAGCGTATAATCATTTCAAAAGCATGACAATGAGAAAAAGCATTAAGAAGTCCAAATACTCAAACTCCATTCAAAGTATATGTGTTTGGTCAAGTACAATGATGATGAAAGCGTTTATAGTATGTAGCACACATTAAAGCATAAAGCTATTCAGAAAAGCCATATATTGATTTTGCAAAACTTTTGATGTTATCATATGAATAGAGATAATCAGCGTAAGTTCTAGTCACTACGACATGCTAGCCAGAAGTATTCCAATTTTTAAGAAGAAAAAGTCTACATAAAACAATCATAAGGACCTATAATAATGGCACCAAAACACAAAATGTGTAAACTTCATAAAGACTCTATACCGATAGAAGCATCTTAGTAAAACCTCGGTGTGCATTAAACATGTTCATGGGATCGGGGCCTGAAACATGCACTCTTCCCGCCTATCATTTGGGCAGGTTTGGCTAAAGATTTTGGCCCGTTGATCGGTCACTGGGCCTGGGCGGGTCTGGACGCAGATAAAATTATATAAGCCCGATAAGGCACAATCCACATCTGACTGGACACATCTATTGTATAGGTTTATTTTAGATTTAGATGGTTTTGACATTTTGAAAGCAAATCTCAATATGGATGAATTCTAACACCGACAAAAGCATGTTCTAGAATTTTTAGTAAATCATGATGGAAGTGTTCATGATTAAATATCTTTATTGATAAAGTTCTTTCTCAAATTTTTAAGCGAAGTAGAGTAAATGGTATGTTGCTCATCTATCAAGAGAAGTATAATACAAATTTGTTGAAGAAGTTTAAACATAGACAAACACATGGATATTTTTTGAAATGGGTTGGTAGAGACAAATCGAAGAATAGGGCTGGTCGTAATTAATTTTCTCACGATTGATTTGTTAAGTTGGTTGGTATCAGAATATGCCTGATGGAGTTGCTAACAAAAATGAAATTAGATGATTTTGGTAGACAAGAAGAAGTCACACCTTCGTCAGAGTATAGCTTTGGGAACTCCCTGAGTTAACCACTGTATTATTTTGTTTTCGTTTTGAAAATATAAAGGAAAAGGCATAAATAATATTCGGATACCTCGTAGAGAAAAGTAATTCGTCCTTAATAGATCAGAATCAAAGGGGAAAAGTAATTTTAAATAAATGAGTATAATTTGAGTCCTGGTTGTAGAAGAATCACCACCAAGGGACTACCTCCACCTGCTTCAGAGCATGCTCACAAAGGGAGGACCATTGAGTGTGTGCCGCCGTGGAGTGTGCCCGCATGCCCGTTAAGCTAGATTCGTGACACATACAAACGATCGTAACTTGAAGATGGAAGTGCGTGCGCAAACGTGTTGTTGAGCTGTGTTCGTGTCGAAAACGGAGCACGTCGGAAATATTTGGCACGAATTACACAGAGATTTGGATATGGTCTCTAGTAACGAAAAATAGATGAATTCTATTAACGAATGATGATAAACGATGTCTTACAATCAAAGGAAAAAGCTTACAACCATGAAAAAGCAAAAGAATCGATAACATGGATGGTGGAGACGCCGTAGACTTATTGCTGACGTCGTGGACTTGCGGGCTGGAACGGTGGAATATGACCTTCGGCGGTGTGGTGGATGTGGTGTGGTGGATGCGGATATGGATGTGGATGAATGTTTGGTGAAAGGATGATCTACACGTAGGTTGGGAAACAAAGGGCTGGAACGTTGAGCGCGGGAGACCTGAAAACTGAGAGCTGTTTAGACAAACAATGCACTTTTGGCCTTAGATGAATGTCTGTCCCGTTTAAGGAAAATCTTCCTCCTTTTTATATTGAATCTAATACGGTTAGGATATGCGCCACGTTTCTCAGATTTTTCTCCATCAGAGTATCATTTCAAGTCATGGGGACGTGGCCTCCTTAACTAAACTCCTAGAATCTTGGAGTCAATATCTTCTTTGACCCTGGTAGACTTTGTAATCGACTGCATGGACTCAGTCAATCTTTTCTCTCTTGGACTTAGTAGTCTTACCTCTTGTATACTTAGTAGTCTTACTTCTCGTAGACTTATTATGAGTTTGTTGACCCAAAGATTACACTAAGAGGGGGGTGAGTTAGTGTTAAGTCCAATTAAGGAATTCTTAAACGCTTTTTCACAACCCTCACAGCGGAAGCAAGTTGCTGTAACACAGAACTTGTGAAATGGACTTCAAAATAAATTCGAAGAACACAAAGGATTTTACAGTGGTTCGGTGAATGCACCTACGTCCACTTTCGGTTGTTTTCACTAATACTTTGAAATAGTGTTTACAGTGTAGAAGGTTAAACCTTCTGTGGTATAAGAAAATAGTTTCTTTAACCACGGGGCGGTTAGAATAGCTTAACCAGTGCAAGAAACTCTCTTGCTGAGTTTAGGATAAGTCTAGGTCGAATCACAAGGAAATCAATCAGACTTGTGTGAGCACAAAACCTTGGCTGGAAGCTTCAACCTTCTGTGACGCTATAGCGGACTTTCACTTCTATGGATCAGCGAACAGATTCAATGACGCTTTCTTCAAGTGTTTGGACGTTTATGATAAGCTTCTCTTTTTGTGTTTTTGATATAATCTGCAAAACAAAGAAAGATAACCGTCTACAGAAGGCCGCAGTCCCTCACCACTTACGCCTGCTGCAGAAACCTTCTCTTGGACTTGCTGTACGCCCACCTGGCGTTACGGACAGCTTTCCCAGCCAAGTCCTTCGGATTCACATCCAACGACGCCTATGGAATGGCTTCACCAATGCACACCTGCTGCAAGCACACAGACAACAAAATAACCAACTACAGAAGGTTGGAGGTCCCTCACCACTAAACGCCTGCTACGGACTCCTTCTCTCCGACAACCTCTGTACGCCGACTCGCCAACCAATGAATCTTCTCCCCAGGCCCTGGGGTACGCAGTCCGACGTCACGGACAAAGTTCCGGTCGAGTCCCTCAGATCCGTACGCAACGGTGTCACCGGAGCGGCTTCACCCACGCTCAACCCGCTGTAGTCACCTCCTGCGAGAATGCTCGCCTGGAGAATCCGTCCTGCACACTCACACACAAGTAAAACAACCACTAACGTTGCCAAATGTCAAGACTTACCAAGCTGAAAATCTCCTTTTTTATTTTTGTGTTTTCTCTCTTATATAGTATTTCAGACATTCTATTATTACGGAAATTTATTCTTCGAAAAATAAATTATGACCAGATTCATTCCCATAGTGTATAAACATTTGGGAATAATCTCTGATTGATTTCATATCAATCGGATTATCCAATCACAAGATATCGCCTTACAAAAGGTTGGAGCCAGATTCGATCAGCAACCTTCTATAGTTGGAAAGAAAAAATATTTTTTTTCCAACCTGAGAAATCTGATCATGGACTTGTGTATTTATCCGTTGGGGACTATCCAAAACTAATTTTGTATTAAATGGATGTTTTAACCCTGAGATATAACACTATAGAAGGTTCGGCCAGCACAGCGAATCAACCTTCTGTACAAGGAAATAATCAATCAATTATTTCCAAATTGACATAATTCGTTCTAGATAAGATTTTTATTTTATCTGGATGAAATTGATCTGGAAACATTATTTGAGAGTGGTTTCTAAAGAACCTAATGTTTTACAGAAGGTTAGATAGAAGTTGCAAAACATAACAAAATAATTTCCTTGATTAGGAAATATTTTATTTTTGACTTTTAAACATTTGTTTTATCATATAACTATTTAATATTAATTCAATTAATTAATTATTGAAATATCTATTTATGGAAAATATTTTCTAATCACGTCATTTGATTCTAAAATGATCATTGGGGAAGTAGAAAATTCAATCATGATATTCTTCCTTTATTACGAAGCATATCTTCGTTACAGGAGTTACAACTTATGTAAAGTCATAGCAGGTCAAACCTGCTGTTTGACTCATCATTAAAATCTTATCAACAATCTCTCCTTTTTTGATGATGACAAAACATTCATCCATGGGAGATATGTTCATACAAGATGACGTATCAAACTCCCCCTCAGATAGAGACGATAAGGGTTTGACACTTTATAAAAGCTTCAACACCCTTTTACTTTTGCAGAGTGCAAAAGCTTCTGTGTAAGCACATAGCTTAAATAGATTACAGGGACAAGGCTCCTGTATATTTAGACCGACAGTAGCATGTGCTTCTGTATTCCCAGCAAAAATGAGTTATACTCAAATTTTGCATACCCTTATAGAAGGTTAATATACCTCATAGTAGGTTTGTCCTTCCATCCCACTAAATATCACAAGAATTCTTGTGGTTTTGAGAATTAGCATACACTATAGCTCTTTGTTATCTCCCCCTTGATTGTTACTTATTATTTTTCAAAGTTCTCCAAAATCTCTCCCCCTTTTTGTCATATAAAAAAGAATGGAAGGAAGTAGTGAAGATCATACTGCAGAAATTTAAAATAGTTCAACCCAAGATGGGGTACACATGTTAATATGACCATTAAGATCCTACAGGATCTAGTCTAAGGTGCTGTAAAGTAAACAGAACACGTCACTACAGATTGTCACGGAGGAGCTGATCCTGACGTGCAACAATGATGACCAACTCAGCAACCTTCTCCTTGAGGACCTTAAGTTCCTCAGTTAGTGCAATAAGCTGTCGCTGCACATCTTTCATGAGATCAGGCAGTGAGGAGGAGGATGAACCTTCGCGATGGTGATCCAGTGTTGGAACAGGTGGAACTGGAGCCTTCTCAGAAGCAAGTCTAGCCTTTTCAGAAGTAGCAGGTGCTTCCTTCTGTCGACTTTCTTTTCCCTTAGATTTCTGGACCCAACCACTCCGAGTCTCCACGTATTGCATGCTTGCAATAATTTGTCTACCAAAATTCCCGACCCGCCATTTTTCAAGTGCGGTGGCAGGATTTGGATCAATTCCATGAAGTCGGAGGAGAGCAGCAACCACATGACCATAGGAGAGGGCTTTATCCTTTGCTTTTACACGTGCTTCCATGTGACCGAAAACAAGTGCCCCTAGGTTGAATGGTCTTCCCGACAGCAGGTGTTCCATAATCTGAGCATCCCTGGGAGTCACCGCATCCACGCTTCTTGTCCATGGTAGGAGACAGAAGATCACGGATCGATGGAGAATCCTCTTGGGAAGCTCCAAAGCAGCAGACTCAAGGTACTGTGGCACTTTCACTTTTGATCAAAGGATCACACTGTATGACTGATTCTTGTTTGGCATGGGAAGAACATGATGTTCTGAGTAGCCGAACAGAGTGTTCACGTCATGGACAGAGTAGACCAGAGTGATGCCATCAACCACAATCCTAACATACTTAACAAAATTGTTAGTTCTGTAGCAGGTGAGGTTTGCATTGAACTCTCGGATCCTAGTTACAGTAACAAGTTGATATCCAAGCCATTTGCAGTGAATCAACTGAAATCCAAGCGCTTAATCGCAGCAAGTTGCCTACTTGCAACATCGCAGGAGGGTACAGCTTCTGCATTAACAACCTGATCTATTTCCGCTTGGGAGATAGAAGATGATACCTAAGGTGTGAAGACATTTGAAGGCTTGGCCTTTTTCAAGACTTCTTGCTTCATGGACTTACTCACAGCCTCGGGACTCTTGCGCTTGTTTCGTGTTATAGAAGATAAATTCCCAGAAACTATGACTGATGTTGAACGCTTGACTTTTGCAGGGACAGGTTCCACAGTAATAGCCTTGCCCTTCAGCTTAGTATTGGGAGACACAGAAGGTTTGGGAGCGACCGTTAGGGGAGTAACCTCCTACACCTTGTCCGCGTCATCCTAAGAGGAAACCTCGTCTCTGATAGGGGTTTCATCTTCCTGACCCAGATCAGCGTCCTCCAGAGGGTTCTCATCCTCCAAGACGAGATCAGTGGCAGGATCAGACACTTCGTCAGCCTCAATAGCAAGTTCCTCCAGAGAGTCCTCCGGTGTAGGGTTCCCCTTAGAAATAGGGCTTTCTTCCTGCTGTACTTCGGCAGCGACATTGGAGATCTCCTTGTCCTCGACAAGCGAGTACTCGGCGATTTCCGGTTCCAGGGGTGCGATTTCCTCATTAACAGTAGGAATCACAGGGGTGGTTGGTTGAGCCTCAGCCGATTTGCTCTTTGGTTGAGCAGCGAGTTCCGACCTTGCTCTTTGGTGCCATTTGCCAGGGGTGATTTGACCGATTAGGGAGCAGGGAAGGATCAGCCTTGCTTTCTATGGTCTTAGGTGAGTTTCGACTGTGGTAGGGAACCATGATTGAAAAACGTGAGAACATATAGAAGTATTAATCTGGTTTAAGAAAAAATATAATATTTTATTTTATTTCCTAAAATTGATTAATTGATAAAATCTTCCCAATAAAAGCATAACTTCCCAATTTTAATCAAGATCAATGATTCTTGACGTGAGGAGAGATAAATCAAATAAGATTTTCTCAAATTTTCTTGACATAAAAATATGCTTTCAGACAGAAGATTTACTTTATGTTTCAAGCTTCTATAGGGGACATATTGAAATATTCCTCCAAGATAATATCACTTAAGATTTTCTCATCATATATTCACTTAATTAAGGAATATATTTGGTTATCATCGAAGTATAAGTATTGATTTAACCCATACAGAAGGTATAACCTTCCATGTGTAGTTTCTGTGAGAATCTACGTTAATGAAAAGGACTCTTTCTTGACAAGATTTTCATTAGAATAATATTACTTACAGTACTCTTTTGAAAAATACATTTTGAATTAAAATTTCGAAAGATATTTAATAGAAAACGTTGAACCTGTTGTACAACGTCTCCGTTATTTAAAATGGATAACAAATCCCCAATTCATTCCTAAAAGAGAAGAATTTCTCCTTATCAAGGGGTTTGGTGAAATTATCAGTCAATTGCTTGTCTGTGTTAACGTATTCTACGCTTACAAAACCTTATTGTACATTATCCCTCAGAAAATGATGTCTGAGTTCTATGTGTTTTGATCGTGAGTGATAAGCTGGGTTGCGTGTTAATTGAATCGTACTAGTATTATCACACATGATCGGAATTTCAGCAAATAAGATACCATAGTCCTCAAGTTGCTGTTTCATCCGTAGAAGTTGAGCACAACAGCAAGCAGCTGCTATATACTCGGCTTCTGCAGTGGATAGAGCAACAGAAGTCTGCTTCTTGGAAAACCATGAAATTAACATGTTTCCTATTAGCTGACAAGTACCACTAGTACTTTTTCTGTCGATCTTACATCCTGCAAAGTCAGCATCTGAGTAACCAATGAGAATGAAGTCTGATCTCTTGGAATACCATATGCCAAAATTCACAAAACCTTGTAAATATCTAAAGATTTTCTTGACCATTATCAGATGAGACTCTTTAGGTGTTGATTGATATCTAGCACAGAGACATACACTAAATAGTATGTCTGGTCTAGAAGCAGTGAGATGCAGAAGAGAGCCAATCATGCTTCTGTAAAGCTTGTTATCTACTTCTTTACCATTTTCGTCCTTGTCTATCTTGGCACTTGTAGCCATTGGAGTAGACAGAGGCTTAGAACTCTCTAGGCCAAATTTTTCAGGAGTTGCTTAGTGTACTTCTCTTGATGTAAGAAAGTACCTCCATCAGTTTGCTGAATTTGTAGGCCTAATATTCCTAAAAATATTCCGTTTTTGAATTAATAAAATAATTTAACAATTAATTAATTATTGAAATATCTATTTATGGAACATATTTTCTAATCACGCCATTTGATTCTAAAATGATCATTGGGGAGGTAGAAAATATTATCGCGATATTCTTCCTTTATTACGAATCATATCTTCGTTACAAGAGTTACAGCTTATGTAAAGTCATAGCAGGTCAAACTTGTTGTTTGACTCATCATCAAAATCTTATCAACAGAGTTCGCGTCCTTCAATCTTTTATTCACTTCACGGTCTAACATAATGGGCTTTCGTATGGGCTGGTATTAAGTTAGGCTCAAGATTTTCTGTCATGTCAACCTAAACCCCCCATTTTGATAAGTTAGGCCAAAGACTCTTCCCATCCCTCCTTGTAAACATCACTTCTTTTCTTTTCTCCTCCTAAGAAACCCTTCACGAGAAACCCTTCCATACCATGTCGGAGTACGCAGTTTTCCAGTGGCACCAACACCGCACTGGTCCCCGGGTATAGTCAATATGGCTGATCGCGGTGAAGGTTTAACCCCCGGGCCAGTTCTTGTTCTGGTGAAAGTTCATACCTCTCTGCCAAGACGGCTTCATCAAACCACTCAACTGGGAAGGACGAACAGGTTTCTTGTGTTTTCCATCAGTTGATAAGCCCATCATTGTCAAGTGGTTCGCTTGTTGGCTCCAAAGGCTTGAGATAAAGTTAGATATTTGTTTCATCCGTGACTTTCTACACTTGTCTATCTCCACCAAACAGTGCGACCCCAGGGTATGTACAAGCCTCCTGCCCTTCTAGAATGATTCTTTGAACTACATTTTCCTAGAATACATAGCTTTCTAGACTAATTATTCTGCAATTAGCACCCCTATCCGTCTTTACCCATCCCATAGTGACTACAATCCTAGTAACATGATTCAGATTTTGAGCACTGCAGAAGCTCACTTGAAATTGGTTAGGGGATATGGTAATCTGGATGCTTGGAAAACAGAACAGGACGTTGAGTTTTCCTCAGTTTGCCTTAGCAAATAAATATTTTGTTTTATTGGAAAGAGGGTTCCAAAGTTCATTTATGGCATTACTAATTTCCTTAGTACAGCCAGTACCAAGCTTGTCATTGCTCTTTTTCTTCTTGTATTAGTATATCAGAGTATACAGGAAAACAGTTTGTCCAAGGAACCTTTTCCTAGATTTCCGACTGGTGGCCCTCTGTGGCTTGCTCATCTGTGGTCCTGCGTATGGATGCCAGAGGTCTCCGGTTTCAAGATGCCCTCTGGAGCTATCAAAATTCACTGCTATGGTTCCCATATCTTGCGCTTGTGTTCCCGATCAAAAGATGACTGGCTAAGTGCTTCAGTGACATGCCATATGCGTCACTTGGCAGATCCTGGTAGGGGAGACCATCGTAACTAGACTCCTTTTCCCTCCGGCCATCCTAACCTGGCACGCAAACAGAAGCTGGCCCCGGATCCATATTGGGATATTGTATTAACCAGCAGACCTCATATGTGCTCACCGCAGTGGTTTTTTTTACGAGGTCTACAACCCACAACTTTATGCAAGACAACTCGGCTTTGTCCAGAGTTCTTCAGTCCCTTCCACAGACTCTATTAACAATCCTCTGCATTCGAGGGTGAGCCGCATTCTATTAGAGGAAAATTTCCAGGCTTCTTTCATTTTAATCTCGGAAAGGTCTACTCTACGCCGCATGGAATTTCCCTTGGAGTCTACTCCAGTTCATAGCACAGAGTAATTCTTTGTTCAGTGGGACATTGTATACCACAAGCTTCGTGCACAAATGCTTTTTCTTGACAATTCTATAGAGCCAGACCTTCATTTTTCGTTGGAAATGATATTGAAGACTAGACAAAAGCCAATAAGTATCTCTTTGCTTACACTTTTGTTTATATAGTCTTTCTACTAATCCTCCTTTCACATTTCCATTTTCAGGTTTTGAGATCGATTCAGAGGCTTCTTCTCCCGAGCACAATCCTCTTCCTACTGGCCGCATGACTCGCTCCCGTCGACAGGGGCTAGCGAAGTATACCAAAGGCAAGCAAATCAAAGTCGAGAAGCATCCTAAATCGACTAAGAAAAAGGCTTCACAGAAGAGAGCACTCCCACCGCTAGAGAAAGAGAATTCTGATCCTGAGGATTAAGCAACGCAGACTCGTTCTTCCTGATGATCTCAGTGGTGATAGCATTCGAACCTCCGACGTCTCAACTTCAACAAACATTCCACCACCAGGGTTTGTTTCCAAGGATACTGATGTTCCTCCCCAGGATGTGGAGATGTCACTTCCAAAGGTACATTACACTAGGAATTTGTTCCTCAGCTTAGTGAGATCGAACAACTCAGGGGATCCATTACTCAGGTTGTTAATCTCCTCCGCAAGGATACATTCTCTGAAGAAGAATTCAAGATCTTACAATCCTGCATCATGGCTATCGAAGAATCTCCCAAAGGGACCGATGAGTTGTTTGCTGCCTGCTTGAGCTTCAAGGAGGAATTTTGGACTGAGTGGTCTGCCTATCTTGCGGACCTTAAAATTCTCAGTGATGCAGAGATCAAGATTCAGGAGACTAAGAAGTCTGAGGTTGAAGCAGCAGCTGACAAACAATTTCTTCACAGACAAAGGGCTGATATGTCATCCCAGTTTTAGAAGCCAAGACCCGTATCTCCTATCTTGTTATCCTGAAGAAAGAGCTTAACCAACGAATTACCAACATACTCTCCAGACAAGTCCGGAAAGACTTGATGTCTTGGTTCCTTCAAAGAAACGAGGTAGTCATGAAGATAACAGGAAAAAGGTCTTGACCCTTCTCTTTGTGGATGCTGCAGACTCAATCTCTAGATTCTAGACCTCCTGTGTGGGTCTTGAAAACAAACTGATTTTCCTTTATGTTTGTTTTTTGTTTAAACTATTCGATTACTGTTTCTGTGACTGTTGCGACTCTCCGATCATCGTTGTTTTTGTGACTACTGCGACTCTCTACTCGTCGCTGCTTTTGTTAACTTTTGATTGGACTCATTATTAATTAACCTGCCCCCAAAGGATTGGGAATTGCTCCTTCAAAGTCTTCTTGTGAGACTCCCATATTGTCCTCTTATAAGGTTTTAAGTACTTGCCATTAATTTTCAGTGGTTGGTTGACCCCTTCTAAGGTTGATAATCTATAACTGTTTGCTGAATATGACTCAATTACATGATATGGTCCTTCCCAATTTGAAGACCATTGACCCAGGACTAGCTCCTTGGATTTTAAAGGTAACACCATCTTCCGTACTAAATCACCCTCTTGAAAATGTTTATGAACCACTCATCTAGGTCGACGCATCTTAACAAACCCCATCTAAATTCTTTCGATAGAGTACCCCGTCTATCAACACATAAGATAGTGCCTGGGTTTTTATGCACTGTTTGGCTTCCTGACTGGGGTCCGACCGAAAGTCTACAAGGGGCTTCCTCTATTCTTCCTCTCAATCCATTACGTCCACAACCAGCACATCTTCTTCCTGATTCAAGTACGAATTCATCTCTGGAACTTCGTGCATCTCAATAGTAACTTTGTGGCCGCTAAATGTGCCAAATTATTAGCATCCATATTGTCTTCTCATCCTATAAACTGGAATGTCACCGATCAAACCGTGTGGAAAACTGCTTTACTAACTCGAGGTAGGGTTGAAAC
Source organism: Melastoma candidum (assembly GCA_023653495.1). Lineage (NCBI taxonomy): Eukaryota > Viridiplantae > Streptophyta > Magnoliopsida > Myrtales > Melastomataceae > Melastoma > Melastoma candidum. Next base: position 15,565,455 of record CM042891.1, read on the forward strand.
TTCTCGGAGCATGCACATGTTTGGTTTGACCTGCTTAATGACTAATTGAGAATCTCCTCTAATATGGACACGTTTCGTGCCTAGAGCTAAGAGTTCCTTAAACACTGTTATTAATGCCTCATACTCCGTAGTGTTATTTATCAAAATGGTTCGCAGCTGAAAAGCTAGCCTGATATCTTTATCTAGGGGCGATATAACATGGATGCCTACCCCATCACTATTCCTCGTAGATGAACCATCAAACCATGCCTGCCAGGTGTCCTCAATTATTTCTTCTTGATCTATAGATGCCGCCGGATCATGTTCAGCTAGAAAGTCAGCCAACGCCTGACCTTTGACTGATTTTTTAGGTCTGTATCTTAGATCATAAGGGGAAAGGATCAAACTCCGTTTACTAATCCGCCCACGCGCGAAGGCTGAAGCCCTAAAACTCGCTTTGTATCTAAAATCCCTACTTTTTGCTCACTGACTAACTTGAATAGAATGCTCCACTTGTGAAAAAATGCTAGAAGATATTCTCATTTTCCTAAGCACTGAGAAACGTCTTTTGCTTCCTTTTTGCTTTTATTACATTACTCCGCTATATACTCGTTTCGCTCGCTAGATGCTCGACTCAGGTACGAGCGGGCTTTCAAAGAAATATTTGATGATGGGAGATTTTGAGACAACGTAGATTTCACTTTTGCCAATATAATGCCTCAGTTTCATAACAGCGTAAAATACCGAAAGACATACCTTCCTTCAATTGGCGACAATAATCTTAAGATAATACACAGCTCTTTCCTAGTATTCTCATATATTTGAGCGACCATAGCCCCAATAGTTGTCATGCTGGTTGCTACATAGAGTATGAATGGTTTCTCATACTGCGGAGGTGCCAGCACTAGGGGACTCGACAAATACTTCTTAAGAACATTGAAACCCTTTTTGGGTTTAGTAGTCCAAACATACTCATTTTTTCCCTTCAAAAGAGTACAAAAAACTTATGTTTTTCATGATACATTGCCTATGAATAATTTATTCTTCGTATAAAAGCTTGCAACTCCTTTTTGGTTCCTGGAGCAGTCACATTCTTAATGGCATTGACTTTATTTTGGTCAATCTCTATGCCACGCTGGTGCACCAAAAATCCTAGAAAATGTCCAGTTTTAACTCCGAATGCACACTTTAAGGGATTAAGTTTAAGTTGATGTTTTTTCATTTTCAAAAAGGCATTACAGAGGTGCTCCACAGGCAAATCTTCTCTCGTAGACTTAACAACTACATCATCAATATAGACTTCTACTGCTTTCCCAAGAGAGGCATCAAATATCGCATTCATAGCCCTTTGGTAGGTGGAGCCAGCATTCTTTAAGCCAAATGGAATCACCACCCATTCGAAGATCCCGAGGGGACACCTGAACGCGGTTTTATGCACGTTTTCTTCTACAATAAAGATCTGATTATATCCCAAAAAAGCATCCATGAAAGACATGATTTGATGTCCGGCGGTTTTATCCACAAGGTCATCCGCAATTGGCATGGGTTTTCATCTTTTGGTGTTGCCCAATTTTAATCTCTAAAGTATGTGCACACTCTAATCTTACCATTCTTTTCCATAACGGGTACAATACTAGAAACCTATTATGTGTACTAGGACGTCCTTATATATCCCGCTTGGAAGAGCTTTCTTAGTTCCACAAACACCATCTGTGTTACTTACTTAGTCATCCGCTTAGGCGCTTGCTGAACCGGTTTGAATTCTTTCTTAATTGGCAATGTATGCTCTAAGAGCCCCCGATCAAGACTTGGCATTTCGGAGTAGTCTCCCGCGAAACAATCTTTAAACTCTTCCAGCACCCTTCTAATCACGTCAAATAAATATTTATTAACTGATCAACTGTTGAAAATAAACCTTGGAGAAATCTCGCTTCCCAAATTGACCCTAGTTAGCATATCATAGGGCATCATTAACGATTCCCGAACCTCACTTCCTCCAAAACGAGAAGTAATTGATTTATTACACGTACTAGACGCACTAGTCGACTCCGGCTTTATTGAAAACATAGACATAGATTGCGTGCAACAACAACGACGACTCTCCTTATAGGCTTGCAACCGCTGCGACACATCAGTGACTACCTCGTTCACTCCTTTCTCACGGTCCATAAGTTTCTTCCCTTAGGAGTCTATCGGGCTCCAACTCCGTGATAGTTCCTCATTGGTTCTTGACAGCTTCCTCCCTAAACCTTTGATTCCATCCTGATTGTTCTGATCATCCACGTTCCCTTCATTAAGAGTTACCCCCGAGTTGACTTCTTGGAGGACTTCCTCAATATCTTTAGCATCCATCTCATCTCCCCATCCAGTTGGTATGATAACAACGCCAGTCACGAGTTTCAGATGCGATGTCTTATAGGAAACGATGTAATCAAATTTCCCGGACGGCAGCCCGAGAGGACTGACAGTAGGATCACCCAGCTTGTATCTCTGTTCCAGCGTAAGGTCTTTGACCGTCTTGCTTGTTTATGCATGTCAAATCCCTTTGTTACAACACGAATATTCGTCAGCTTTGATAATCTCAATTTTAGAATCTCGCCAAAACATTAATTCTCTATGTAAAGTAGAGGAAATAGCCGTGGCTTTGTGAAGCCAGTCACGGCCATTAACTAGCTCCTGGGAGTTGTTCCCAACATTTTGAATTTGGACAGCGATAGCACATTAACAGTGGCTCCGTTGTCTATTAAAACCATGCTCACTGATGTCCCATCGAAAGCGGCAATAATGTATAACGAGTGCATATGTTGGTTCATACTATCCGATGGCTTTCTAAATCAATGTAATGGGAAGCCGAGTGGACAACTTGCTACCCGGGGAAGAAGGTCCTTACCTCCCGTAGATGCCTCCTTGCATTTGTTTGCGATGTCTGCTGGCAAGGTAATTTTTTTGCAGTCCATGAAAGGCTTCCCTTCGCATTTCAATACTTGGTGCTCCACTCCGGAGAGGGTTGTAGTTGTAGCTCGAACCCGATTTTCCCGAATAGTCTGTAGACTCTACACGTTCCAACTCAGCTTTCAATTCCTTCATCGTCATCTTGGTGGGGGAAGCAATCTTAAAAGGAGTAGGCCTGGCCTCTTAATGATGTGACTAAGACGTCTCTCCCTCCTCTTACGGCTCCCTCTCGGTGGTAAAGACGTTTTTCCAGTAGCTCTCTGGCAATAATACTTTGAAGGATTACTCGCTTTAACCATCTTTAATTTCTTAGAACTAAGTGAAAGTTGACTTACTTCCGCAAAATTCCCAAAAACTAGGTCATACCTAGTAACCGTACGCGCGGATGATACCTGCTGCGACACAAAGTGTTCACAAGTTTCATTTATACCTGAAGGGGTTGATTGGGCTGGTTCAATGACGATCGTCCCTTTCAATGATATATCAACCAGCTTCAGGAAATAGTTGACGTAACAGGGGGTGCACAATTGGGAGACGAGAATTTTGTTCTGAGCTATCAATTTGTATTTCTGGCAAAGCAACTTCTCGTCCAGGAATTGAGCTATTGGTGGCCCTGCGCGGATAGCCTGCACGTCCACTCTAGGTGGTCCATACTTTCGTCTGATAAATCTTTTACGCGGGCTCACCACTTGCTGGGATTTATTGGGCGGGCCTGACTTCCCAACGTGTCTGGGTTGTGATTCACTTGTAAAGTTCGCTTTGCCTGGTTCCTCTCCTGCCCCTTGTTGGATACGATTTTCATTAAAATCCAGCTGATGGTTGGGTCATTCCAAGATACGGGGCTGTTGGCTAAACGCCTCTCTTGTCCTTCCGTGGCCATGGGGACCACCTCGCCCTCCCCGAATAACAGTCTGTTGTACACCTGGGGGCTTCTGATAAGGGTCTGTCTTCTCTGTAGACTGGTAGGGGCGAACCGCGACGCAAGAGAGACCATTCCCATGGCCATCTCTTCAAGCGGTGACAGGTCATACCAGGTTTGCAGGTACTTTCTAAAGGTATGACACCTATTAGTGGTATGCGTTTCGTCCATATGCCACTAGCACATGTTGGCAACCCCTTTCACCGAGCATGTGACCACGCCCTTGTCAGCCAAGCACTGGAACAAAGCGTCCGCAACGATGGTCTCTCCCGGGGTCTTTGCCTCCTGCGCAGAGATTTTGAAGTTAGTTTCTATCATAATAACATCAATATCAAGGATGTCGAAAGTATGAATGGAATCTCATCATCGAATGGTTTATCATCGACCATAGTAACTTCGTCTACTTCAGGGAAACACAATTCTTTCGACTCTATCAGGTCCTAAATTATATTTTTAAAGGATAAATAATCTTTCGCAGTATGCGTGAATGACCCATGCCATTTGCAATAATTCCTACTTTTCTCTCTCTCTGTCTGGGGCACCCTATGCCTTGGTTTCGGCTTGATTTGTTTTCGCTGAAGTAACCAATCAAAGACCACATCTGCTTTGTCTATATCAAACGAATATTTCCTCTCCTCACTAGATTTCTGAGACGCTTCTCCTTTTGTATTCATTCTTGGCAAGGGCTCACAGATAGTAGCCTCGCCCCTTACAAACTCAGTCATGTCTACTTCAAGGCTATTTGGCTCCAACTGATACGCTCGAGCAGTTTGAGCTTCCTCCATTAAAAGTTGATGGTATTCAGTCGCCCTTTTGGCCAGATCATAGAAATCACTAAACCATTCCCCTTGTAATTTCTTTCTCGCAGGAAAGGTCAGGGCAATTGATGTAACCACTAATTGATCCCTTTCAGAAATAGCAGGTTTACAACGGAGAAGGGCGTTGCACAAGCACATTAGGAATTGCCCAGGAGGCTCTCTGGCTGCTTGTTTCAGTCACATAACCTCAAATATTGACATGGGTGTGTCGAGGCAGGCAAATTCCTTCATAAATATAGATTGCACTTATACCCATGATGCCACTGACCCTAGCGGTAAGCTCGCGTACCAAGTAAAGCGTCCCCTGTCAGCGAGTTAGGAAACAACTTTAACTTCCAGAAACTGTTAGCAGCTGCATCACCAACTTGGTAGGTAAAATGGGTTATATGCTCTATGGGGGTCATTTCATCCTCCCCTGAAAAACGGATAAAATTAGGAACTCGATACCCCCTAGGCTGGGGAAAATCTCTGTCGACATATGCTGAATACGGACTCTTATATAGACACATGTCCTCCTATCGGACAGTCCCAGTGACGATTTCTTCCACTACCTGAGCCACCACTTCTCTTAGGTTCTGTGGCACTGACTGATTAAACCCGCCATAATTTAGAGGTAAAGTGGTTCCCTAAACAAATTCGTTGACTGGAGGGGTAAACTGCCCGTTTGCACGGAACAGCTGCTCATTAGCAGGGGACCTCACGTAGAAACTATCTCCCGGAGGCGAATCCACCCTGGTAGTCCCTAGCGATGGATTTGCCCCTTGCGGTACTCCTTCTAATGGGATTTACTACGGCGATGGGGAAGCATAACTCGAATTTCTATTCAATTCGCTCTGTATTCCACTGTCCTCATCCACCGGGTTCCTTGTATATACTACGCTTGGTTTACCGGAACCAGGCGAACGTGAGGAGGAAGATCTAAATGGGGACACTTTCTCTCCGGGGATTTCGTACATATCCGTGTCGTCTCGATTGACGTTTCCTCCTAGAAAGTCACAGCTCGCTTCCCAGTCGCCTCACCGAGCATCCCCCATGAAAGAGTTTTCTTGATCAATGAGATCGCTCAGTGTTAAGTTAGATGGCGTCTTAAGGAGACTTTTCATCATTTCTCGCATTTCAGCCATATTTCTCTTCGTATTGCGCTTATTCTCTTCTCGCATTTCGGCCATATGACACATATTTTCTCTCGCATTTCAGTCATATTTCTTTCCATGTTTTCCTGCATATAGCCTATGTTCCTCTTCATATCACTGAATTCTTTATGAAACTCAAGCCTTGATGTAAACTCAGAAGGGGTATGTGTAGCTGAAGGGGGCTGGGAAACTGAAACTTGGCTGCCTTGAGCCGTATTTCCCTCAGCCAGTGATCCCATCAAACCCTGATTTTCCCAATCAGTAGGAGGAGGGGGAGGATCCTGCGGGTTTGAGTTTCTAGTATTCCTTTCCATTTTAAATGGTCAATTGCTTTACTCCCACTATGGTTGCCAAAAACGCGTTCACGTCGGAAACGGAGCACGTCGTAAATATTTGGCACGAACTACATAGAGGTTTGGATGTGGTCACTAGTAGCGAAGAACAGATGAATTCTATTAACGAATGATGATAAACGATGTCTTACAATCAAAGGAAAAAGCTTACAACCATGAAAAAGCAAAAGAATCGAAAACTTGGACGGTGCAGACGCCGTAGACTTGCTGCTGACGTCGTGGACTTGCGGGCTGGAACGGTGGAATATGACCTTCGGCGGTGTGGTGGATGTGGTGTGCTGGATGCGGATATGGATGTGGATGAATGTTTGGTGAAAGGATGTTTAGGTTGGGAGCGCTAGAGAACTGAAAACTGAGAGCTGTTTAGATAAACAATGCACTTTTGGCCTTAAATGAATGTATGTCCCGTTTAAAGAAAATATTCCTCCCTTTTATATTGAATCAGATACGCTCAGGATATGCGCCACGTTTCTCATATTTTTCTCCATCAGAGCATCATTTCAAGTCATGGGGACGTGGTCTCCTTAACTAAACTCCTAGAATCTCGGAGTCAAGATCTTTTTTGACCCTGGTAGACTTAGTCGACTACATGGACTCAGTCAATCTTATCTGTAGTGGACTTAGTAGTCTTACCTCTCGTAGACTTAGTACAAGTTCACATCCTTCAATCTTTTATTCACCTCACGGGCTAACATATTGGGTTTTCGTACGAGCTGGTATTAAGCTAGACCCCAAGATTTTCTGTCGTATCAACAAGCTAAAATTTAATGCGATATCAGGTTTCAAAGCCAATGAACTTCTGAGAGTCTCCAAGAATGTTGGAGAATCCCATAATAGACCATTGAAAATGTCTAGGTAATCCGAATTAACTTTAAAATTGTTGATTTTGATTTTGAAGTGTTTTCACATGTTCAAATGGCTCCGAAGTACCTTGAGGTATTCTTAATGAGTTTAGGAAGCGTTTGGAAGTGTTGGGAGAAGTTCAAGAACTTTAGAATCAGGAATGAAAGTCGACCATTTGACTAAAAAGTCGATCGGAAATAATAAGAAAAAATGGGAAGAAAGAGGATGAAATCGACCAAATTTTGACCGAAAATCTCTGAAAGTTTGCATCAACTTAGAATCACTTGAGTTGGTCGTAGGTATTGAATTTAGTAGGTTTCGAAACTTCGAGGCAGAGAATTTGGCTTAGTGCACATTTCGGAGTTAGGAGAGAAACCTTTTAAAGACGGTGGGAATAGGTCATATTTTGTTTAGAAATGAGAAAGTTGGACTAAGTGTTTTGTTCGTCTACTTTATGTGTTTCAAGAAGAAGTTGGTCGAATCTGTGTAATTTGGTTTTAGGGTGAGAAAATGTTTGCTTAGAAAGTCGGTCAAATCCGGGGAATTGGCTAATCTTAACTGATAAAAAAAAAAGTTGCTCCGGAATGGAAAGATTGGAAGCAACCAAACTTCAATTGCCCGAAACATTCAGCCGTTTTCACAAAATTTGTTACTGACAGTAACCTTTTTTTATTTATGAATTTTTTATTGGGCCAAAAGGCTTGAAATGGCAACATAAAAATATACAGACTTTTACAAATTTTCAAAACGGGATTCATAATAATGTATTAACTAAACCAGTAAATATTTCGAAAAGTATGAAACGGTGAAATGTACGAATATTTTTCGTAATGGGCCGAAAGACTTCGTAATCGATTTGTAAAAATATATGAGATTTTCCAAAATATTGTAAATGAACTTTGTAAAAATGTACAAATTGTAACAGTAATTTTTTCGTAATTAAGAAACCGTGTTTACGGCTTCATAATGACTTACGTTTTTTTACGAAATCATCAATGGACTTCACAAAAACGTGCTAGCTTTGTCCTTCCGAGGACACTCAAGTGGCCTAAGGTGGGTGGTGGGTGTTTGGAAGCTTGTCATAATTCCTTGCTCGAACCCCACAATGCACACTCCACTTACGGTTGTTCTCTTGGGTGATACTAATAAAGCCCAAAAGCCGCACACCTGCTGGACCTTTAGGCCTCAACTAAAACGTGAGAGAGCTTGCAAAAAGTAAGTCCGCTAACCCTTCTGATATAAAAAAAAAAAGTTCTAGCTTTTACAAAGTCTCTCGGCCTTTTACAAAAAATTTGTCATATAATGTATGATAAAATTTCGTGCATTGCAAAATGAACAATCAACGTCCGAACCTATCCCTAAAGCAATATGGGGGACTTGATTGTAATTTTTATAAAATTTCAATCCTTTGATCGCAAATAATAAAAATTAACCCCCTCCCCTCCCCTCACGATGTCTCCTCCTCTCCCCTCACGATCGTCTCCCTCAACGAACCAAAATGGCTGACAAAAGAATTGTGTTGTGCAACGATACCAACTTCATTACAATAGTGTGATATACACATTGGCATTAAGCATTCATAATAAAAGGAAAACATTTAAAATTAGGGATAAGTTACATAAAATGATAGATACTACCTAAAATAATAAATTACATTTCCGAATTCTCCCCCCTCAAATTGGGATCTTGAATGCCCAACTTGCGAAGAAGGAACAAGAACCGATTACAACTTAGTGCCTTAGTAAAAATATTTGCAAGTTGAAGCTGCGTAGACAACGTGAGGAGTAGCAACCAATACTGACTTGATGCGTTCTCAGACAAAGTGATAATCAATCTCAACATACTTTGTTCATTCGTGGAACACTGAATTTGCTACTATATGTAACTCCGTTTGGTTGTCACAAAATAATCTAGTGGACCTAGTTAATCGAACTCCTAGACAAGACAGTAAGTTGTGTAACCACATCAACTCAGTAATTGTGGCCGTCATGGCTCGATATTCGACTTCAACTGTTGATCAAGATACCGTTATTTGTTCCTTCGTCATCCAAGAGATTAGACAGCCTCCTAGAATAATGAAGTAACTTCTGATTGGCTTACACGTCAATGGATAACTTCCCAAGCCTTAGTCACAAAAAGCTTCACGAGATAAGCAATTTGGTCGTAAAAATATCCCTTGTCCTTGGAAATTACTTCAGATAACGTTGCAGTCTCAAACTCGCATCCCAATGATCTTGTCGAGGCTCCTTCCAAAATTATAGTATAATATGTAGTGGGTAGCTGAGCTTCTGGTTATAGTTAGATATATAAGTTAGTTGACCAAATGATGTTATCATTCCGGATCTGGAATCAATGCACCAGAACTTACTACCAACTTGTGATTTTGTTCCATGGGAAAGTGTGATGGCCGTGTGCTTATCATCCTATATTTAGTTAAGATATCTAAAGTATATAAGATCGTTCCCTACTATGATCATGTCGTCCATGTAAACAAGATATTTATTCTCATGTATATAGGTAAAGAGGCAATGATCGGCACCTGATTGATGAAAACCATAACGTTGTAATGTCTTCGCAAAACTTTGAAAATAAATTCCTCGAGGCATGTCGTAATCCATATATGGACTTGCGGAGTTTCCATACCGCATTTGTCTTTGGTATGGAAAAATCAGGAGATGGATGGATATATATTTCTTCATCTAAATCACCGTGTAAAAATATGTTGTTCACATCCATCTGATGGACCTTCCACTTTCTGTTTACTGTGATATCAATAAACATCGTACTGTCACTAATTTTGCCAACAGCATAAATGTCTCGCGATAGTCCACTCACTCAACATGGGTGAAACCTTTTGCTACAAGTCCTGCCTTACATCTTTCAATATTACCATCAGCGCGACGTTGTACTTTATATATCCACCTACAACTGATGGGACGTTTTCCTGGAGCTATCGTCCATGTTTTATTATCCTCCAAAGCTTGTATCTCATCTGTCATCGCCTTATTCCATCGTGGATCGCGTACGACCTCATGATAGCGAGGTTCATTGTCTTAATCAATTGCAGCTAAGAATGGTCGATGTCGATGAGCAATACTATTATAACCAATAAATTGCTCTATAGGATGGGACGTACTTGAGGAGATTGTTGAAGAGGCTAATGACGAAGATGGGGTCGGGGAAGTTGCGGCCAGAACAACAAATTCTCTTAAATGCCGAGGTGGTTGTTGCATCCTCTCTGATCGTCATAAAAGAATAGCATCATTAGTGTCTAATTGACATGTTGATTCAACAACTACATTCTCATGTCCCGATCTTATTTTACCGTTGGACAGTGTCGCGACATCCCTCTACAATTATTTGTGTCATGCTATCGTCCATCTTTTGTTGTTCCATCTGATTATGTTTCTTCCACTGTGGTTCTGTCCCCTCCACATGTGACAGAGTACTCCCCCTTGCTACAATTTTCATTAATCCATCCATGAAGGTCAAGAAACAGTGGGTTGTCCCACATGGAGTTTGTCGTTGCAATAGATTCATTGTTAAAAGGAAATGTTTGTTCACAAAATTGTACGTCTCGCGAGACTAAAATTTCTCAGAGTTTGGAGATTATAGATCCTTCACCGCTTTTTGCCATGTGGGTAGCCAACAACAACACATTTCTGAGATCTCTCTTGGAATTTATGTTTCACACGAGGACAATTATGCACATAACAAAATGAACCAAATACAAGTAAATTTATATAACTTGGCTTCTTTCCAAAAAGCAACTCTGGGTGGGAGTGACATTGATTAGATGAACCACAGTCGAGACACATTCTCCCAATAATCGAATAGGGAGAGAGGCTTGAAACATGAGGGCTCGAGTTACATTCAATATGTGCCTATGCTTCCTTTCCACACACCCATTATATTGTGGTGTGTCTGTGCACAATGTTTGGGGTTCTCTGCAAAATATTTTTGTAATTCGCCTGAGAAAAATTCCATTCCAATGTCAATCTGCACAATCTTAATCACTCGATCAAACTGATTTCTTATATGGATGCAAAAACTAATAAGAAATCATTGAACCTCCGACTTATTGCACAACCGATATACCCAAACTGCTCTACTATAATCATCTACAATGGTCAAAACATAATTCGCTCCAGAGATCGACTTAACCTTATAAAACCCCAAAGATTACTTGCACTAGATGAAACGAAAAATCAGCCTTATTAGAATAAAAATAAAACTATAAGCGTGTCTGTTTCGCTCGAATGCATACATCACACTCTCCTTTATTCTTATTGGGCAAGATCAAGCTACTACTAGGAAACTTAATACGGCGAGATGAATGACCAAGTCTGTTATGCCAAATGCCTCCCGAGATGTCTTGGGCCACGCTTTGCATTTCTTGCTTCAAGGGGCAAATGTCATATTTAAGCTGATAAATCAGAGCAAGGTTCCCTTGCAAGTACCTCTCCTTGAGGTCATCCACAGCCTCTTTACGTCATCCACGTATGTTATTATGGCTTGCAAGTCACTTCCCATCATATTGAAGATTCAAGCAATTAGCATGGAATTCCAGGCCTCGCAATGTTCATAATTGGGATCAACTTCTCTTGGCTTCTCTATGGCTTCGTCAATGAACCAAGCTTCTTTTTCACCTTCAACGCATTCTGTGTCGCATGAGACCAAGTCAGGTAGTTGTCATCATTGAGCTAACACGCAATCAACACGTTGCCTTGGTTATCTAATGAAGAAATCTGATACAAGGTCAGGACTTCCTCCTCCTTGCTATTGCCATATCCCTAACAATTCGCCTTCAATTTCTCGGTGTCCTTCACAACACCTTCCTTCAAATCACTCATGTTTGACATTCTCGTTTGGTGAATCAAACAACATAAAATAAAAGAATCTCAGTACCGCTCTAATGCCATAATAGATTTGTGTTGTGAAAGCAACACCAGCTTCATTACAATAGAGTGATATACATATAGGCATTAAGGTACTGGCAAAACAACTAAAATTTAGGGATAAATTAGCTAATATCATGAATATTTGTGAATGTCATTATGACTCCAAGTAGTAACTGCCGAGACTCGTCGCCCGCCGAGACTCTTCATCTACCAAGACCTTCCATATATCGAGACCCTTCATCTACCGAGACGTTTCATTTGGTTATACTATAAATAGGGGGCTTTGTAAGAAGTATTTTGTACATTTGATCGAAATCATTAAAGAAACTCCTTTCCCCTTTCTACGTCGTTTCTCTTGTATATTCTATCAATCTTCTTCCTTCTTGTTTCGTTGTTTCACAACACGTTATCAGCACGAAGTTCTATCGAAAAGTGAGGAAAGAAAAGAAAAACGACGATCATCCGCAGGATTCTTCGGATTGAAAGGACGCTAAATCAACGATTCTGTGAAGTTTGTAAATGGTAATCCTACACGCTATTTTAATATTTTTATTACATTTATTGAAAAGTTTATTCGTACCCAATCTTGATCCCCCGAAGTGGATCCACGATTTTCAGAAGTGGATTCTCCATCCCCAGAAGTGGTTCATCGATCATCAATTCCTAGAAGTGAATCATCATTTCCCAAAAGCGGATACTCGATTCCCAGAAGAGAATCCTCAATCTTCTCGATCCCAAAAGGGCAAGACATTGCGGAATTAGTCAGCAAAATGGAGCTTCCCGGAAGCGAACCCTCGACCAATGAAAATGCACTTGTTTCCTTGACAGCGCATCAATACTTTGAAAAGTAAGAAATTCTTTACCGTCTTGGTAATGGACGAAACAAGTGTCAATACGATATCTGGAAGTACAAAAATCATTGAGGGCTCATGAAGAGCAAAAATCTTATTATCCAGATGAACAAATATTTGTATCGATAATGCGTTGTATTTCTCTAAGTCTCAGAGAAATTTATTGAGTTTTAAAGATATCCGCAGAAATGGATATCACATTGAGACTTCAAATGAAAATGAAAAAGAATATTTGTGTATTACAAATATCATCTCGGGTAAGAAATGTATATTAGAAAAACTACTCGCAGTTTCCTCTAGACTATATTTCACAAATATAAGTGTTGACGAAGTACATGATGTTTTAAACCAGAAGTTTGTCGATCAAAATAATTTTATTGCATGGCATGATTGATTGGGGCATCCTGGAGCTATAATGATGCGAAGAATAATTAATCATTCGTGTGGGCATTCATTGATACACCATAAGATTTTTCTCCCCAATGAATTTTCATGTGCCGCTTGTTCCCAAGGAAAGTTGATAATAAGGCCATCACCATCGAAAATCAGGGTTGAGCCCTTAAAATTTCTTGAAAGAATACAAGGTGATATATGTGGGCCTATTCATCCACCATGTGGACAATTCAGATACTTTATGGTATTAATTGACGCATCAACAAGATGGTCACATGTGTGTTTATTGTCAACTCGTAATCAAGCATTTGCAAGATTGCTTGCTCAAATTATCAAATTACGAGCTCATATTCCGAATTATCCAATAAAATATATTCGTCTTGATAATGCCGGTGAATTTACTTCCCAAGCTTTTGATGATTATTGTATGTCAATTGGGATAAGTGTTGAACATCCTGTAGCACATGTTCATACACAAAATGGCTTTGCAGAGTCATTGATAAAACTTCTTCAATTAATTGCAAGACCGTTGCTTATGAGAACAAAACCCCCGCTACATGCTTGGGGACATGCTATTTTGCCCGCAGCAGCGTTAATTCACATCAGACCTACAAATTATACTGAGCTATCCCCTTTGAAAATTGTTTATGGTCAGTAACCAAATATATCCCATCTAAGAATTTTCAGGTGTGCGGTATACGTACCTATTGCTCCACCACAATGCACAAAGATGGGACCCCAAAGGAGATTGGGGATATATGTTGGATATAAATCATCATCTATAATTAAATATCTTGAGCCATTGACGAGTGATTTATTTACAGCACGGTGACATGATATTTTCAACATTAAAAGGGGAAAATAAGCAGTTGGAAAAGGAAATAATATGGTGTGAGTTATCATTATCTCACTATGATCCTTGTACAAAACAATCAGAACTCGAAGTTTATAAAATTATTCACTTGTAAAACTTAGTAAATCAATTGTTATATGCTTTTACTGGCCCTAAGAAAGTGATAAAGTCTTGTATTCCAGCTGCAAATGCTCCAATAAGAATTGATGTCCCTGAAGGACAACGTAGTATTGCTAATGAGCCTAAAATGCAAGTGAAACGTGGTAGACCAGTCGGTTCCAAAGATAAAAATCCTCGAAAAAGAAAAGATGTAAAGGCTCAAACCGACGAAACAATTATTCCAAAAGAGTGTCCAGTCATTGAGAAAATGATTCCGGAAGAATCACAGATACCTGAAAATGAAGAGATCTCTATAAACTATGTTTTGACTGGGACAAGATGGAATCGACGTCGATGAAAAGTTTGCATATGCTATAGCATGCGATATTATAAATGATAACGAGGATCTTGAACCAAAATCTGTTGAAGAATGCAGACAACGAAATGATTGGCCAAAATGGAAAGATGCGATTGAAACAGAGTAAAAATCGAACACAAAGCATAAAGTTTTTGGACCTGTTGTCCGTACACCTGAAGGTGTAAAACCGATCGGTTATAAATGGGTATTTGTAAGAAAAAGAAATCAGAAATTGGAGATGTGATTGATGGATGTCGTTACAGCATACTTATATGGCTCTCTTGAGAACGACATATACATGAAACCCCCTGAAGGATTTAAAATACCAGAAGCATGTAATTCAGATCGTTGGAGACCTTTACTCAGTCAAATTATGCAGATCTTTATACGGATTGAAACAATCTGGACGTATGTGGTATAAACGTCTCAGTGAATATTTGTTGAAAAATGGATATCAAAATGATCAAATATGTTCATGTGCGTTTATTAAGAGATCTGGATCACAAATTGTAATAATTGCAGTCAATGTAAACGATACGAATATTATTGGAACCACTGATGAAATGACTGAAACAGTTGATTATCTCAAGAAAGAATTTGAGATGAAAGATATCGGGAAAACAAAGTTATGTCTTGGCTTGCAGATCGAGCATTTAGAAAATGGAAATTTTGTCCATCAATCTGCTTATATCAAAGGTGTTAAAAAGATTTTATATGGATAAAGGGCAGCCTTTGAGTAGTCCAATGGTCGTGAGATCCCTTGATGTAAATAAAGACTCATTTCAACCTCGAATGAATGATGAAGAACTAATTGGTCCTTAAGTACCATATCTTAGTGCTATTGGAGCACTAATGTATCTTGCTAGTCTTACTAGACCTGATATATCGTTTGCTGTAAATTTATTATCAAGATATAGCTCATCTCCTACAAGAAGACATTGGAATGGGACAAAACACATATTTAGATATCTTCGAGGTACAATGGATATGGGTTTATATTATCCTTATACATCTAAAGAAAAATTGATACGATATACAGATGCAGGATATTTATCCGATCCTCATAATGGTAAATCTCAATCAGGTTATGTATTCACATGTGGTGGTACTATTGTATCTTGGAGATCTTTGAAGTAGACTATTCTGCCACATCTATTAAACATTCTGAGACTGTAGCAATTCATGAAGCAAGCAGAGAGTGTGCATGGTTGAGATCTGTTATAGATCATATTAGAGAATCATGTGGTTTTTATGCAAATAAAATGTCCCGACAACAATAAATGAGGATAATGCTGCTTGCATTGCTCAACTGAAAGGAGGAGAAATCAAAGGCGATAGAACGAAACACATATCACCAAAATTCTTTTTCACTCACGATCTCCAGAAGAGTGACGATATTGGCATTCAACTAATTCATTCTTTAGATAATCTGGCAGATTTATTTACAAAGGCTTTGCCTGCGACGACCTTTGAGAGGCTTAGACATAAAATCGGTATGCGTAGACTTCGAGAACTACGATAAGGCTATGAAGAGGGGGAGTAAAAATATTGTACTATTTTTTCTTGACCACGGTTTTTTCCCACAGGATTTTCCGGGTAAAGTTTTTAACGAGACAATATTATAATGGTCATTCAAGGGGAGTAATATGAATATTTGTGAATGTCATTATGACTCCGAGTAGTAACTGTCGAGACTCTTCGCCTGCCGAGACTCTTCATCTACCAAGTAATTAACCCCCTTCGCTCCCCGATCGACTCCCTCACGCTCGTCTCCCACTGCCATAGAATATCCATAACTTCATTGAAGTAATTTTGGCCTTTGCTGTCAAAGGCCAAAATTTTATAAAAATGGCAATCAAGTCCCCATTTTGATTCGAAGGTAGGTTCGGACGTCGAATGTTCATTCATAATGTACAAAACTTTATCTTACATTTATATGAAAAACTTTCGTAAAGGATTGAAAGGCTTCATAAAAGTCTGTACATTTTTATGAAGCCTACTAATGTTTTAGTAAAAAAGTGTTAGTCATTACGAAGCCGTAAACGCGGCTTTGTAATTTAGGAAAAATATATGGTTACAATTCGTACATTTTTACGAAGACCATTTAAAATATTTCACAAAAACCTCTATATTTTTATAAACGATTACTTTCCGACCAATTATGAAAAAATTTCATACATTTTGTTCCGTACTTTATGAATTATAAAATGTTTCAATTAGTACGAAGCCTGTTTAGAAAATTTCGCAAAAAGGCATACATTTTTACGAAGCCTTTTTGCCTATGAAAAATTCTTGTTAAAAGGGTTATTATTTCGTAAAAATAATGGAATTTTCAAAAGCGGTTAAATCTTTCACTCACGTAAATTTATCCGCTTCCAGAAAGATTGGTAGGTTCGCGTACCTTGTTCTATAGAGAATAAAAAAAAGTATGAAATTTACCCTCCTCGCTTACCGACTGTAAATTTGGGGATCGACAATTTGTACTTGTCAGAGACGGCACAAATAGGAGTGAAGTCCATATGCTCACATTCCTCGATAATACCAAGATCGTCGTTAATGGAGTGCGACTTAGATTGAATGGGGGATTCATGGAATAATAATAGCCGAGCCAAAAGGAGGGAAACATTTGGTGCAGACTAAGGGAGATCCACAGAGGAAGGAGCAACTATTTTTTAAAAAAAATCACATAAAAAAAACAATGGTTTCAGCAGTGGAGGGTCATGTGGGTAAATTTCAATTATGATCCCAATAAAAGAATATCCCCGCCCCCAAGGGATGATCTCCCCATAAAAAGATAGCCACCGGTGGAGGATTGTACGGATGATTCTTCATAACCTTAGGCACATGCGAGAGAGACGCTGAAGAAAAAGCAAAAAAAAACACGTGGCCCCCTTCCCATGCTTGGCGTTCCTCACAAGCAAAATCAACCTCATCGTCATCATCATCACTGGATCCATGCCCTTCTGCCCAACTTTTTGTATTTTCTACATTTTAGAGTCTCCCTGTATCCCCCCTATAACAACCCCAGAAGTAAATTCTGTGCGTTATAGTACTGCAACTAATGATAAATTATATATATATATAATTTAATGGTTTACAATATTTTGCTAATTATGAGTGTATATATTTTTTTTCTTTCATGTTTCAGTAACGTTATTTACTCGGGAATACGATGTTAGTGTGTGCACTTATGTGCCAAGACACTTTATTGTATTTGTGGATAAATCATTAATAAAGGCGAGTATTTGTCATTGATTATTTTACTTTTCTGCACGTAAAATTATTAATGATAAAGTCCCACAGATTATTGAGTATATTAATCTGAAATAGTCCGTGATCGGATAGATGTTTAGAGGGGACATGGACATCTAGATCATCGCTAAGTATAGCTGAGGTCAAGATAGACGATAGTATATCTAAGTTATACTTAGGGGTACATCTTTCCAAGTCTATGTGTCCGCAGACACATGAGGAGAGAGGAAGGATGGGCAAGATACCTTATGCATCAGCTATAGGGTCCATTATGTATGCCATGATTTGCACTCGACCCGATGTCTCGTATGCATTGAGCATGACAAGTAGATATCAGTCAGATCCTGGAGAGAGTCATTGGACTGCAGTAAAGACTATCCTCAAGTATCTTAGAAGAACAAAGGACATGTTCTTAATTTATGGAAGAGATGAGGAGTTAGTTGTCAGAGGATATACTGACGCTAGTTTCCAAACAGATCGGGATGATCTGAAATCGCAGCAGGGTTATGTGTTTTGCTTGAATGGTGCAGCTGTATGTTGGAGGAGTTCCAAGCAGGAGACAGTTGCAGATTCTACAGCCGAGTCCGAGTACATTGCAGCTTCCGAAGCGGCAAAGGAAGCTGTGTGGATCAAGAACTTCATAGCGGAGCTTGAAGTGGTTCCGAGCATTATTGACCCAGTGACATTATACTGTGACAACAATGCGGCCATAGCGCAGGCCAAGGAGCCGAGGTCTCACCAACGATCCAAGCACGTACTACGGAAATATCACATCCTCCGAGAGATTGTTCAAAGGGGTGACGTGTTGGTTAGCAGAGTTGATACGAGCGAGAATATCGCGGACCCACTCACAAAGGCCTTACCTCTGCAGAAACATGAGACCCATGTGAGGAGCCCAGGACTTCGAGTCCGTAGTGCTTGGCAATAGTGCAAGTGGGAGATTGTTAGTGTGTGCACTTATGTGCCAAGACACTTTATTGTATTTGTGGATAAATAATTAATAAAGGCGAGTATTTGTCATTGATTATTTTACTTTTCTGCACGTAAAATTATTAATGATAAAGTCCCACAGATTATTGAGTATATTAATCTGAAATAGTCCGTGATCGGATAGATGTTTAGAGGGGACATGGACATCTAGATCATCGCTAAGTATAGCTGAGGTCAAGATAGACGATAGTATATCTAAGTTATACTTAGGGGTACCCTAAGATTATGGATACTGGACACGACCCGTTTAAGAGGATACTACATATAGAACATCATTGGTCAATCCTCTTTATGGACGAGTGTAACTGATCTTTTGACTTGAGACCTTCATTTATTCTATGCGTGGAGTTGACGCACTTTGACGTCGTTAAAAGCAGTCTTTAACCGGATTGTGAGTAATACGATTGTTGGGTGTGTGACAAAGCGTAAAGAGAATAGTGTTGAGTAAATATAGGATTCATCGCTCTCTTGGATTAGAGAGTTGACATCTAGGCCACTTGATAGAGATATTAGTGACTCTAAAATCCATGGCCATGGGAGGAATGTTTTACATTCAAGTGAGTCTATTATATCTTGGTAATCAAGTAAAACAATTAATTCGGTGATGATGTATTTTGCGCCGAATTAATTGGGATGTCAGTTAGATGAAGAGATTGAATTACACAGTAATCGGTTCATAGTGGTTTATGATTTATAATCATTATCCTAACACGTTGGGTGATGCCTTCGTGTATAGGACCTAGAGGGTCGCACGCATAGCACGTCGACACGAACATTGTATTTTGATTATTTAGTGGATACTAAATTAATCATTTTATTATTTCAGAATTAGAATTAATTGGATTATTAATTTATTTTGAAATATTGGAAGTAAATAAATTGGCCAATATTGAATATGGATTTATTCAGGTCAATTTCATTTGCAAGTATAGATTTATTTACATTAAATCTTTAAACATAAAATCCATTTGCATAGTATTTTATTAAAAGCGTTGATAATATTATTTTAAAAGTTAAAAGTGATTAATTTTTAAATATTTTATTATAATATGTAACGTACCCTTTTTCAATCAAAGATTTTTTTCTACGTTACAAGATTTGATTTGTTTTTATTAATGGCAATACGGTGCCAAACAAAAAGATCTCGATCAGAGGAAATCAGTGGGGGAGAAAAAAAATACGAGAGCTTAGGATTTTGAGGGACTTCCGATTTAGAGACTAGACGGATCCAAGAGGCTAGCACCTGCCGGATCGTCGAGGGTTCGTGATCGCGTGCGCGTGGATACCGCTAGAGGAGTCACACGTGGGGCTCTTACTTATTCGCGACTCTGTTCTAATTTACCGGAAATTTCGAGGTACGATTTCCGGGTAAGTTTTTCTGATTGCTGTATCTCAAATATATTATACGTACCATGATGATCTTGTGATTTGGGCTGAAAAATATTGTTTTACTGCTTCCGCTGTGCTCGAATTCTAACAAGTGGTATCAGAGCTCGTTCATGGTTGAATCGTATATTTTATTTGATATACATATGAAAATTTCAATATGGAATTGAATTTTAAAATTTAAAATTATGAGATTTTAATTTTACATGTGGTTTCATTTGTTGAAGACGATGATTATTAAATTGGACAAAATCTACATCAGAATCGCAAAGTTGCGATTTTTTAGATTTTCTATTTATAAAATATTATAAGTTTTTGTCCTAAGTATATTTTTAGTTGGACAAATTTACGTAAGAATCCTGAAATCGTGAAAGAATGATTTTCTAGATTCTCAATTTAAATAATATTATATGAAGATCTTCAATAATATTAAATTTAATGATTTAAAAGATTATCTACAATTGGCCGTACCATGGGATAAGAATTGATTAATTTAATTTTAAAATCATAAATATATTGAATGGACAATATTTTAGATGTCCAAGATTCGGTTTATATATATATATATATAAATCAGGATTTTAGAATTAATCGATCAATTTGGTCGTATTAGATTCTCTAACGGCCGACTAAGAAATCAAAGATAATGATTTCTTTTAGAAAATTAAAAATAAGAACAATCTTTTACTCTTCTATGAAGAGGAGTCGGTTGACATGGAAATATGTCACAGAAAAATTTTGTGGTGAGACAATAATGATAAATAAAATCCCCTAAATATTAAGTCAATATTTTATAAAATAAAGGCCCTCCATTAATGTTTATTATAATAGTCAGATTTTTTCCATCAGTCAGTACAGCTTAGCTGTGGGCTTCTGGTAGAACATCTGTAGTTTATTCTAAATGATTAATGGGTCGACTTAACTCAATTTAGTTGACTTGTTTAGCTCAGCTAAGGTCAATTTTTTTGAGGGGCAAGTGTTGAGTTTAAGAGTTATTAGACTCAACGTGAATATACCGAAAGTCGCATAGATAATTGCGATTGGTGAGTTAAAACCTACTTGTTTCGTGTAGTGTGTAGGTACAGCTCAGCTGTGTGCATACTTCATGTTTCAAGATTTCGGTCCCACTAAGAATTATTACCAACAAATTCTCGTTTTCAACCGTGGGGGCTGTTGTTTTCGAATAAAATAGTGGGAGTTATATTAAAGTCCTTTATTAATTAATATTTCACAAATACTAAAACTCTGCTTTAAATTATTATTGTAGATGGCAAACACAAACACCCTTTCGCTGCGAAGCATTCTCGAGAAAGAGAATATCCTCATCGGTTCCAACTACCTGGATTGGTATAGAAAACTGAAAATTGTCCTAAGGCACGAGAGAAAGATTTATATGCTAGAGGATGAACCACTTAAAGAACCTGCACCTGATGCTTCTGAGGATGATCAGTCTTACTACAGTCAATACTCGGAGGATGCGCTGGATGTTCAGTGCATCATGTTGTCTTTTATGTCTCCCGAGTTACAGAGGCAGCATGAAAACATGAGTGCTAGGGAGATTGATCAGCACTTACGTGAGCTCTTCCAAGAGAGTGCCAGAGTTGAGAGGTATGAGACCTCTCGGGCACTGTTTCGAACTATGCTGGTGGAGGGTAACCCAGTTGGGCCACATCTACTCAAGATGATAGGGTACATTGAGAGGCTCGAGAGCTTAGGTTCCAAGCTGGACCAGGACTTAGCAGTTGACCTGATTTTGTCCTCACTCCCACCATCATTTTCTCAGTTTGTGTTGAACTTCAACATGAACAGTATGGAGAAGAGTTTGACTGATCTGATGGCAATGCTGAAGACTGCTGAGAAGGACATGAAGGTGAATCCTTCACCACGAGCAATGATGGTCAGAAAGACCTACAAGCGTCCTGGCACCGGGAAATTCAATCCCAAGGCTAAAGCAGTAAAGAGCACTAGACCTCCAGCTCAAAAGAAGCTTAAGAAAGGGCAACAGGTGCCCCAGTCTGATGAGAAGGAAGCTATATGCTTTCATTGTGGCAAGAAAGGCCATTGGAAGAAAAATTGCTTCCAACTCATGAAGAAGAATGCCAGTGGAGTGGATGCTTCAGGTATCTTTGTGATTGAATGCAATCTTTCTGTTTCTTCATCATGGGTCATAGACTCTGGAAGTAGTTCTCACATTTGTGCGAACTTGCAGGGTCTAAGTGACTGCAGACGGCTGTCCAAGGGCGAGATGGACGTACGAGTGGCGAATGGAGCTAGAGTTGCTGCATTAGCTGTAGGGATGTATGTAATAAAGTTGCCCAGTGGATTTGATCTAAATTTGGAGAACTGTTATTTCGTTCCTAGTTTTTCCAAGAACATCATTTCGGTGTCGTGTTTAGACGCCAAGGGATTTGAATTTAAATTCAAGGACAAGTTGTGTTCCTTTTATTTGGATGGGATGTTCTATGGAAATGGTTCATTGAACAATGGTTTGTACGTTCTGAATTTGGATGAGCCGATTTATTGTGTTGAAGGGAAGAAACAGAAAACGCGTGACTCAAACTTAACATATCTCTGGCATTGTAGACTTGGTCATGTAAACGAGAAACACATCGCAAGGTTACTGAGTAACGGGTATTTGGACTCTTTTGAGTTAGAGTCCATAGATACATGTGAAGCGTGTTTACAAGGAAAAATGACCAAGAAACCTTTTACCAAGACAGGTGAAAGGGCCAAGGAATTGCTAGAACTCATACATAGTGATGTGTGTGGACCATTACCGGTTTAGGCTAGAGGAGCGTATTCCTACTTCGTGACTTTCACCGACGATTTAAGTAGATATGGATATGTCTATTTAATGAGGCACAAGTCTGAAACTCTGAAAAAGTTTAAAGAGTTCAAGAACGAGGTAGAGAATCAACGAGGCCAGAAGATAAAAGCCCTTCGGAGTGATCGAGGCTGCGAGTATCTTAGCCAAGAGTTCATTGATTACCTTAAAGAGTGTGGGATCGTTTCACAACTCACACCTCCTAGAACACCGGAGTGGAATGGTGTTTCAGAAAGGAGGAACCGCACACTCATGGACATGGTTAGATCAATGATGAGTCATGCAAGTCTTCCGTTGTCATTTTGGGGTTATGCCTTAGAAACAGCAACATACATGCTTAACCGAGTTCCAACCAAGTCAGTGGATAAGACACCTTATGAATTATGGTTTGGGAAGAAACCGAACTTGTCTTATCTTAAGATATGGGGCTGCGATGCTTATGTGAAGAATGAAAATTCTGATAAGCTTGCGGCAAGATCCACTAAGTGTGTGTTTGTAGGTTATCCCAAGGAAACAAAGGGATACTACTTTTATCTCCCAAGCGAGCACAAAGTTATCGTTGCTCGATATGCTACTTTCTTGGAAAGAGAATTCATTGCTAAAGAGAGTAGCGGGAGTAAAGTAAGTCTAGAAGAAATTTCAGACTCTACAAACAGGTTGGAAACTGAACCTTTAGATAGGGAATCGGTACCACTAGTACAAGCGATTCCAACTTCTGAAAATGTTCAAGGAACGCAAGATCAACGTAAGTCGACAAGAGTACACCGAGAGCCTGACAGATATGGTTGGCTGGTAACCCAACATGGGGAAGTACTGCTCGTCGAGGATGATGAACCGTCAACTTACGAGGAAGCAAGCGCTTCAAATGATTCCGAGAAATGGCTAGAAGCCATGAAATCAGAGATGGACTCCATGTATACCAACCAAGTTTGGGAGTTGGTTGATGCGCCAGTTGAGGTAAAACCCATAGGGTGCAAGTGGATCTTCAAGAAGAAGATTGACATGGAAGGGAATATAAGTACCTATAAAGCAAGACTTGTGGCCAAGGGTTTCACTCAACGTCAAGGAATTGACTATGATGAAACATTTTCACCGGTTGCAATGCTCAAGTCCATTAGAATTCTGCTTGCGATAGCAGCTTACAAGGATTATGAGATCTGGCAGATGGATGTAAAAACCGCTTTCCTGAATGGAAAGTTACAGGAGGAAGTGTTTATGGTACAACCTCCCGGTTTCATTGCATCCAAGAATGCAGATAAAGTATGTAAGCTCAAGAGGTCCATTTATGGGCTAAAGCAAGCATCTCGGAGTTGGAATCTGCGATTTGACGAAGCAGTCAAAGAATTTGGCTATGTCAAGAATCCAGAGGAACCTTGCGTTTACAAGAAGGTTAGTGGGAGCAAGATTTCGTTCCTAGTGTTGTATGTTGATGATATACTTCTGATAGGCAATGATATTCCTAGCCTAGAGTCTACCAAGACTTGGCTGGGAGAGTGTTTCTCTATGAAAGATCTTGGGGAAGCGACTTATGTCTTAGGTATTAGATTATACCGAGATAGACAAAATAAGTTGCTGGGTTTGAGTCAAAGTATGTATATTGATAAGGTGCTGAATAGATTCAGCATGCAAGATTCCAAGAGAGGATTCTTGCCAATGTCACATGGTGTACATCTTTCCAAGTCTATGTGTCCGCAGACACATGAGGAGAGAGGAAGGATGGGCAAGATACCTTATGCATCAGCTATAGGGTCCATTATGTATGCCATGATTTGCACTCGACCCGATGTCTCGTATGCATTTTGAGCATGACAAGTAGATATCAGTCAGATCCTGGAGAGAGTCATTGGACTGCAGTAAAGACTATCCTCAAGTATCTTAGAAGAACAAAGGACATGTTCTTAATTTATGGAAGAGATGAGGAGTTAGTTGTCAGAGGATATACTGACGCTAGTTTCCAGACAGATCGGGATGATCTGAAATCGCAGCAGGGTTATGTGTTTTGCTTGAATGGTGCAGCTGTATGTTGGAGGAGTTCCAAGCAGGAGACAGTTGCAGATTCTACAGTCGAGTCCGAGTACATTGCAGCTTCCGAAGCGGCAAAGGAAGCTGTGTGGATCAAGAACTTCATAGCGGAGCTTGAAGTGGTTCCGAGCATTATTGACCCAGTGACATTATACTGTGACAACAATGCGGCCATAGCGCAGGCCAAGGAGCCGAGGTCTCACCAACGATCCAAGCACGTACTACGGAAATATCACATCCTCCGAGAGATTGTTCAGAGGGGTGACGTGTTGGTTAGCAGAGTTGATACGAGCGAGAATATCGCGGACCCACTCAGAAAGGCCTTACCTCTGCAGAAACATGAGACCCATGTGAGGAGCCTAGGACTTCGAGTCCGTAGTGCTTGGCAATAGTGCAAGTGGGAGATTGTTAGTGTGTGCACTTATGTGCCAAGACACTTTATTGTATTTGTGGATAAATAATTAATAAAGGCGAGTATTTGTCATTGATTATTTTACTTTTCCGCACGTAAAATTATTAATGATAAAGTCCCACAGATTATTGAGTATATTAATCTGAAATAGTCCGTGATCGGATAGATGTTTAGAGGGGACATGGACATCTAGATCATCGCTAAGTATAGCTGAGGTCAAGATAGACGATAGTATATCTAAGTTATACTTAGGGGTACCCTAAGATTATGGATACTGGACACGACCCGTTTAAGAGGATACCACATATAGAACATCATTGGTCAATCCTCTTTATGGACGAGTGTAACTGATCTTTTGACTTGAGACCTTCATTTATTCTATGCGTGGAGTTGACGCACTTTGACGTCGTTAAAAGCAGTCTTTAACCGGATTGTGAGTAATACGATTGTTGGGTGTGTGACAAAGCGTAGAGAGAATAGTGTTGAGTCAATATAGGATTCATCGCTCTCTTGGATTAGAGAGTTGACATCTAGGCCACTTGATAGAGATATTAGTGACTCTAAAATCCATGGCCATGGGAGGAATGTTTACATTCAAGTGAGTCTATTATATCTTGGTAATCAAGTAAAACAATTAATTCGGTGATGATGTATTTTGCGCCGAATTAATTGGGATGTCAGTTAGATGAAGAGATTGAATTACACAGTAATCGGTTCATAGTGGTTTATGATTTATAATCATTATCCTAACACGTTGGGTGACTAAAAACTGTTGCTAGAGGGTTACCTTAGTTTGTGTATGGATATACACTGCCTTCGTGTATAGGACCTAGAGGGTCGCACGCATAGCACGTCGACACGAACATTGTATTTTGATTATTTAGTGGATACTAAATTAATCATTTTATTATTTCAGAATTAGAATTAATTGGATTATTAATTTATTCTGAAATATCGGAAGTAAATAAATTGGCCAATATTGAATATGGATTTATTCAGGTCAATTTCATTTGTAAGTATAGATTTATTTACATTAAATCTTTAAACATAAAATCCATTTGCATAGTATTTTATTAAAAGCGTTGATAATATTATTTTAAAAGTTAAAAGTGATTAATTTTTAAATATTTTATTATAATATGTAACGTACCCTTTTTCAATCAAAGATTTTTTTCTACGTTACAAGATTTGATTTGTTTTTATTAATGGCAATACGGTGCCAAACAAAAAGATCTCGATCAGAGGAAATCAGTGGGGGAGAAAAAAAATACGAGAGCTTAGGATTTTGAGGGACTTCCGATTTAGAGACTAGACGGATCCAAGAGGCTAGCACCTGCCGGATCGTCGAGGGTTCGTGATCGCATGCGCGTGGATACCGCTAGAGGAGTCACACGTGGGGCTCTTACTTATTCGCGACTCTGTTCTAATTTACCGGAAATTTCGAGGTACGATTTCCGGGTAAGTTTTTCTGGTTGCTGTATCTCAAATATATTATACGTACCATGATGATCTTGTGATTTGGGCTGAAAAATATTGTTTTACTGCTTCCGCTGTGCTCGAATTCTAACATACGAATGGAGGGAAAAGAAGGAAAATGAAAGATGCTGACATGCGAGTGCTCTCACACACACTTCGTAAATAACAAGTTTTATTTCTTCTTCCTTTTGATTACCTTATCCCCAAGAGGGCTATCGTCGGGTCTTCACGTGAAGTTTACTAAAATTTCGTCTTTTAAGTTAAATTTTACTAAACAATACACTTTTCTTAGTAATTTACCCAGTGAGGTTTAATAACGGGCACTTAGGCTTAGTAAAAGCCTCGTATCGATGTATAGGCTTTTACCGAACTCTTATAATGCTCTCTTAAAAATTACTAAATTGATGAACAATGTTTTATTAAAAAGTGTATTTTACTAAAAAGACTAGTTAAAACTTTATACTTTTTACTAAGACAAGTGACATAAGTTTAGTAAACTTTACTAAAATGTGGAAGAATTTTTAGTAAACTTACTAAACAATAACGTGGCTTAGTAACAGGCCGATGGACTTAGTAAATCATGAGACTAATAAACAGTAGTGGACTTTGTACTTTTTACTAATTCGAAATAGTTAAAATTTTGTAAATTATTAACTGTTACTAAACATTTTAGTAATCTACACATATGTTTAGTAAAACTACTAAACTTTACTAAACATTTTAGTAATCTACAAAAAGTTTAGTAAAAAATTAATTTTATACTAAACATGTTTATAAATTACTAAAACGCTTAGTAATTTACAAAATTTCAACTGTTTCGCATTAGTGAAAATGTACAAAGCCCATTACTGTTTATTAG
Organism: Melastoma candidum; assembly: GCA_023653495.1. Lineage (NCBI taxonomy): Eukaryota > Viridiplantae > Streptophyta > Magnoliopsida > Myrtales > Melastomataceae > Melastoma > Melastoma candidum. Next base: position 15,593,128 of record CM042891.1, read on the forward strand.
TCTCTCGATTTTCTAAGTCCAACGGTCCGTTACTAAGTCACGTTACTATTTAGTAAATTTACTAAAAAATCTTCAAAATTTTAATTGTTTCGTATTAATAACAGTTCAGTAAATTACTTAAAATTCTTTGACAGTTTAGTAAAGTTTACAATATTTTAACTATTTCGAATTAGTAAAAAGTACAAAGCTCATTACTATTTATTAGTCTAACGATTTACTAAGTTCATCGGTCCGTTACTAAGCCACTGTTTAGTAAATTTATTAAAAATTCTTCCAAATTTTAATAAAGTTTACTAAACTCGAGTCATTTGTGTTAGTAAAAAGTACAAAACTTTTAGTAAAATACATTGTTTAGTAAAATATTGTTCATCTACTTAGTAATTTTTACGGGCCAATTATACGAATTTACTAAACTTCACGGACAAATTACTAAGAAATGGATACTGTTTAGTAAAATTTCACTAGAATGGCGAAAATTTAGTAAACTTCACCGAAAATACCGTGGGTAGTATTTTAGCCTCATCCTATCCCCAGTGATAACAGGACAGCCGGACGAAATCTGTACAACTTCTTCTCATTAACAAAAAAGGAGCAGCGGATTCAAATCACCTTCTCTCTCTCAGTGGTTTTTCCCCTAAAACCAAAAAGAAAAAAAAAAAAAAGCCTCCCTTGAATGATAAAAATTCAAAGGGCTTTCCCTCAAATTTATTTTCGTGAACAGACTCCCACTTGCCAATACCAAACCAAGAAAAGGCGTTTTCTGATGACTATTTACAATAACCTGATTACCTTATGACACACAGATATATAAATAATATATACACTAAGCCCCCAGAAAATGGGGAGTTGTTCTGCAACTTTAAAATTCTCTCAAAAGGATGTCAGCCCGATAATGAATCTTCCCTCTTCATCTATGGAGATGGATCTTCTGTTGTGAGGGTTGGACGCTGAGACTCTTTTATGCCAAGGCCGGAATACCGCAGTTCCTGTGATCCCGGTTCAGGCAATCGAAGCCCTCAATTCTCACCATGGATTTGTTCCCGAAATTTGGGTGGACGGGACCCCCTTTCCTTGGGGAAGATGGAACATGGGGGCAGGGTGGCGAGAGCAGAGAGAATGGGACCAAGAAGTTATCCTCCCTGAACCGTTCATCTTTAACTAATGGGTTAGCTACTCTAGTCGGCGGCGACCCGCTAAAAAATGGTGGCGATGAGGCAATCCGTGTTATACTGTGTTCACCTCCACAACCATCCTGCAACATCAACCAAGCATAATCAATGATCCAATCCCAAACTGATGGAAAAGGTTTTGGTTATCTTGCACAACCTATGACATAATCTGGGACAATCGATATCCAAACAAATTCTATAATTAGTTCGGTGAAGGCACCGGCCACGAAAACAAACAAGAGGCATTGGCTGCAAAATTCCCAGAGGCAAATAACAAACACCCCCAACTACAGCCATTGCCTCCAATACCATGCATTAATTCATCACAATTGAGAGGCCAGAGGTATTTCCTCAAAACACGGATCTCATTATTGAAGAGAAAATCCAAACCTTGGTCATTATGATATCTAAAATTTCAGCCCCTGCTTTCAGATCGTTCATCTCTGTCTGATTCCTGTCATTAAACAAAAATGTGGGGTTAAAAGCACAAACATAACCACAAAAGAACACATTCGGAATAAATACACAAATAAAATAACAAAGGAACAAAGAGAGAAACGCACCCAAACTGCCATCTGAAGGGCCAGATGGACTGGTCTTGGCCAATGGCGATCCGGCGAGGTTTCGGGCAAGTGACCTCTTCCCTCCTCATTTCTTCCAGGCACTGCTGAATTTCATATGGATTCATCTCCTCTTCCTGATACTTTTTTTTTGGAGCTGTATTTTCTAGCTCTGAATGTAAACTAAAGTTAATTTCTCTCTTTTCTTCTTGGGTATGTTTGGTCAGATCAAATGATTTTACAAGGACCTGTCCATGGTCAGTACGCAAGAATAAATTCATAATATAAAACAAAAGAAACGGGGAAATAACTCCAAATGGAGGACTGATTTTATTTTTTTCTGCCTGGATTAGTGGGGTAAGGAAGGACGGATCTGAAGAATTATGGATGACAACGAAGCAGAAACCTCAAGCAGAACCTAACAGCGAACAAAACCCAGAACTCAGAAAATACACACAAGGCAGACAAAAATCATCGGTTAAGAATCGACGGAGAGAGAGTGGGGAAGGGGGAGTTGAATTACCTGAGAAAGGGCTAAATTAAAACTGGGTGAGAAGAGGAGGATATCATGGAGGAGAATGAAAGAAGAAGAAAAAGGAGGGCGAGGGCGAGGAACGGAACGAAAGAGGGGAAGAACACACAAAGAGACGAGGACGAAGAGGAAGGAGGGGGTTGGAAACAGTTCAACTTCTAGGAAAACGAGGTTGGGATGGGGAGAGTGAGATAACGAGAATAGAAACGGAAAAGGGCGGTGTTGGAGTTATTGGACAAACGACTTAGGATATACATTTTATGCTATTCGTTCGTACATTTTTCGATATATCATCGAAACGTTTAAATTTTAAAATCCATTTAATACTATTTACGAAAATTTTAAAATTCCCAAATTTTAAAAATTACTAATAAGTCTTCGGAATACGAGGGGATAGCAAAATATTCGAAACTGAGTCCGAATTTCAATTTTATTGGAATTCAGATATTCTCAGTTTTGGACTTTTCCAAATTTTACACATCCGAATTGCATCGAATTCGAATTTTGAAGAAAGAATTGAACAATTCAAATATTTGAAAAATTATAAAATAATAGCGATAAGTCAAAGCTCACAATCCCACCATCTAGTCTAGATACATGCCACCTCTTTGTTTTTTTAGTTTATGGGTCTCAACTTCGAAAGCGGTCACATATTGGCCTAAGGAATCCATCCCCCCTTCACCTCCTCTACAACCAACATTTTTCAACCATCCCCACTTGGACTGTCAAATTCCGCAAGCTTTCCTGGCACTCAAACCTGTTGAAATGGTTTCATTAATAAGTCTTAATGTTATGCGAAATAGAAGTCAATCATCTACACTCCAGAAGCTACTTCCAGTCAAAACCTTTTTTAAGGAAAAATTTTTATATAATTAATAAATAATTATGAAACTAAATGTGAATATTCCATGGAAATTATCAAAATTGATCAAAGATAATTATCTCATGGAAATCAAATGATTTGGTTACCAGAGAAATGGTTTAGATAACTAATCATGTTACTTGTTCAGATCGAAATAAACATCATGAATATGACAAAATAACTTGTGAAAATAAATTTTTAATAATTTCCATTCATTGAAGGTTATTTGTAATCTGACACCGTCTACAACGTTTATCGAGAGGGATTTGATTAAATTAAATAATCTTAATCAGATCACATCTCCAACGGATACTTACAATAGAAGATGTCAATTGCATATTAAAAGAATCAATATCAACGATTTATTCATTTTTCATTTACGTGTAGAAGCTATATTAGTCAATTATACTTTCTATGCTTAGCTTTTTGTAATTGTATATAAATAGGAATTTAGATCCATTTAAGTGTTGATAGACATAAAAGTGTGCTAAGAGCTTGTAAGAGTTCGTTCCTTTGAGTGTTATTAGTCACACATGAGGGACGAGAGGAGCTGCATAAGGTTGTAGTATTATTGGAACCTTTTGAAGAGTGACCTGACGACCACGAGAGACTCTTAGTTGGAGGCTACAGGAGACTATGATGGAGACGTTCGGCTGGAAGGAGTTGGCTCGTGTGAGATGTATAAATATGATTGGGATTTTCAATTGACGGGAAGTGTTGGATTGTGGTGTCGAGTGGGGCTTCCAAATGACGGGAAGTGTTGGATTGAAGAATGACGAAATGGATTGTGGGCTGAAGATTGATAAAGCCTAAGAGCGGTGGCCCAACCTATGATCCTAGCCTAAATGACTGAAGAAGAAGACAAATTATGTTTATCCCAATAGAACCAAATACAACGGGATCAACAACAAATTCAATGTAACTAGCCTCGGCCTTATCACACACTCATTTACAAAATTCTATCCTCTTTGAGCTTATAAATGGGGAGAGATGTGCAGATATTAAAATTAAGGAAAACAGTTCCTACCTGAGTTCATTGACCCACTGCATCAGTCCTAAAGCTCTATAGAAGCTGGGTGCCACCATGCCAGCTCTAAAGCACCGGATCCTATCAGAACTCGAACGTTAAGCGTGCTTGGGCGAGAGTAGTACTAGGATGGGTGACCTCTTGGGAAGTCCTCGTGTTGCACTCCATTTTAAAAAAAATCTACAGAGGCTGGCGTGCCAAGGGGAAAATATTTAGGAGCACAGAAGGTGAGGGACTCACTAGCTTTTGTAGCATAATGTTCTGTGTGCAGGAAAATCTTGGGCATGGGATTTATTTATGCTTAACCATTGTCGCAAGGGATCTTGCTGGGTGTTGTGTAGGTGCGGACACCGTCGTAGTGAAACGTCCAAAGGGATGTCACAACTGTTGAAGGTAATTTATGATCTAATTAAATATAAGTTTAGTAACGGAAATTGTCATTTAAGATGATCATTCAAAGAGAGCATTTAAGTAGATGATTAAATCTATGTCATTTAAGGTAGTGCTTTCTATTGTCATTTGGGTTTCTAGTCTTCCTTATATATAGAGGAGCGGGTAATCATTTGAAAGGGAATCAAGAAGAAAATATTTTGTAGCCTAAACAGTTGAACTTCACAAAATATTCATCCCTCGTAGGAGTAGCAGCTCTACAGAAGGCTTTCTCTATCCTACAGAAGGTCGTCGGCAGTACAAAATTTACATTCTGCTTGCACCTTCATATCCAATCTTTTCACACATAACCCCCAAGAAGTTTAGTATCAAAGCGTAGAAAGTCATGTCTACATCCGCTAACAGCATGATGTTCACCTTGTAGAAGGTCATGTCTGCATCCGCTGGCAACATGTTGTTCACCTTTTCGCCAAATCCCTATCTTCGATGGTGAGCACTTCGGCTATAGGTGTTCTCACATGGAGAGCATTTTCCTTTCGCAAGATCTACGGAAACTTTTGGAGGTAGGCTATGAAGAAGTTCCCGAAGGAATCTCTCTCCTAGAAGGTGACAGCACTTTCGAAGAAAGTGTCATCAACCCCACAGAAGATGAGCAGAAGGCGTACAAGGAAAACGTCATAAAGAATGACATGACTCTGCGAATTCTGCAACAGTCCGTGAGTAAAACCATCTACCTAAGGATATTTGGCCTGAAGAAGGTGAATGAAGCATGAGAAGTCCTAAAAAAGGAGTTCAAAGGATCACATAAGGTGATCTCTATAATACTGCAGAACCTTTGGAGAGACTTCAACAATCTAGCCATGAAAGACGAAAAAACCGTCAAAGACTACTTCTCAAGGATCGTGGAGATTCGTTCTCTAGAAGCCCATGAGAAGCGGGTCAGCAAGTACACGGCCCTAGTGGAGCAAGCATTTTAAGCGAAGTTGAATATTTTCGAGCAGAAGCAAGAACGTCCTGGAAACAACAGAAAGTCCTACAACAGAGGACGTGGAGGCATGTCTCGTGGCAAAGGCCGAGGCTATGTAGAAGCACGACCAAAAAGTCAACACAGAAGCGGTCATGGAGAAGTAGAAGCAGGATGCCGCATCTGTAGAAAGCAAAGCCATGAAATAAAAGATTGTCGTCTTCAATGCAGAAACTTAAGATTTTCTAATCTTTTGTTGTCTTTGTTTGCAGAAGGCTGATTTGTCAAGATTACCTCTGCGTTTAACCTAGATTATTTTTTATAATTAGGACTATTCAACCAGACTTCTCGGAATATCACAACACATTGATCAATCAAAGAGAGATTCAACAACTAAAAGAAAGATCGATTCCTTGGGATCCTTCCTATGCAAGTTCCCAACTCATTCAGATCGTGATTGTTAGCATAAAGATAAATAGCAGAAGCATGAACAAAAGCATGATGACAAAGGCTTGGTAAATTTCTCTAAGAAAGAAGAACCTTCTAAAGTTTTATATTCTTCCTCTAACACCGTGCAAGATAAGAATGAGATATGGTTCCTCGATAGTGGCTGTAGCAACCATGTCACATGGATCAAGAAGAACTTTGTGGAGCTTGATGAGAAATATAACTCTCTCTTGGAACTTGGAGCTAGCAAGAAGTTAAAGATAGAAGGTAAAGGTGTTGTTTCAGTTTTCAGTGTAGAAGGTCAATAGTAGAGGATGCACGACATCTTCTACAGTTTATAAATCGCACAGAACCTACTATGTGTGGGACAGATGATGAAAAATGGATATAAGTTAATTTTTGCAGATGGTCAATGTGAGATAACGAACAGAAACGGACAGAAGGTCGCAGTCGTGAAGATGACGTCCAACAATTTGTTCCCATTAAAGAAAACTCCTTGCAGCAATGTTGTTCTCAAAACTGATATTATAGATTATTCTCATCTTTGGCATCTTAGGTATGGACATTTGAACAGGAAAAGTTTAGCTCTATTGAAGCAGAATGATATGGTAGTAGGACAACCTCTATACAAGTTACAAAAGGTGACTTCTGTGAAGGATGTGTCTTCGGAAAGCATCACCGTCTTCCATTCCCAAACACACCATGGAGAACTCAAGCACTTCTCTAGTTGGTTCATGCAGATATCTGTGGTCGTACTCAAACTTTGTTTCTCGGTATCAGAAGATATTTTCTATAGTTTGTAGATGACTATACTAGAATAATTTGGCTTTATTTTCTTGAGAGGAAGTCAGATGCTTTCACCATCTTTATGAAGTTCAAAGCACTTGTAGAAAATCAAAGTGGATATATGATTAATACCTTGAGTATAGATCGCGGAGGAGAGTTTCTGTCAAAATCATTCTTGGAGTATTGCCAATAGAAGGGGATACAAAGGCAGGTGACTGTGTAGTATTCTCCACAATAGAATGGAGTTGCAAAAAGAAAGTACAAAACTATTGTGTAGTAGGCCAGAAACATGCTGAAGGGCAAAGGTCTATCCAACAAGTTATGGGCAGAAGCTGTTAACACATCAGCCTACCTTCTGAACAGATCCCCTACAAAAACGGTTAGGAACAAGACACCATATGAAGTATGGCACAGAAGGAAGCCTGTGGTGAATAATTTGAAAGTATTTGGGTTTGTTGGATATGCACTAGCATCTTCTCAAAGAAGAGAAAAGTTTCATGAGAAGGGTGAGAACTTGATTTTTATCGGATATAGTGACGAATCAAACGGATATTGTCTGTATAATCCGATCACTGACATGTTAGTTCTGCCGAGTGATGTTATCTTTGATGAACTTGTAGCTTGGAAGTGGCAGGAAAAGTCTTCTATGACTCAGATGTTCTAGTTTATTAAAGCAGTGGCAGAAGCATCTGTATAGAACCCTATTAGAATAACAGAAGCAGCAACAGAAGTAACAGTACAGAATCTCATCGGAACAACAGAAGCCAGTTCCTTTAATACCATTCCAAAAGCAAAGGGCCCTATTGGAGATATACCACCGAGGAGGTATCGATTATTCATTGAAATTTATGAGCATGCCTGCTACATTTGAGCCACAGAACTTTGAGGAGGCAATCGAAAAGGAAAAATGGAGAAATACCATGAAGGAGAAGATGACTTCCATAGAGAAGAACGACACGTGGTCATTGGTCGATCTCTAAGAAGGAAAAGAAGCTATTGGCTTGAAGTGGGTCTAGAAAACCAAGTATAATGAAGATGGAAGAGTGCAGAAGCATAAAGCTAGCATCGTAGAAAAAGGCTATTCACAGAAGCCCGGTGTTGATTTTACCGAAACTTTTGCTCCTATAGCAGATGGAGACGATCTGTGCTCTTCTAACCATTGTAGCAGCGAATGAGCTTGAAGTATTTCAGCTTGATGTCAAGTCAGCATTTCTAAATGGAGTACTGGAACAAGAAGTCTGCGTAGAGCAACCACAATGATTCGTGATGAAAGGCACAGAAGACAAAGTCTACACACTGCATAAGGCGCCATATGGTTTGAAGCAATCACCAAGAGCATGGAATTGTAGAATTGAAAGAAAGGATTGTCCGGAAGCTCAGTATAACCTTCGTTATACATACAAAAGGTTGGTCCCGATTTTCTAATAGCATGTCTCTATATGGATGATCTGATCTACACTAGCACCAGCAGAAGCTTGCTGTAGAAGTTCAAGAAAGCCATGATGGAAGAGTTCGAGATGACATATCTTGGCTTGATGAAGTACTTTCTTGGATTTCAAGTAAAGTAGAAGAAATGAGAGATTTTCATTTCTTAGGAGAAGTTCGTGCAAAGCCAATTTCTACTCCAATGTCATTCAATGAGAAGGTACAGAAGGAAGATTTTACAGAAGGCTTTGACTCGAAGATCTATAGAAGCCTGGTGGGTTCTCTTATCTATCTCACTCACACTCCGACTGATATTGTTGATTTTGTGAATTTGCTGCCTAGATTCATGAGCAGCCCAGTAGAACTCATTAGCAGGAAAAAAGGTTCTAAGATATCTAAAAGGCACACAGAAGGTCGGACTGAAGTATACAAAAGAGCAGAAGGATGATCTAGTAGGTTATATAGATAGTGATTGGGCAGGAAGCCTGGATGATCGCAGAAGCACATCAGCACACTTGTTCTGCATTGGAACAAAGGCCATTTCATGGAATTTAAAGAAGCAAAGCATCGTTGCTCTCTCATATGCAGAAGCTGAGTACATCGCAACAAATAAGGCAACAAGAAAAGCCGTCTGGCTCAGAAGATTACTTCTAGAGCTACAACAAAAGGTGGACGAGCCAACAACAATCTTCTATGATAACAAATCTACAATTGCTATGACCAAGAATCTAGTTTTCCATGCAAGATCGAAGCACATATAACTTCGTCGTCATTTCATCAGAGAGATGGTTTCTCGGAAGGAGATACTTCTAGAGTTCATTAACACACATGATCAACCCCCAGATGTTCTTACCAAGGCGGTGTCTTCTAAGAAGTTCAAGACTTTCAAGGACTTCTTGAAGATCATAAATTAGGAGGGGATATTGAAGGTAATTTATGATCTAATTAAATACAAACTTAGTAACGGAAAATGTCATTTAAGATGATCATTCAAAGTAATCATTTAAATAGATCATTAAACCTATGCCATTTAAGATAGCGTTTTTTATTGTCATTCGGGTTTCTACTCCTCCCTATATATAGAGGAGCATGTAATTATTTTGAAAGGGAATGAAGAAGAAAATATTTTGTAGCCTAAATACTTAAACTCCACCAAATATTCATCCTTCGTAGGAGTAACAGCTCTACAGAAGGTTTTCATCCTACAGAAGGTCGTCAACAGTACAGAATCTACGTTCTACTAGCACCTTCTCCCTTCCTATCAATTCCTTTCACACATAACCTCCAACAACAACGGGTTGATATGTAGGTGAGGACACAGCCGGAGAGAAACGTCTGAAGGGGAGTTGTAGTGAGAAGCTGTGCCGGTGAGGACACCACCCGAGGGAAACTTCCAAACGCTTGGTTACCTTTGTTAGTTATGTTAACCTGTGCAACAAGTCATCTCTAGTACATAACCTTATGGTCTGTGCTGTATAAGGTTGATCGTGCATCACTATTTACACGTGACAATTTCGGTCCTTCTCAAGAAAAGTGTGTCCCTCTAAAGAAAACATTGGATTAGAATCTCATGAAAATCTTTGATTGAAATATTTGATTAAAAGGCTTACCCCTTTCTCGAGACCCTCTCGATTCCTCTCAAGGAATTCTTTGATTGGATTCTTAAAATAACATTTAATTTGGAAAATATTACAGGGTTTCTCGAGAGAATATAAATTATTAATTATATAAAGAATCGAAACCTCATGTAATCGAGGATGTATATCCATCAAATTGAGACTTTTGGGCGTCGATACGGTTTTGGTAACCATAATGAGAGACGAAAAATTCTAAAGATAATTCTAAAAGAGAGGGCACCTGGACGATTTTTTAGGATACTCTATATAGATTCCTAAGAGGCGGGGTTGTCATAACTTGAGAAACATATGACAGATAAATTTTCCTTCTCGATCGAGCGTTTGAGATAAAAGATTATAAAAAACTAAACTATTTTCACTCATTTAAAAATAACTACGTGTGCTGGGACAAAATATTTACAAATGAAAATTTCAGTCATTCTTTAGGGGAGCGTGTCCCTCTTGAGAAAACATTTTGTTATAATCTCAAGAAAATCTTTAATTAGAATCTTTGATTAAAAGCTTAACCTTCCGAGACCCTTATGGAGAAAGTATTTGGGGTCACTAATCTTTGAATGGATTCTTGAAATAATATTGAATAAGAAAATATTATAAGCTTTATAAATAATTGATTATATAAAGAATTGAGATCATGTATAATCGAAAAATGAAAAATTGAAATATATTAAAATATTAGTAAGAAATTATTTACATGGTAAAAGACATTTTGGGCCTCCAACGATGGGCTTTGGTGGACAACGAGATCGACAGAGGTATTCGCCAGGATAAGGATCGACGCTAGAACGGGCCGAGGGAGTGCTCCATTGACCGCCTTTCGTATCGACAAGGGACTTCAATGTCTGGAGCCAGTGTATTCGAAGCATTGATAGTGGCGTCGTCGTAGTAGTCAATCGATAGGTAGTTTTAGGATAACCACCACGTGGTAAATGTGCGTTAGGGCGACAGTTATTAGTTAGTGGCTTATAAATAAGCCAGCCCCGATTCGTTGTGTAGACACACGACAATCATTCCATGACCCCGAAGGGCTGCTTAATTGTCAACCTATCTGTACGGAATTGTTTTAGGCACTCTGTAATGGCTGTAGGTTGTTTTATTGATACTTAGTGAATTATCTTTTCTTCTTTTTGTCTGTTTACTTTATTGGCGACCACATTCTTTTCAACCCTTTGAGTCCCCATTATATCGCGACGTGTTTTGCCACGCGAACACGTTTTTGGCGACCACAGTGGGAGCCGAAGGCGAAGTTTTGTGTGTTAGCACGATATGCCAACAACTAGGAGTGCGGCAAACAGAATGGCTGATACTCACGGTGATTCGGAGACCAATTCTGGGCAGGATCAGACTGCCAACAATGGCCGGAAGCGTTGAAATGGGCAACAAACTGCCCAGAATATGAGGCAACAAAATGCCCAGAATTTTGGACAATAAAATGTTCAGACGCAGGAGCGGGAGACTCCCCCTATGCCGAACACTTTGCCGAACACGCTAGAAATAGTCTCTCTAGACATGTTTATGTAGATTCATGCCAAAAATCAAGAGAACTTTTTGGAGTTGCAGAAACAACTTCAGGGGTAGGCCGCTAGAATCGATACTGAATAATCTCCCGAAACTACGGCGAGAAGGGCTGCTATTCGTGATGGAAAACGCAAGGTGAGTTTCGACCACGAGACCACTCAAGATCCTCCCCCTGCAACACAGGATTATGGACGAGCTGAGCCAACTAGGTCACGCTATGTCTCTGATGATCGAAGTGACTTTGTGACCCCTGATCGATTCAATCGTCATAGTGATATCGTCGATCTTGATGATGACACACAGGACCATTATCGACCGCCGGCATATGCACCTCCTCATCGTCGACGGGAGAGTCATTACGCACGATCTATTGTCGACAACCATGTTCGTGAGCCGCAAGTAGAAAGCCAACCCCCAAGGAGAAACCTTTTCAGTGACATTCCCAGGGCGGTTCCTACCTTCGATAGAGAGCCTGACAGGAATAATTTGGGAAGAGAAATCCCTAGAGTCCCTCTGATGCCTCTCATCCCTAGAGGCATCATTGCTCGAGTAGTCGAACGGATGGTCCCAGGTGCAGTGCGCAGGGAAGAGATCAACCTCTACAGGACGCCCCACCCTTAGTTCATCGATCGAGGTTATTCGCATCCGAGGGGCTTCAAAATCCCTGATTTCACTCGTTTCTCTAGCGAAGATGAGATGACGCCGATGGAGTGCATAGCTCGATTTACTCATCAGACTGGTGAAGCGTCGAACAACGATTACTGGAAGCTTCGACTATTCCCTAATTCGCTCACTGGACCAGCGTTTACCTAGTATATTCATCTTCCACCGAACTCAGTGCAGAACTGGCAGGACATGTAGACGCATTTCGTACAGGCCTTCGCCACACTTGATTCGACCATCTCTCTGGTTGAATCGGCTAAGATGCGATAGCAGCCTGGAGAACTTGCAGCAACTTTCCTGCAGTGATTCAGAAAGGCTCGACTCAGATGTAATACAACGATCATTGATGATGAGTTTGTCGATGTAGTTCAGGAAGCTCTCGATATACGAATTCGAAAGATATTCTAAGGAGAAAAATTCAGGGATATTTACGAACTCTCTTTGAGGGCCACCAAATATGAAAATTAACTCATATGAGAGTCGAGGGAGCGTACGGCATATCAAGTCTAAACCACGCTTGTGGAGGTCGATATGGCTGAGTTGGTCAAAGGCGAAGCTACTATTTGTGACCCTATGTCAAAGAAAAACTTCAAAGGTGAAGCTACATCTTGTGATCAAACCATGGCCATTTCGATCGTGGGCAATGGACATTATCCATGAAATAAGGCCGAGTTCGAGTAATGGAGATTCTTATATCCTTGTGGCCACAAACTATTTCACAAAGTGGGTCGAAGCGAAGGCTTATAAGAACGTTACCCAGAGCGAAATCATAGAGTTCCTTCGATCGAGCCTTATTTATAGATTTGGCATCCCTCAAAACGTGGTGGTCGATAATCCTATTGATTTCAACGGCAGTTTGATTAAAGACTTTGCGGCGGAATTTGGGTTTGTTTTAACAAATTCTTCCCCTTACTAAGCTCAGTCGAATGGACAAGCTGAATCGACTAATAAGATCATCAAGAACGCTATTCAGAAGATGATCGATGATAACCCTCGATCGTGGCATACTTTGTTATTGGATGTACTCTGGGCTTTGCGTGTTACTAAACGCGAGAGCATCGGACAAACTCCATACAGCTTAGTTTATGGCCATGACGCCATCCTCCCGATCGAGATTCGCTATAAATCGAGTCGATTTTTAGCACATCAGGAAAATAGCCCTATCGATTATGAAGAATCGATGTACATCGAATTAGAAAACTCAGAAGCAGTACGCTTTCAAGCTTTGAATCGAATTCAGGTTCAAAAGGAAAGGGTCGCCTGTAGTTATAACAAAAGGGTTGTTCTCAAATCCTTCAAGAAATGAGACTTAGTTTGGAAGATGATCCTCCCGATTGGGAAAATAGATTACTTTCTAGGCAAATGGTTTCCTACCTGGGATGGTCCCTTTAGGATCGACGAAGTGTACCCTAAACACGCTTATCATTTGTCATATTTAAATGGTGAGGCGCATGCCTTGAAGATTAATGGGAAACATTTGAAACTCCATCGACCGACTTTATGGGATATACATTCTAAAAAATTAGACTTCGATGTTCCGAATTGTGGTCACAATTAATAGGGATAAACGATGTTTCAAACAGTACTTAATTGATGAGATGAAGTCGATTCACTATAAAGTAAACAAAATACAAGTGGATCGATATACATAACGTTCTTTATTCCATCAAAAACTAAATAGTCTTAACTTCGATCTTTGATTGTCTCAGGAACTGTTGGGGACACGAACATCGATTGTCGCAGCAATCGGCTTTCTGCCCCACTTCCTCCCTTGCTTGGAGAGCATCTGCAGGTAGGGTTGCCTTCAATGTCCCTGCCTCGTTTGCCCCCGAACCTACTTCGGAAGTCCACTAGTATTGCGGCTTTCACAGCAAGCAATATTTGGAATGGAGTTCCGAGGAGGCGAAGAAGTTCTGAAGGCTCGATACCATGAGATGAGGTTTGCAACCCGGGCAAACGTTATGCCACCTCACGGCACCAAGCAATCAGAGCTGACCCTCTGCCTAAGGTTGGGGACTTAGGCTTTCATTAGGTCTAAGGTTAAGAACTTAGGCTCTATGATGAGAGGGAAAGAAAAGGGGATCAAGAAAGGCTTCTCGGTGGGACATAATGGCTGAGGTGTCTACGAATGAGAGGTTGGGGTCCCCACAATCTGCTATTTATAGGTAGAAGAATTGGGTTACGTCGACTACAAAGAATCCCAACAGTCCCCGTGAAATCTTAACAGTTTCTGGAGAATCTCAACAACCTCATTTAATTAATTTATATTTTCAAGAGTCCATTTAATTAGTGTTGAATGAGACGATTGGGAACTTGAGCCTGCAAGCTCGATTGAGAACAACCGGTCGAATGCATTACTCATTCGAGTCAGTCACAACACAAAGGAAAAGAAATGAAAAGCAACAAAAACATTTAAATCGATGATATAACATCGATATTGGTTACTGTCGAGAACCTTGCAAGAGTCCACTCAACAAGTTGACTAAGCATATTCGAGAATTGTTCTTCAGAGCTAGTGCACCTTCAGCCTTTTGAAATGAGACCAACTCCTGAATCTCGTATGTGGGGAGGCGGTTCAATCTAATTTCCACTTAGATTGACGTCATTTCCCTTTCTCGAATGGCCACCTCAGCTTCACCTTTCTCTAACTTCATTGACAGTTCTACGATCTCGGCCCTCAGTCATTGGCATTCTTCAACCAAACGTTGATGTTCAGTAACAATCGCCGCCATCTTGTCTTGGGCAGATTGGACATTGGTCAGCTTCGAAGAAAATTCTCTCCATTGCTTATCGTCCGAAAGAACCTTCTCCCAGTCTTCCCAGGATCTCCAAAACGATTCCCTGACGTTTTGACATATGCCTAGCAGAGTAATTGGTGCTTTGGCATGTCTTTCAATGGCGTCAATGATCTGGAAGATCTCATTGAAGTTGGTCCTTGACTGTTCTTCATGGCGCAACGCTTCAAGCAATCTCAGTGCAAGCTTAGAAGGTTCCTTTGGATCGATATTCACCTGATCCACATTACTCAATGAGGCCACATGACTGGTGAGACCTATAATATATAATTTAGTCTATATTTTGGAAATACTATAGACAGCGATGATCATTACCTTTATTTTCTCAAAGAGTTCGAAGAAAGTGACGTCCATTTCCTTGGACACCTCCGGCGTTCGACATTCCCCTTCGACGTTCTCCATAGGTATTGTACCTGTTGGAGCAAGCATGGCATATACCGAAGGACGAGCTTGTTCTTCTACAATGTCCCTAGGAGGTTCTGGTTCCGTCAAGGGAGCGACATTCACCTGCGAAGGTATTTCTGGATAAGAGTTAACAGGGGTGTCGTCACATTCGAATTATGTGACTTCGGTGGTTCGATCATGAATGGTTTCGCCAATGGTTGGATCAGAAGAGATTGAATAGACCTGAATAGGTGAAGAGTCAAGTAAAATTCAGATTTATTTAAAATGAATTTGAAATATATACCTCTACGTCCCGCATAGGGTTTGCATCTTGGAGAACGTTTGTATTGACAGTCCTATTAGCCCCCTCGTTCGAACTCTCTTCAGAAACATCTCTTGTCACTCCTTCAGTGGCGCCTCTAACAGTAATTGAAGGATCTTCTGCTTCGGGCGAAGGTGGCGTGAATATGTTTTCACAATCGATCTGTCCATGATAAGCAAATTTAAAATCCCAACATACTTTCGATTTAAGCATTGATTTTAGTCTAACTATATCAAACTCTAGGTTTCGTTCCAGAGACTTTGGAGATCCTGCTCTTGTCAGTGGCCACAGTATCAACTGTCGAATGACCGATCATTGGTGGGACTACTTCGACAGATCCTTCCTTCTCAGTAATTGGAGGATCAGCGATCGAAGGTTTGGTCACTTGGGGATCTTTTTCAAGTGAGTCATCCCCTTGTGGAAGATTTTCTTTAGCGATGGGAGCAGGCTTGTTCTTTTTGGGACGTCGGGCGAGGTTTGCTTCCACTTCCTCTACGGTATCCTCTGACGATTCACCCTTGCTGGTCGAAGAAGCTCGAGTGTTAGGTTTCTTCGATGGAACTATCGGCGGAACTCGCTTCCTCTTCAGTCTTCCCTTCCCAGTAGGGACAGAAGAAGAAGCGTTGTCTAGTGCTCCTAGAAGGGTTAATTTGGTCAAAATCGATTTCAATCAAAGACGATACAAGGGAGTTCAAAACTAGTACCTGGCATCAATGATTTCTCATGTTTCCCGATGAGACCAATGAGAAAGTCGTCTTTTTCTATCAATGGCTCTGTCCCTTTCTTAGGAAAGTTAGCCTTCCTCAGTAACTTGTTGAAAACCTTCTTCCAGCACAAATCAAATCCCTAGGTTGTGTCGCATGCTTGTGCGTTTTCGCTGAATACGACTTTGCAGATAGATCGATTTAGTGTAGCAAGCAACAATAGAAGAAAAGTGAGTTGATTGCCATTTAATAGTATGATTTGTCATCGAGCTGTTCGTCTTACCTGGTCGATATATGTAAGACTGATGTTGTTGCGTTCGTCGAGATTGGTGTTATACGAGTCGATGAAAGGGAAGGGGCAGCTCTGAGCGAATCCTAGCTGTCTTGCCAAAAATTAAGGATTGTAAGTTTCGACAAAGTGTCCTTTGACGTCGCAGCCGGGTAAGTCTCGTGGGGTTAGCACTTGATCCCAGAATGGGTCTCCTGGTTCCGAGGTCTGTTGAAGCTCTCCGAGATTCATGCTTCCAAGGTACGGTTGCCAGCAGGGTTTGCTAATCTTCAAGAGTCGATTAAGGTACCCTGTAGCAGATTCTCTTCCCCAATTCTCGTATCGGAAGAAGCGAACGATCTCTAGCCTGTAGAAAGCCGTAGACGTGTTATCGGCTGATAGCTTGAAATTGTGCAGACCGGGGAAATACAAGTGCGCCCATGCTAAGGTAATCCACAATGGACCCGATGCCGATCTAGCTGGAAATGCCCCTGGGTACTTTGAACCGACCGCAATAGCTTCGAAGTGAGCTTGATAAATCAGGCCAAGTAGGAACCGAGCCATCGCTACTAGCCCCTCCTCTTTAACCAAACAATTCGCTACTGGTGCCATGTGTTGTAGCGACTGTTTGCTGTGGCTACACTAATTGTACTTCGCGAGCCATTTGATCATGAATTAATATTCTTCCTTGTCACCACATTTCTCTGGGCTCTTCTTCAAGTGATCATTGATGATCGAACCAAGACTTTGTCCCTTCTCGAACTTGAATCATCAATTCTTACAACTAGTGTGACTGGTTTCCGACGCAGCGATATCCTGTCAAACAGATCACATCCGGGATGGTAATGGTCATGGGGCCTTCTAGAAGGTAGAAGCATTTGGGTGAAACATTCCACAAAGATAGAAAGGTTGCGACCGATCGATGGTTGCATCTCATTGGCTCTGTCGACGCTCTGACCAGATTGTAGATCCCTATTTCTTCCCACTTCTTGCGTCAAATCACGGTCGACGCGTTTATCCATTCGGAGAACCTGTCTACACCTGTAGTGGGGAATCCGTGCAAGATTTGGCTGGCATTAGTCGAGTCGTTGGCATCAGAAGATGGATCTTTGTCAGAAGAGCGAGTCTTGTCAGTAGGGCGATCCTTTTCAGAGGGTTGATTCCTGCTAAAAGATCGATTTTTGTCAGATGATCAATTCTTCTCAGGGGGACGACTCTAGTTGCCCGGATCGCCCGCAAATCGGTAGGATTGTGGGCTCGGAGAGAAGGTAGTCGTAGGGTACATGTGTCTCGTCTGCCGTGAAGCCAATATGGGTAGCCTTGATTAGAGGACCTAAAGTCATCTGTCCCTTCACCCTCTTCTTTTCATCGAGGAAGTTGTTTGTCCTTCTGACCAACACCTGCGTCGACAGATTCCTAAACCTATCGAAATAAGTGCCGGTACCTTTCAACGGTGCATGATGATAGAACGACGGAGGGGCCATGAATAATAAGATTTTTGGTTGAGGGAGAAAGAGGGAGCAAGCGGCCCAATAAAAACAGAAGATATGAAAGGAAGCAAATGAGTGAAAGGAGAGGGTTATATAGAGAAGGCTGGAAGATGAAGGGGCGCTTCGGAGGAAGGGGGCCAAATGTTTACATAGTAAACGACATTTCGGGCCTCCAGCGATGGGCTTTGGTGGACACTGAGATCGATAGAGGTATTCGCCAGGATAAGGATCGATGCTAGAACGGGCCGAGGGAGTGCTGATCGACGGACAGAGTGATCGAAGATAGAGTTCCATCGACCGCCTTCAGTATCGACAAGGGACCTCAACGTTTGGAGCCGGTGTATTCGAAGCATTGATGATGGCGTCGTTGTAGTAGTCAATCGATAGATAGTTTTAGGATAATCACCACGTGGTAAATATGCGTCGGGGTTACGGTTATTAGTTAGTGTCTTATAAATAAGCCAGCCCCGATTAAGACATATTGACGCCCAAAAGTGTCGGTTTGATGGATACACATTCTCCACATTTGGAGAGAATCTGATAAAATATTTCTGTTCGCTTGGCAAAACACGTCGCGATATAATGGGGACTCAAAGTGTTGAAAAGAATGTGGTCATCAATAAAGTAAACAGACAAAAGGAACAAAAGAGAATTCACTAAGTATCAAGAAAACAACTTAAGCCATTATAGAGTGCCTAAAACAATTGCGTACAGATAGGTTGACAATCAAGCAGCCCTTTGGGTCATGGAATGATTGTCGTGTTGGGAGACAAAAAATTCTAAAGATCAATCTAACAGAGATGGCACCAGGACGATTCTTTAGAAGACTTGATATAGATTCCTAAGAGGGGTTGTCACAACTCGAGAAGCGTATGAAAAAAAAATCTTACCTTCTCGATAGAGTGCTTGAGATAAGAGATTATAAAAAGCTAAACTATTTTCACTCATTTAAAAATGACCATATGTATCTGACAAAATGTTTACAAATAAAAATTTTGGTCTTTCTAGAGAGGAGCGTGTCCCTCTCGAGAAAACATTTGGTTAGAATATCAATAAAATCTTTGATTTGAATGTTTGATTAAAAGACTTACCCCTTTCAGACCCTTCTCAAGAAAGTATGTAGGGTCTCTAATCTTTGAAAATATTATTGGCTTTCTCGAGGGAATATAAATAATTGATTATATAAAGAATCGTTTACATAATTATAAAAATATTCTCTTTTGTTCCTTTTGTCTGTTTACTTTATTGGCGACCACATTCTTTTTAACACTTTAAGTCCCCATTATATCGCGACGTGTTTTGCCACGCGAACAGAAATATTTTATCAGATTCTATCCAAATGTGAAGAATGTTTATCTTTTAAACCAAACATGTATCAAGCACCCCTTAAAGATCGACAACTGTCGGATATCTAATAACGTGTATCAACCACCCCTTGAAGATCGACAATTGTCGGCTATCAGAGAACATGTATGTGTACCTATCAATCCGAACGTGTATCGGTCACGTCAAAAACGTGTTCACCCCGCAAGTGCACGCGATCGTATAAGTAATAGAGTGTAAGTAAGATATCGTTCCTTTGAGGACTGTTCTAAACTTTTACCCATTATCAAAATACGCCAAATCTCTATTTTTCAACTACATGAACTAAATATTTTAAGGAAAATGAGAGTTCTAACGAACTAAAGTTTAGAATGAGAAAACACCTAGGGTAATGATTTCACCTAATAATTAATCGCAAGTCATATCTCAATCAACTCACCAAAATGATTCGTTTAATAATCTGAAATTCGGTTATCTCCTTACGTCCCTTCCGAGGTCATAAGAACGTACCTCTATATAACTAGTAACCACTTTATTTCTAGGTAAATTAACTACCTAAAATGGTCTAGACCATTAAGATTTAAGCTTCCTAGAAACTATTTCAGCCTAGAATTGAACAATACTTGTTATCCAGGTTCAAATTGTCGCTCAATCCTCTTGTCATGCCACTGTTTCATCTTCTCCTTGTAAATCCTCGCATTTTCATAAGCTTGAAGCTGAAATTCATCAAGTTCATTCAGTTGGAGCATCCTTTTCTGTCATGCTTTCTCGATATCAAAATTCAACTTGATAATCGCCCAGAATGCTTTATGCTCTAATTCCACGGGCAAGTGACATGCTTTTTTCCATAAACTAGCTTAAATGGAGACATTCTGATTGGCGTCTTGTAAGCTGTTCGATATGCCCAGAATGCGTCATCTAGCTTTTGTGCCCAATCCTTATGTGATGTGTTTACTGTTTTCTCGATAATTCTCTTAATTTCTAAATTCGACAATTCCACTTGCCACTTGTCTGAGGATGATATTCTATAGCGACCTTGTGATTTATTCCATACTTGTTCAACAAGACCGTGACTTGCTTATTGCAAAAGTGATAGCCCCCATCACTGATGATTGCTCTTGGTGTGCCAAACCTTGTAAACACCTGTTTCTTCAAAAACTTCACAATTGTTTTAGCATCGTTAGTGGGCAAAGCTTTTGTTTCAACCCATTTAGACCCATAATCAACCGCAACGAAAATGTAACGATTTTTAAATGAAAAAACAAATGGCCCCATAAATCTCTACCTCATTGATGTTGTTCAAAGGCATTTCATGTCTTCTTGATATGTTCCCCGTTCGTTGGTATCTATCACACTTAGCAACAAAATTGTAAGAGACTTTAAATAAAGAAGGCCAATAGAAACCTGTTTGTAAAATTTGAGTAATCGTTTTATCACCTCCGTCCACCATAAGGTAATGAATGACAGTGCCACAAAATTTGTTCCCATTCTTCCTCAGGTAAGCATCTCCTCAAAACATGATCTGAATGTAACTTAAACAAGAAAGGCTCATCCCACACATACTTCTTGACATCATGTAAAAACTTTTTTCTTTTGTTCGGTGGTCAAGTCAAGAGGTATGAAATTCGAGGCAAAAAAATTAAGGAAATATGCCGACCATGGTACTTGTGCATGATTTACTGCTAGAAGCTGTTCATCCGGAAAAAATTCATTTATGGCTACCTGGTAGAGTTTGATGTCACTTTCTAACCTTGACAAATGATCTGCTACTTGATTATTTATCCACTTTCTGTCTTTAATCTCCAAATCAAACTCTTGTAGTAAAAGAACCCATCTAATCAGTCGTGGTTTTGCATTATTTTTCTCGATCAAGTACTTGATTGCGAAGTGATATGTGAATACAATGACTTTCGAACCCACAAGATAAGATCGAAATTTATCAAAGGCAAATATGACTGCTAGTAACTCATTTTCAGTGGCTGTGTAATTTACCTGTGCATCGTCTAGGGTTCTACTAGCATAGTAAATCACATGAAATACCTTATTCTTACATTGCCCAAGTACTGCTTGCTCCTAAGGCATAGTCACTCACATTGCACATTAATTCAAAAGGTAATGTCCAATCAGGCACAACTATGATAGGTGCAGTTACTAACCTCTCTTTAGCTTAGTGAACGCCTCCATGAATGCTTCATTAAATGTGAAGGGCTTGTCTTTCTCCAAGAGGTTGCATAAAGGTTTCGGGTGATAAATTATAAGTTTAAATGGTTTGATATAATAGGAAATTACTGATTGTATTTGTCCTCTTATAGATACCGTACATTTTTCTCTTGACACTATGAATGAGTTATTTAGAGTCTTGAGTTACAATTCGGATGCTTCCAAAATTGATGGCTTGATTGTCTTTTTGGGCATCTCCAATGGATCGAAAGTTTTCAAGTCTCTCGGCATGTAGGACATGCTCTCCATCCAATTCCCTACTTCATTTGTTTCCTCCTTGATTTTTGCTTCCTTAAATATTAATGCCTCAAGCACATCGGTTAACTTCAAAATGCTAACTTCTTCGGCTACTAACCCGTCAATGATGTCGATAGAAAAACAATAAGTAGGTTCATTCGGACATTTCATAGCATGGAGAATATTAAATGCAACCTTCTCATCGTTTACCCTCATGGTTAACTCTCCTTTTCGAACATCAATTAAAGTACTACTTGTGACTAAGAATTGCCTCCCAAGAATTATTGGTATCTCTTGATCTTCTTCAAAATCAAGCACAATGAAATCCGCAGTAAACATAAACTTATCTACCTTAACCAAAATATCCTCAATGATTCCCCACGAAAAAGCAATAGATCGATCGGCAAATTGCAATGTGACTGGCGTTGGTTTAACTTCCCCCAAATCCAATTCTCGATATATAGATAAAGGCATTAAATTAACGCTAGCATCAAGATCACACAATGCCTTATCGTTGAAGTTCGAGCCAATAAAACATGGTATAGTAAAACTACCCGGATCCTTCAGCTTTGGAGGTAGCTTTTTCTGTAAGATGGCACTACACTCTTTAGTTAAAGCAACCGTTTCAAACTCACCGAGACGTCTCTTTTTAGATAAGATATCTTTCATGAATTTGATGTAACTCGGCATATTGTCCAATGCTTCGGCGAATGGAATATTTATATGTAGCTTTTTGAAGATGTCTAAGAATTTCTGGAAGTCCATCATTCTGCTTACGAACTCGCTGTGGAAAAGGAAGAGGTGGATAAATGAGTTTATCCATTCCAATAGAAGCATTTTGCTTACCTTCTTTAGGTTGAGCAAGTTGTTGACTGAGCTGGACAGAAGGTTTCTTGTGGTTATACGAAAGTTCTGGTGCAGTTACATCGTTTGGTCTATCCACTTTTGACGCTTTTATGCGGCTACACTGTTTTTCTGGTGCAACTGCACTGATGTCCTTTACCTTTGAGGCTTCTGGAAGCATACTCCCATTGCGGAAAGTAACGGCTTGGATTTGTTCATGCCCTTCTTTCCTTGGATTCTTCTCTGTGTTACTTAGAAGAGCACCTTGAGATTTATTGTTAATTGCTAGTGCTAGTTGTCCAACTTGAGCCTCCAAACATCAGTTTTCGGAATATATTTCACCAATAAGTCTTCAATACCTGACTTTTTTTCTTGCGATTGTATCTTTTCTTGTTGAAATCCAGGCGGTGGAGTTAGTTTTGCTGATTGTTGATTTCCCCACGAGAACTTCAGGTGATTCCTCCAACCCGTATTGTAAGTGTTTGAGAAGAGGTTGTTCCTCGAGTTGGCTCCTAAATAGTTGGCCGACTCAGTGCCCATGAAGCATTGACCTGGAGCATGATTCTCTCAACACCTCTCACATGGATAATGAATGGAATTAATGGGACCCTTTAATGCATCCAAGTCTCGACATCCATGACCGTTGTTAGTCATCTGATCAAATAGCTCTAGTGCTTCCTCTGTCTGCTTGTTCAATATTGTTCCTCCAGCAGTTGAATCTATCGTCGAGCGAAGTGCATCTGTCATCCCGTTGTAAAAGATTTGGACCAACAACAATTGTGGTATCTCGTGATGGGGGCACACTCTTAGAAGATCCTTGAATCGCTCCCATGCCTCAACAAGTGACTATGTCCCATGCTGACAAAACGAAGTAATGTCGTTCCTCATCTTGAAGGTTTTGCTAGGCGGGAAGTACTTTGATAAAAATTTCCCGGGCATCTCCTCCCAGTTAGTGATGGACCTTTTGGCAATGAATAGAGCCATGTTCGTGTCTTATCCCTTAACGAAAACGGGAAGAGTCTCATCTGGATTACCTCGCTTGATACTCCATTGTAACGAAAGGTGTCGAAGATTTCTAGAAAATTGGTGATGTGCCCATGTGAATCCTCCGATGGAGATCCTTCGAAACTTGAGTTTTGCAACATAGTGATGACCGTTGGTTTGATCTCAAAGTTGTTAGCTTAGATAGTTGGTTTCACTATGCTGGAGTGTTCATGCACATGGGGTTGGGCATAATCACGCATGGTTCTCGGTTTTACTTCTTGATCGTTGTTCTCCATTGTTTGTCGATGTATGGCTTCCCTCTGTTATCTTTGATGTCTTCGAAAAGTTCTCTCGATTTCTCGATCAAAAGG
The DNA here is from genome assembly GCA_023653495.1 of Melastoma candidum. Lineage (NCBI taxonomy): Eukaryota > Viridiplantae > Streptophyta > Magnoliopsida > Myrtales > Melastomataceae > Melastoma > Melastoma candidum. Next base: position 15,617,046 of record CM042891.1, read on the forward strand.
AAGCAATTCACCTCCACGCATGCAACGTCAAGATTTTTTCCCGACAAGTAAATCGAAAACTAAATTAAATCGAAATAAAAAAAATTGGACTAATAAAGATCTGATTGCTATTAATATTGGCTAAAATCTAAGAAAAGTCCCCTGCAGCGGTGCCAAAAACTTGTCACGTCGAAAACGTGTTCACCATGCAAGTGCACGCGATCGTACATATAATAGAGTGTAAGTAAGATATCGTTCTATCTAGGACTGTTCTAAACTTCTACCAATTATCAGCCAAAATCTCTATTATTTAACTATGTGAACTAAATATTAAATTAAGAAAGTGATAGTTCTAACGAATTAAAGTTCAGAATAAGAAAACGACCTAGGATAATGATTTCACCTAACAATTAATCGTAAGTCATATCTCAATCAACACCACTGAAATGATTCGTTTAAGAATTTGAAATTCTATTATCTCCTTCCTTCCGAGGTCATAAGAACGTACCTCTCTGTAACTAGTAACCACTCTATTCCTAGGTAGATTAACTATCGAGAGTCCATTAAAAATTAGTTCCAATTTGATTATCTAAGACGATTAGGTATATTCCTATCCCGCTCGTTAATAATCCCGTCTTTCGACTAAGATTAACTTAGATTATTCTTATTCTCATGCTTTACTTAAGATTCCCCTTTCAAGTTCACCTAAATTCACTATTTAGTCATATTGGTGATCGGTCAATAAGAAAGCATTAAGAACGAATAGAAATAATCAAACATAAGTCACCCAAGTGTGTCAAAAGAGATAAACTCTTGACTAATTGTTAAGATCTATCTTAACCCTAGGCATTGAAAATTAGATCATGACAAAAGTAAATGAAAGCATCAATTCAATCTTAAACATCGAAAACGACATAAAGAAAACTAAAAAAAAACCGGCGAAGTCTCCGTCGACGGCTCCTTGTCACCGGCAGCCTCATCGGTCGACTACCCCCTTCAAAGAGATGGTGGAAGATCTTTTTATATTCCTAAGAAAAAACCCTAGAGAATCTTAAGAATCTTGGAAATAAAATATTATCTCCAGCATGGGTGCAACTGCACCAAATTATCGTGCAACTGCACAAAGTTCCCATGAATATTCGTCTGCCTTCCTTACGCCTCTTGCAGCTGTACCGAATTCTCGTGCAGTTGCACAAAGTTTCTGTGCAATTTCTGACCAGATCGTGTAGCTGCAACACTTTCCCGTACAGCTGCACCATCTTGTTGTACGATTTTTTGCCACTTCTTACTCTTCATGCTTCTACATCTTGGCCCTCATTCCCCTATTGTGCTTTTCTTCCTATGATTTTCCTAAATCAAAACACCAAAAAGCACATTGATGAGACAATTAACAAAATATTGCAAAAACATATAAAAGAAAGATTAAATCATATAAAATGCTTTACAACTAGCATCAATTAAGTCACAAATATGATTCCTTAACTCTATTTTCATAGAGTTATCAGCATCAAACACCCCTTGAAGATCGACAACTGTCGAATATCAGAGAACAATCAACCAGCTACTTGAAGACCTCTATTAATTCCAAAATGGATTCTCTTTGCAAGTCGCGCAACGCCACCACGACATTTGTCTTCTTGTTTTCTTCTTTTTCTATTTTCGGTTCCTATTCTCGGGCAATATTTGCACCATGTCCTTCATGTATCCATGTGAATATGCTTTTCAATTCAATGAATCATTTGTTCCTTTTGCTTTATGACTAGCGGCCGAAAAACTACGACAACACTTTTCCTCAGTCTTCGGCAAGGACATGGTAGTCACCGTGTGTTCCCTCCACGTTCCAACTTCTTAACGGCGACGACAACGAGTACCTCCATCACACAATTCAATACATGTTACGCTCCGACACTTTGGGCGTCAACAATCACATCCTGTAAGTCATCCAAATTCTGGGTGAGACTGGATGTAGGCAATGTGTGCCGAACCATTATAAATATCCTTTTGTCATACAAATTATTTCGATATTCATTCCATACGTTCTGTATCACAGAAGCTTGCCCGCAAGGTACTCTTATACAGATGTTCTCTTCATGCGGGGTTTGTTGAAAATGAGTTAAAAATCCTTAATTGGACCTTTAACAATAATACACTCACTCTTAGTGTAGCAAAACCCACCTTGATCGATGGGTCGTCGCCTTCGAGCTAGAAAAAAAAAATTAGAAAATCCCAACCTTTCCATTGGATTTTGTCCTTGTGTTGTGTTTTGCAGGGTAGATCTAGTGTGTGTTCTGTTTGGTTACTCCCGGGTATTCGTTTGTACGTTCGTCTATTTAAATTTCGAATATTCGGAAATCGAAATTTCGAGTCCGAAATATTTTGAAATTTAAAAATTTAAAATTTATATTAATTTGACTCAGACTTGAAATTTAAAAAAAAAAGTTGTCGACAGCTTGAAATTTTTCGAAATTCAGACTCGGACATACGAGTCCGATGTGAATGATCACCCCTAAAAAATATTATATAATAGTCTAAATTTTTAACTTCTTCAATATTTTGAAAATTTTCAACATTTCATTATTTAAATTTAATCCCCCATTAAGTCCTCAAAGTGAAGGAAAAAATTATCCTTCATATTTGAAGATTGTAGTTCGTCTCATGGTCTAGAATTAGTTTCTTTGAAATTAGTAGAAACATAAATGATCTTTAAAATCACTGAATTATATAGGGGTAAAAGTAAATCTCGAAGGGAGAAAGCACCTAACTCAAGAGATAAGTTAAATTCTAAACAAGATGTTAGATTATGTGAAAAGAAGAAAGGGGCCGAAAAAAGTCTATAAAAACTGAATCGACTTCTGAACTCGTCAATTCTATTGGACAACAAGTAGAAACATTTAGACGGGGCGGAAGAAATTTGTTTTATCAATGGAATCATATTTTTCATGAATTTGTTTTTCAATTATGTGTGGTTCTTTTTCACTCGAACTGACTAGAATAAAAGTGAAATGATTTATATTGGTGATATCGAATATAAAATTAGTCGCCGAGTCTATGGGCTAGACCTTAATAGACCTTATTTAAATCCAACCAATTTGTGCTCTTTTTTATTTATAACACAAAGAAATATGATGGAGTTAATATAAGACCATAACCATATTAATATTGGTTTGGATTTGAAATTAATAAAATTGTACTGTTTACAAGCATATATGCTTGGGAATTGTTTTTAAAAGAGTTACCACATTCAATAGGTTAATTAAATACACTAATTCTTGGGTTAATATTTGGACATAATTGGCTAAATGTTTCGTATTTGGTGTATGAGGTTTAGAAACATGAAAGAGCCATTTCCAACACGATACAGGTTATTGTGATATAACCAGTAACGTGAAATATAAAAAATTTTATTTGTGTAAATATCCACGCTTAACGTGCGCCCAACAAGATAGCCCCAAGTATTTTGAACTTTTGGAGTGTTTACCTCATATATCAAGATCAAACTTTGTTGGCACATTAAGCTTTCAACGTGCCTGCCCTTTTTTGTTAATGAAAGCCCCAAGGTCAGAGATCCACTCCGATAAGATCCCACGGATTCGCCACCCCCAATTTGCCTCAAGAGTCTCCATCTCAAAGCATGTTTTAATGTCTCATTCCATCTCTTGTGAGCAACAATGTCATGATCCTCGGGTGAGCTGCTAGTGGAGACATCATCTCTTGCGAAATGAATGAGAAAACACAAATTGAAAGGCTAGGAATGAACAACTGTGGCCCCTGACGAGATCAACACAGGTCACAAGCACAGCAATATGCAAAGGTCCCAAGTTTCTGAAGACCCCGTTAAGGTGTTTGATCAAGAGAGACCTTGTAATGCCGATTCAAATTGTTGTGGAAATGGAAAGTCAAGCACAATGAACACAGTCTAATGAAGTCATCATCAAGTGACGTTTGTCCCATTCAGACTAATATCATCAAGAATAGGGTGATTGTAACTTAACCAAGGGCTGAAGAAAGAGTGGAGCTATAAAAGGAAAGGACTCAAAAGAGTGAAAAAACAAGCAGCAAGGGCAAGATCATCAAGAGACTGCCATGAGAAACTTGCTAAAGAATTATGTTCTCACGGGGAAGCAGAAGCTGATACGGCTGAAGCAGCTCTTTTCTTAGCGAAGTACTCCTCAGCACGAGCTAGATTCTTTGCCACCGATGGCTTTACCCACTTCTTTCTGCCAGGCAACAGCGTCAATGAACAACCGGCAGTTTCTAACTTCTCTTTCGCCGCTGCTGATATGGAACGGGCCTTGATATTCAACTTCATGCTCAGCTCACCATATCCTAGAATCTGAAAGCAACATAAAAAAGGAATGTAAAGAAGGTTTTATTGCCGGAAAACCTCAGATTACTAATAACTCTTAAAGAAAGCGGAACAAAGCATGCTCATGTTATACCGCTTATTATGTCAATGAAGCTACAACTGAATGATCGAGTTGCAAGCATAGTGAAAAATAAATATTCAGACCTTTCCAGCTGAAAAATAAGGAAACAACAATTAATCACCCCAAACAGAAGTTGATAGCAGATGCCAGCAAAAGAGAAGCTCTAAAGTTCTAGGAAGTGATCGTTTCGGGATTGAAGAAGCGGATCAACCAAACAAAAACACATGCCAATGAAGCTGAGAAAGAAAGAAAAAATTGGAAACTTGGATGAAGATCACGAGTGTCCTCTTCAGCTAAACAAAAAAGTCTTTCTTGTACCTTCAAAGGAAGCCTTCTTTCTCTTCCTGATGGGTTTATTAAACCTTTGGCCTTCAGAGTCTCCAAAGATACCTCCTCTCCTTCCTGATACCCAGCTGTTTCAATGTCCTTCAGGTTGACAGGAATGTACTTCGGTAATCCAGCATGCATGCCTAGTAAAAGTACGTATTACCGAAGGAAATGAAAGTTGGTCCAAACAATCGTGCACTTGGATCCAACACCAGCAGAAAGCATATGCCATCCTGAATGCCAGAGAATGAAATGGAACAAAATGAAGCAGTTATCTATCCTACAAACAAGAATGTTCATGTCATTTCTTTCCATGAACATAGCAGGCGCTCAATTCTTCTTTAGCACACTGTCCATGGACTAACAGAACAGCCAGAAGCACTGGCACCAGAACCGTTATGATTTTCCATATAGGCAAGACAATTTGAACCATGGCACTGCTCCAATGCTGCCTACGAGTATTTGAAAGCAAACTCCAAAGCAACAGTATCAATTTTCTTTTTACTCAGATTTTAGGCTGTAGCTTCTTGCAATTTTCAAGTCTCATGTCCTTTCCAAGAGAACACAGCTTCATTCGCAATAAGTCATTTCGTCCTCTCCATCCCAGAAACCAGCCCCCACCATTTCACATAAGAAGCCAAACAATCGCGAGCAATTTTGTGGTACCTATTCTAAGTCTTATACCATCGAAAGAACCCAGCAAGGGACAATCCAAACATCGGACTACAAATTGTAGCACACAGCCGGTAATACAGTAAAACAAAAGAGGACATAGTATCCAGATCATCAGCACCTCAGGGGCATTACCGCAATCACATAATGGTAATCCATTCCATCAAGAAAATACCGCCTGAGAAAGAACAGAACACACACCTCCGGCGATACCACGCAACTTGGGAATGCGGCGATAAAGTGGCATCTGACCACCCTCGAATCCCTTCCGGACCCCGGGACCAGAACGCGACTTCTGACCCCTCATGCCAAACCCACAACTAGCACCTTGTCCGGCCGATATACCTCTCCCCTTTCTCTTTCCCTTCTTCCTGGACCCCGGCTGCGGGCCTAGGTTGTCCAACCTGAACCGTACGGCTGGTCTGTCACCTTCAACCACCGTGGCAACTGCAGCCGCCACGCTGGTGACGACCACAGGGGGGGACTGATCTCTGGCATTGACCAGGCGAGGGAATCGTAACTTCCCAGGCCTCAAGATGACCACATTACCCTGTAATACAGACGAAAGGCACAGTGATTTTCTTTTTTTTTTTTTTTAAAAAAGTCCCGATTGCTTGGAGGAGGAGTCGGTGGTTTGGGGCAATAAGAACCTTGAAAGACGAAGAGGGTAGGGAGAACAGGCGTTTCGTCTGGGTCAGCAAGGACGATGAAGAAACGGAGACAAGAGAGGACGACGCCATTTCAGGGGAGTTCACTCCTGGTTAAGGGATGATAACATCCTCTGGTATTGGGAGGGGAGAGAGTTGAAAAGCGGATAAGACTTGTCCGAATTGTTGGGGAAAGGAATTAGAGGTTTATTGGGCTGGCAAGGACAAAGACCATGGGCTTTATGAACAAGTTGATCGACTAGGCCCATTGTCCAAATATTATCGGGTTTTCATTATGTAAAAGCCTATAGACCCTGCCCGTCGGATCTTTCCAATAGCTGGTAAATTCATGTACGCGAGGGGAGTGTCATAATTACTTCATTTAAATATCTTTCAAAATCTCACAAATAACTGGTTTACTTTTTGTTCACTATATTTTATTTATTAAAGACATTTCATTAAGGAAAAAAAGTGAGCCCTTGAAACCCCTTCTTACGCGGACCCTTATTAAGAAAAGGGATCATCTATCACAAAATATGAAGGAACGAGCAAGAAAACAAAAAATAAGGAAGTGCACGTAATAAGTGTAAGAATGGTTTTCCTTTTCTTCGTTTCTTCCCCCGGCTTTTTTACAAAGAGAGAAGGGACCAGCCCTAGCTCCATTTATTCGTTTCTTCCTTTTATTTTATTATGATATTACAATTTATTCATTTTCATTCGACTATCGTATTTATTAGCGTATCCATTTTTTTTTACTCATTAAAATATTAAAGTGATTTATAAAATATTAAATCCTTCGGATTAATAGTTTATGGGTTTTTGTTTATATTTAATATTTAGAATTTGTAATTTAGTGTTTATTATTTAAAATTCGTGGTTAAGGAATTAGGGTTTATGGATTATGATTTTTTATGATTTAGGTTATTTATGATTTAAAATTTATAGTTTGTTTTTTTGTTAATAATGTAGTTTTAGTAGGATTTATGGCTTAAGTTTAGAGTTTAAGACACATGAAATGTGATTTAGGCTTTATGATTTATCAAGTTAAAGATTAAAGGAATTTGTTGTGAAAAAAAATAAAATAAAAGTAGGGCAAAATAAAAGAATTTTAGGTATGTGAATTTTAATGTAACAATAATTCGAAAACATAAAATAAATAAAATTATGGCCGTTATCTACATGTCATTCAAAGCCCATTCAAAGCCGTGTGGGCACCTTTTACACCTTTCACATTGGCGCTATTCCATTTGGGGTGGGGGTAGGGGTCCATAAACGGACCTCCCTAAACCCAATACCCTTTTCGAAAAGTAATTATATGTTTGATAAACAAAAAACATTCGTCTAACTTTTTTAAAAAATATACTATAGATTTATTTGCATGTTTAATTTTTGGAAAGGACAATTAGGTAAAGAAATAATTAAAATAAATCTTTTTAGTGAAGTGAGTGCCTGGAAAATCTTTTATGTGCCATGAATTCAGTTCGGCCTAAGTATTGTATCAGAACGAAACCTGTCGGGCCAATCACTCAAAAAATCAAATGGGCATTGTTTGGCCCGAACCCAAAAAATCATATAAGACAAAAACTAGATGTGAATTGAAGTATAATAGAAAAAAAAATTGGAATCGGGAAAAGAATCTAATAATGTATTTTTGAAGTATTAAATTTATGGTTTTTAAGAAAATATCATGGTCGCCGTTCCCAAAGACTTCACTCCTCCTGACAGTCTACCCACACAAGCCCCCGCTTCTCTCTAAGCTACTATTTAGCCCTATTCTAGATGCATAGGCTTAGCCCAAAGGCTACAAACCTAAGTTCAGACTCTCGCCCTGACCGCATGCTTACTAAACAAAAATACCATTCCCCAACGGATGATCGATATCATTTCACATACGACGAACTCTTCCACTCTTCCAAACTGGGGGTGCTGGAAAGAAAATTGCATGCATGCCATCGTGCATTTGCAGCAGCAGGAGGGTGGTTTAAAAATAGCAGTAGCCCAAAGAAAATAAGTGTAAACACTTTTTTTGAAGAAAAAGAAGCAATTATTCTTTTGCGGGGAGTGCGTGCTTTTACCCCTGATCTCCAGAATGCACATGTACGTACATTCGCGATGGCCCCTCAAACTCGAACCTACGTCTGTTTCGCAAAGGACATTTCGGATCCCCCCCCCCCCCCCCAACCACAGAAAAAAGAAAGAAGGCTTCATCTAGCTATGCTACAGCTATCTGTATAAGCTGAACCTCCCCTATTCTATTACATATTCAGAAGAGCATCCGTTCTGATTGTATGTATTACGGGGAAAGAGAGAGAGAGAGAGGACGGGTAGGAGTTGTAGAGGTAGTATGTAGTAAGAGTAGGAGTAGTAGGAGTGGAAGAAGAGGAGATATATATACAGTGCAGTGATATCGTCTTGACAGGGATGTAACGATCTCCCCCGGCAGCAGGAGTGGTTGTCCTCAGTGCGCTGCGTTTTAGAAAGGTTGTCATTACATGCCAGCAACTAAAGGACATGCACTTCTGATCAGGAAGCATGTTCGTTCCTATAAAATATATGTATGTTCATTCATATGATTCCAACAATAAATTTCGATCAAGCAGACAGGGGGGGAGGGTCGTTATCCATCCATTCACATTTGATTGATCTTTATTTATCTCTAAGGATTAAAACTAGAGTTGAAGGAAGTGTCCCCTGGGTGAAAATGGCTCTTATTCTGCCTGAAACTGCATGGGAACAACCGCATCACTGTGTTTCCAGGGGTTAAGGATGTTGAAGAACAAATATTTAGTGGATTTCATGTTTGATTTTATATGCCACAAGGATTCAAGTAATAGTTTCACACGCGCGCGCGCACACACACACACACGTGTAGAGACATAAGCGCAGCGAGTATTGATTCATTTACTGCCACGATATCATCCTTGCATTATATTTTCTCGTAACTGAACGCGCTGCCAAACTGCAAGACACACGGACAGCTAACTGGCCTTCTTCCCCTAAAGATTTTAAAAGAAGGTTTTTGTTTCTTTCTTTTGCACCCTCTCTCCCCGATAATCGGTTTCCCCTAGATATGCACTCCCCCCGGGTGCCCAGTGGTCAGTTAGCTTATCTGAACTCTGTGCTTGATTCAAAGTATCAATTACTAAATCGTGTCTTTTTATCTATATTAAGCTGTTCATCCTTATGAAAATTGAATTGATCTTGACCCCATCACAATTCTATGAACATTTTAACTCTCCGTTGAGTTCATGTCGTCGTCGTTAATCTCGAATGACATGTTTGATTCATGAAAGTAAATGAACTGGATTATTTTTTAAAGTTTCACCATTGCTTTAAGCCATAACAAAATATACTTATTTATGTTTGGTATATGTTATTCTGTAACAGTAACATAGCAATCAGATGTCATTATATTTCAGACTCCCTAAGCTACGGTATTACCACAACAGAGTTGCTTCTGCGAGACATACGCCAGCCAACATTTAACTTTACAATGTTATCATAGATAATGTTGAGTGACATCTTTAGTAGGATTGGTTATTGAATGAGTTCATGGTTGTAGTGACTTTCAGTTCTAAAGTTGGGTGAAGCTTTTTTACTGCCCGCCTCTTAGTCTTTGTGGTCCTCAGCTTACCGAAACGCCAAGTTAGCCGGGGATTTATATTCCTTACACCCATGCGGTGACAGGATTGGGCTAAGACAACGCGTAGATGAGTGAGTGAGTGCGTGGGAATAATGTAAATAGCAGACCCTGAGACGTGCTGCAGGACCCCTAATTTATTGACAAACAAAAGGTTGAATGGACTTAGTTGTGACTGTGATCACGATAACCCAATTATACACCAACCTGTTTCCTTCTTTCTTTCTTTCTTTTTATTTTTTATTCTGGTCTTTTGTACCCGTAAAAGAATATGTTTTTATTCAGGGAGTCAGGAAAAAGGCTGTGACTTTTAGGCCAAGCTATATCAACCCTAGGACAAAGATATTGCAGTTATAACTAAAATTATTTTCTTTTATTGTTTTCAAAAGAAAATTAATTTATTTAAATGTTATAAATGTGCAAAAAAAGAAGAAGTAGGAGTGATTCTCCGGGGAGCCAAATAAGTTTTCCAGACACAACATCTTGCCTGATTTAGCCAAGATGAGATCGTTAACCGTGAACTGATACGGGGCAAGTGGAAAGAAAACCTTGCCTGATCTCTACTTTTTATCATAAATTATTGTATCTAAATTTATTTGAGATTTCAAATTAAGATATATATTTTTCTGCTGAAGACATATTAAATCTTTCGCCTCAGTACCTCTAACTTTTAATCCCTGGATTCATTTTTATTACAGTGTTACTAGAATTCACCGAGAGAAAAATTCAAATACGCCTACAAATATTTAAAAATACATTACAAACTACACCCTTAGTTTCAAAGGTTAATTTCAAGGGGTTTTCAAAATCAATTAATTTTATGGTCTTGTGGTCTGTTTTAAAGAAATAGCACGCTTAATTTTAGAAGCAATGTGCTCTGTCATCTTTAAGAAAAAATAAAAAATGGCACTTAATTTCAAGTATCATGTTGTCTCTTTTAAAAAGTTTTTACTCTGTGAATCAGCTTGCAGCCTGCCCTTTTTTTACTAAACTTTTTAATTTGCATGCCTATTTTTATACTTTTTTTCTCGTTGAGGCGGAAGATACTTTTCCCGATTTCACGACATTTTTTTTTTTTTTGGTTCGTCTGGGCCAACTGGAACTTGCTTTGCTCAGTGATCATATTCAACGGAGAAATAAGAAGCGAAATATCAACAAATTTTAGTTTTAGTTATTACCGTTCAATATTTAAATTGCACATGTTGAAGCAAATCCACATATGGAGGAGGTATATAAAATCAACGTTGTGTATTTAGCTACAATTTTTTGGAAAATAATTTGAATAGGCTGATAACTACCAATAAGTAATTTTACCAAAAATTTTAATTTTTGAATAGTATAACTGTACTGACATCGATACCTTTTTTGTGTATGTTGTATTTTGTACTAGGTATAAATAATAAATCCAAAAATTGTACCCACCAATTTTGTCTATATAATCATTGAAAAGCAGTAGCATATAAGTTGTGACAAATCACTGTCGGGGTGCCCCAGTGGTATTATTGGCTCATCACCAGTTTCAATGTAGCTTTTGTCTCATGAAATTAATATCAAAATAAAAAAATAACAATAACAATTACTTTAATCCATTGAATCAGCTATTAATTTGTTTCTTATTCTTCTTAACCTACCCTTTGCATCTCTATCCCGGTTAATGAATCATAAAATATGGCGCATTCAGTGGAAATGGAAATAATAATGTTCTCTGTTTTAGAACTTTTAATCTTAATGAGCATGAGATCGACAATATCTCCTGTTTTATGTTTTAATCCAGTTCAACGTGTGTCGTCTTATTATGCTTTCAACCGCATATCATACCTGTCTTGATCATTTTTAGTAGGCGGCCTCCGACGTGGCTACTGTGTGCGTAGACTAAATTCATCGTCCTCAACACTGATCGTCAATAATTAATTATATTATGAATCTCAAGAAAAATTCGAACCCGGGATCGTTGGTTTTGGAAATCAATCATCGTAAACAATGGGGAAACGCATTGAGAAGACATATTTTAAGAAACTTGAGACACTTTTGTGGGTTTTACTACTCCATTTACATTCATTTTATGCCCATTTGACACGATAATAATGAATTACTGTTTCTCGAAGGAAAAAGAAAGAGAAGCGATGCAAGAAAATTCGCTTCACCATCCCAAAAGCTAGCAGGGAGGTGGGAGTGGCCTCCCTCCTTATATATTAGCCTGGACAGACTCCTTTTATCCGACGTGGGACTCCTCGTACAAGACTCACCACGCTCCGCAGTCCTGCAGCCAAGCGGATCAGCTACTCTGACCCTCTTCGTTCGCAACGCACATTGCTATCAACCAGGCAACAACCCAAGGTTGCATACAAGGAAATCCACTTCACCGGCTTGAGAATTGAGAATGACTTTCGTCCTTATATATTACTCGGGTAGATTCTTCTCGACTTGGAACTCTTCAACGAAGATGTTCTTACTCGAGATACAATGATCGGCCATATCCAGTCCTAACAGTAAAAAATAAATAAAGAGAAAGCACACTAACCTTATAATCAAATAAATATACCTCCCGTTCTGAAAACTTTGAATACACAGTGGTCACATCAAAGATCAGCAATTTTATTTTTGGCGTTGGGGATGCAGCACTGACTCTGTGTTGTTGCAACCCTCGGGTTGACAAGACGTCTAATAATATTAAAATATATATAGTTTCGAAAAGGAATTGTAAGTCCAATTGGGGTGGAAAGGTGGGGGGAGGGGGACGGGGGGTTGGGAACATTCGGTTCATATCTGACTGACTCCCTCCATCCCCAAAGTTCAATTACTTGGTCATACTCCGTGCACTTCTCCCACCCTCCGCCCTTTTTACACAACCCCCAAAACAACACCAAACATACTGTTGAAGATCAAGACAACCAACAGGTGATTGGCTCTTTCTTCCTTTATGTGTCAGTTTTTTGTCATGTCCTTGTCCCCCCTCACCCTCTCTTGTTGTTTTAGTTGTCGTCTGTGTGCGCGCGAGAATGGACGTGTCCGGAATACTTCATGAAACCTAATTTTTCTTACTCTCTCCCTGTTAACAAATGATCTTACATTGTTCATGAAACCCATAGATAGCCCGAGGAAGGAAGGGTTTTGCCAGTGATGACGATGCCTTTGTCAATTATGGCCGATGATTGTCTGTCTTTCCCCAACTTAGCCCTTCCTTCTGGTGCGGTCCGCCTCCTCGCAATTCCCCCACCGGGGCCCCTATGCAAGTGTAGCTCGTGGACGAGTCAGTTGATATTCCTCCAGCAAGTCCCGAGGCGTGCGCAGGAGTAGTTCCATGGATGTCCATGTATTGGTTTCGTCTGTTCAGTCCGTGCCCGCTGAGTGAGAAGTCTAGAATAGTGCTCAATTGTGATGATGATGATGGGTGGGGTGCGAGATGGTCCTGGGGTGACTGGTAGAGATATGGCTGGAGTTGCATGGATGAGGATGATGCCGAAGATGATCCGGAGAACAATCTTCCTGGGGGCGGCAGCGGCGCTCCGTAGAGGGATGAGGATGAGGATCTGAAGGCAAGGATGTGATCAGTCATGTGGTTTCCTGGATGATAGGCTCTGGCGCATCCACAACCACGACAGATTTTGAATTACATTAAAATTATTAGAAGGTTAAGGATTTTGAAGAAAGAAAAAGGGGGGAGAGTGAAGGAGAGACATACCCTAGATGGTGGTGGTGGTGGTGGTGGTGAGGAGGGAGATGAGAGGGTAGGGCATCGTTGTTACCGAAGACAAGCTGGCGGGCTCGGTTCAGAGTCTCTGTCTCCCTCTCTGGAACATAACCAACCATCATTACTTACTAAAATCACCGCCCAGCATATTAGTTCCACGCACCTCTCTTCTCGATTCAAATCAATTCTCGAATCTAGGGAGAGAGAAGAAGACGCCTAAATTTTTGTCCAGAAAGGGGTGTGTTTTCACCAGGAAAGATTCGGAGAAAAAGGTTGGATGCCTTTGATTGACCGGACATTGACATGACCACTCTCCCAGATCGGCTCCTTTTCAAACCCCCCACCAAACTAAAATAAAGAAATTATGGTATGGCTAAAAAGCAGCGTCACTCCCCCGATTTAGTTCATGGGCGATAAATTAAAATTAAGAATTCCAAGAAGCAAGCTGTGTGCCCTTCTCAAAATTTCTTTACTTTTTAAAGGTTAGCAATGGTAGACTCCATGAAACTGTTATTATACAAGACGATGATGATAGTAATAATAATAATAATAATGAGCACTGGCTGAGAGCAGATAAAGATCCTATGCACAGACAGACCTTGGCGGTGGCGATTCATGTGACCCCCCAGAGCTTGGGACTTGCAGAACTTGAGGGAGCAGAAGCGGCACTCGTACACCTTCCCCTTCTCCTCCTTTCCTTCATTCCCGCCACCCTTCTTCTTCCTATGTCCTCCTCTGCCCCCTCCTGCTCCTGCATCGGTGTTTCTAACGCCGTCAGTTTTCCTCCAGCCGAAACCCTAATTCGGTTAACATATTAAAATTTTCTCCTCAACAAAGAAACGAAAATGAAGCTTTGGGCTGGAACAAAATATTATGGTGTTACCAGTTGAGGAGGAGCTCCCGTCGGTGGTGGCCTGCTTTCCTTCTTTCGAGCTCAAATCATCTGGGAAGTTGTTCAGATCTAACGGGTTATCTTTGCCCCTCCTAAAACAGAAACCCCCCAACAAAAAATTCAAGCACACAACCCACAAGTAAGGAAATGGTAGTGGATAATTAAGAAAGAAAATCAAAATCAGGGAAGAGTTAAGTATCCGAAGGAATTATTAAGGAAGAAAAAGAGGCAGGGAGGAGGAGGGGGAGGAAAGGGGAAGAAGACCTACATCTTTTTTTGGGGTACCGACAGAGAAAGACAGAGCAACGTGAGGCCTTTGCCAAATCTCCCTCTTCCCCTCTCTCTCTCTCTCTCACACACACACACACTCTCAGATATTATGGTTTTATAATTGAGGAAGAAGTGTGGGAGATGTATGTAAACGAGTTAACAAGGAAATGAGAAAGTCACATGGGTCCTTTTCTGTGTGTGTGTGTGTGTGTGTTTTATCTTTTTCCTTAAGAAAAGGAATTGAAGATGGAAGAATTATGACACTACCAGTTGAGACTGCAAATTGTGGAAAAAAGGGTTGTGAGGTGGGGGTTGTCTTCTTTGTTAGGTTTTTAGAATAATTTTGTTGGACTTGGAGTTGCAAATTTTTTTGATGACGAAGATTTTACTTGTACATTATTGCTTGAGATCATGGTTAATAAAGTCTTTTTTATACATATTATCAGAGTGATGCTCATTTGGTTTTTCACCATACAAAATATGACCATGATGTATGGAAATACTTACAGCAGTACGTTTTGTTGGACTGAATAGCTATTCACCGAATTGATAACTAAATATTCGGACAATATATCAAATCACGACAAATCTTTCTATGTTTTGCTGTGAACTCATCTTTAAAGAACGTTTAATTATCTCAACATCTTCTTGAAATCTTATTCCTTTCACTTTATACCGCATGAGTTTACCTTAATAAACTACAAGAAAGGTTTGTATTCTCATTTTTGCATACATAAAGTTATGACAATCGGGACTAATTGTTTGTGGTAGATAATGCATTGCGATCTACGTGAAAATAATAAAGATCTAACTGCGGTCACCAATAAACTTAAAGGAAACAAGAAACAGAAAGAAATTACATAAATAGATGAAGAATCACAAAAAAGAACAAATAACTTCCATTATTGGCGACAATTACTACGTACAAAACGACAACTAAGCAGTCCTTCATGGTCTTAGAATGATTGTCATCCCCAATTACAATAAAACCTTCTACTATTTATACTAACAACTGATCTTATCATAAGCTAATCGTCTCGTAACCACCCACATTCCGTCATATGCTTCAATTCCTTCGTAACCACCGTGGCAAAATCACGTGCTCAATTCCCTTGTCGACTTCACTTTCAACTAGACATTCCTAGTGACAGCAGTCGACTGGGCTCTAGCGGCAATAGTCGACTCGGCTCCAACGGTAACAGTTACTCGCCTCCAGTGGCAGCAGTCGTCTCGGCTCCCGTCTATGGAGTTGTCTAGTCGATGACTAAATCATCTAACATTCGTCGATTGATATTTAGTATCAATCGACGACCGAGAATTATTTTGTTTAAACATTTTGCCTCCCTCACAAGAGTTAAGGAAAAGATTTTCTAGAAAAATAAGACATCTTAAAAATTTAAGCAATCCCAGAAACTTTCTTATTGCGAAAGTCAACCTATTAAAAATTAATCGATTGTCTTTTATTACAACAGGATTTAAAACATGGGAAACTATTGAAAAACTAAGTTTTTTGATACATCGTAAGATAATCCAAAACACCAAAGTCTTTGGAAACCTTAAATTTCTCAAGGAACAATAATTCTACAAGGTAGATCATGCTTACTAGATGCACCGCGTCGATGCACGCTTCCTCATAGTTGATGGGTGCGGGTAACGTGATGATTCTTTTCAACCGAATCGTTGGAGCGTCACTTGTTTTTAGATCACTCTCAACGGTCATTTGTCGAGTATCGGAAACAACATGCAGAGAGTTACATATTTATTTTCACTCTGTTGACGCGAAATTGTGTTTCACGTAATCGAATTTTGCAGAGAAAGTGTGATCGCCGTAAAGTAATTGAATGAAATGAACAGAACACATTGCTTGAAATATAATTGAACAACGTTGAATTACAATAACAAAGTTTTTACATCAATTACAAACATGATGCAACGGGAAAAAACTACAAAGGAAACTGGAAAAGCGACGACGGGGCTCCAAACGGACAACGGTGGATGTGCGAGAATTATGGTAGGTTCCTTTAATGGAGGTAAAAAAGGTGGATGTTTCTCATCGGTTTGATGACAGGTCACTTAAAGCAAACGATGGTCTGCCTCAGTTCCATTTCCCCTTCACTTTCGACTAGGCATTCCCAACAGTCGATTGGGCTCCCATGGAGCAGTAGACTAGGCTCCAATCGTAGCAGTTGACTGGGCTCCGGTCCGTGAAGTTGTCTAGTCGATGACTGAATCATCTACATTTTTTTATTGATGTTCAGTATCAATCGACGACCGAGAATTACTTTGTGTCAACACTAATAATGTAAGTCATATCCTCAAAACGCAAAGCACAGGTTTTCTCTTGAACAACAGTTAGTAAACAATGACTAATTCGAAACACAAGAAGAACAACTCATATATATTTGGTACATGTTATTGGTTTTGTGGCAACTGTCTCTTTACCTATGAAATCTAGGAAATCTCCGATCTTGATCATCACTATCGATTTGTTTGTTGTATCGAGCCTTACAAAATTGCTTAAATTTAGCGCCATGTGAATAGTACAACAATTATATATCAACCAAGTATGATCACGAACTTTCGTTGAGAAATACATTATCTTCTTCTTTTCTCATTTGTGCATTTTCATCTTGAGAAACTTCATTTTTTTTTCAGACTTTCTCCACATGAACAAACTTTTGGAATGACCTGCATTGCACATTAGCTCAAAATAAATAACATTTTTCAAGTGCTTTGCTACAGGTTGAGCATGTGAATTATCTTTTCTTCCCTCGAGATTTAGATTGTCTAACAATAAACGCACCTTCGTCAATCTTTTCTTCTTTTTGGTTGTTATTTGCATAATCTTCTTGTCGTATCAATCTTCTCTACTCTTGCTTGAAAGATATGGATAAGCTCGGTCAACGAGATCATTCATAAATTTTTATGAGCTTCAAGAAATGATATCTTTGACTCAAACCCTTCGGGTAAAGTCATTAACACTTTCTCCACAATTCTACTTTCTCACAATTCCTCCTCAAGAAGCCAAGTTTTATTGGCAACCGCCATGAGTGTGTTAGCATAAATCTTTTATGTGTCTCACTTTCTTTCACCTGCAAGCACTTGAATTTTCTCTTCATATTTAGGATATGCGTACAGTGCATTTTGTCGTTGCTTATAAGCTTCTCTTGCAACTTGTTCCATGCATTCTTAGGAGTCTCACAAGCCATAACTTGAAATATGTTTTATTTTAGATAACTTCCTGATGATGAAAGCTCCCAATATGTTAGATGAATTAGTGACACGACATCCTTATTGAGAAGGGTTCTTCCAATAGTCTCAGTAATAAGGGAGGTGAGTTTGGAGAGATGAGATATTAGGATTTCCTCAATATGTTATATCGTCTTATTTATCTCAGTAATCGCTTTGATCTTGATCCATTTTCGAGAACCGCTTGAGGAAGAGCTTCTAGGTGAGTGAGAAGGAAAACCAATCATTTGGTTATTCACAACAATGGTGGTGTTTATTTGCGCGATCATTTTTTGAAGCCATCTAGATCGTAAGTAACGATATGAGGGATAAAAATTGTTCTATTGGACATGACAAATATTTGTGAATATAAAATTTCGCAGCCCAAGTATCAGACTAGGAAATGTGTAACAAATTATTGAATTAAATATGAGTGCATTTAAAATCTCTAGTTATGAGAGTACATGTCAATCCCCTAATTATATACTCGCGGGATATATGGAATCAAGATGGGTTGACACTTTGGCAATTCGTTGGACCTTCATGGTTGTAGAGCTTGATTGGATTGATTTTTAGGAAATGACGAAGAACATTAGGACTTTAGAAGCTTGATCTAGCAAGTCTTTAGGAGAGTGGCGGAAACACCATGACAAGAAACTTGATTTGTCGAATACTCAGGAGAGTGACGAAGAACACCCAAGTGTATTAGCATCCGCAAAACTTCATCATCGATTGTGTGAGAAGAATGGTCGAGAGATTAGCTATGCTAATAAACTCCCACTCATGTAGTATTTCCCAAATTAGGGGAGGGGTTCCATTTATAAGCTTTAGAGGGACATTATTTTAATATAAAATATTCTTTGCATGAACCAGAACATGAAGAACATTTCATATGAATTAAGCTAGAATATGAGCCGGAACATGGATAAGATCAACACATGGGTTAGATTGTGAATATGCGACATTTCATCCATTATATAAAAGGGTTCGGTTCTTTAAACCAAAATCATTTAATGAGTTGGATCATTCATAAAATATATCATTTTTATTTTTGAGATAAAATTCCCAAAGAAATAAAATTCGACTAAGATAAGCCAATGAACATATTTATAATTTTAGGCACAAAAATATTAATCTAGCAAAGAATGAAAAATCAATAGTGACATTGTTTAGAAAGGAAATGCTTTCTTAATCAATCGAGTACTTATGATATCGTCTTGAGATGTTTTCTTTTGTAGGTGTGAATATCTTAATATTTTGAAACGTTCTGTGTAATCAAGACTAAGAATCTGAGGTGTCCCTTCATAATGTTCCTTCATTAACAAGAAATGAGACCAAGACTTCCATTTTCAAGCGCATATGAAATTTATCAGAATCATGGTTGTTGTTTGAGATACTTCTTCTAATGAAAGAGTGGTCGAATTTTTCTTCGTTGATGGTAGGCGAACCACAAATCGTGCCAATGTTTGGCTTTAGTTTATATATGGAGGTGAAATGTACTCTCCCTGGGATGGTAACGTGACTGAACAGCCAGCCTAGTCTATCCAGCGATTGGTCAGGGTTAAGGAGACTTGCAATGGTAAAATTGTATGCGGGGGACGTATTATTTAGAAACATTTGAGGGAGCATCGTTTTGGGCTGTACCCCCTTTTTGGCATCCTGTGTCTAAATAGAAAATCTGGGTCGATATTTGCCCGATACAAGTGTGTTGGAAATTAGACCGGGAAAATAAAACCCAAAACCTGTTTCTCATGACAAAAAATTCAAGAAGTGTCAAATAAATGAGATTAGAAAATGCTTAAGTCACGATTCCACGATCGAGAGACGGAGGCTTTGGGGGGATTTTGCCGATAGAAGGTTGGATGAGGCTAAAATCCCACCCACGAGACTTTCCACGAAGTTTACTGAATTTTCGTCATTTTTAGTAAAATTTTAATAAACAGTATCATTTTCTTATAAATTTACCCGACCTCGTTTAGTAAATTCGTATAATGGACCTGTAAAATTTACTAAGTTGATAAACAATGTTTTACTAAACAGTGTATTTTACTAAAATGACCACTAAAAGCTTCATACATTTTACTAAGATAGGTTACGCAAGTTTAGTGAACTTTACTAAAATTTGAAAGAATTTTTAGTAAATTTAGTAAATTGTAACGTAGCTTAGTAACGAGGCGACGGGCTTAATAAATCGTGAAACTAACAAATAGTAATGGGCTTTGAACTTTTTTCTAACGCGAAATAGTTAAAATTTTGTAAACTTTACTAAATTGCCGAAATATTTTTAGTATTTTTCTAGACAGTGGCGTGACTTACTAACAGTTACTAATACGAAGTAGTTGAAATTTTGTAAACTTTATCAAAATTGTCGAAGAATTTTTAGTAAATTTACTAAACAGTAATGTAGCTTGGTAACGGGTCGTTGAACTTAGTAAATCAAGAGACTAATAAATAGTAATGAGTTTTGTATATTTTACTAATACGATACAGTAGAAATTTTGTAAACTACTAAACTTTACTAAACATTTTAGTAATCTATAAATAAGTTTAGTAAAATCTAAAGTTTAGTTTTTTTTATTAAACATGTTTGTAAATTACTAAAATGTTTAGTAACGGTTAGTAATTTATAAAATTTTAACTGTTTCGAATTGGTAAAAAGCACAAAGTCCGTTATTGTTTAAGCCTATTGGTCCGTTACTAAGCCACGTCACTGTTTAGTAAATTTACTAAAAATTCTTCCAAATTTTAATAAAGTTTATTAAACTTGAGTCACTTGTCTTAGTAAAATGTACAAAGATTTTACTGGTCTTTTTAGTAAAATACACTATTTAACTGCTCATCAACTTAGTAATTTTTATGGCCCATTGCAAGAGTTTAGTAAAAGCCCGTACACTGGTACTAAGGTTTTACTAAGCCCAAGGGCCCGTTACTAAACCTCTGCGGACAATTTCCTAAGAAAAGGGTACTGTTTAGTAAAATTTTACTAAGAAAAAAAGAAATTTTAGTAAACTACACAGAAAGACCCGTGGGTGGGACTATAGCGTCTTCCGTAGAAGCTCTGGTATGAGAGAACGTGGGTTCGCTTGGCTTTGGATGTAGATCTCCCAAATTGTTTGCCTTCCAATTAAAGCCGGCCGGCTTTGTCTCAGACCCGATCGAAAATCACTTCGGAAGTTTGAGGACCAATCCAAATTATGCGGGCTGGACTAACTTGAAAAGCAAAAAAATTTATAGACTGAACTTGATTTTTACAAAAGAGGGAAGTGACAAAAAAACCGGAAAGGCCCAGCCGATCTGGCCAAAGCCCATCCACTAAGGCTCTGAGAATTGAACGAAGACATCCCAGCCATCTTAGTCCGCCCAACAGTTTGTCTGCCAGGCCCTACGCCAAGCCCAGCGAATTGGGTAAGCCCGACCCAATATATTCAGGGACAGTGGTGGTACCCCCGACTGTAGTCCACAAGAACAGCAGCACGGCAGTACAACCCCTGCAGTAACATCACCAGCAACCAGAACTGACAGCAAATAGAGGGGGAGGCGAGGCCACCAGCAGCCAGAGGTGAGCCTAAGACCATCGGCTCCTTCCCCTAGGGTCCGCAATTCAAGGCTTCCTCAGGAGCACCTCCCACTTGCACCACCTACCCACCTGTGTTCAACAGAAAAAGTAAAGAGATTAGACAGGCTGCGGAGAAATCAGCCGTAATAGGAATCGTCACCTCCTCCCCTGATAGCTGTGACGACCGCCTGCGACGCCTTGAAGAGGGTGCCACGACCGGGCGGATAAAGGGGAGCCGACCCCTTATTAAAGGGAGCAAAGATGGGGCAACCAGGGGCACGGCGATCAATCCCCCTCCCTCTCCAAAGCATGGCCGCCCACCCGCAATCGTTCCTCCAGGATTCTTCCCCCAAAATCGCCCGCCGCTGCTCCATGAGGGTGGAAAGGGGAGCTGGCGAAACCCATCCTTCCACGAGCTAAAGGAGAAATTCAAAAAGGAAGAAGGAAAATGGGAAGAGGGGTCGTCTGGGGAGGGAGGAGAACGCATAGCCGAGCGAAAGGAGGGGAGCACACGGTAAGTTTCCCTTAGTTCATTTTCTTTTTGTTTTCATGTTTTTTTAACAAATAATAATAATAATAATAATAAATAAATAAATAAATAATTAAAAAAAAAAGAAAAAAGAAAAAAGGGGAAAGGAGCGTGGGGTGTCAGAGGCGTGGGGTCGTCAAATCCTTTTTAAAATAAAACTTCATAAAAGGGGACGCATGAATTATATTTTCAAAAATATATTTATGTTTCCTTAAAATTTTGCATTCACAAGACTTACTGAATTCTTCGGCATTCCCTTTTGTGTATCACTAATGGCGATTTCCTTGTTTTTCACGAAAATACGGTGGGACTCTGGCGGATATTATCGAGCAATCTCGAAATCAGTACACAAGTGTACAATCTTGGAAGATTGACATCAACGGGCTACAAAAACCCCAATCAACCACTTCAAACGGTAAGTCATGCCTTACCTTTCAGTACGATTAAACATACGTCGATTTAATCGTTACTCACTGCTGCTATACTTTGTTTTTCTCCTTCTTTGTTTTGCATGTTAAAACAAACGCGAGAATATCATCTTTCAACATCATGAAGGATCAACATCAACGGGCTATACAACGCCCGGTGAGTAATCATTTTTACTCACCAGTTAATTCCAAAATTATCCCATGTATTTTGGAATTTTCTGAATATCGTCTTCCTGTGGTGTTTTGATTTTGCATGAAAAATCAACCGAGCTTCATGGAATCCCGACAAAAGCGGTATTTTGAAGACAGAAAGCTCGAAGGTACTAGCTTCGAAGTAAAGCGGCATCAACCGTCATCTCAGGTACATGAGGGAAGTGCGGGCTTCCCGTTTTTTCTTTATTTCCATACGTAACGGGTCGTGAGCCCAAGTGCATAGGCTCACGATCATCGCCCTTCCCCGCTCCCTTTGATCTAAATAATTGTTTGTGATTGTTCGCATGCTTTAGGCCCATTGGTCTATCGTCGCATGCTGTTTGCCAAGTACACGAGTTCGAGCCCAAAAGGCTCGAATCGGGTCCAACGCCCGTAAAACAGTGACATGAGTCCGGAGTCATGCCCGGATCGCGTCCAATGCCTGTTAATCAAAAGCCAAACTCTTTTGGAGCAAACGCCACCTCTTCGCATGCTTAGAGTGTAAGGATTAGTAAGTAGAAATCCCCGAACCAGCTGTTTTTCCGACTTAACAGTTTTAAAATAAAAAGTCGGTGGCGACTCTGTAATAGTTTACCTAGGTTAAACAATATGTTTTACAAATGGAGCCATCATTGGATGGGTGACGGCGACATGAGCCGCTCCCTGGATCCTCCCCGAAAATCCCAAGCGAGGTCTCACGCAGCCTTTCGCCCGTCGCCTTCGAGGGCTGGAGACGGTCGGCGAAACGCCCCGTAGATCCGCTCGGGAAATAAGAGATGATTCAACCCGGTGCCCTTCCGCAGCGTCCGACGCTCGAGTCGCGACGTCGACCGGATTGGGCCCCGGGGAGCGGGCCCCGATCCTCGTGTGGTTGGAGCCGCAGCGCGTGTGCTAGGCCGGAGGGCGCGCGTACATCCCGGATGGCGACTCCGCTGGGGACTCTGCAT
This sequence comes from Melastoma candidum, assembly GCA_023653495.1. Lineage (NCBI taxonomy): Eukaryota > Viridiplantae > Streptophyta > Magnoliopsida > Myrtales > Melastomataceae > Melastoma > Melastoma candidum. Next base: position 15,640,471 of record CM042891.1, read on the forward strand.
GTGGATTTTTATCGAAACGTCTTTACACTCGTCCACATGCGGAGGGGAGTTCTTGTTTGTGCATGTACTTGTTTGGGTCGGTGCCTTTTGTCTACGCTCATGTCTGTGTCTGTTTACCGCTTTCTTAGGCATACTTAGGTAAGTCCCTATACCCGAGACTAGGACTTTTAGGGAGTCACCGAAAGGCACGGCCTTGCTGCTTCCTACGGCTTGTAGGCTATGGACCGGGACCCACCTCCCTTAGTCCGAGGGAGGTCTTAGAAGCCTCCATCCGAGTCTAGAATTGATTGCTCACTACAGGTACCAGACGCCGCACGTGCATTTGCGTGTTGCTAAGTGACTGCTACTTGCGCAGGGACAGGTGTCAGGTACGCTTTGTGTGTAATAACTATAACACTAACTTTGTTCATTTTTTTCAGCAATTTGGGTTGATCACGGGGTTCCCAAATTTCTTTTCTCCCTTCCCTACCTCCTTTTACCGCTTTAATGCATCCATATGCATCTGTAATCGCGTGAATGCATTTCAATTCACAATTGTTCTAGTAGTATATCATACACTCTATTTACTGCACAAATCGCGTGCCGAATCATAATGTACTTGGATTAGGGATTGGAATGTTATCATCTCCGGATGACACCTTATTATGCAGGAAGACTTCATGGAGCCCATTGCGTTGCGACAGAAGAACATGCCTGACGTCCACCACCTCCGCCAATGGTTGCCACTGTTGAGGCCTTCCGAGCTCGAGTTCGTGTAGTCCAAACTCAAAGGACTCTTCCACCTCATTCGCTTGGAGTTGGATTGGGCTCTCCTGCAGAACCTGGTGGCGCGCTGGGATCCGGATTCCTTCGTCTTCCGCTTCGTGGATTTGAAGCTGGCGCCACTCTACGAAGAGTACATCCACCTTGCTGAGATGTCCCACCACACAGGAATACTGCCCTTGCCCCGGACTGACAAGCCGAAACAATACATGGCGAGGCTTCTCCAAATTCCATCGGCAAGTATACCCGGATTGTTCAATTCCCAAGGAGACATTAGCGTCAATGGCATCATCAATCTGCAAATGATGTCGTACAACCCGTGCATGGGAGAAGGGGAAGGATCAGCACGAGCGTTCATCCTGCTATTCGTCGGGACGATACTGTACCCGCAAAATGAGAAGACAATCAACAGGCGAGCCGTCTACATCACCAAAGCCATTTTGAAAAGGGGCTCCTTTCCTACCCAACCTAATCGGAGAAACCAACTTCAGCCTCGCCAACATTGTGCGTGAAGCCAGGCGAGGAGTTCGCAACCACCGGATCACCTTCTGTCCAACCCTACTGCATGTGTGGTTCTACACGCATCTCGGGATCACAGGAGAAGCCTTCACAAGAGAGCACACACTGGGATTGCTGGCCCGCATTGTGGAGCGTGCCCGCCTCCCCATACGCACCTTCGCTGGAGTTGACGCGCTATTCCGTTCTCTAGAGCCTGCCGACTTCTACCAGAGAGCCCCCTGCTTCGACATGGATGATGCCATCACTTCCTCGACGGACGGATACTTCATTCCAATCATGGGGTTCGGAGGCACTTCCTACTACGCGCCATTTCAAGTCCGACACCAGCTGGGATTGACTCCGAAGACCAGAGCACCCCCACAGCAGCTATTTCGACCGATCAGCCTCGACGATAGGACGGTGAAGACATCACTCCAGAGGGTGATCGCGCACATCTCCCGCATATGGATGACCCTCACGGAAGAAGTCTGTGAACTCCCACCAGAGCCCGAGGAGAACGATCGTGTGGCTCAGTCTCAGCATTTTTGGAGGAAACGTCACACTCAGTGGGACCGTGTCTGACCGCCGACACACCACTATAGGGCCTGCGGGCCCATTCTATCTTTCTTTCGGTTAACTGTACTTTAACGTTTATGACGATGTAGAACTTATTTGCTTCTACCTAATTCGCTTCTTTTCTTTTGGGGTTAAATTCGGTAACAACAATCCAATCCCTACATTAGACATGCCATGCATCATTACATGTCATGCATCCATAGTAACACTGCTTGATGCTGATCGAATGTTCTTTTCATTCTGCGCCAAGGTACCGAATAATTGCGCCAAACAAACATCCAAGATTCCGATCTCTCAAGACAGTAATGGTGGATACATCCCCAGGGCGCGTGGTAGCTTCTACAACAATTAAAGAAGAAGGAGACCTTCCTCCAACCGCCAGCGAAGCCGCAGACGTGACCTCTACTGTAACCTTCTCCCTTGATGCGGTGGCATTTCCCCCACTTTTCTCTTAAGCCCCGACCTTCCCTGTTGGGCAATCCTCAGGCGGAGGCATGTCTCGGCATATATACCACCCTCGGCGGCTTTCACAACGCCGGCCTCGACCGTCCCAACGACTGTCTCCCCATTCAGTCCCAACCTATCCGCACCGGCCCAAGGTGCTGACACCACTTCCCTGGGAGGCAAGGTCGAGTCCCTTACCGCGGAACTATCAGCCCTGAAGACGATGATGGCAGAGCTACTTCAGCGGCAGCTCTCGGTAACTCCAACTCCCGTTACCTCCCAGAATCCCCATCTTCCTCCTGTCATGCCAGGATTCGCAACACCGACAACCACGGCGCTGCCACATTATCCTTTCTCACAGCCGGGCTTGGGCACTCCCTCAGGCATCTCTCCATTATACCACCCAGTCATGCCTGGGCCTGCTACCTCCACCAGCATTGCTTCCCTTTACAACCCATACATGCACATGCCACCCGCTTCTACGACGACCTCGGCACAACCACAGGTGCCACCCTACTACTCACAGCCGCCAGCCCCGAGGCCAACTCCTTACATGCCAGCCGCGGTCGGGCCAACTCCCCTAGAAGGAATGCCGGTCTCGTACTTCCCTGTCAGTGCTCTAGCTACCAACTACGGAGCGCCACAATCTACCGCTGGTCCCTCGGCCCCACATGCAGGGCCCACCCCGCCCAGTTCAAGAACCCGCAACGCGACCATAGTAGATGAGTTGTTGGGGGAGAAGGGACAGATGAGCTCCTTCGAGACAAGGCTCGAAGCCAAGATATCATCAATGCGGGAAGCTGAGGCCAAACACATTGCGAGGCTCGAAGAACGCATTAACGCCCTCCAAGGGTACCAGGCTCGAACATGGGAGTACAATGACTTCCAGGTTCCCCACTTTCAAGTTCCCCCCAAATTCAAGCCTCCGGAGTTCGAAAAATTCAAGGGCACCGGATGTCCCGAACTGCACCTCAAACATTTTTGCCACAAGATGTCGGTCTATCCGGCAGATGATAAGCTCCGCATCACAATGTTTCAAGAAAGCCTGGCGGAGTCGGCGCTTCAGTAGTACTATTCCAAGGACCTGAGGCAGTTCGCCACGTTCAAGAAGTTGGCGCTTGATTTCTTGATTTACTACAGCTCTAACGTCGAAATGGCACCAATGCTGTCTGACATCCGCAATTTGCGGAGGTTCCGGGGAGAGTCAATCAAAACCTTCGCGCACCGTTTCCGGGAGATGGCGACGCAGATCAAGCCCCCCATGCACGAGCGAGATCTCATCACTGAATTCCTATAGTTGCTTCCGCGCGAATATGGACCATTCATGGTTGGCGGATGGGCACCGCTCACATTCGCCCAGGAAGTCATTGCCGCGAGCCAGCTCGATGACGCCAGCAGAGATGGCCTCATTCCGACTGCACCGCCAAAGCCGATGGTCAAGCCGAAGCCCGAGCTCATTGCAATAGCCGAACACAGTAGGCAATCAATGAGGGCTACACCACCCCCAACCACGTATGCGCCAAGGTCGTACGTGGCGGCAGCTGCCAGGCCACCAGCGTCCGCCACCACTCGCCCCAGAGCTCCCGCACCCGTGATGATGTACTCTCAACCGAGGCCAGTTCAACAGGAGCGTCCGAAGCGCAGGTTGGTAGACCTTACCCCCACTCCTGACTCGTTGGACGTCATGTTCGTCCGACTGAGAGACATGGGCTTCATCAAGCCCGTGGAGGCCAAGGCGACCAATCCCTCCTCTATTGGCTACAACCCCAAGGCGGTTTGTCAGTATCATTCTGGGGCGCTGGGGCATGACACCAAGGATTGCATCGCCCTCCGCTTTAAAATTCAGAATTTGTTGGACGACGGCGTAATCACCTTCGCTGCACCAGCCACCACTCCCAACGTCAAGAGCAATCCTTTGCCTGAGCACGTGAACTATGTTGGTGTTAACTCTTTCGCCCACTGACTAATCAAGAAGAAGAAATCCACATGTACGAATGTGAGGTAGCACCTACAGAGCATGTCAATGTGGTGCACGCGGGCCGAGGATGAAGTCGAGGTCGAGGTCGAAACCAGGGCCGAGGTCAGCCCAACGGGGGGGTTCGCCCGGTGTCAGCAACTACAGCATTACCGGACGGCTTCACGATGATAAATCCTCGAAGGCCCAAGGCGCCATATGTATACATTCCACTCGATGAGACACAACCTGGAGCGCCCTCCCAGGCGAAGGGCTCGCTTGCGAAGGAACCAAGTATTCCCGTCGTGATCAGGCCCAGCTGCGCCTCACCAACCCCAGAAGTTGAACTCATCACCCGTTCAGGTAGGGTGGTGGCTGCTCCTAACGCCCAGCTGCAGGGGGAACTGTCGAAGCCCAAGGCGCCATCTAACGAACAGATCCGCAAGGTGATCTACGCTATCAAGGAGAGCGATTACAACATTGTAGAGCAGCTGAGGAAGCAGCCAGCTCAGATTTCGCTCTTCGACCTTATTCATTCCTCTGACAAGCACAGGGAGATGTTGGAGAAATTTCTTGCCGAGGTGCATGTGCCTGAGCAGGTTGAAGTAAATGCGTTGGACACGTACATGAACCAGATATTAGCCAACGACGCAATTACCTTTTCAGAAGATGATCTCCCGGAACAAGGAGACGATCACAACGATGCGCTATTTATAACGCCCAAGTGCAGAGACACCACCATCTCCAAGGTTCTCATAGATGGTGGGTCAGGGGTCAATATAATACCGCTCGTGGTTGCACAAAAGCTCGGCATCAACACACAGAAGCTACCGCAATCGGGGTTATCCATCCGGGCTTTCGACGGTGCCAAGCGCCAAGCTCACGGCGAGGTCACTTTGGAGATTAAGGTAGGGCCAACCCTTTTCTCCTCCGTGTTTCAGATACTCGAGACAGCAGGCTCCTTCAACATGCTGCTAGGACGCCCGTGGATTCACCAGACAGGAGCGGTCCCATCAACGCTCTACCAGATGGTCAGATTTCCCTCAGACGGCAAACTCGTCACTGTAAGGGGGGAACATACGATGGAACTTTGTCACGAGATCGACATGCCGTATCTCGGAGAGCCAACCGGAGAACCGTCGACGGCCCAAACGCTAGAAATGGTCCACATGGTCAGGCGTGATTACAAATCCGACCCTTTAATGACGTGGGGCAACATCAGCGCCGCGAAAGAATTCATCCGGCATGGATACCAACCGGGCCAAGGACTCGGAGCCAGGGGACAAGGCATGACCCACCCGATTAGAATCCCCTCTCCGATGGGGACCACGGCGCTTGGATTCGAAGGTGAAGTACGGCGTAAGCCGGACAAGCACGCCAACGACAAGTCATTCATCCGCTTCGTCCGTTCTTCTGCGACGACCATGAAAGGCGAGATTCTATCTGGGAAACTCGAAGACATAAAGATCCGGGCTGGTAAGCCAGAGGGGGAAGTGCATCTTCTTGAAGACGAACGGTTGGCTGGCGTACACGTCAACGTTATCCAAGTTAATTTGGGACATGGCCAGAGGCGTCGGCCTCGTATGCGGGTCTACTTCAAACCACCCAACATCGCCATCCCTCTGGACCAAATGCCGAGGTACATTCGACGAGCCGGAGCGCCTCCTCCTCAAGCTCCAACAGTCTCAGCATCGTCAGGGACGTCCCCAGGGACCGAAATACCACCACCAAACAAGCAAGCAGAATCTTTAGCTTCGAACTCGACACCAAATTGTGACGAAGAAGGGCCAACGACCAACGAGCAAGCAGAATCTTCAGCTTCCAACTCAACACCAAATTCTGATGAAGAAGGGCCAAGGACCAAAAAGAACAGGATAGCTGAGCCTGAAGAAGACGTCAATATGATGGAAGCGTCAGACCCGGCCGAGTCAGACATGCCGCTCAACGGGTGAACCGTTTCCAACTCTACCTTTTTGCATGTAGATAAAACGTGTCTAGGATAGGTCGCCTTGCTATATTTTGGTTGCGGACTAGCAAGGATGTCCGTATGTAACGCGACCCCCTTTTTGAGCCGGGGTGCTCGTGGGATTTGACCGCTGATGATAAAGGGCAAATTGGAGGAAACGAAGAGGGCCCCGCTGAGGACTGATCCCACGGCACTTCCCTTTTGTCTAGGATCCATAGTTTGTCATCTCCTTAAAATCATCTCCTTTTGTAAGGACATGCCTTGATTTATTTTCCTTCTAAACAGGAACAGTGCTTCGGGGATACCCACAAGTCCCGATGAACAACTCACGGACGTAGGCCATCATTCAACGCCTCGCCTAATTCGACGAGGAGAAGTTACAGAGCACAATCCAGTATCTGCTTCGGTCATGCCCGAGAATCCCCATAAGCAAGAAGAAGAAATAATACGTGACCCGAAGTCTCTAGATGGATACCATGACTTGGAACAAGGTATCCTGCGACATGAAGAACCGAAGAGCGTCACGTTACAAGAGCCAGTGTCAATCAACATCGGGACTGAGGACAAACCCAAGGAGTTATTCATCGGTGCCGACTTGCCGGCAGACGAAGCCAGAGACATTGTCAGTCTACTCAAAGAATTCTCGGATGTACTTATAAAAAAAAAAGAATTCTCGGACGTCTTTGCCTGGACGTATGCGGACATGCCAGGTTTGGATCCATAAATAGTGGAGCACAAAATCCCCACTGACTCGCAAATTTCACCGACAAAACAGAAGCAACGTCGGTACAAGCCTGAGCTAGCACTCGCCATCAAGGTCGATAAACTCCTCAAGGTCGGGTTCATCGAAGTAGCCCATTATCCGGAGTGGGTCGCAAACATCGTTCCAGTCATCAAGAAAAACGGGAAGGTCCGAGTATGCGTCGACTACCGCGACCTCAACAAGGCAAGTCCCAAAGACGACTTCCCTCTACCACACATCGACCTGCTGGTGGACAACACTGCCAGATTCAACTTTCATGGACGGGTTCTCCGGCTATAACCAAATTCGCATGGCCGAAGAGGACAAAGAGAAGACGACCTTCACAACCCCCTGGGGCACCTTCTGCTACCAAGTGATGCCTTTCGGACTCAAGAACGCCGGGGCAACGTATCAACGAGCCATGGTAGTACTGTTTCATGACATGATGCATCGCGAGATCGAGGTCTACGTCGACGACATTTGCCAAGTCCAAGGCAGAGCAAGACCATGTGGACGTCCTCCGCAAGTTATTTGAGCGACTCCGCAAATACAAGTTGTGCCTCAATCCGGCCAAGTGTGTGTTTGGGGCAACATCAGGTAAGCTCCTCGGCTTTGTGGTCAGTAGCAGGGGCATCGAAATCGACCCAGACAAAATCAAGGCAATTCGCGATCTCCCGGCTCCAAAGTCAATCAAGGAAATCCGGGGATTCATGGGTCGCCTCAACTACATTGGAAGGTTCATCTCTAACTTAGCCGATACATGTAAACCTCTGTTCAAGAAATTGAGAAAAGACGTCAAATTCGAATGGGACGATGACTGCGAAACTGCAGTCGAACGAATCAAGATATACCTAACACGACCACCCGTTCTCGTCCCGCCAAAGCCTGGACATTCTCTCACTCTCTATCTCACAGTCAGAGAAGAGTCATTTGGAGCCGTGCTCGCCCAGCAACCACCAGGCGCTAAAGAATATGCCGTCTATTATTTGAGCAAGAAATTCACCGACTACGAGTCTAGGTACACCACTCCGGAACGTACCTGTTGCGCTCTAATTTGGGTCTTACATCGATTGCTCCAGTACATTCTCCACTACGAGATTTTATTAGTGTCTGAAAATGACCCACTAAAATATTTCTTCGACAAACCAACATTGATGGGAAGAGTCTCAAAATGGCAATTACAGTAAGCCGAATTCGACATTAGATTTCACTCGACGAAATCGGTTAAAGGTAGAACCATTGCCGATCATATTGCCGAATACCCAGAAGCGGATGATTCACCCCTAGAGGTCCAATTGCCTGACGAAAACATCTTATTCGTGGAGCCAAAGATAAGATGGACGATGTACTTCGACAGTGCCGTCAACTCCTCGGGATCGGGCGTCGGGGCTGTAGTGATATCATTAGACGGACAGTATTACCCTACAGCAACAAAGGTAACTTTCCCTTGCACAAACAACATCGCTGAGTACGAAGCATGTATTCTCGGCTTGTTACGCGCACTCGACATGAAGGCCAAGTTCCTCGACGCATATGGAGACTCCGCGCTTATTATCTCCTAAACGAACGGAGTGTGGCGCACACAGGATCCAAAGCTCATCCCATATCAGGACTACTTGCAGACATTAGTCCGCCAGTTTACCGACATCGAGTTTAACTATCTCCCACGAGCGGATAATCGCTTTGCAGACGAGCTTGCGGTCCTTGCATCAATGATTCCTCTGGCTGGTGAAATGGACATTAAACCCCTCCGCATTAACATCGTCGACGATCCTAGTTGCATGTATACTGAACCATGCCAAACCGAAGACTCATCGCCTTGGTTCGCCGACATTAAAGCCTATCTAGAATCGGGCACTTTCCACCAAGGAAGCACAGGGAAAGAATGCAAATTCATTAGGAGAATCGCAAGGAGCTACTTCCTTGATGGGGACACTCTATACAAGAAATCATTCACGACGACCCTCATGCGGTGTGTCACGGAACAAGAAGCTCAAGCACTTATCTTCGAAGTTCATGAAGGCGTTTGCGGGCCACACATGAATGGATACGCACTTGCCCAGAAGATAATGCGCCAAGGCTACTATTGGCTCACGATCGAGGCCGATTGCATCAAGTATGTCAAGACTTGTCACAAATGTCAGATCTACAGTGACAAGGTGCATGTGCCCCCGACAAGACTCTACCCGCTCTTCGAACCGTGGCCGTTCTCGATGTGGGGCATGGACGTGATTGGACCAATCAATCCCAAGGCATCCAATGGGCACCGATTCCTTCTGGTCGCCATTGATTATTTCACCAAATGGGTGGAAGCTCAATCCTTCAAGGAAGTTACGGCGAACAACATCGTACGATTCATGAGAGCTAACATCATCGC